>CM077669.1:186502330-187102330 GCA_039707655.1 Elymus sibiricus | reverse complement strand
GAGAAGTGCCACTTTATGGTTAATGAAGGTATTGTCTTGGGGCATAAAATATCTGAACGAGGTATTGAGGTGGATAAAGCTAAGGTTGACGCAATTGAGAAAATGCCATGTCCTAAAGATATTAAAGGTATTCGAAGTTTCCTTGGTCATGCTGGTTTTTATAGGAGGTTCATTAAAGACTTCCCTAAAATTTCTAGGCCTCTTACTAATCTTTTGGATATTCCTTTTGTCTTTGATGATGATTGTGTGGAAGCCTTTGAAACACTCAAGAAAGCCTTAACCTCTACACCTATCATTCAACCACCTGATTGGAACTTGCCTTTTCAAATTATGTGTGATGCTAGTGATTATGCTGTTGGTGCTGTCCTAGGACAAAGAGTTGATAAGAAATTGAATGTTATCCATTATGCTAGTAAAACTCTAGATAGTGCCCAACGAAATTATGCCACTACTGAAAAAGAATTTTTAGCAGTTGTGTTTGCCTGTGATAAATTTAGATCCTATATTGTTGACTCCAAAGTTATTGTTCACATCGATCATGCTGCTATAAAATACCTTATGGAAAATAAAGATGCTAAACCTAGACTCATTAGGTGGGTTCTCTTGCTTCAAGAATTTGACTTACATATCGTTGATAGGAAAGGAGCTGAGAACCCCGTAGCTGATAACTTGTCTAGGTTAGATAATATTCTTGATGACCCACTACTTATTGATGATAGTTTCCCTGACGAACAATTAGCTACAATAAGTGTCTCACACAACACACCTTGGTATGCTGATTATGCTAATTACATTGTTGCTAAATATATACCACCTAGTTTCACATACCAACAAAAGAAAAAATTCTTCTATGACTTGAGACATTACTTTTGGGATGACCCACATCTCTATAAAAAAGGAGTAGATGGTATTATTAGATGTTGTGTACCTGAGCATGAACAGGAACAGATCCTACGGAAATGTCATTCCGAAGCTTATGGAGGACATTATGCGGGAGATAGAACTGCTCATAAGTTATTGCAATCTGGTTTTTATTGGCCTACTCTCTTCAAGGATGCCCGTAAGTTTGTCTTGTCTTGTGATGAATGTCAAAGAATTGGTAATATCGGTAAGCGTCAAGAAATGCCTATGAATTATTCACTTGTTGTTGAACCATTCGACGTGTGGGGTTTTGATTATATGGGGCCTTTTCCTTCCTCTAACGGGTACACTCATATTTTAGTTGCGGTTGATTATGTCACTAAGTGGGTAGAAGCTATTCCAACTAGTAGTGCCGATCACCACACTTCCATTAAAATGCTTAAAGAGGTTATCTTTCCGAGGTTTGGAGTCCCTAGATATTTAATGACCGATGGTGGTTCACATTTCATTCATGGAGCTTTCCGTAAGATGCTTGCTAAATATGATGTTAACCATAGAATTGCATCACCCTATCATCCTCAATCTAGTGGTCAAGTAGAACTTAGCAATAGAGAAATAAAATTAATATTACAAAAAACTGTCAATAGGTCTCGTAAGAATTGGTCTAAGAAATTAGATGATGCACTTTGGGCCTATAGAACAGCTTATAAAAATCCTATGGGTATATCTCCATATAAAATGGTATATGGAAAGGCTTGTCATTTGCCCCTAGAATTAGAACACAAAGCATTTTGGGCAATTAAAGAACTCAATTATGATTTCAAACTTGCCGGTGAGAAGAGGCTATTTGATATTAGCTCACTAGATGAATGGAGAACCAAAGCGTATGAAAATGCCAAGCTATTCAAAGAAAAAGTAAAAAGATGGCATGACAAAAGAATCCAAAAGCGGGAATTCAAAATAGGAGATTATGTTCTTTTGTTCAACTCTCGTTTAAGATTCTTTGCAGGAAAACTTCTCTCCAAATGGGAGGGACCATATATTATTGAAGAGGTTTATCGATCTGGAGCTATCAAGATTAATAACGCCGAAGGTACTAACCCGAAGGTGGTCAATGGCTAAAGAATTAAGCATTATATCTCAGGTACGCCTATTAACGTTGAAAGCAATGTTATCCAAACCATGACACTGGAGGAACACATAAAACAAAAACTTCCGGAACACTCCAGAATATTTAAAAATAGGAGGTACGTGATACGGTAAGTAAACGGACTCCGAAAAATCAGTAAAATATTTTTTGTCAGTTTTGGAACGTTTTAGAATTTTAGGAATAAAAAAATAAACCGGAAGGTGATCGAGGTGGGCATGATACACCAGGGCGCGCCAGGCACCCCTGGGCGCGCCCTGGTGGGTGCTGCCCACCTCGGATGCCTTTCCGACTCCGTTTTCCTTCCAAATACTTGTTTCCCAAGAATAAAAATTCTCTATATATACCCCTGACTGTTTTGACGACCGTATCACAGAAAAATCCTCTGTTCTTGTTTCGTGCTGTTTCCCTGACAGACCTTAGAATATGTCGTCTCAAGATTCAGATGGGGAGAGCCATGTTGATCCCTATGTTCCAGACCCGAAGATCTTTAGGGAGATTTGCCCTTATCTTTGGACCTCGGAGGAGGAAGAAGATTCTACCATGCAGGAAACAAAAGATGATAGCTCTGAGGAAGAGGATGATCCATTGCCTCAACCCGGAGACATGCATGTGGAATTCAAGAAGTCAAGCCTCCCTAGAAGATACAAACCTAAGGTCCAATTTATCCCGTCTCGTTTTCTGCAGGAAAGCAAGGAGGCCTTATGCCAAAGGATATTAAAGCTTGAATTGGAGAATGATGATCTAAGGGAGGAGAACTTTATGCTTAAATATAAGTTGAAGAAGAAGGCTTCTTCTACACCTCCACCTTCTTCATCACCACCACCAAAGGAGACTTGAGTACATGGGTGTGGGCGCTCCCCTTGGCTTGAGCCAAGCTTGGGGGAGGTACCCCGGTATCGTATCACCACCACTTTTATTCACCTTTACCTATTCTAGTTTTATCTTTAGTTTCCCTTTGTCTTAGTCGAATAAAAGTTTAGCGAGATCTATTTTCGTGTGTTAGTTTTGTGGCCTACCTATCTATGTAATCATGTGAAAGTTATATAATAAAGTTTAGTTTGAGTTTTTTGCGTCTCTACCTTCTTGTTGCAATCAAATAAAAGAAAGACAAATAAATGAAAAGAATCATATGCTAATCTTATGGTGAGTAATGACATCACATAAGGAAAAGTATAAGTAGTAAAATTTATTGGAGATTGACAAACATAGCATTGGTCAATGATGCAATTCATGAAAGAATTAATTAGGGAAGAGAAGATTCACATGCAAATACACTATCCTGGACATCTTTTATGATTGTGAGCCCCCATCAAATATTATATGTCGAAATTGTTGACGTTGGACAAGGAAGACAACGTAATGATTTATGTTTGTCCATATCCACATAGAAGTTATATTGTCATAGATCCTTTAACATGTGGTGCTTGCTCAATATCTTTGCTAGCCAAAAATTCCGCACTAAGTAGAGATACTACTTGTGCATCCAAAAACCCAAACCCAAACTCTTTCCTTGAGTGTCCACCATACCTACCTATGGATCAAGAAAGATCCTTCAAGTAAGTTGTCATCGGTGCAATAAGGCAATAAAAATTGCTTCTAAAAGTGTTTTGATCAATTAGTGTAAGAGAAAATTAGGCGTTATACGAACTTATGATGGCAAAGTAATAAAAGCGACGGACTGCATAATAAAGGCTGCTATCATAGGGGGCAATATAGCGTGACGTTCTTTTACATTAAGGGATTGGGCATACAAACCAATAAGCGCATGACAACCTCTGCTTCCCTCTGCGAAGGGCCTATCTCTTACTTTTATGCACTTACTTTTATGCAAGAGTCAAAGTATTGTTCCCTATTCCTTTTTACTTTTTCTTTTACAAGCATCATGTGGTGAGGAAAGATCTAGGCACATATATCCAGTTGGATATGGGTGGGCATGAGTTATTATTGTTGACATCACCCTTGAGGTGAGTGAGTTGGGAGGCAAAACTATAAGCCCCTCTCTTCCTATGTGTCCGGTTGAAACTTTTTGTTCATGGGTATGCCGTGAGCGTTAGCAATCATAGAAGACTAAATGATGGTTGAGTATGTGGACTTGCCAAAAGGCTCCGACATGAGACCCTTCCTGAAAATATGATGAATTGTAGTTGCAAAGTTGACTGAGAACATAGTTTGTTGGTTCCCAATAAGGTTTATGCTTCATACTTCTATGTTGTGATGAATTGTTACTTGTTCATGAGAGGCTTTATGATAAAAATATATTGAAATAAGTTCTTATGTTAGAGTTTGTTGCTGTTATGTTAATAAGCATGATGCTTCTATGTCCGTATTTTGTTTTTATCGACACCTCTCTCTCTCAAACCATCTGGACATGCTTTTCAATATCGCCTTTCGCTTGAGGACAAACGAGGTCTAAGCTTGGGGGAGTTGATACGTCCATTTTGCATCATGATTTCCTATTGTTATTTACTTTGTTTTGTGGAATAATAATGCTTTGGGGAGTTATTCTAGTGCCTTTTCTCTCATAATATGCAAGGTTTACACAAAGAGGGAGAATACCGGCAGCTGGAATTCTGGACCCAAGAAAAGCACGTCAGAGATACCTATTCTGCACAACTCCAATGAAGCTGAAACTTTACGGAGATTATTTTCCGAATTAATAAAAAATACCGGAGCAAAAATATACCGGAGGGGGGCCACCTGGTGAGGAGCACCCACCAGGGCGCGCCAGGCACCCCTTGGCGCGACCTGGTGGGTGGTGCTCACCCTGGCCCACCTCCGGAGCTCATCTTCTGGTATAAATTCCCAAAAAACCTGAAAAAATTAGGAGGAGGACTTTCGAGATGAAGCGCCGCCGCCTCGAGGCGGAACTTGGGCAGGAGCACTTTTGCCCTCCGGCGGAGCGATTCTGCCGGGGGAACTTCCCTCCTGGAGGGGGAAATCGAAGCTATCGTCATCACCAACACCCCTCTCATCTTTGGGAGGCCAATCTTCATCAACATCTTCAACAACACCATCTCCTCTCAAACCCTAGTTCATCTCTTGTGTTCAATCTTTGTACCGGAACCTCAGATTGGTACCTATGGGTGACTAGTAGTGTTGATTACCCTGTGTAGTTGATTACTATAAGGTTTATTTGGTGGAAGATCATATGTTCAGATCCATTATGCTATTCCTTACTCCTCTGATCTTGAGCATGATTATTATTTGTGAGTAGTTACCTTTGTTCTTGAGGTCACGGGAGAAGTCATGTTGCGAGTAATCATGTGAATTTGATATGTGTTCGATATTTTGATGATATGTATGTTGTGATTCCCTTAGTGGTGTCATGTGAATGTCTACTACATGACCCTTCACCATTCATGGGCCTAAGGTAAATGCATTGTGGAGTAGTTATTAGATGATGGGTCGCTAGAGTGACAGAAGCATAAACCCTAGTTTATGCGCTACTTCGTAAGGGGCTGATTTGGATCCACATGTTTAATGCTATGGTTAGACTTTGTCTCAATACTTTTCTCGTAGTTGCGGATGCTTGCGAGGGGGTTAATCATAAGTAGGTTGTTAGTTAAAGTAAGAACAACACCTTAGCACCGGTCCACCCACATATCAAATTATCAAAGTAGCAAACATGAATCAAACCAACATGATAAAAGTGACTAGACAAAATTCCCGTGTACCCACAAGAACACTTTGCTATTACTAGTGATTGTTCTGGCCTGTCCTTTGCCTGAAAAGGATTGGGCTACCTTGCTACACCTTGTTTACCGTTACCGTTACTTGCTCGTTACAAATTACCTTGCTATCAAACTATTTGTTACCTACAATTTCAGTGCTTGCAGAAATTACCTTGCTGAAAACCGCTTGTCATTTCCTTCTGCTCCTCATTGGGTTTGACACTCTTACTTATCGAAAGGACTACGATTGACCCCCTATACTTGTGGATCATCAACTGGTTCAATAGGTTAGTGCTCAAAAATATTATAAATTGGTAAATAAATACCCAAAAAGTATCCTAGAATGATAATATATTAGCATGGAACAATAAAAAATTATAGATACGTTGGAGACATATCACGCACCACTCCCACCGATGAAATATCAATCTACTTGGCCAAAGCACATCAATAAATCAGAGAGCATTACGAAGCTATAATGATCATGCAATTAAGAGACAATATATATCAGAGGTATCTCAAATACTTTTCATGAATAATCTGAACATAAACCGACAATTCATCGGATCCCAACAAACACACCTCACAATAGGATTACATCGGATAGATCAAAGCGAAGATGCGATGACCATTGTGTTGAAGATCAAGAGATAGAGAGCTTGCCATCTAGGTACTAGCTATGGACCCGTAGGTCTATGGTGAACTACTCACACATCATCATGAGGGCAGCAAGGTTGATGTAGAGGCCCTCCGTGATTGATCCCACCTCCAGATGGCCTCGCAGAGGAACAGAGACTTGCGGCGGCGGAAAAATGGTTCGGGACTGCTTCTGTTTTTTTTTGCAATATTAGAGAATTTATAGGCCAGAGAGGGGCGTCGGGAGGCAGCCGAGGGGGCCACCACATATCAAGGCGCGCCCCCCAGGGCGCGCCCTGATGTGTGGTGGGTCCCTCGTGCACCTCCCGGCCTCCTTTCGAAGCTTCCAGGTCTTCTTTTGGTCCAGAAAAAATCATTAAAATGTTTCGTGGCAATTGGACCTCGTTTGGTACTGTAAACCTGAAAAGTAAAAAAATGCAGAAAACAGCAACTGGCACTGGGCACAGGGTCAATATGTTAGTGCTCAAAAATATTATAAATTCGTAAATAAAGACCCAAAAAAGTATCCTAGAATGATAATATATTAGCATGGAACAATAAAAAATTATGCATACGTTGGAGATGTATCAAGACTCATGTGTCTATTTACCGTCTATGATGATACTTAATTTTCAAAGGTTTTAGATGTTGCATTTGAAACTTTGTCCTGTTGTGCAATTGGGTAGCTAGGTAGTATATGCCTATATGATGTTGTACCCTGATGTAATTCAATTATGAAATCCTGGTTGCCGTAATACGAATAAGAAATATACTATGTGCTTGATATGAAATGTTAATTTGATTACTAAACGGATTATAAATAATAGAGCATTTAGGCTGATAACTGTGGTTCCTATTGCAAATGTTTTCTAAGACAACACCGTGGGCGATGACCTCAACAAGCCCACACGGTTTCTAGAAAGTTAGCATGTTGGATCAGTGAACAATCACATATGACTTCCGGTCGACAACTGTGTGCGTTAGGACACCCTATCACAAACATTTTCACACAACAAGTGTGTTTGATGGACAGCCCAATGCCAAACATTTTCTTCTAGGCACCATGAGTGATGTATTGAATAACGCAATTGATAGAATTATGACTATCGTGTGTGATGGCTAGCCATATCACAAACGATGTGATGCACAAAATTGTGTGTGATGTGCAATACGAACATAAACGTATCTTTGGGATTCCCTGTGTGGGATGTGAAGCACATCTCACACGACTTCTTCAATATGTCTATTTGTGATGGTCCTGCCAATCACATGCTCTATTTTTGCCTGGCGTGTGTGACCGGACGGAGGCATCACCGATGATTTATCTGTGTCGTGTGGGATCGCCCCCCTATCGCCCACACAAGCAAGGTGACGGTTTAGAACCGCGTCGCGGAAAGGGGGTAAAAACCGTTTGTATAGCACATGGTTGCACTGGTGTAAGTATGATGCTTATCTTCAAATTGGGATACCTAGTCATCATCTTTAATTAATTTAGTGCTTTATGTTTGAAATATAATCTTGAAAGTTTGCGAGATGCTTCATTACCACTTTATGATATGTTGAATGATGCTACTTGTTATTAGATGACCATTGCCTATGTGATCAAGATCTATTTTATTCTAGCATTCATACTTCATAAATTATTTCTTTTATCATTTACCTACTCGAGGATGAGTAGGAACTAAGCTTGGGGATGCTGATACCTCTCCAACATATCATTAATTTATGAAGTATTCATGCTATCTTTACACAAGTTTTATATGGTTTTGGTGCGCTCTTATATTATTTTATGGACTAACTTATTAATCCGATGACTAATGTCAGTTCCTATTTTCTGCATATTTTTTTTCATGGAAAATCCATCTAGGAAGGTTCAAACACGATGAAAATTTACGATAATTTTTATGGAATACATGTGATTTTTGGGAGAAAGAATAGATGCAAGATGGTGCGCGAGGGCCCTACAAGGCAGGCCGACGCGCCCTACCCCCTAGGTATGCCCCCTGCCTTGTGGACATACCTTAGGTCATTTGGAGCCCTTCTTTTGCCGCAAGAAAGCTAATTTCTGGAGAAAATCGTGTAAAAATTTTAGCCTAATCGGATTTACAGATCTCCGGCAATAAAAGAAACGGTGAAGGGCTCCAAAAACAGTGGTGAAAAACAGAAGGCAGAGGAGAGATACAATCTAGGAGTAAGCTCCCTCTCTCCCTCGAGGGCCAAGGAAGAATAATAAGGAGGGCCCCCCTTCCCCCTCTCCTCCGGTGGCGTCGGAGCACCGCACGGGACATCTGCGTCACCACCATCACCACCAACTTCTCCTCCGTTTTCATGGTGATGTGTGAGTAGTTCATCCTTGAGGCTGAGGGTCTAGTAGCTATGTGTCTAATCAATCAATCTCTCTCCCGTGTTGTTGATTTGGAACATTCTTGATGTACATGAGCTTTATCAATATAGTTGGATCTTATGATGTTCTTCCCTCTATCTCTTTTGTGGTGAATTGAGTCTTGCTCTTTGATGTTTCATTATGTTGGATTGAATATTTTGGATTTGAGATCACTTGATGCATGTCTCACTCACGGACACTCTTGGTGACATTGGGGTATCTTGGTTATATTAGAGTTGATTGATGTGTACCGTACGGTGTTGTTGTAGGACGATCTCTATAACTATTTGTGACACTTCGGGGGTGGTTCAATAGACTGATTGAAAACACAACCTTGAGGTGGTTTACTACCTACACGATTTCATCCTGCTTTCTCCCACTAGAATAGAGACTTCGGAGTGATTCTCTGCCGCACTTTGAGAGATTATCATATGATTCACTTATGTTAGTAATGTTGAGAGATTGCAATAGCAAAAGTATGAACCCTAGGCCTTGTTTCTAAGCATTGAGGCACTGTTTTACTCACTTTCTATTACTTGCTACCTTGCTGTGCTTAATTTTTCAGATTATCAAGGTATTTCTACCATCCATATTACACATCTATCACCATCTCTTCGCCAAACTAGTGCACCTATACAACTGAAAATTGTATTGGGTGTGTTGGGGACACAAGAGACTTCTTGTATTTGGTTATATGATTGTTTGAGAGAGAACCATCTTCATCCAACACATCCCACGGATTGATAAACCTTAGGTCCTCCACTTGAGGGAAATTTGTTGTTTCCTACAAAACTCTACGCTTGGAGTCCCAACAAAGTCTACAAGAATAAAGTTGTGTTGTAGATATCAGTGTTCATCATGTACATAGATTTTACACATTACAAAATTTATATTACTCCTTAAAAAGCTTACCAAAAATTGATCAAAAGCGAACTAGTCAAAATAAATTATGGTCCTATGAATTTGAATCCAGGATAATTTATGGATTGAAAAGTAGCTTGAGGAAAAAGCTAATTCAGTGCACTTTCCACCATTCGATGGAAGATGGACGGCCTAGCCTGTGTGTGCCTCCTTGCGTCCCTCCATAGTCAAACCTGACTATGTTCCCAAATTTCTAGTTCCCACCACTCCACACAACACCACCGCTCATTAAAAGATCGTTTCCATTTCATCCACCATCGAACCTAAGAAAACCATCAATTAATCCCCTTCCCCGTCGATGATGGTGCACACGACGCCCTCCTTCCCCCCCACATCTCTATGGACGGAAACAGGTCGCATAGGTTACCTCCGTCCCCCGACGATGGCCCCATCGGAACCAATCCTCCTTCCTCTGAGCCAGCACCAACCGATGTTGTATCAGATCCGCCACCCTCGGTGACGATGCTGATGACTCATATTTTTACACTCCTCAAGCCTGAGTTTAAACCGATATGTGTCATTAAAATTGATATATTCGCTCTGATATTGTCACTAATGACTAATGAATGCATATGATTCCAAAATATTTTCTTTATATTGTTTCCACAGGAAATGGGCTAGATATGTATGAAATCAAGTCATAACATGGAAATGAGTAAAGGAGGGGATATAAGAAATCATGTGGAGGCGCCACCCGAAGAAATAGCATGAAAGATGGCGCATCATAGAACCACGACCGCTCATATGAGCGGTCGTATGGCATGATTCCGAGGCGTCTCGTATACCTGAACATACTTTATAAAGTGTTCGAGGAAGAAATGTTAACAGAAGAGCCGCGAGAGGAGCCGCGAGAGGAGCCGCAAGCCAGAATCATCTTCATGCTATCTTCAACCCTAGCCGCCACCATCTCCATCTCCTTCTCCACCATATTTCTCCTGCTCTAGTCATACATGTAATCATGTGTCGCACACATCATCCATTGTAAGACATATTACCAATCTATCTGTCTTCACGATGTGTTCTTCCTGTGATCTGGTCTTCATGTGTGAGTGGCTCGATAAGGTATGGGTTGAGGCAAGAGCGTTGCAACCAGATGTATTTAATGTATGATCAACGGAAGGGATTTTAATTAACATACCATATGTGTGAAATAAAATTGATCCGTTGATATCTCGTGTCTCTTTTGCATTCTTCATCCTTGCAGGTACCCAGGATCGTGGAGAGTGAGTCACGAGGAGGCTAAGGGCAGTACGGTAACATGGATCCTATAGTACGTTATTATGAACACCAGTGACGGGAAGGTATAGTACGGTAACATGGATCCTATCCTTGGGGATTAAAAAGGTGTAGTCATTAAACGCCCAATGCTTTTGTCTGATTATAGCAATCTTAGTTATCGAGGCAACCCCACAAGACGGATAGGGCCTTCGGTTGGACAACTGACCCTTGATGCAAGACTTGTGTGACTCAAGATGTAATTTGGACACATACCCCACTTCACTTCAAAGAAAGCACATCACGATGGGTGACTTCTAGTACACAAATTAATATCATATTTGGTCCCAACACAAATATATGGTTGTAAGCATTAATACCTCATACCCATGCCTATTTTTTTATTATTGTTCTCCTTCGGTTGTTTGATTTTGATCTGGTCAAAAGCTGGAACTGTTTCTTTAACAAAATCTTGTCTGAGACCCTAGCTTAAAGGGTATCATCCTCCCATGGGTTCGATAACTCAAGGTCACCTTGGTGGAAAAATGCGAGCATCCTTTCTGCTCCATTTCTGGCGCCGTTGCCAATGAGGTTTTTGTGTGCCTAGTCTTTGGGTTGAAAGTTTTTGTTAAAGTTTAGTTTCAGTTTTTGTTTCTATTTTAGTTTTACTTTTTGTTTAAGCCTTGTCAATTGAAAACCCGAAAAAGATTACCATGCCTCGTAATCTTGGAAGTTTTGTTACTCCCAGCAATAACTTTATGTGCGAACCTATAGGACAACCTGATGTTGCTGCCGCTGAGTATGAGATAACACCGAATACAGTCTCTATAATTCAACATGACCAATTTGGAGGCTCTACTTCTAAAGATGCCGGTATGCATTTACACAATTTTACTAAATTGTGCACATGACACACATAAGAGATTATGACCCAGGCGCTTTGAAGTTGCGTCTATTTCCTTTCTCTTTGAGAGGAAAAGCAAAAGAATGGCTTCTATCTCTACCTAGAGGCAATATAACTAACTACAAAAAAACACTTCTATGATAATACGTGTTTGTCACACTAGGTCGCGTTTTTGTCACACTTGTACAACCGTGATGATTTTATGACAGAAGAAGATAGTCATACTTGTGCTGTCGTAGAAGTGTTCCATGACAATACTCAAATTATCATCACGGAAGTGTCCACTTCCATGACGATAAATGATGCATCATAGAAGTGATTTCGTTAAGGGTAACCAACACGTGGCATCCACCGTAACGGGTCGCCGTTAAGCTAACGGGTGCCGGTTTTGATCCGATACCAGTTTACTGCTCCGACCAATGAGGATTTTCCATGTATCATTTTCTCATTCGCCAAGGGATCCATGTGTCGGCTACACGTTGTGACAGATGTCAACCGCCCGATGGTTGAGACACGCCTATCAAACGTCGACACCTGGCACAGTCCAACAAAGGCCCATTTAGGTTGAAAGGCCAACCCAGTCAAAGTTAGCGGGCTGGCCCAATTAATGATCTGCTTGCATAAAGCCCATTTATAGGTAGGACCCATAATAACAGTGTCAATTCGACCCGTCACCGTCCCGTTATGGATTTCTCATCATTGCGGCCCATGGTCACTCCTGGCCCGTTAACATTTTGCTATGTATTTTGGCCCACTTAAGGCCCGATGTGTTTTCGGCTTGTTTAAGGCCGTGCTACATTTCGGCCCATTTGTTGCCCAATGATACTTTTGGGCCATAAATGGGTCGTGCTGGAATAGGGCCGTTTTTGGCCAGGTCTGACTTTCGGCCTATTAGTGGCCCACTGTAGGCTTGGACCACTTCTAGCCTGATGTGTTTTTCAGGCTGTTAACGATATGTGCAACACATGGGCCATATGTGGTCCACCGCCACATCAGGCCTATTAATGACCCATATTCTCGAGGACACAAATCCAGCCCGGCCGCACTTCCGTCCTGTTAAAAGCCCATGTAGTAGGTCGGCACATTTGGGGCCCGTGTTGACTTTCGGCCTGTTAACGGCCCGCCATGTAAATGGGCCACCAAGGGATGAGATACATTTCGGCCTACTAATGGCCAGTGGGCTATTTGGCACACTTTAGGCCCAATCATCTTTCAGCCTGCTGCAAGCCCTGAGTATCATCTGGCCCAATATAGGCCCAATCCGTGTAACCGTGGGATCGAGAAGTGGCGTCTAGAGGGGGGTAAATAGACACTTAACAAGACAAATGTGCAGTTTTTAGTTTACTTGAGATTTAGGCACATTTTAGCACAAGTTAAGTTGCACCCAATGATTCCTACACATGCATATCTAGAGATTGAGAAGCGGACAGTACATATCATGCATTTATAGGAAACATAAAGGATGGTAGAGTTGGAAGATCAAACGCAATAAAGACACGTAGATTTTTGGTGTGGTTCCGATAGGTGGTGCTATCGTACATCCACGTTGATAGAGAGTTCAGCCCACGGAGGGTAACGATTGCGTGATTCCACGAAGGGCCCATGAAGAACCAACCTTGTCTATTCCACCATGGCTTACGTCCACGAAGGACTAGCCTCACTCAGGGTAGATCTTCACGAAGTAGGTGATCTCCTTGCCCTTACAAACTTCTTGGTTCAACTCCACACGATTTGGAGGCTCCCAAGTGACACCTAACCAATCTAGGAGACACCACTCTCCAACAGGTAATAGATGTTGTGTTGATGATGAACTCCTTTCTCTTGTGCTTCAAAATGTAGTCACCTGAACACTCAATCACTCTCTCACACAATTTTGGTTGGTAGAATAGGATGATTGGGTGGATAGAAACTTGAGGAGGCTAGAAATCAAGGATCTATTGGTTGGAATGGAATCCCTTTATCTGAACACATGAGTAGGTGGTTCTCTTCTCAGAAAATGAATGGCGGAAGTGTTGGTTTGTTCTGATGGCTCTCTCAGTGAGTGAGAGGGGGCGGAGGGGTACATACAGCCTTCTTAAAAAATCCAACCATTACAACATTATTGCCCAACTCGGTGGCACCGAAGATAAAACTCGGTGCTACCGACTAGTCAAAATGCCCTAACTTTTGGATTTTCGGTGAGACCGAATGAAACTTCTCGGCGAGAATGATTCATCAAAACCTAGGCAGATCCAGTACTTCGGTGGCTCCGAAAATTAAATCTCGGAGATTCCAAACCAATAATTCTCGACTGCAGAAACTTGGTCACTGCTTTTTGGTTCCACCGAGTTGTTAGGGTTTGGCTTAGGGTTCTGTCTGGAGCTGACTCAGTGAGACCGAAGGGAAAAGTTGGTGTCACCGATTTGGCAGTTTAGGGTTTTGGACAGAATGTTTTGTGAGAAAATGTTTGAGGCTTTTGGTGGCATATCTCTAAGCACTTGAGCAACCAGATCATCATCAGTACCTCGTCCCCTCTTCATAGTCTTGATTTTCCTATGGACTCAATGTGATCAACTCACAAAATGTAGAGTCTTGAAGCT
The DNA here is from genome assembly GCA_039707655.1 of Elymus sibiricus. Taxonomy (NCBI): domain Eukaryota; kingdom Viridiplantae; phylum Streptophyta; class Magnoliopsida; order Poales; family Poaceae; genus Elymus; species Elymus sibiricus. The sequence continues at coordinate 187,088,010 of CM077669.1, read as the reverse complement.
TTTGCCAATAAGAGTTCTTTGCATATTAGGGGATCCTCCTCACAATTCCTAGCCATTCCAATTATTGGACTTTTCCTGAAATATACTTGATGGAACTATTAGTCCAAGATACAATGTATGTTGTCATTAATCATCAAAACCACCAAGGGAACATTTGTGCTTTCAATCTCCCCATTTTTGGTAATTGATGACAACATACAATCAAAGCTTCAATTTGAAATATGCAACATAATATATGATAGCTTTGAGAGACATATGACTACATCAAGCTCCCCCCTACAAGTGTGCAATTCTTTAGAGAATAGTTGCATCAAGTGCATCCAAACCCCGTGATATGATACGCTCTATCACACATAAGCCTCCTTATATCTTCCTCAAAACAACCACCATACCTACCTATCATGGCATTTCCATAGCCATTCGAGATATATTGCCATGCAACTTCCATCGTTCCGTTTCATGACATGTGTGTTCATTGTCATATTGCTTTGCATGATCATATATTGCTGGCATGATACTTGTGGCGAATCCACCGTTCATCGTTGTAATACACGTTATGCTAGATCATTGCACATCCTGGTACACTGCCATAGGCATTCATATAGAGTCATATTTTGTAATAGATTTTTGTTGAGTTGTAAGTAAATAAAAGTGTGATGATCATCATTATTATAGCATTATCCCAGTGAGGAAAACTAATGGATTATGGAGGCTAATGATTCCTCCAAAGAATGAGGATGAGGTTCCGAACTATGAGGGATTCAAAAAAAAAGAGAAGGGCCAATGCTACTATCCTATTACCACACTTGTGCTTCAAAGTAGCACCATGTTCTTCATATATAGAGAGTCTCCTGATTTGTCACTTTCATATACTAGTGGGAATTATTTTCGTTATAGAACTTGGCTTGTATATTCCTATAATGGGCTTCCTCAAATGCCCTAGGTCTTCATGAGCAAGCAAGTTGGATGCACACCCACTTAGTTTCAGTTTGAGATTTCATATACTTATAGCTCTAGTGCATTCGTTGCATGACAATCCATACTCCTCGCATTGATATCAATTTATGGGCCTCTCCATTGCCTATTGATCCGCCTAGTTGATACGAGACTTTCTCCACTTTTGTCTTTCCTATTTGATCTCTACAACCATATTCTATTCCACACGTAGTGCTATGTCCATGGCTCATGCTCATGTATTGATTGTAAGTTGAAAATGCTGAAGCGCATGAAAAAGTATGAACCAAATGCCTAATTTGACACAGGGATGATCATGATTTGTACTTGTGTTAGGAAGATGGAGTCACGTCATTGCATACAAAATTTAATGAGTAGGGATAACATTCGTTAATCATCGTATATTTTGACACAATAATGATTATGTTCTTATATCCATGGATATTATTATGTTGATATTGATTACTTCATCGTTTTCCAATATTCATTCCGTACAAGAGATTACATGATAACCATGCTAGGTAGCATTCAACATCAAAAATTTTGTTTTTATCATTTACCTGCTCGAGGACGAGCATGAATTAAGCTTGGGGATGCTGATACGTCTCCAACGTATCATAATTTTTGATTTATTCATGCTATTATATTATCAATCTTAGATACATTTTATGCAATTTTGTATCATTTTGGGAACTAACCTATTAACCCAGTGCCTAGTGCCAGTTGTTTTGTGCCTATTTTTGGTTTTACAGAAAATCAATACCAAACGGAGTCCAAACGCTATGAAACTTTTTTACGATTTTTTCTGGATCAGAAGACACCCTAGAAGCTTCAGGGGGAGATCAGACGAGGTGATGACAAGGCAACATGGCATGCCCAGGGGGTAGGTCCCGAAATGAAAAAGAAATTTACTTTATGTTGTCAAATAATAAATTCCTTGGAAAGTGTTGGTATGGAAGGCAACCGTGGATACAGCTAGCCATGGGTTGTGCAAGAATGGTGGAAAAAGGAATAAACTTTATTTTCTGTTTGGGAACCGCCTATGATATATCTAGCATGGAAAGTATTGAGAACTACTCGGTCGTTTTCGTTGACAGTAAAAGCATGCCTCTCAAAAAAAATTATCTCTCAATTTAAGCTTTGAGCTCTGGCACCTCTACAAATCCCTAATTCCCTCTGCGAAGGGCCTATCTATTTACTTTATGCAATTTTTACTTTTATTTGAGTCTCCATCTTCTCTTATAAAGCACCAACTAGGGGGCACTATGATCATACATGTGCATTGGGTGTAGCTAATATTCGAGTGTGTTTCATGAATGGATCAATGATTGAGCATGATGGGCTAGGGATAACTTTCTTTAGTGTTGATATTTTGAAAGACATGGTTGCCTGTTGGTATGCTTGAGTATTAAAGTCTTCATGTCAAAACTAGACTATTGCTTTGAACCATCTAAAAGTCCAAATGTCCATGCTACAAAAGAAAAGAATATGTGATGAACATGTTAGGCAGCATTCCACATCAAAAATTCTATTTTTATCATTTACCTACTCGAGGACGAGCAGGAATTAAGCTTGGGGATGTTGATACGTCTCCAACGTATCTATAATTTTTGATTGTTCCATGCTGTTATATTATCATTCTTGGATGTTTCATAATCATTTTATAGCAACTTTATATCATTTTTTGTGACTAACCTATTGACATAGTGCCTAGTGCTAGTTGCTGTTTTTTGCTTATTTTTTACTTCGCAGAATTTCAGTACCAAACAGAGTCCAAATGCCACGAAACTTTTTGGAGATTTTTTTGGACCAGAAGACAACTTGGGAACCAAGGAAGCACCTAGGGGGAGGCCCGTGGGGCCCTAGATACACCAGGGCGCGCCCTGATGTATCGTGGGGCCCACATAGGTCTATTCCACCGCCTCTTAGCTCTATAAATTCCAAAAACCCTAGAGGAGCAGACGAAACTCAATTCCAGCCGCCGCAAGTTCCAAAACCACGAGATCCAATCTAACACCATCACGGAGGGGTTCATCATCCTCATTGGTGCCTCTCCGATGATGCGTGAGTAGTCCACCATAGACCTACGGGTCCATAGGCAGTACCTAGATGGCTTCCCTCTCTCTTTTGATTCTCAATACAATGGTCTCTTGGAGATCTATTTGATGTAATGACTTTTTGCGGTGTGTTTGTTGGGAACCGATGAAGTTTGAGTTCATGATCAGTTTCTATCCATGAATATTATTTGAGTCTTCTTTGATCTCTTATATGCATGATTATTTATAGCCTCGTATTTCTTCTTCGAATCTTTGGTTTAGTTAGGCCAACTAGATCGATTTTTCTTGCCATGGGAAGAGGTGCTTTGTGATGGGTTTGATCTTGCGGTGTCCTCTCCCAGTGACAGAAGGGGCAGCAAGGCATGCATGTATCGTTGCTATTAAGGATAACAAGATGGGGTCTATTCCTACATGAATAGATCTTGTCTACATCATGTAATTGTTCTTATTGCATTACTCCGTTTCTCCATGAACTTAATACACTAGATGCATGGTGGATAGCGGTCGATGTGTGGAGTAATAGTAGTAGATGCAGAATCGTTTCAGTCTACTAATCTTGGACGTGATGCCTATATATTGATCATTGCCTTAGATATAGTCATGATTATTTGATCTTCTATCAATTGCCCAACAGTAATTTGTTTACCCACCGTGTGCTATTTTCTTGAGAGAAGCCACTAGTGAAATCTGCGGCCCCCGGGTCTATTCTTTTAATATATTGCTTTCCGATCTATATTTTTCCGCATTTGTTTTCAGATCTATTATTCCAAAAACCCAAAAATACCTTGCTGCACTTTTTATTTGCATCTTTTATTTTGTGTTCTTGTGCGATCTATTTATCCAATCTAATACAAGCCAAACTATCTTTTTACTATGGAGAGATTGATAACCTCTCTTACGCGTCGGGTTGCAAGTATTTGTTCTTTGTGTGCAGGTACTGTTTACATAGTGTTGCTTGGTCCTCCTACTGGTTCGATAACCTTGGTTTCATAACTGAGGGAAATACTTACCGTAGCTGTGCTGCATCATCCCTTCCTCTTTGTGGAAATAACGACAAAGTCTCAAGACACGTCATTTGCCAAATTATTTAATCCACTTATTATTTGAATTTGAATAGAATTTGAAATGAGATATGATTTCAAGGATGATCAAGCACTGTTTATCTTAGCTTAATCACAGAGGGTTAATGTAGCTTGATTATAGGGGTGTTACAACTCTCCTCCTCTAAAAGAAATTCTCCTCCCAGGAATTAAGAGGTAAAAGGGAAAAGATTGGGATATTCCGCACGTAGATTATCTTTGCGTTCCCAAGTGGCTTCATTTTCAGTGATTCGACCATTGCACTTTGAGGAACTTGGTAACCTTCTGGCGGGTTCGACGTTCAGCTTCTTCAAGAATGCGGATCGGATGCTCTTTATAAGTGATATCTTCTTGCACTTCGATCAGTTCCGGATCTACTTCATTTTCCAGATCCTTGAAGCAATGACGAAGTTGCGAGACACGGAAGACATCGTGGACATGAAAGAATTGCGGTGGCAGCTCCAATTTATAAGCCACAAATCCACGTCTTTCAAGAATGCGGAAAGGACCAACATAGCGAGGAGCTAACTTTCCCTTGACTCCGAACTGATGAGTGCCTCTCAAAGGAGTGAGACACAGATAAGCTTGTTCACCGGGTTGATAGGTTGAACCCAGTGTTTACGATCATAATTGCTCTTCTGGTGGGACTGGGCCGCCTTGAGATTATCCCGGACAATGCGGACTTGCTCTTCAGCTTGTTAGATAATGTCTAGACCAATGAGTGCACGTTCCCCAGTTTCTGACCAGTTCAGAGGGGTTCGGTACTTTCGTCCATATAGCACTTCGAATGGTGCCATCTTCAAGCTGGCTTGATTGCTGTTGTTATAAGAGAATTCAGCATAGGGGAGGGATTCTTCCCATTTCTTGCCGAAAGAGACAACACAAGCCCGAAGCATGTATTCAAGAATTTGATTGACTCGCTCGAGTTGGCCTTGGGATTGGGGATGATAAGCAAGGCTCCAGGTTATATGAGTTCCCATTGCCTCATGGAAACTATCCCAGAACTTAGAAGTGAAAATTCTGCCACGGTCTGACCTGATTTCCTTCGGAATGCCGTGGAGTGACACAATTCTAGAGATATATAAGTTTGCTAATTGACTAGAAGTGATTAGCTCCTTAACTGGCAGAAAGTCTGCAACTTTGGAGAATTGGTCGATAACGACAAAAATTGCATCGTTACCTTTCTGTGACTTGGGAAGGCTAGTGACGAAGTCCATCCAAATCTTATCCCATTTCCATTCAGGAATAGGGAGTTGAAAGTGCTAGTTATCGACTAGAGGGGGGGTGAATAGTCGATTTTTTTGAAAGGCTATGAAACAAAGTATGTATCCGAAATATGCGGAAGTGGACAGGATCAGCTAGGGATAATATCAAGGATCTAGGCAGGGCATGCAACACAATGAAAACATTCAAGCAAGTTATACACTATCATCGTACAGGCTAAGATGAGTCGAAGACAAACTTAAGACAGTATGAAGATAAACAGCAGATATGAATGTCTTAGGGAAATGTCTTCAGTCAGAAGTATTCAATCAATGGCTTCACAGTTCAATACTGAATGTAAAAGAGTGAAGGATAGAACCAGTAGCTTGATGAAGACACATGATTTGTTGGACCAGTTCCAGTTGCTGTGAAAACTGTACGTCTGGTTAGGGAGGCTGAGATTCAACTCAGAAGACCTCGTATTCACCTTATTCCCCTTGAGCTGAAGTCACTTAGACAACACCCAATCACTCAGGTAAGTCTTCAGGGGAGACTTCCGAAACCCGTACAAACTTGGTCACCCGGCGATCCACAATGACTCTTGGATTGCTCTAGACCCAGACGCCTAACCGTCTGGAAGATCACAGTCTTCAAGTGTAATAAGTCTTAAGTTCTCTCAGAACAGAACGACTTCGGTGATGCTCAAACACTCTAGCTTAGGGTGTTTAGGTTTATCCTCGCAGGATGTTTCTCTCTCTCAATGTCTTTGAGGTGGGTTGCTCCAAAACGAGAACAACCGTATCTTTCTCTGAGAAGCCACCTTCTCATGGTGGAGGGGTGGGCTATTTATAGCCAGCGGGCAACCTGACCTGATATGACCAAAATGACCCTGGGTCAATGGCCAACCGACACGTGTCACAATGGTCGGATTTCAAACACACGCGGTAGCTTTACTTGGGCTACAAGTAAAGCTGACTCGATCAACTCTGTAATAGATTTCCTCTCATAGTCTTCACTCGAAGACATAGGTTTGGGTTGAGCATCACGTTAGCGTCTGACTTCGATCACATCGACCCCACTTAAAGTACAATGGTTCCTATGACTCAGGAAAGAAGAAACAAAACTACCAAAAGACTTCGTCTTCGCGTTTCATTATCTTCAGGCGATTATCTTCGCATACCACCAATGGCTTCGGCCATCATCAATGTCTTCAGACATTTTTAGGGGTCGTCTTCGACGATTAAACCGAATCTCCAGGGACTTCTATCTGTGTTATCCCGTGAATTCTCACAAACACATTAGTCCCTCAACCATGTTTGTCTTCAATACTCCAAAACCAAACAAGGGTGGCACTAGATGCACTTACAATCTCCCCCTTTTTGGTGATTGATGACAAACTGGTTGAAGTTTTCAACTGGAATAATATATGCGAAGATAAACACTTGGAGATTATGATTGCAAGATATAGAGAGCTCCCCCTGAAGATGTGCTTATGAAGATTTTGCTTGGAATGCAACAACACATGGCAGGTTATAATTTGTGAAGATCTCCCCCTATATCTTGTAATCCAATCACTGTGCATTTAAAGGATATTTCGAAGATAATGAAATGCATAATGAAAAATGGGCGTCTGCAGTATGGCTTCGAGTGCATATGATAAAAACTTGAAGTAGCGCCAAAGGTACGGTAAACATAAAGTGTGCAGACATCCATCAGTACTTAAGTTTTACAACCCAAATAGCAAATGTTTAGAAACGAGAGTTGTAAACTTAACAAAAAGCAGCACCTAGCCCTTATTAGTTGACCCGTTTGAAGACTATCAGCCAATGCTTCTCCCCCTTTGTCATCGAATGACCAAAAAGGGCGAAGACATTGAGCACTATGCGTCCCCAGCAGGAGTTGAAGACGACAGTGCGTTAGGGTCGGCGTTGGTTGGTGTAGGAGAGCTTGGTGCAGTGTCGCGATGTGCAGTTGAAGGAGAGGAGACGTCGTCAGATTCATCATTGGCAAGACGCGTATTGACGGATGGAGCTTCGGAGGAGAAGTCATTGTCTTCGAGAGAAGGCGTCTGACGCCATTTCTCGGTGCGAGGTGGCGGAGCACTGAAATGAAAGTGTTGTCTGTAGCCATCTTCACGAAGATCATCCTCAGGAGCGAGCATTGTCAATGTCCTCCAGGCACGGCAGCTTGTCTCATGAGCAACAAAAGCATTCTTGGTTGTGAGATTGCAGATCCTGTTGATGTCTTGAACCATAGAAGCCATTGGTCTTCGAGTCCACTCATGATTACGATCTTGTTTCTGAATGAGAGAGACAAGAAGCTCTCTATCTGTCATGGCACGCTCTGTCCTGGTCCTTGCTTGGCGAGGCAAGGTGCTGGCAGTGGCTTCAGTAGCTGTTGCACTTGGTTGAGGTTGTCGAATAGAGCCGATGAGCCTTGCACGGATGCACCAGATGGTATGTGAAGTCCTTCGTCATCAGATGTGCCACTGGTGCCTTGCATAAGGGAATTCTTGCTCTTTGGAGGGTAGATGTCAGTGTGAATGACTTCGACATCTGGAAGATATATGCCATGATTGCGAGCGGAGGGCAAGAACCTTGTGTTGGATCTGTACTTGATGAAACGCATGATCCATTGTGCATAGATCTTGGGTTCAAACAAGGTGATGCCATTCACAGCCAGATTGCACAGGAAGAGATCTTGAAGATCAAACCTGATGCTGTTGGGGAACGTTGCATGGGAAACAAAAAATTTCCTACGCAAACGCAAGATCTATCCATGGTGATGAGCATCTACGAGAGGGAGAGTGGATCTACGAGAGGGAGTGTGGAAGCGTTAAGAAACGCGGTTGATGTAGTCGAACGTCTTCGCGATCCAAATCGCTAGCCGTCCCGCGATCCAATCACGATCTAGTGCCGAACGGATGGCACCTCCGTGTTCAGCACACGTACAGCTCAATAACGATCTCCGCCTTCTTGATCCAGCAAGAGGGAGCGGAGAGGTAGATGAGTTCTCCGGCAACACGACGGCGTGGTGGCGGTGGTGGTGGTGCTATCCCGGCAGGGCTACGCCTAGCGCTACCGAAACCGCGAACGGAGGAGAAAACGATCTAGGGAGATAGAGGGGCGCCAAGGGCTTCATGTGTGCTCTTGGGGCGCCCCCTCCCCTCTATATATAGGTGGAGGTGCATGGAGATCAGCCCCTCCAAGCCCTAGGGCGCAGCCAAGGGGGAGGGGTTGGACTCCTAGTCCAATTCCATCCCTTTCCATAAACAGGTGGACTTTCCACCTCTCCCAAGCCACATGGGCCTTGAGGGACTTGTGCGCCTGGCCCAATAAGGCCAGGGCGCCTCCCCTCAGCCCATGCAAACCCTTGGGACGTGGTGGAACCCTTGGTGGACTTCTGGACTCCTCCGGAAGTTTCCGGAACCTTCTAGAAGCTTCCCGGTACAATACCGGAAAAACCCGAAACTTTTCCGATAGCCAAAATATGACTTCCCATATATAAATCTTTACCTCCGGACCATTCCGGAGCTCCTCGTGACGCCCGGGATCTCATCCGGGACTCCGAACAACCTTCGGTCACCAACATACATAAATCAATAATACCGAAATGTCACCGAACGTTAAGTGTGCAGACCCTGCGGGTTCGAGAACTATGTAGACATGACCGAGACACCTCTACGGTCAATAACCAATAGCGGGACCTGGATGCCCATATTGGTTCCTACATATTCTACGAAGATCTTTATCGGTTGAACCTCTATGTCAATGATTCAGTTAATCACGTGTGTTGTTCCCCTTGTTCATCGGTATGCTACTTGCCCGAGATTCGATCGTCGGTATCTCCATACCTAGTTCAATCTCGTTACCGGCAAGTCTCTTTACTCGTTCCGTAATACAAGATCCCGTGGATAACACTTTAGTCACTTTGCTTGCAAGGCTCATTGTGATGTTGTATTACCGAGTGGGCCCTGAGATACCTTTTCATCACACGGAGTAACAAATCCCAGTCTTGATCCATGCCAACTCAACAGACACCCTCGGAGATACCTGTAGAGCATCTTTATAGTCACCCAGTTACGTTGTGACGTTTGATACACATAAGTTATTCCTCCGGTGTCAGTGAGTTGCATGATCTCATGGTCATAGGAACAGATACTTGACATGCAGAAAACTATAGCAATAAACTGACACGATCATATGCTACGTTCATAGTTTGGGTCTTGTCCATCACATCATTCTCCTAATGACGCGATCCCGTTATCTAATGACATCTCATGTCTATGGCTAGGAAACCTTGACCATCTTTGATCAACGAGCTAGTCTACTAGAGGCATACTAGGAACACAGTGTTGTCTATGTACCCACACATGTATTTGAGTTTCCAATCAATACAATTATAGCATGGATAATAAACGATTATCATGAACAAGGAAATATAATAATAACCATTTTATTATTGCCTCCAGGGCATATTTCCAATAGTCTCCCACCTGCACTAGAGTCAATAATCTAGCTCACATCACCATGTGATTAACATTGTAATGAATCTAACACCCAATGAGTTCTGGGGTTCGATCATGTTTTGCATGTGAGAGAGGTTCTAGTCAACGGTCTGCAACATTCAGATCTGTGTGTTCTTTTCAAATCTATATGTCATACTGCAGATGCAACCACGCCCCACTTGGAGCTATTCCAAATGGCTTCCCCACTATACGTATCCGGATTGCTACTCAGAGTCATTCGGATTGGTGTCAAAGCTTGCATCGACGTAACCCTTTACGACGAACACTTTGTCACCTCCATAATCGAGAATCGTTTCCTTAGTCCTCTAGTTACTAAGGATAATTTTGACCGCTGTTCAGTGATCCACTCCTGGACCACTCTTGTACCCCTTGACAGACTCATGGCAAGGCACACACCAGGTGCGGTACACATGAAAGCACATTTGCTCCCTTGGTGGTTTTGGTAATTAATAACAACATATAAGTCATTGAACTAATGTTTCCACTAAGTATATTTCAGGAAAATTTCAATTATAGGATTGGCAAAAGGATTGTGGAGATTGTGGAAATACCCCAAGATGCAAGGAAATGGATTGGCAAAGCTTCAAGCAAGTGGAATCTACATTTTACTTTGTGAGAAATCACTTTGAGTCCATAGGGAAGCCAATACTATTAAAAGGGGGTAAGGTATTGTTGGTGAACAAAATGCTCATACGTGCACAAGTGGTAGTCACCAAAAACACCCACAAGCTCTCCCACAAAAGTCTGTCAAAGCCAAATATTGAAAATCGGTGCAACCAACACTTTCCACTTGGTGCCACCGATTCCCATACTCAGACATACATAAGCCAAACCCTAGTCTTTCGGTGCAACCGATTCTGCTTCGGTGCCACCGAGTTTGGGTTGCCAACTTTCTATTACGCAGTTTCACAATATCGGTACCACCGAGATTGTTGGATCGGTGTCACCGAGATTGGGCAATCTAACCGTTGGTCACCTTATCGGTGCAACCGAGTTTCATATATCAGTCTCACCGAGATTCAAAAGTTGCCACCTTTTGGTCACTTCGGTACCACCGAGATTAACACATCGGTGTCACCGAGTTGGTCATTTTGTGTGTAACGGTTGGATTTTTGGGGATGCCTATATATACCCCTTCACCACCACCCACTCGAGAGAGAAGCACTCAGAACTATTCCATACTTGCCCCATCCAGTTTTCTGAGAGAGAGCCACCTACTCATGTGTTAAGATCATGCCATTCCATTCCAACCATATGAATCTTGATCTCTAGCCTCCCCAAGTTGCTTTCCACCAATCCCATCTCTTCCACCAAGCCAAATCTGTGAGAGAGTGATTGTGTCTTGAGGAGTCTATCATCTTGAAGCACAAGAGAAAGGAGTTCATCATCATTGCCGAACCTATTACCTTTTGGAGGGTGGTGCCTCCTAGATTGGTTAGGTGTGGCTTGGGAGCCTCCTACTTCGTGTTGTGGAGTTGAACCAAGAAGTTTGTAAGGGCAAGGAGATCGCCTACTTCGTGAAGATCTACCCATAGTGAGGCTAGTCCTTCGTGGACGGAAGCCGTTATGGAATAGTCAAGGTTGCTACTTCGTGGACCCTTATGGGTGGAGCCCTCCGTGGACTCTCGCGACCGTTACCCTCCGTGGGTTGAAGACTCCATAAATGTGGACGTACGATAGCACCACCTATCGGAACCACGGGAAAAATCATCGTGTCTACAATTGTGTTTGATCTTCCAACCCTTCCTTTCTACTCATGCTTGTTGTTACTATCCGCTGCTATACTCTTAGACTTGCATGTGTAGGGTGTACTTGACTTGCCATGAATGTTAAAATCTGCCAACTCTAAAAATTGGGAAAAGGTAGAAATTTTATTTGGTCAAGTAGTCTAATCACCGCCCCTCTAGACATACTTTCGGTCCTACAAGTGGTATCAGATCTTTGGTCTCCATTGCATTGGTCTCACAACCTATGAGAGTATGGCGTCTAGTGAGGGAAATTATCACGGTAGAGGTCCGTACTTTGATGGTACTAATTTTGCTAGTTGGAAGCACAAAATGAAAATGCATATTCTTGGTCATAACCCCGCCATTTGGGCTATTGTTCGTGTTGGCTTGCAAGGTGAATTCTTTGGTGATGGAAAGGAACCGGAACGTGAAGCGACCGCGGATGAATTGAAGATGTTGCAATACAACGCTCAAGCATGTGACATTCTCTTCAATTGCCTATGCCCCAAAGAATTCAACAAAATCAGCCGTCTTGAGAATGCAAAAGAGATTTGGGATACTTTGGTTGATATGCACGAAGGAACCGAGTCCGTGAGAGAGTCCAAGTTAGATGTCCTTCAAAGTCAGCTTGACAAGTTCAAGATGAAGGATGGTGAAGGAGTCGCAGAGATGTACTCTAGGCTAGCTCTCATCACCAATGAGATTTCCGGCTTAGGAAGCGAAGAAATGATCGACAAATTCATCATCAAGAAGATACTTAGAGCTTTGGATGAGAGATACGACACCATGTGCACATTGATCCAAATGATGCCCAACTACAAAGATCTCAAGCCTACGAAAGTCATTGGAAGAATTGTTGCTCATGAGATGACACTCAAAGACAAAGAAGAGCTTCACAATAAGTCTAGCGGTGCTTACAAAGCCACAAGTGATGCTCCCGCAACTTCAAGCGACAACCTTGTCACCAATGAAGAGATAAGCCTCATGGTCAAGAAATTCAAAAATTTCTACAAGAATAGAGGCAAAGAACGAAGCTCCAACTCAAGATATGATGAGAAGCGTTCGTCAAGTCGTGACCGCAATTGCTACAATTGTGGGAAGCTCAGGCACTACTCCAATGAGTGCACGGCACCCTACAAACGAAGAGAAGAGTCACCTAGAAGACGAAGCTCAAGGAATGAATCACCTCAAAGAGAGAGAAGGAGTAGAGATGATCGTTATGAACGAAGACCTTCAAGGAGAAGTAGAGATTTGGAGAAGAAGGACAAGTACACCAAGAGCTACACAAGAAGAAAACATCAAGCTCATGTTGGTGAATGGGTTTTCGGCTCCGACTCCGACAACAACTCCGAGAGAAGCTATCACTTCGACTCCGACTATAGTCAAGATGATGGTGTTGCCGGAATTGCTCTAGTGACTACCAACTCCTATGATCTATTTGATTCACCAAATGAAGGGAGTGGAAGTTGCTTCATGGCTAAAGGTCCCAAGGTATCACACCCCGAGTATCTTGATTTCAATAGTGATGAAGATGATTTGCTTTGTGATGATGACTTGCTCTTTGATAAAACTAGTGATGTTAGTCAAAATGAACTTGATAATTCTCATGCTAGTCAAGATAAGTCAATTGACGATGATAAGATGAAAATAGAACAACTAACTAAAGAACTAAACACTCTTAAGTTAGCTCATGAATCTACTCTTGAAGATCATAGAGAGCTTGTAAGAACTCATGAGAAGCTACGCTTCGAGAAGCTCAACTTGGAGCAAGAGCATGAGTTTCTTAAAGCTATCAATGACGATCTCCGAAAAAAGACTTCATCTTATCTAGCCAAACGACTACTCTTGTCTACATTCATGCCTCAAGTTAAGTCAAAACAAACTAGTAACAAAGGCAAGAAAGGTTCTTCATCTAGTAGCAGCAATAAAAATGCTAAACCCAATGATGTTGCTTCTAGTAGTTCTATTGATTCCACTAATGATGATTCTCTTAGCCAAGTTACACTTGAGCAAGAAAATGCTTTATTGAAAGGAATTATAGATAAAGGTATCTACAAGAGTCTTGCCGGGTGTAAGCAATTTGAGGAAATTGTACGCAAGCACGGGGGATACCGAAAGAACCATGGTGTTGGCTACTTCAACGCTAATGGAGTTGAATGGGAATAAGGTCAATACCCCAAGCCCAAGTTTGTTCCTCAAAAGGAGAAGTATGAAAATTTCTAGCTTTAGTGGAGTGGGTTCCCAAGGCTACTTCAATCTCAACTTCTACAAAGGCTACTTCAACACCAAGGATCCCCATCAACTTGATGTGGGTCCCCAAGAAGAAGAACTAGAGAGTTCTTGAGGGGTGACTCCGCCAATGAAATTCACTCACATTCATTATTGGCAAGAATTATTTGCAATCAACATCAATTCTATGCAATAGTTCAAGGAGTTACACATTCCCTCAAAGGTAAGCAAGGGACAAGGTAATCAGCAAATCAATGGACATCATTACACATGCTTTGCACTCCATGTCCATAGATATCCTTGTATTTGTCTCTTGTGTGTTGGGACTAACCCATGTAGGTGAGAAGAGTAAGGAAACAACAAGGATGCTCCCAACTCTTGGTGATCTTCATCAACCTTGAGCATCCACAACCACTACTGCAATTCAGTTATTTGCCATCTGCCACACCTTTGCCGTCTGCTGACGGATGGCAAAGAAGGTCTTTGCCGTCTGCTGCCATAAAGCAGATGGCAAAGATATGGCTGACGGCAACGGTTCTGTTTGCCATCTGCTGGTCCTTTGCCGTCTGCCAGCAGACGACAAAGACCGTAAAGGCAGACGGCAAAGAGGCTAGGTAGGTCCCACTGGACCTTGGTCCACTGACAAAGAGGTATGTCGTCCTCATTGTCTTTGCCGTCTGCCCTGCTTGTCTTTGCCGTCCGCTAGCGGACGGCAAAGAAGATGCCTGGCTAACGGTAAGGTACCAGCCCCCACCCACTCCTCTCTCTCGATCTCTCACTCCCTCGACTCCCTCTCCCTCTCCCCCCGTTGCTCCCTCCCGCCCCGGCCGCCGCCGCCCCCTCCCGCCCCGGCCCCGCCGTCGCCGCCCCGTAGCAGAGCCCCGCCGACGCCCCCTCCCGCCCCCTCTGGCCGCCGCCTCCTCCCCGCCCCCTCCCACCGCCTCCTCCCCTCCCGCCGCCCCCTCCCCGCACCTCCGCCCACTCCCACCGCCTCCTCCCCGCACCGCCGCCCCCTCCCCGCCACCCCCTCCGCGCACCACCGCCCCCGCCCGTCGCGACCACCGCCCCGCCGCCCCACCGCCCCCGCCCGTCGCTACCACCGCCCCGCCGCCCCACCTCCCGCCGCCCCTCCACCGCCCCGCGGCTACACTGCCCCACCGCCGCCCCGCGGACACGCCGCCCCGCCGCCACCCCGGCGCCCCGCCTCCCCGCCGCCCCGCCGCCCTCGCCGCCCGGCAACCTCCCTCCCTCCGGTGAGATTTTTTTTCCCTTTTCTCTGTATTTTTTTTGTTTTCATTTAATTTTTGCTATTAGAGATGAATAGGCTGGGTTAATTAGGTTAGTTCAATTAGGTTAGCACAAAGCACTGGATGCAACAATCTTTTAGTACGTATGGACTACCTGATAGTGGTGCAGGCGCTACATAATAATGAAGGACACTCGATGGTGGCGGCTCCTATTTTGCAAGATTGCCGAGTGATGTTGAGAGAATTCGGGAAGGCTGTGGTAGAACATTGTATTAGAGAGTCTAATATGGTTGCGCATGAGCTAGCTCAGTGGGGCGGTGCCAATATTCCTACTTTTTGGGTGGAGGCTCCGCCGGATTTCCTATTTAAATTTTTAGCTGATGATGTAAGTGTCATTTGAGTTTTAATAAAGCTAGCCATGATGGCCTTCCCCCGACCCCCGACGCCACCGACCCCCGACCCCCGACGCCATCGACCCCCGACCACCGACGCCACCGACCCCCGACCCCCGACACCACCGACCACCGACGCCACTGACCCCCGACGCCACTGACTCCCGACGCCACTGACCCCCGACCCCCGACACCTATTCTGCCTCCTGTTGACCGAAAAGGTGCTCTTCAGGCTTCCAGAGGCCGAGGAGGTCATAGTTTTGTAAATTATGAGTTAGGTTACATATTTTCTGATTTTGTTATAAAAAACATCATATTTGTGTTGATCGGGTGAATTTCAATGTGCAATTGTTCGACGACCTCCCCCTGCGTTGGACGAGCTCCCCTGCTGCGTTCGTGGGTGAGCACAAATGACATCTCCTCCCCCGGCCCCCTTAATTTGCTCGGTTCCGGTCTTCGTGCCGATGAAACTTGCTAGCTATAGGTGTCTTCAATCATCAGTATGCGTGACCAGTATGCGTCTCCCGTTCAAAAGGGCGGCATCTATAAATATGCATGTCTTTGCATATTTATAACCGCCATCCTTTCGAATTGTCCAACATTATCCATGGACAGCCCGAGTATGTGTAGATTGGGTTTGTTTTCCCGTATGCTCTGCTCCGGATCCGATGCGGAATTTCGTCAGTGCCTCCCTGTTGTTCTCCGGGTACACATCCTCTCTGCTTATTGCCGAGACGTGTATCAGGAGAACAGCGGGGAGGTGCTGCCGAAATTCTGCGTCAGATCCAGAGCAGAGCATGGGAAAACGAACCCAATCTAAACATACTCGGGTGGGATTAGGACCTATCTCTACCTATTAGCGTGTAGGTTGCATGGACGTAATAAAACTGACAAACTTGATTAACGGATGAATATAGATGATGAATTATATATATATTTCTTGTGTGTTTAGTAGGTAGGCAAGATGAGTGATCGTGCTTGGATGTACATCGGTCACCCTAGTCAGAAAGAAATGACCATTGAATGGTTAACAAAAACCAAGGGGTTTCTGAGCGCCGCATTTGCAAATGGCCAGGAAATAACCTGGTGCCCCTATGTCCGGTGCGACAACCATAAAAAGTGGACACGGGATGAAATGGGTAAACACTTGCAGAAGTGGGGTTTTACGACTGATTATACGGTGTGGAGATTTCATGGTGAGTCTGCCCAACGTGCCAGAGCTGAGGTGGTTCGTCGTCGCACCGACGAGCATGGTACCGGGATCGAAGACATGGTGCAAGACTTTGATGATGCTCGGGATTCGGACGATGAGATGGAGGAATCTGCAAAGGCCTTCTATGAAATGTTGGAGTCTTCAAAACGTCCTCTCCACGAGCACACTGAGCTTTGTCAGCTGGATGCCATCGCGCAAGTAATGGCTCTGAAGGCTCAGTTCAACCTGGGCAGAGAATGCTACGACGCGATGATGACGATATTTGGACGCTTTCTACCCAAAGGCCATGTATTGCCAGCAAACCTGTACCAGTCGGACAAAATCCTACGTGCGCTTAAGATGCCCTATGAGAAGATAGATGCCTGTGAGAATGGATGTGCCTTATTTAGGCTTGAGTATGCGAGCTTCAACTATTGTCCCATTTGCAAGTCTTCCAGGTATGTTGTGGTAGACAACGGTATGGGTGAGAAGAGTCAGACCAAAATCCCAGTTAATGTTCTTCGGTATATGCCAATCATACCAAGACTTCAACGTCTTTTCATGGTCGAAGAGACGGCCAGACAGATGACGTGGCATAAATTGGGCAAAAGAACCGAACTAGATGCAGATGGGAATCCGATGTTGGGACACACTTCAGACGCTTTTGCGTGGAAGCATTTTGATGCATTACATAAGGATAAAGCGGCAGATCCAAGGCATCCTCGAGTCGCCATCAGCACGGATGGGTTCAATGTGTTTGGTATGATGGCAACCCAATACAGTTGCTGGCCTGTATTTGTCATTCCACTCAATCTTCCCCCCGGAGAGATTATGAAAAGAAAGAACATTTTCTTGACGTTGATAATTCCAGGGCCCAACTATCCGAGGAAGAATATGAATGTGTACATGCAGCCACTTAAGGATGAATTGCAAGAAGCTTGGGATAATGGGATCAAGACATATGACGCCGCTACAAAAAAAACTTCAAAATGCATGTGTGGTACATGTACTCGTCGCATGACTTGCCGGCGTATGCGCTATTCATTGGCTGGTGTGTGCATGGAAGGTTCCCATGCCCCACATGCAAGGCAGCTCTTGAGTTCCGTTGGCTGCAGGCGGGTCGCAAGTATTCTTGCTTCGACTTGCATAGACAGTTCCTGGATCCTCGCCATAAGTTTAGAAAAGACAAGAAGAATTTCATGAAAGGTAGAGTTGTCAAAAACTCTGCACCACCTGCATTGACAGGCCAACAGACCCTGGATCAAATAAACGCTCTCGAGCCGGATCCAAATCGTCCAGGGTATTTCACAGGGTATAATTCGAAACACGCCTGGACTCACAAGATATGCTTGTGGGATCTGCCTTACTTTAAAGACCTCCTTTGCCCACACAACATCGACGTGATGCACACTGAAAAGAATATCGCCGAGGCCCTTTTTGGTACATTGTTCGGCATAGAGGGGAAGTCGAAGGATAATCCTAAGGCTAGAGTCGATCAGGAGGCTCTATGTGATAGACCGTTAAAAAACATGCGACAACCGAAAGGAAAGAAGAACTGGAGGAAGCCAAAGGCATGGTTCAATCTTGGAAGGCCAGCTATGAGGGAAATGATCTTGTGGGTGAAAATGTAGTTGATGTTCCCCGATGGGTATGCAGCGAATCTAAAGAGGGAAGCGAGTCTTGACAAATTGAAAATATTTGGTCTCAAGAGTCATGATTGGCACATATGGCTTGAGCGGGTAATGCCGGTGATGTTGCGTGGCTTTATCCCTGAGGATGAATGGCTAGTACTGGCAGAGCTGCGCTATTTCTTCCGTGCTCTTTGTGCGAAAGAACTATCGCCTGACGTGCTAGACGAACTGGAAGAGTTGGCGCCGGAGTTGATCTGCAAGTTAGAAAAGATCTTTCCACCGGGATTCTTTAATCCAATGCAGCATTTCATTTTGCATCTCCCGACCGAGGCAAGATTGGGGGGCCCGTGCAAAATCGTTGGTGCTTCGCAACTGAGAGGATTCAGAAGACGCTTCGAGCAAAATGTAAAAATAAACGTAGAATTGAAGCATCGATGGTCGAGGTATTCATTACTGAGGAGGCGGCAAACTTCGTGACAGCACACTACAAAGCCAAGAATCATCATTTGCATAATCCGAAGCCTCGGTACAATGATGGCGACTGTGAAAAAGCTCGATCCAACCTCAGCCTATTCAAAGGGAAGCTCGCACCAACCGGTGCTTCGAAAGCAATAGCGTTGGATGTCGAAGAATAGCGGACCATTTCGTTGTATATCTTCAACAACCTAACAGAAGTGCGGCCGTACATCGAGTAAGTTCTCGGTACATTGTTTCGCAACTTCTAATTCCTTTGAAATGCTCTTATTCCCGGATATGTGATACAGTCGATACGTCGCCAAATTCTCGGATGGAGCGGTGATCCAAAAGGATTCCATCGAAGAGTATGAGCTTCTGGCAAAGCATGGAGGCGGCTATCCCAGTTACATCTCTTGGTTCAAACAAACGGTAATTTCCATTAGACCATTTCATTTCTTCGTCTAGTTTGCGGCTAATGCAACAATCCTTTCGTATTAAACTTGTAGGCAAGTCGCTAATGGTTTTGACTATAAGGTCCGTTCATTTGACAAATACGACATCAACGGGTATCGCTTTCGTACTTTTGGCAAAGAGCTATCTATGGCCGACCGAAAGTCTACAAATTGTTGTGTCTCCGCTGTCGGCGAAGGAGGTGTCGAGTATTATGGAAGAGTTGAAGCAATTTATGAACTTAGATTCTTTGGTGAAAACCCACCAAACGTCGTAGTCTTCAAATGTTATTGGTTCCAGCCGAAGGAGACTAGAAGGACTCATGAACATATAGGGCTAGTCGAAATCAAACAAAGCACCCATTTAGATGTTCCCGATGTCTATATTACGGCTCAACAGGCGACCCAAGTTTTCTATCTACCGTGGGCCTGCCAAACTGATCCAAATCTGAATGGTTGGGATGTCGTTTATGATGTGCCGCCACATTTTAGACCACCTCCCATCAATGAAGATGATTATGAACCTCACATTAACCCAGACACATATGAAGGAGAATTCTTCCAAGAAACACATCTTTCCAAAAAACGTTTCAAGAACCACTCTACTTCACCCCAGAACATTGAGGTAGACAGCGACAGTGAATCCGACTTCACCCCTGAGCCGGAACAAGAAGAGACGGAAGAAGAAGAGGTTACTGCTGCGGATGACCTCTCAATGCTTGACCGATTACATAAAGGAGGCCTTCCACATGTTGCTCCCGATAGTGATGATGATGCATTTATTAATGATAGTGATGATGATGATGCATTTATTGATCCCAGAGCATATATAGACGATGAAGATTATTATTAGTTCATGTCAGGTATACATGATGATGATACACTCAAATTATATATATACATATTATTATTCATGTCGGTATTCATTTTTTTTATGTTGTACTAATTTCGTTTACTCTTTGTCATGGCAGGTGTTGAAATATGGTGGGCGCGGGTCGAGAGTGATCCGAGGATCCTTCGTCGGCGCGTGGTGGGAGGGGTACTTCCATTCCACCCCAAACTCTCCGGAGAGCGTTGTACGACAGTATTGGGACACCTGAGGGCGCTTCTTCGTCGGCGAAGTTGCCGACCGGGAGAGGAGGTCGGGGGAGAGGTAGGAAGGCTCCTAAAGTTACACGCGGTGGCCGCGGGAGAGGTAGGAAGGCTGCTACACCTTCCTTGCCGCCACCCCAGCTGATTCACCTGAGCACAGGACTACTACGGTGGACCCGTCTAAGGTGGAGGCTACAAGGACTCCTGTCCACGAGCCTCGGGTCGACGATCCTTCTGTCTCAGACGCGGCCACCCGTGAGACTCCTGTGCCAGATGCTTCGTCCTGCGAGACTCCTGTGCCAGATGCTTCGTCCTACGAGACTCCACAGGCTTCCACCGGATGGGATACCTGGCCGGATCTGCATCAGCCGGAGCCGAGTGGCCATGCTGATGGTGGCGGGGATCGGCTTTCTGATAGCGGGGACGAGGTGGTTGAGGGCACCGTCTACCAGCGTGGGTGTACACGGCTCCCGCCCGTGCCGGCGACCCGCGAGCAGAGGTGGCTGATTAAGCCTGAGTCGCTGAAGTAAGTGCATTTACTCTTTTTAAACCTTTTGCCTTCGTGTTTCTTCACATATCTAATGCGTTGGCTTTGTCATACTTCAGGGGTTGGATTCACGCCAAGGATGTCCGCAGGCCCAACTCCATCCTTGGTGTGATTTTACGGCATAACTTCCCGGGGCTTGTCACGTTGCCCGGCGAGGGTCAGCAAGAAGAGGTAGGATTGAAATGGGAGCACTACTTGGCTGCCCCTGCACTGCCGGAGGAGATGATCGACGGTGTGTTGTGCCACACGAGGGCCGACATGGTCATCAGGAAGTTCTGGGTAATTTCTCCTTTACACAATTAAAAATCAATAATAGCTAGTTATTGTACTAATCAGTGTTGTCTCTTTTGATTGCAGACCTTCTACAGGTGTGAGGAGGGATACGAGGAGGCCGCGGCAAAGCTTATCGATTACGAGTGCAGGCGCCTACTACAGAACTT
Source organism: Elymus sibiricus (assembly GCA_039707655.1). Taxonomy (NCBI): domain Eukaryota; kingdom Viridiplantae; phylum Streptophyta; class Magnoliopsida; order Poales; family Poaceae; genus Elymus; species Elymus sibiricus. Next base: position 187,066,787 of record CM077669.1, on the reverse strand, counting down.
ACGACATGAGGCTCGGGTACAGGCTGTTCGAGACTACTACGCCTCGCAGCGTATTAAGAAGGCCAAGTCGTCGTCCCGCCGAAAGTTTCTGGACAAGGAGCAGTACATGAAGGTAATTACCTATTCTTAAGGCCTTGTACTTAGTTTCCTTTGCTTTGATTCGTAGGCGTAGCTCTCAAATTTCTCTTTATTAACTTAGGTGCCCCCTAGATGGTGTGCGGATAAGATGGGTTGTTGGGAGGCGTTGGTGAATGAATGGTGCTCTGACCAATGGCGAGTCGTCCATGACGATGCCAAGGCACGGCGTGCCCAAATGGAAGGTGTGCCACACCATCAAGGCAGCGCCCACATTTATCAGTTCAGGCGGAACTGGGTATGTGGTTTGCTTCATGATTCCTGCAATTCATTCTTGTAGTGCTAGGTTTACCCATTATTAATACTTTGTTCCTCTCTTGTAGGCTCATCACAATAAGACGGAGGTGCCAGCGGTGTACAACCTCTATGCCATGGCCCATACTGCCTCATACAAGAAGGTCAAGGCATTCTCTGAGTCTGACCTCGATGATCCCGAGAACTTCAGCAATATCTCCTCCCACCACAAGCTAGTGAGGTACAGAGATGTGGGGAAGGCGGTGAATGGGGAGGACTTCAACCCGAGCCAGCATCCACTTGATCCAGACCTGGTGATGATAGCTGGCCACGGGAGGCCCCATGGCTCGATAGCCATTGGAGATGGACATATACGGTCTTCGAGCACTCTCCGGCAGATCAAGGCGCGCCAAACGAGCTCCTGTCCTGAGATGCCGCCTCGTCCATGGCCAGTCCAGCTCGCCATCGAGGTTAGTCATACGGACTCAGATAGGTTTCCTCCATTACATTGTGTGTGCGAACAAAGATGATTACAATGCTAACGAGGAGTTGTGTTGCAGGCTGCTCTGCAGAAAGAGAGAGAGACAACCCAGGCGCTTCTGGTGGAACAGGCCCGGCAGGCGGCGGAGGAGAAGAGGGATCTGGAGGAGAGGACGGCTAGGTTGTTGGAGGACAAGAGGGCACGGAACGATGCGTCTAACCGGGCCATGTACGAGCTCATCGTGGTAAGTTTCTTCTTCATATTAGCCAAATCATGCACTACATGTTCTTTTCATTAATAACCAATATGATTGACTTGGCAAAACCAAATGTGCAGACTTTGTGCGAGAAGAACGGCCAGACCCCTCCGCCGATGCCAGTCATTACCACGGCTGGAACGGTGAGTTCCATTTCAATGTTCATTAGTTACTAGTCTTAACATTTTAGCGTCATCATGCTAACGCAAATGATCTTTGGTACAGCATAACTCCCGAGCCGCATCGCACGACCCGATCAACCCCAGTGCTTCACCTCCGTGATGACGAGGATGGTAAGCCCTAATATGCCACTTACTTGGCTCATTTTCTCAAACAAATACAAACATAGCACTTAGACAAACTTAGCACTTAGACAAATGTCATATTTTACCTAAGTTAGCTTTGTTTCCTATAAAATGACATAGTAAGCTTACTTACCTCCAAAATGACATATTGTACCTAAGTTAGCTCTAAAATGACCTATACTTAGCATTGTTTCCTCCACACTGACATAATAAGCTTAGTTAACTCAAAAATGACATAATAGACTTGGTAACCTCATAGATGCCATAGACTTAGCTTATTTTCTTGCAAAATGACACAATAAGCTTAGTTAGGTAAATAATGTGATAATTACCTAGGTTAGCTCTAAAATGACACAAATAAGCAATAAGAAGAAGAAAAACAAGAGGAGACAGAGAAAGAATCTTGCCACACTTTGGCTTGCCACACTTTGGCTTGCCACACTTTGGCTTTAGGTGCTCAAATAGTTAGCCACAATTTGGCTTGCCGCAATTTTACGACACTTTGGCTTGCCACAATTTTACCACACTTGCCTTACTTGAGGTGCTCAAATAGTTACCACACTTTGGCTTGCCTAAGGGAATCTTGCCACACTTTTTCTATCTATGACATGTGGGTCTTACTGCTAATATAAAAAATTCTTGCCTTAGTTGTGGCAAGAACCAAACACACACCTAACATGGTCAAATTTGCCTAAGTTGAGTTGGGGCAAAGTGTGGCTAGTTGTGTCTTGAAACCAAACAGCCCCTTCATCTTCTTCTAATTCTAGATCTTCTTCTACTTTTTAATTCTAGTATTATTTTTCTAACTTTCTTATTTTAAATTTTGCAGATTTGAGACGAGTTCACGGCAGCTTGCTTTGATGTAGTGCTAGGTTTACTTTCTGATTTCATGTATTGAGTCATTTGTATCGATGAGACTATATGTATGTATGGATGAACCTATTGTAATATGGCGAACAATGTGGCATTTGATACTTTTAATTTGGTATAATTGTTGGTTGATCATATATGGCTGTTGTACATTGTTTCTGTGAATTATATATGTATATATCAAATATTGTTTGTTTAAAAATTGTTGAATGTAACAAAAACAAAAAAAGAGGCAATACAGCCTCTTTGCCGTCTGCCCCGGACAGCAAAGGCAGCTATGCCGACGGCCGCCGTCGGCAAAGCTGGCACGTGGCGGCCGCCTGTGAAACCTGGGAAAACAAGGCTGGCCCATTTTGCCTCTTTGCCATCCGCGGCAGACGGCAAAGTGGGAGGAGGCAGACGGCAAAGGGGGGGCGGGAGGCAGACGGCAAAGGGGGGTGGGAGGCAGACGGCAAAGAGAGGCGCTATGCCGACGGCCGCCGTCGGCAAAGCTGCCACGTGGCAGACGGCAAAGGGGCGCGAGGCAGACGGCAACGGGGGGCGGGAGGCAGACGGCAAAGGGTGGGGGTCCGTTAGCCACCTCACGGTGGCGCCGTCAGTACTAAGCTGTCCAGGTCCTTTGCCGTCTGCAAGCTGACGGCAAAGAATCTTTGCCGTCCGCTGGGCCAAAGCAGACGGCAAAGAACCCCTTTGCCGGAGCTCGTTGGGCCCGAAATTGTGCCGTCCGCCTTTTGCCCTTTGCCGTCTGCCATGCAGACGGCAAATCTCCTGATTCCAGTAGTGAACTACCTCACCAACATGAAGTCTTCTTCGACAAAACCCAAGGTTAGATTATCCCTCCTATGGGAAGATGTCACATCAAGGGGGAGCTTTACTCTAAGACTTGAGTTAAAGCATCTCTTAGAATGTGACAACATTTAATGCTTTATGTAAAAGTGGTAACCCCACTTGTGCTTAAACGATGAGTATGACCTATGATCAAGTATTCTTACTTGGCTCCTAAGTCAATATACTCATATATAGATGACTTCGTCATCGCCAAAGTGCTTGTTAGATGCTAGTATGTATGTGCATGTTTGTCATGATTTCTTTTGACATCTTATTGTGTGAGCATGTTGGTCTGCATTTATTTTCCTATTTGAGGACATCTAATTGTTGCTATTTGGCTTTTGATTTATCTTTTGCCACTTAGATGGACAAGAATGCCTAGGACCACTCTCTAGCTATTTATGCTTTCTCACCTCATATTCTATTCATGCTGCATCACAAAATTTGAACAAGTACTTTTCGATCCCTCTGTGTGTGGATCACTCGGAGTTCCGTATCGACAAGGACTGACCATTAAAACCTCCCAAGTGCATCTCGGTGGAACCAACCCACAATTCTCGGTCTCACCGAATGCCCAGGGTTGATCTGGTTTTCAATCTCAGTACTACCGATTCCATATTCTCGGTTACACCGAGTTTCCCTGTCAGCTGACAGTTGAGGAACTCGGTGACACCGAAAATTTAGAATCGGCGTCACCGACAGTGAGGGGTATATATGCTGTGGACCCGACGCTTTGAAATTAAATCTTCAAACCGTCGCGCCCCAAAACCCTAAGCTTCCGCAAAGGACCCCCTGGTCGTCGCCCTTGTCTCCCCGCGCTCCTCCGCCGCTGGGATCCTCACCGTCGACGGGCATCTTCGCCGTCGTCGCCGCCGTAGCGGATCCGTCGCCAATCTAGGGTACGGATTCAATTCTTCTTGCGCTCCCCGTCCGATTCTTGCACAATGAAGTTGATTTTATCTATAAGACACCATTTGCACATCTATCTATCCACAAGAAAACTCAATAGAATAGTGAATGATGGATTTTTTTAGGTTTTGCCGTCTGCCTCATGTATCTCGGTAGAACCGATGCAAAATAATCGGTATCACCGATTTGGTTTTCTGGCACACTGAGAACACCTCGGTGGAACCGAGTGCCTATTTTCGGTGTAACCGAGAATGGTGTCAAGTTCCTGGAAAGCAGGTTGTAAGTCTCGGTGTGACTGAAAATTTTGTCTCGGCTGTACCGACATACATTTGGCAGAATGCAAAATTTGAGAAATTCTTAGTCCAAACTTTCAAAAATAGCTGCATTTTGTGATGACTTATCTTCTTCTGCTCCTCTATACTCTATTCACAGGGTCAGAGATGTCAAGTGCTGAGGACAGTGAGAACAACTTCCAAGAGCAGAACATTGTCATGAGTTCAGGCACTAGTCCCGAGTCTAGTTCCTCTTCAGATCCAGGCACTCCCAGTTCTCAAGGGTTGCCCAAGGCTGCTACTAGGGCCAGAAAGAAGCTGAATTCAGATGAGGAGGATTCAGATTTTGTGCCAGAGGAGATTCTTGCCAAGAAGCAAGAGAAAGCTGGTAAGAAGTCTGCAAATGAAGCCACTTCTTCAAGGAAGAAAGCTGTCAGGAAGGAGTATGCTAGCTCTGAGATATTGAGAGCACCTGAGAGCTCCAGAGCTACCATGACCATTGAGCCCCCAAGGAAGTCTTTGCCTAAGAAGGCAGGGGAGAAGAAGAGAGCAAGGAAGAGGATTGTTTATGTTGTTGGCAGGCCTACCTCTATGTTTGAGGACCCTGAGGAGGCTGCTGGTGCTGCTGCTGAGGAGGAGGAAGAACATGTTGAGAAGGGCCCTCCCAAGAAGAAAAAGAAGCTTATGGCAGATGCTATGCCAAAGTCAGGCACATCCAAGAGCACCAAGTCTGCCCCCAAGAAGGCTGCTGCTGAAAAGCCCAAGAGGTCATCCAGACAAATTCCAGCTTCTGAAAAGAACAAGGGAATTACCTCCAGAGATGAGGATGAGGATGTCATGTCTGCCTTGATGAAGCTTAGACCACACCTTCCTGAACATAATGCCAGCTATCCACTTGCAGAAGATATGAAGAAGAGGAAGGATTCTGGTTTGAGGTCATGGAGTGTTGTTGATCCATATGCCCAAAGGACAAAGACAGCTGTGGACTACAGATTCTATACCAAGGAGCAACAGGATTTCTATGAAACTGTGCTATTTGACAAGTGTCCAGCTGTGAGTGACATGAGATATGTTGATTGGAAGTACATCAAGGAAAATGAAGATTATTTTCCAAGTGTTCAAGACAACTTTCACTGCATTGGTTTGGATGAGTTTGTTGGCAGAGAGTTTACAGCATGGAATGATGAGATGATCATGCAATTCTACTCCACTGCTCACTTCTATGGAGATGGTAGGATTGTATGGATGACTGAAGGAGCAAGATACGAGTCCACTGTTGATGATTGGGCTGCCATCTTAGGAGTCCCAGAGGTACAGGATGGTGACTTGGATGTCTACTCTGAATCCAAGGAGAGCCACAATGCTATGGCTAACATGTACAATGAGATTCCTGCTGCTCATGTGAAGTCTCACAAGTTAGGATCCATCTACTTTCTCCAGGCTGGCCTCGCACCATGAACACCATTCTGAGGCATACTTTGATGCCCAAATCAGGAGATGACAAGATGATCCGAGGCTACTCCATCAACATGCTGATCCATCTTGATAGACACACTAGGATTAGAGTCATGGACTTGATTGTAGAGACAGTGAAGAGGGTTGCTGCTGATCAGAAGCGCTCTTGCTGCTATGCACCCTATATCCAGATGCTCATCAACTCCAAGTTGGAGAAGCACATATTTGCTTTGGACAGACCCCATTTGCCCCTACAGCCAGATCTCGAGGACAACATTGTGGTGATAGACCCAAAACATCTCACATCAGCTGCAGCTCAAGCACAGGCAGAGGCAGAGGCAGCTAGAGCCACTAGTGCTCAGGTTCCCAGATCCAGGAATGAGCAAATGGATCTTTTGATCTCATCAGTTCAAGGCATGCAAAAGGACATCAAGGACATTCTGGAGAACCAAAACAGTCTTGTCAGGATCTTTGAGAATAGGATCAAGACCCTGAATGACAAGGTAGATGGGTTGACCAAGACAGTCAATGAGCACAAGAAGGAAGTTGACTCTGTGCCTCTTCCTCAGTCTTCTTCTTCTTCTGATGATGATGATGATGATGAGGATGACTCTCCTCTCAGGCCAGGCACACACTTCACTACTCAGGCGAGATCAGCCACAGTGCCAGCTCCAGATTTGAGGCCATCTTCGTCAGCACCTGCTACTGTCACCTCAGCTCCATCAGCTCCAGTTCCTCCAGTTGCCACTCCAACTCCATCCATGACATCAGCTGAGATCTTCGCCGACGCAGTTCTCTCGACTCCTTCATCAACAACCGGAGGATATCAGCCCAAGAACGCTTAGCTATATCTCTTTAAACTTTTTGGTAACTTGTTGCCAAAGGGGGAGAAGTGTATATAGATCTTTAGGCTTCGAGTGAGAGAGTGTTTGGTTTTTATCGCTTTTGTAAAACAATTGGTCTTTTGGTTGCTTGTGATACACGTTTGTTGCTGTTTTGATCATACGCTTAATGTGTGTTGCTACTATTTCCTATCATTATGCTACTTATGAGATGATCATTCACCTTTGCTTGATTGTGTTGTGCTATGTTGTTCACTCTTATTATTCTCGCACACCACCAAGTTGTATGTGACATGGAAGAAGTGCCCCATGTACCTAATCGATTGTGCATTTGCATTCAAACGCAAATTCTAAAATAATGCACAAATTTAGGGGGAGCTCTTGCTTATCACATACTTCGCAAAGCGACGATTATATTCATTGATTATATCATATTTCGAAGCTTTGATCTATATGTTGTCATCAATTACCAAAAAGGGGGAGATTGAAAGCACATTTGCTCCCTTGGTGGTTTTGGTAATTAATAACAACATATAAGTCATTGAACTAATGTTTCCACTAAGTATATTTCAGGAAAAGTTCAATGATAGGATTGGCAAAAGGATTGTGGAGATTGTGGAAATACCCCAAGATGCAAGGAAATGGATTGGCAAAGCTTCAAGCAAGAGGACTCTACATTTTACTTTGTGAGAAATCACTTTGAGTCCATAGGAAAGCCAATACTATTAAAAGGGGGTAAGGTATTGTGGGTGGACAAAATGCTCATACGTGCACAAGTGATAGTCACCAAAAACACCCACAAGCTCTCCCACAAAAGTCTGTCAAAGCCAAATATTCAAAATCGGTGCAACCAACACTTTCCACTCGGTGCCACCGATTTCCATACTCAGACATACATAAGCCAAACCCTAGTCTTTCGGTGCAACCGATTCTGCTTCGGTGCCACCGAGTTTGGGTTGCCAACTTTCTGTTACGTAGTTTCACAATATCGGTACCACCGAGATTGTTGGATCGGCGTCACCGAGATTGGGCAATCTAACCGTTGGTCACCTTATCGGTGCAACCGAGTTTCATATATCGGTCTCACCGAGATTCAAAAGTTGCCACCTTTTGGTCACTTCGGTACCATCGAGATTAACACATCGGTGTCACCGAGTTGGTCATTTTGTGTGTAACGGTTGGATTTTTGGGGATGCCTATATATACCCCTTCACCACCACCCACTCGAGAGAGAAGCACTCAGAACTATTCCATACTTGCCCCATCCAGTTTTCTGAGAGAGAGAGCCACCTACTCATGTGTTGAGATCATGCCATTTCATTCCAATCATATGAATCTTGATCTCTAGCCTCCCCAAGTTGCTTTCCACCAATCCCATCTCTTCCAGCAAGCCAAATCTGTGAGAGAGTGATTGTGTGTTGAGGAGTCAATCATCTTGAAGCACAAGAGCAAGGAGTTCATCATCATTGCCGAACCTATTACCTTTTGGAGGGTGGTGCCTCCCAGATTGGTTAGGTGTCACTTGGGAGCCTCCTACTTCGTGTTGTGGAGTTGAACCAAGAAGTTTGTAAGGGCAAGGAGATTGCCTACTTCGTGAAGATCTACCCATAGTGAGGCTAGTCCTTCGTGGACGGAAGCCGTTATGGAATAGTCAAGGTTGCTACTTCGTGGACCCTTATGGGTGGAGCCCTCCGTGGACTCTCGCGACCGTTACCCTCCGTGGGTTGAAGACTCCATAAACGTGGACGTACGATAGCACCACCTATCGGAACCACGGGAAAAATCATCGTGTCTACAATTGTGTTTGATCTTCCAACCCTTCCTTTCTACTCATGCTTATTGTTACTTTCCGCTGCTATACTCTTAGACTTGCATGTGTAGGGTGTACTTGACTTGCCATGAATGTTAAAATCTGCCAACTCTAAAAACTGGGAAAAGGTAGAAATTTTATTTGGTCAAGTAGTCTAATCACCCCCCCTCTAGACATACTTTCGGTCCTACAACACAACATGGCATACTATACAGAGCCTATGGATAGGGGACGACCTTCGTCCTTTCTATTTCTTCTGCCGTGGTCGAGCTTTGAGTCTCTGGGGTTCGATCATGTTTTGCATGTGAAAGAGGTTCTAGTCAATGGTCTGCAACATTCAGATCCGTGTGTTCTTTTCAAATCTATATGTCATTCTGCAGATGCTACCACGCCCCACTTGGAGCTATTCCAAATGGCCGCCCCACTATACATATCCGGATTGCTACTCAGAGTCATCCGGATTGGTGTCAAAGCTTGTATCGATGTAACCCTTTACGACGAACTATTTGTCACCTCCATAATCGAGAATCATTTCCTTAGTCCTCTAGTTACTAAGGATAATTTTGACCGCTGTTCAGTGATCCACTCCTGGACCACTCTTGTACCCCTTGACAGACTCATGGCAAGGCACACACCAGGTGCGGTACACAGCATGGCATACTATACAGAGCCTATGGATAGGGGACGACCTTCGTCCTTTCTCTTTCTTCTGCCGTGGTCGAGCTTTGAGTCTCACTCAACTCCACACCTTACAAATCAGGCAAGAACTCGTTCTTTGACTGATCCATTTTGAACTCTTTCAAAATCTTGTCAAGGTATGTACTCATTGAAAGTTTTATCAGACGTCTTGATCTATCTCTATATATCCTGATGCCCAATATTTAAGTAGCTTCTTTCCAGGTTTTCCTTAGAAAAACCCCCTTTCAAACAATCCTTTATGCTTTCCAGAAATTCTACATCATTTCCGATCAACAATATGTCATCCACATATACTTATCAGAAATTCTATAGTGCTCCCACTCACTTTATTGTAAATACAAGTTTCTCATAAACTTTGTATAGACCCAAAAACTTTGATCACCTCATCAAAGCGTATATTCCAACTCCGAGATGCTTGCTCCAGTCCATAGAAGGATCGCTGGAGCTTGCATACATTTTAGCATCCTTAGGACTGACAAAACCTTCTGGTTGTAGCACATACAACCTTTCCTCACGGAAACCGTTAAGGAAACTCTGTTTTGATATCCATCTGCCATATTTCATAATCGAAAAATGCAGCAACTGCTAACATAATTCCAACAGACTTTAGCATCGCTACGGGTGAGAAAGTCTCATCGTAGTCAACTCCTTGACCTTGTCGGAAAACTTCTTTGTGACAAGTCGAGCTTTATAAATGGTGACATTTACCATCAGCGTATGTCTTCTTCTTAAAGGTCCATTTGTACTCAACGGCCTGTCGTTCAACGGGCAAGTCTACCAAAGTCTATACTTGGTTTTCATACATGGATCCTATCTCGGATTTCATGGCTCCTAGCCATTTGTTGGAATCCGAGCCCACCATCGCTTCTTCATAGCTCGTAGGTTCACTGTTGTCTAACAACATGACCTCCAAGACAGGATTGACGTACCACTCAGGGGCAGTACGAGTCCTTGTCGACCTACGAGGTTCGGTAGTAACTTGATCCGAAGCTTCATGATCATCATTTGCTTCCTCTTCACTTGGTGTAGGCGTTGAAGAAACATCTTTCTGCGTTGTGCTACTATCCAACTGAAGTGACGGTTCAACAACCGCATCAAGTTCTACTTTCCTCCCACTCAATTCTTTTGAGAGAAACTCTTTCTCGAGAAAGGACCCGTTTTAGCAACAAACACTTTGCGCTTGGATCTGAAATAGAAGGTATACCCAACTGTTACGTTAGGGTATTCTATGAAGATGCATTTGTCCGCTTTGGGTTCGAGCTCATCAGGTTGAAACCTTTTTCACATAAGCATCGCAGCCCCAAACATTAAGAAATGACAGCTTAGGTTTCTGTCATCTCAACAGACTTAGATGGTGCCCTATTTAAAGTGAATGTAGTTGTCTCTAATGCATAACCCCAAAACGATAGTGGCAAATCAATAGGAGACATCATAGTACGCACCATATCCAATACAGGACGACTACGACGTTCGGACGCACCATCACACTATGGTGTTCCAGGTGGCGTGAGTTGTGAAACAACTTCCACATTGTCTTAAGTTGCATACCAAACTCGTAACTCAGACATTTACCTCCACGATCATATCGCAGACATTTTATCTTCTTGTCACGATGATCTCAAACTTCACTCGGAATTTGTTCGAACTTTTCAAGCGTTTCAGACTTGTGTTTCATTAAGTAAATGTCCCCATATCTACTCAAATCATCAGTGAAGGTAAGAAAATAGCGATATCCACCGCACGCTTCAACACTCATTGGATCGCTTACATCAACATGTATCATTTCCAATAAGTCACTTGCCCGCTCCATCATATCGGAAAACGGGGTCTTTAGTCATCTTGCCCAAGAGGCATGGTCCGCATGTCTCAACCGATTCGAAATCGAGTGAGTCAAAAGATCCATTAGCATGGAGTTTCTTCATGCGCTTTACACCAATATGACCTTGGCGGCAGTGCCACAAGTAAGTGGTACTATCATTATTAACTTTGCATCTTTTGGCATCAATATTATGAACATGTGTATTACTACGATCGAGATTCAATAAACTATTCACATTGGATGCATGACCATTGAAGGTATTATTCATGTAAACAGAATAACCATTATTCTCTGACTTAAATGAATAACCGTATTGCAATAAACATGATCTAATCACGTTCATGTTCAACGCAAACACCAAATAACATTTATTTAGGTTCATCACTAATCCCGAAGGTAGAGAGAGCGTGCGATGGTGATCACATCAACCTTGGAAACACTTCCAACACACATCGTCACCTCATCCTTAGCTAGTCTCCGTTTATTCCGTAGCTTTTATTTCGAGTTACCAACATTTAGCAACTGAACCGGTATCTAACACCCAGGTGCTACTAGGAGTACTAGTAAGGTACACATGAACAAAACGTATATCAAATATACTTCCGTTGACGTTGCCAGCATTCTTATCTACCAAGTATCTAGGGTTGTTCCGCTTCAGCGACCGCTCTCCTCATAATAGAAGCACTTAGTCTTGGGTTTGGGTTCAACCTTGGGTTTCTTCACTGGAGCAGCAACTGGCTTGCCATCCATGAAGTTTCCCTCCTTGCCCTTGCCCTTGTCGAAACTAGTGGTTTTACTAACCATCAACACTTGATGCTCCTTCTTGATTTCTACCTTCGCGGTGTCAAACATCGCGAATAGCTCAGGGATCATAATTTCCATCCCTGGCATTTTATAGTTCATCACGAAGCTCTAGTAGCTTAGTGGCAGTGACTCGGAGAACTATATCAATCACTATCTTATCTGGAAGATCAACTCCCACTCGATTCAAGCGATTGTAGCACCCAGACAATCTGAGTATATGCTCACTGATTGAGCTATTCTCCTTCATCTTGCAGGCAAAGAATCTTGTTGGAGGTCTCATACCTCTGAACACGGGAATGAGCCTGAGATCCCAATTTCAGCTATTAGAACATCTCATATGTTCCATGACGTTCAAAACATTTTGGAGCCTCAATCCGTAATGCATGACGCACTGAACTATCAAGTAGTCATCAGAACGTGCCTGTCAGATGTTCACAACATCTACAGACGACGCTTGCGGGGGTGGTGCACCGAGCGGTGTATTAAGGACATAAGCCTTCTATGCAGCAATGAGGACAATCCTCAGATCACGGACCCAGTCCGCATTATTGCTACCATCATCTTTCAACTCTATTTCTCTAGGAACATATAAAAATTCAAGGGAGCTACAACGCGTGCTAGTAATCTACAACATAATTTGCAAAGACATTTTGACTATGTTCATGATAATGAGTTTAGTTAATCATATTACTTAAAAAACTCACACTCAAATTGACACCCCTCTGGTCATTCGAGTGTCACATGATCCAAATTCACCAACCCAGGTCCGATCATCACGTGAGATGAGGTGGTTTCAATGGTGAACATCTTCATGTTGATCATATCTAGTATATGACTCATGTTCGCCCTTTCGGTCTCTTGTGTTCTGAGGCCATGTCTGTAAATGCTAGGCTCGTCAAGTTTAACCCGAGTGTTCCGCACATGCAACACTGGCTTGCACCCGTTGTATGCGAACGTAGAGTCTATCACACCCGATCATCACGTGGTGTCTCGAAACGACGAACTTTCGCAACGGTGCACACTCGGGTAGAACATAGTTTTATCTTGAAATTTTAGTGAGGGATCACCTTATAATGCTACCATTGTCCTAAGCATAATAAGATGCATAAAAGGATTAACATCACATGCAAATCATAAGTGACATGATATGGCCATGAACTTGTGCTTTTGATCTCTATCTCTAAAGCACCGGCATGATCTCCATCGTCACCGGCATGACACCATGATCTCCATCATTTTGATATCCATCAACGTGTCGCCATGAGGTTGTCGCGCCAACTGTTGCTTCTACGACTATTGCTAACTCATAGCGATAAAGTAAAGCAAAAACGGCGAAAATAAATTAAAGACAACCCTATGGCTCCTGCCGGTTGCCGTACTCATCGACATGCAAGTCGTGATTTTCTATACAATACATGATCATCTCATACATCACATATATCTCATCATGTAATTGGCCATATCACATCACAACATACCCTGCAAAAACAAGTTAGACATCCTCTAATTGTTGTTGCATGTTTTACGTGGCTGCTACGGGTATCTAGCAAGAACGATTCTTACCTACGCAAAAACCACAACGGTGATACACAAATTGCTATTCAACCTTCTCAAGGACCACCTTTGTCGAATCCGATCCAACTAAAGTGGGAGAGACAGACACCCGCCACCCATCTTTATGCAACAAAGTTACATGTCAGTTGATGGAACCGGTCTCTCATAAGTGTACGAGTAATGTTGGTCCGGGCCGCTTCATCCCACAATACCACTGAATCAAGAAAAGACCAAGGGCGGAAGCAATCTGAACATCGACGCCCACAAACTCCTTTGTGTTCTACTCGTGATCTCATCTACACATAGACCTAGCTGTGATACCACTGTTGGGGAACGTTGCATGGGAAACAAAAATTTTCCTACGCACACACAAGATCTATCCATGGTGATGAACATCTACAAGAGGGAGAGTGGATCTACATACCCTTGTAGATCGCTTAGCGGGAAGCGTTAAGAAACGTGGTTGATGTAGTCGAACGTCTTCGCGATCCAAATCGCTAGCCGTCCCGCGATCCAATCACGATCTAGTGCCGAACGGACGGCACCTCCGCGTTCAGCACACGTACAGCTCGATGATGATCTCCGCCTTCTTGATCCAGCAAGATGGACCGGAGAGGTAGATGAGTTCTCCGGCAACATGACAGCGTGGTGGCGGTGGTGGTGGTGCTATCCCGTCAGGGCTACGCCTAGCGCTACCGAAACCGCGAACGGAGGAGAAAACGATCTAGGGAGATAGAGGAACACCAAGGGCTTCGTGTGTGCTCTTGGGGTGCCCCATCCCCTCTATATATAGGTGGAGGGGCATGGAGATCAGCCCCTCCAAGCCCTAGGGCGCAGCCAAGGGGGAGGGATTGGACTCCTAGTCCAATTCCATCCCTTTCCATAAACACGTGGACTTTCCACCTCTCCCAAGCCACATGGGCCTTGAGGGACTTGTGTGCCTAGCCCAATAAGGCCAGGGCGCCTCCCCTCAGCCCATGCAAACCCTTGGGACGGGGTGGAACCCTTGGTGGACTTCTGGACTCCTCCGGAAGTTTCCGAAACCTTCTAGAAGCTTCCCGGTACAATACCGGAAAAACCTGAAACTTTTCCGGTAGCCAAAATATGACTTCCCATATATAAATATTTACCTCCGGACCATTCCGGAGCTCCTCGTGACGCCCGGCATCTCATCCGGGACTCCGAACAACCTTCGGTCACCAACATACATAACTCAATAATACCGAAACGTCACCGAACGTTAAGTGTGCAGACCCTGCGGGTTCGAGAACTATGTAGACATGACCGAGACACCTCTACGGTCAATAACCAATAGCGGAACCTGGATGCCCATATTGGTTCCTACATATTCTACGAAGATCTTTATCGGTTGAACCTCTATGTCAATGATTCAGTTAATCCCGTACGTTGTTCCCTTTGTTCATCGGTATGTTACTTGCCCGAGATTCGATCGTCGGTATCTCCATACCTAGTTCAATCTCATTACCAGCAAGTCTCTTTACTCGTTCCGTAATACAAGATCCCGTGGCTAACACTTTAGCCACTTTGCTTCCAAGGCTCACTGTGATGTTGTATTACCGAGTGGGCCCTGAGATACCTCTCCGTCACACGGAGTAACAAATCCCAGTCTTGATCCATGCCAACTCAACAGACACCCTCGGAGATACCTGTAGAGCATCTTTAAAGTCACCCAGTTACGTTGTGACGTTTGATACACACAAGGTATTCCTCCGGTGTCAGTGAGTTGCATGATCTCATGGTCATAGGAACAGATACTTGACATGCAGAAAACTATAGCAATAAACTGACACGATCATATTCTACATTCATAGTTTGGGTCTCATCACATCATTCTCCTAATGACGCGATCCCGTTATCAAATGACATCTCATGTCTATGGCCAGGAAACCTTGACCATCTTTGATCAACGAGCTAGTCTACTAGAGGCATACTAGGAACACAGTGTTGTCTATGTACCCACACATGTATTTGAGTTTCCAATCAATACAATTATAGCATGGATAATAAACGATTATCATGAACAAGGAAATATAATAATAACCATTTTATTATTGCCTCTAGGGGATATTTCCAATAGTCTCCCACTTGCACTAGAGTCAATAATCTAGCTCACATCACCATGTGATTAACATTGTAATGAATCTAACACCCAATGAGTTCTGGGGTTCGATCATGTTTTGCATGTGAGAGAGGTTCTAGTCAATGGTCTGCAACATTCAGATCCGTCTGTTCTTTTCAAATCTATATGTCATTCTGCAGATGCTACCACGCCCCACTTGGAGCTATTCCAAATGGCCGCCCCACTATACGTATCCGGATTGCTCCTCAGAGTCATCCGGATTGGTGTCAAAGCTTGTATCGATGTAACCCTTTACGACGAACTATTTGCCACCTCCATAATCGAGAATCATTTCCTTAGTCCTCTAGTTACTAAGGATAATTTTGACCATTGTTCAGTGATCCACTCCTGGACCACTCTTGTACCCCTTGACAGACTCATGGCAAGGCACACACCAGGTGCGGTACATAGCATGGCATACTATACAGAGCCTATGGATAGGGGACGACCTTCGTCCTTTCTCTTTCTTCTGCCGTGGTCGAGATTTGAGTCTCACTCAACTCCACACCTTACAAATCAGGCAAGAACTCGTTCTTTGACTGATCCATTTTGAACTCTTTCAAAATCTTGTCAAGGTATGTACTCATTGAAAGTTTTATCAGACGTCTTGATCTATCTCTATATATCCTGATGCCCAATATTTAAGTAGCTTCTTTCCAGGTTTTCCTTAGAAAAACCCCCTTTCAAACAATCCTTTATGCTTTCCAGAAATTCTACATCATTTCCGATCAACAATATGTCATCCACATATACTTATCAGAAATTCTATAGTGCTCCCACTCACTTTATTGTAAATACAAGTTTCTCATAAACTTTGTATAGACCCAAAAACTTTGATCACCTCATCAAAGCGTATATTCCAACTCCGAGATGCTTGCTCCAGTCCATAGAAGGATCGCTGGAGCTTGCATACATTTTAGCATCCTTATGACTGACAAAACCTTCTGGTTGTATCACATACAACCTTTCCTCACGGAAACCGTTAAGGAAACTCTATTTTGACATCTATCTGCCAGATTTCATAATCGAAAAATGCAGCAACTGCTAACATAATTCCAAGAGACTTTAGCATGGCTACGGGGGAGAAAGTCCCATCGTAGTCAACTCCTTGACCTTGTCAGAAAACTTGTTTGCGACAAGTCGAGCTTTATAAATGGTGACATTTACCATCAGCGTCTGTCATCTTCTTAAAGGTCCATTTGTTCTCAACGGCCTGCCGTTCAACGAGCAAGTCTACCAAAGTCTATACTTGGTTTTCATACATGGATCCTATCTCAGATTTCATGGCTCCTAGCCATTTGTTGGAATCCGTGCCCACCATCGCTTCTTCATAGCTCGTAGGTTCACTGTTGTCTAACAACATGACCTCCAAGACAGGATTCACGTAGCACTCAGGGGCGGTACGAGTCCTTGTCGACCTACGAGGTTCGGTAGTAACTTGATCCGAAGATTCATGATCATCATTTGCTTCCTCTTCACTTGGTGTAGGCGTTGCAGAAACATCTTTCTGCGTTGTGCTACTATCCAACTGAAGTGACGGTTCAACAACCGCATCAAGTTCTACTTTCCTCCCACTCAATTCTTTCGAGAGAAACTCTTTCTCGAGAAAGGACCCGTTTTAGCAACAAACACTTTGCGCTTGGATCTGAGATAGAAGGTATACCCAACTGTTACGTTAGGGTATTCTATGAAGATGCATTTGTCCGCTTTGGGTTCGAGCACATCAGGTTGAAACCTTTTTCACATAAGCGTCGGAGCCCCAAACATTAAGAAATGACAGCTTAGGTTTCTATCATCTCAACGGACTTAGATGGTGCCCTATTTAAAGTGAATGTAGTTGTCTCTAATGCATAACCCCAAAATGATAGTGGCAAATCGATAAGAGACATCATAGTACGCACCATATCCAATAGAGCATGACTATGACGTTCGGACACACCATCACACTATGGTGTTCCGGGTGGCGTGAGTTGTGAAACAACTTCCACATTGTCTTAAGTTGCATACCAAACTCGTAACTCATACATTAACCTCCACGATCATATCGTAGACATTTTATCTTCTTGTCACGATGATCTCAAACTTCACTCTGAATTTGTTTGAACTTTTCAAGCGTTTTACACTTGTGTTTCATTAAGTAAATGTCCCCATATCTACTCAAATCATCAGTGAAGGTAAGAAAATAGCGATATCCACCGCACGCTTCAACACTCATTGGATCGCTTACATCAACATGTATCATTTTCAATGAGTCACTTGCCCATTCCATCATATCGGAAAACGGGGTCTTTAGTCATCTTGCCCAAGAGGCATGGTCCGCATGTCTCAACCGATTCGAAATCGAGTGAGTCAAAAGATCCATCAGCATGGAGTTTCTTCATGCGCTTTACACCAATATGACCTTGGCGGCAGTGCCACAAGTAAGTGGTACTATCATTATTAACTTTGCATCTTTTGGCATCAATATTATGAACATGTGTATTACTACGATCGAGATTCAATAAACCATTCACATTGGATGCATGAACATTGAAGGTATTATTCATATAAACAGAATAACCATTATTCTCTGATTTAAATGAATAACCGTATTGCAATAAACATGATCTAATCACGTTCATGTTCAACGCAAACACCAAATATCATTTATTTAGGTTCATCACTAATCCCGAAGGTAGAGAGATCATGCGATGGTGATCACATCAACCATGGAAACACTTCCAACACACATCGTCACCTCATCCTTAGCTAGTCTCCGTTTATTCCATAGCTTTTATTTCGAGTTACCAACATTTAGCAATTGAACCGGTATCTAACACCCAGGTGCTACTAGGAGTACTAGTAAGGTACACATGAACAAAACGTATATCAAATATACTTCTGTTGACGTTGCCAGCCTTCTTATCTACCAAGTATCTAGGGTTGTTCCGCTTTAGCGACCGCTCTCCTCATAATAGAAGCACTTAGTCTCGGGTTTGGGTTCAACCTTGGGTTTCTTCACTGGAGCAGCAACTGGCTTGCCATCCATGAAGTTTCCCTCCTTGCCCTTGCCCTTGTCGAAACTAGTGGTTTTACTAACCATCAACACTTGATGCTCCTTCTTGATTTCTACTGTTCTACTCGTGATCTCATCTACACATAGACCTAGCTCTGACACCACTGTTGGGGAACGTTGCATGGGAAACAAAAAAATTTCCTACGCACACGCAAGATCTATCCATGGTGATGAGCATCTACGAGAGCGAGAGTGGATCTACATACCCTTGTAGATCGCTACGTGGGAAGCGTTAAGAAACGCGGTTGATGTAGTCGAACGTCTTCGCGATCCAAATTGCTAGCCGTCCCGCGATCCAATCACGATCTAGTGCCGAACGGACGGCACCTCCGCGTTCAGCACACGTACATCTCGATGACGATCTCCACCTTATTGATACAGCAAGAGGGAGCAGAGAGGTAGATGAGTTCTCCGGCAACACGACGGCGTGGTGGCGGTGGTGGTGGTGCTATCCCGGTAGGGCTACGGCTAGCGCTACCGAAACCGCGAACGGAGGAGAAAACGATCTAGGGAGATAGAGGGGCGCCAAGGGCTTCGTGTGTGCTCTTGGGGCACCCCCTCCCCTCTATATATAGGTGGAGAGGTGTGGAGATCAGCCCCTCCAAGCCCTAGGGCGCAGCCAAGGGGGAGGGGTTGGACTCCTAGTCCAATTCCATCCCTTTCCATAAACAGGTGGACTTTCCACCTCTCCCAAGCCACATGGGCCTTGAGGGACTTGTGCGCCTGGCCCAATAAGGCCAGTGTGCCTCCCCTCAGCCCATGCAAACCCTTGGGACGTGGTGGAACCGTTGGTGGCCTTCTGGACTCCTCCAGAAGTTTCCGGAACCTTCTAGAAGCTTCCCGGTACAATACCGGAAAAACCCAAAACTTTTCCGGTAGCCAAAATATGACTTCCCATATATAAATCTTTACCTACGGACCATTTCGGAGCTCCTCGTGATACCCGGGGTATCATCCGGGACTCTGAACAACCTTCGGTCACCAACATACATAACTCAATAATACCGAAACGTCACCGAACGTTAAGTGTGCAGACCCTGCGGGTTCGAGAACTATGTAGACATGACCGAGACACCTCTACGGTCAATAACCAATAGCGGGACCTGGATGCCCATATTGGTTCCTACATATTCTACGAAGATCTTTATCGGTTGAACCTCTATGTCAATGATTCAGTTAATCCCGTACGTTGTTCCCTTTGTTCATCGGTATGTTACTTGCCCGAGATTCGATCGTCGGTATCTCCATACCTAGTTCAATCTCGTTACCAGCAAGTCTCTTTACTCATTCCGTAATACAAGATCCTGTGGCTAACACTTTAGTCACTTTGCTTGCAAGGCTCATTGTGATGTTGTATTACCGAGTGGGCCCTGAGATACCTCTCAGTCACACGGAGTAACAAATCCCAGTCTTGATCCATGCCAACTCAACAGACACCCTCGGAGATACCTGTAGAGCATCTTTATAGTCACCCAGTTACGTTGTGATGTTTGGTACACACAAGGTATTCCTTCGGTGTCAGTGAGTTGCATGATCTCATGGTCATAGGAACAGATACTTGACATGCAGAAAACTATAGCAATAAACTGACACGATCATATGATACGTTCATAGTTTGGGTCTTGTCCATCAAATCATTCTCCTAATGACGCGATCCCGTTATCAAATGACATCTCATGTCTATGGCCAGGAAACCTTGACCATCTTTGATCAACGAGCTAGTCTACTAGAGGCATACTAGGAACACAGTGTTGTCTATGTACCCACACATGTATTTGAGTTTCCAATCAATACAATTATAGCATGGATAATAAACGATTATCATGAACAAGGAAATATAATAATAACCATTTTATTATTGCCTCTAGGGCATATTTCCAATAGATGCCATAGACGATGTTGTAGACCAATGTCATCAGAGCTCCTTAAATCTTGCTCGAAGATGAATGCCCTTTGATTGGCCAAATGGTGTGACGAAGAATGTGGTAGATAGTCTTTGGCAGATACTGAAGATCATCAACGAAGAATGAGTGTGGCAGATCTGCTTCAGGTGCCAAAGGTTCCATCATAGTAAGCATATCAATCATATTTGGCTGGGCCATTTGGAAGATACTTGGCATGGCTTCGTCAGAGGATGCAAGAGGTGTTGCTGGAAAGAATTATGTAGCATCAGCAGTGACATATTCATCTCGAATCATGAAGTGCAACTTCCATGTCTTCAGGTCTCGGCTGAAGCCAGAGATGTGGAGGGTGGCGTAGAACTGAAGAATGAGCTCCTCATTCCAATCTTCATGATCGGTGACAAAATCCAGGAGTCCAACATCCCGAAGACAATCAATTGCTTGGTCAAAACATGGCAGCCCCTTCATGGCTTCAAGACTGAGCCTTTTATGTTGGATGATTCGGTTCTGGCCATAGAGCACGCATGTGTAGTATTCCCTTTGAGGGATGCTCCAGAACCTATCTGACTGAGTCTTCGAACGAGCATATGGATTGCGATCGGAGTCGAAGAAAGTGTTGTTGAGCCAGAAGGATTTGACAGTGAAGACATGAGGACGAGCACGCCCTTGTTGGCGGAACATACGGAGCCTTGGCATAGGGTTGAGAACATTGGGGTGCCTTTGAAGATGATATTCATATTGTGGACCCATCCTTGGTGGAGCGACCAGCCTGGGTCATTTGGTTGGAACCATTTGCCCTTCTCTGTTGCGAGCCAGGACAATGTTGTCACCATTGTCGTCGGAGGAAGGTGTCGCAGGAACTGGAGGACCATCAGGGGATGGGGCATTGACTTCGCCCACAATGTTTTCAGCAGCATTGTCTTCAGAGGTGGGGGCTTCGTTTTCTGGCATGTTATGGGCAATGTCTCTGATTCTGAGGACTCCATTACCAGGTGTAGTGGGAGGCATGCGAACCTCGTCTTCAGGGATGCTTTGCATCGAAGATGTGTCCAATCTGGGTCCACGACGAAGCCTTTTGAGAGGTGACGCATGCTCAGTAGGTTCAACTTCTATAGGCACAAATGGGGACTCAGGTGTTCTGGGCACAGGAGTTGAAAATGCAGATGGTGGAGTACTTGGTATGTTTTCTGGCACTGAGGGCCTTAGAGGAGGGCCGATGTCAACGTACTCACTGTCATCATGTGTTGGTGTTTGGATCACAAGAGCATCAGTGTTCAGCAGGGGGTTTTCTCCTTCTCCATTGGCTTCGTCAGTATGAGCTTCGGGAGCAATGCCTTCAGCTGCGATGTCTTCAGCAGCTGGAATGTCATCAACACCAGGAGTCTGTGTAGTAGCAGACTCGTGTAGGATCACTTGCTTCTCTTGGTTCTCAGAGGCAGAAGGAGCCATGGAGATAGGTGTCACTTGCAGTGGCTCCTGTTGAGTGGCAGGGGTGGATGATGGAGCAGGTGGGGGTTGAGGTACTTTAGTTGACACAGAGGGCATCAACTTCTTTGTCTTCTGCCTCTTCGGTGGTTGGACTTCAGAGGCAGCAGCCTTGCGCTTCTTGGCTTCAGCTTCAGCTTTCTTTGTCTTCTTGCTAGAGACGGCAGAGGAAGGTGGAGGTGCTCGATAGCCAGAGAAGCAGCTGGAAACTCAATGCCTTGTGGTTCAGACCTTGATGGAGCGGTATGGTCCGAAGACATTGAAGCCTGTCGGGATCTTTCAATGATCCGTGGATCAAGAGCAGGTTGGCCAAGAGCCTTGCGCTTCAGCATATCATTGTGAGCTTGAATCATGGTATTGGACTTTTTCTTGAGACGCACAAGAGCGCCTTTGACAACTTCACATCTCTTCTCAAACACGGCCTTGAGGTCTTTCATCATAAGCTGATAGCCTTGGATCTGTTCAGCCTTGAGCTTGTGGACGTTGGCCTTGAAGACTGTCTTCTCATGGATGATCTTTGCCTTGAGTTGAACGGCCTTTTGAGCCACAGTGAGCTCCTCATTCACGAGCCCTTGGAAGGTTACGCTGAGTCCAATGGGTAGTTGTAGGGCGTCGATGGTGAGAGATGGATCAGCAAACTACTCGTCAATGAAGTTTTCGAGTATTGCTGGGTCGAAGAGAGGTAAGTCTTCAAGACGTTTAGCTTCCTCTTCCTTTTGCTGGATCAGTCTTGACAGCGCTTCATCATAAAACTCATCATCAGAGAGCTCGATCATATTTGCAGCGTCCATCAGTGAGACAGATGGCTTCGGTCCTCTAGAAGCGGCAGCCTTCCTTTTCATTCACCTAACTAGGCGAGTCTCATCTTCTGTGTCTTCAGAATCAACAGGTGGGGACCTTGAAGCATGTGATGTTGTTCCAACAGCCTTGGAAGCCTTTGAAGCTTTTGGCTTCGAAGCCTTTGACATCTTCTTAGGCTTCGGATCAGGAGTTGGAGGATGCTCTTCATTGCCATCCTCAGACTCAGCAGGTTCAGGGCAGCCACGGATGCTGGAGGGATGTGGGTTTCTAGGCATTGGAGGCCTGACCATGCACGGGAAGAAGCCAATCCTTCTTGCTTCAGCCTCAGTCTTCGGATGAAGATTTTTATAGATGATATCTATCCAAGGTGCTTTCTCAGCATTTTTCTTAGCATACTCATCTGTAACGAACTGATAGTTGAACCACTTTTCCACCCAATATATTCGAATCCATTGGATTCGAGTTTTGCGTTGTGTATAGGTTTCATCTTCATCAGACTTGTAGCGCTCATACAGCTCTGGGGGAAGATCTTTGGTCGTGTTCGGACGTCTTTGTCTCCCACCTTTCTTTCGAGCATCGTCTCTGGCCATTTTCTTCAAAGGCTTCGAGGTGAGAAAAGGCTTCGAAGACAGATTCAAGTGAGAGCTTTCCCCTGGTGAGTGCAAATGAATCTGCAAAAAGTCTGCAAACGAATTGAGACTATGAGATCCAAGCGATTCTACTGCGGACATGTACCTGTGAAAGAGTTAGAGATGCAAGGGAGTGGAAGAGGTCATATGCATTCTCAGAAGATTTTTTAAAACTAGATATCGTGGTATGAAGACATTGACCTCTTTCACCGAAGACTTTCACTTTTGCACACAGATAGGGTGGTTTCATATTTGTGCAAGTTCGAGAATTCGCACAAGTGAGAAATCAACCCAGATTTGCAACATAAGCAAAAGAATTGAGCAAATAGAGGTACAAGTGTGAGATCCATTGGAATGAAAGTGAAAAAACAGATCTCGAAGATATTTGGTAACATGCAAAGATCAAACATGTGGTAAAAATTCAATTTTTATTACCACGGTGAAGAACACGATGAACTAGTCGACGAGGCGGAGAGGCCGAGTAGTTCGATCTGCCACACCCTAGCTTGGTGGTGGCAGACACCTATGGCGGCGGCGGACGAAGATGGTCGCGGCTGGCGTGAGTACGTTGACGAAGGAGTCACGACAGCTAAGCGCTCCTTCTCCGGCGGCGATGAGATCCAGCGACGGCGCTAGGGTTTGGAGCTTTGGAGGTGGAGGAGGAAGTGGAAGGTAATTATTGAGCAGGGGCACTTGTATTTATAAGGGTGGAGACATCCGAACAGTTTGAACGTTTATGCCCCGGACTCTTCGGCTCTACTGGAACACGTGGCGTGCATGCAACACGACTGACAGCCCACTACACGACCGGAAGCGACGGCGCGGGAAGTTTGTTGTGATAAGTGCGGTAACGACAAAAAAATTGGAATTCTAAACGGTCAGTTAGATTAGTCTTCGACTGACAAGGACACAGAGAAGACAATCAACACGTGTCAATTAGAATGCATATGACTGGAGTTGAATAGAGTAAGACGAGATTAGAACAGACAAGAATAGTGGGTCCGATCACATTGGCCTAGGTAAGTTTGAAGATATAGATATAGGCACAATCCTGTAGAGGACAAACTCCAAGTAGCATACTAAATATATTCAAACTTTAAGAGATATGCAAATTCAAATCAGTTCGAAGATAAACACAATTTTTCGAAGACATGGAGAAATGCGAAGATAAAAGCAATGTCTTTGAATTTGATGGTGGCGTTACCCACCGTATTAGAATGTTTGACTCAGACATGGCGCACAATTATCGTGGCACTCTGTAGTCATATTCTTCATTAATGTATTCACACTTAGAGTGTAAGTCTTCATGATATTGAAGACATACGTTACTTCATGTGTTGTGCATCAAAAGTCATCAATCATGCATAAGCGTTAGGATGTATTCCCATTCAAAGTACATTCTAGGATTCTAAGATATTTAGCTCACACCGCAACTTGCAAAATCTCTTCTCATCCAAAGGCTTCGTGAAGATATCCGCCAATTGATCTTCAGTGTCAGCATGCTTGATGTTGATGTCGCCCTTCATCACGTGATCCCGAAGAATATGATGTCGAATCTGAATATGTTTTGTCTTCGAATGTTGTACTGGGTTGTAGGAGATCTTGATGGCACTCTCATTGTCACAGTAGAGAGGTACATGCTTCAGGTTGATGTCATAGTCCTTTAGAGTCTGCTTCATCCAGAGAAGCTGAGTGCAGCAAGCGCCAGGAACAATGTATTCGGCTTCGGCAATGGAGAGTGATACACAATTCTACTTCTTCGAAGACCAACATACAAGAGATCGTCCCAGAAAGTGACATGTGCCTGATGTAGACTTGCGATCAACTCTGTCGCCAGCGAAGTCTGAATCTGAGTAGCCAATGAGCTCAAACTTCGAACCCTTTGGATACCATAATCCTAATGTTGGGGTGTGAGCCAGATATCTAAGTATTCGCTTCACCGCTAGGTGATGCGACTCCTTTGGTGCCGCTTGAAATCGGGTGCACATGCAAACGCTAAGCATTATATCTGGCCTAGATGCACATAGGTACAATAAAGAGCCAATCATGGAGCAATATACCTTCTGATCGAAATCTTTACCATTTTCGTCAGTGCAGACGTGACCATTGGTTGGCATTGGCGTCTTCTAACCTTTGGCTTCATTCATGCCAAATTTCTTGAGGCAATCCTTAAGGTACTTCTCCTGAGATATAAAGATGCCATTGGGTTGTTGTCGAATCTGAAGCCCTAGGAAGAATTTCAGTTCTCCCATCATCGACATTTGGTATTTCTCTTGCATCATAAAGGCAAACTCATCACTATATCGATTGTTAGTACAGCCGAAGATAATGTTATCCACATAGATTTGACATACAAACAGTTCACCATCATAGGATTTAGTAAAGAGAGTGAGATCGAGTGAACCAAGTTTGAAGCCTTTCTTCTTGAGGAACTCCTTGAGTGTGTCATACCAAGCTCTTGGTGCTTGCTTGAGGCCATACAGTGCCTTGTTGAGCTTGTAGACTTTGTCAGGATGCTTTGGGTCTTCAAACCCTGGGGGTTGAGGAACATATACTTCTTCCTCAATCTTACCATTGAGGAATGCACTTTTGACACCATTTGATACAAGCATGTGTCATGATGGTTAGCATAAGCAAGCAGAATACGAATGGCTTCGAGTCTAGCAACAGGAGCAAATGTTTCACCGAAATCAATACCCTCAACCTGTGTGTAACCTTGGGCCACAAGTCGAGCCTTGTTTCGGACGACTTGGCCAGACTCATCTTGCTTGTTGTGAAAGATCCACTTCGTGCCAATGATGTTGTGCTTCCTTGGATCAGGGCGCTTCACGAGCTCCCACACATTGTTGAGCTCGAACTGGTGAAGCTCTTCTTGCATTGCTTGAATCCATTCTGATTCCTTGGAAGCTTCATCTACTTTGGTGGGCTCTGAGATAGATACAAAAGCAAAATGCCCACAAAAGTTAGCCAGTTGAGTAGCTCTTGAGCGAGTGAGTGGACCTGGTGCATTTATGCTGTCTAGCATTCTCTCAATTTAGACTTCATTAGCCACGCGTGGATGAGAAGGGCGAAGACTTTGTTCTTGCTGCTGAGCATTGTCTTCGTCAGCGGCAATATCTTCAATTTCAGCACTGTCTTCGCGCTGGGTGGATGGAGGAATGATGACTTCTTCAACCTCTGGCTCTTCAGGCATGATTTCTCCAGTTCCCATCAATCTGATAGCTTCGTCAGGAGGTGGTTCATCTATCACAGGAGGTAGGTGCTCTCTTTGCGAGCCATTAGTTTCATCGAATGGCACATCTACAGTTTCAACAACATTGTTGTGGAAAGTGTTGAAGAATCTGTAGGTGTGCGAATCCTTTCCATAGCCAAGCATGAAACCCTCGTGTGCTTTAGGTGCAAATTTAGAAGTGTGGTGTGGATCCCTTATCCAGCATCTTGCACCGAAGACTTTGAAATAACTTACATTGGGTTTCTTACCAGTGAGAAGCTCATATGCTGTTTTCTTGAAGAACTTGTGAAGATATACTCTGTTGATGATATGGCATGCAGTATCAATGGCTTCAGGCCATAGCTTCCATGGTGTCTTGTATTCGTCAAGCATGGTGCGAGCCATCTCAATAAGAGTCATGTTCTTGCGCTCCACGACGCCATTCTACTGAGGAGTGTATGGAGCAGAGAACTCATGAGTGATGCCAAGAGTGTCAAGATAGGTATCCAAGCCTGTGTTCTTGAATTCTATGCCATTGTCACTCCTGATGTGCTTGATCTTGATGTTGTAGTTGTTCATACACCTATTTGCGAAACGCCTGATGACATCCTGCACTTCTGTTTTATAGAGTATGATATGCACCCAAGTGAATCGAGAATAGTCATCAACAATTACGAAGCCATATAGATTTGCAGTGGTAGAGAAGGTGGAGTAGTGAGTAGGGCCAAATAAGTCCATATGTAGCAGCTCGAAGGGACGTGTGGTCATCATGATTGTCTTCAAGGGATGTTTGGCCATGGTCATCTTCCTGGCTTCACAGGCACCACAGAGGTGGTCCTTCTTGAATTTTACACCTTCGACACCAATGATAAGCTTCTTCTTGGCGAGTGTGTGTAAGTTCCTCATCCTAGCATGTCCTAGCCTTCTATGCCATAACCAGCATTCCGAAGCCTTTGCTAGAAGACATGAGGCAACCTGTGGTCCTGCAGAGAAGTCTACCATATACAAATCACCTCTGCGAAAACCTTCGAAGACTTTGGTTTTGTCAGAGGCCATTAGCACAACACATCGAAATTTGCCAAATATGACAAGCATATCTAAGTCGCATAGCATTGAGACAGACATCAAGTTGTAACCAAGGGATTCGACAAGCATGACATTTTCCATGAGTCGGTCCCTTGGGATAGCAACTCTACCTAGCCCCAATACTTTGTTGCTGCTTTTGTCAGCAAAGACGATGTGGTCTTTTGTTGGAGGTCGAAGAGTTTGCTCCATCAATAGGCTTTGATCACCAGTCATGTGACTGGTGCATCCACTATCCATAATCCATTCAGTGGCATTGGATTTGTCTTCCTGCATTGAGAATTAGTCTAGTTCATCAAGGCATGCAACTGTAACATGCATTGATGAAGATATTGCAGTGCACGATTGTATGAAGACATTGTACGATATGAATGATAACATTCACATTGGTTATCTTGCGTCCAAACAAGATTGTTTTTGGGTCTCCAGAGATTATCTTCAAGATAGGCTTGATCCCATCTGGAGACCCGATGCTGCATGAAGATATTAGTTCTTCTTAACCACCCACATGCGCAGGGGTGGCTTAGAAGCAATGAGACGTAAGGCAGCATCAGAGAATTTAGGCAAGGATGCCCTAATGGTACGTTTCACAGGGGGGTTAGAATATTCAAATGAATATGCAGAGAAGTTCTTAGTGGGATGAACATAACGGTTCATGCCATAGTGCACATATTCATGATCCCTTTCAGTTCTGCCCTGCGAAACATACGTGTTAGAATGATCATATGAAGATTTAGGTCCATATGAAGACTTTGATTTGGAGTTTGTCTTCTTCCTTGGTGGTGTCATGACATTGACTGGAAGCTTCTCAAGAAGACATTTGGGAACCCAGATCTTCTTCATAGGTGAACCATTCCTGCAGTTAGTTCCAATATACCTGGCTAGCACTTCACCATTCATAGATTTGAACAACTTATAATTGGAGTCAAATGACTCATCAATGATGACAGGGTTAGCACAGTTAAAGCCAGATAATGTGGATGGATCCACTGAAGGTCCTTTTGCAGCAATCCATGTGGTTTTGGGATACAGCTCAGGAGTCCAGTAGGAACCATCAACATTGATGTTTCTTTCGAAACCGAAACCCTCTTTCCTAGGGTTTTTGTTCAAGATTGTCTTCTTCAGGACATCACAAAGAATCTTATGTCCCTTAAGACTCTTGTACATGCCAGTTTCAAGCAATTTCTTCAACCTGTCATTGTCGTCAGTGATGGCAATGGTTTCCTCACATGAGGGGTTAGTTACCACAGATACAGTTGAAGATAATGCATTTTTAGAAGCATTTGAACATTCGGCAGTTGAATCATTAGCTTCACGAGCAATGCATTTTAAGCATGGAGCATCAAATTCATCCTGAGCGGTACTGATATGTTCTGCTAGGAGTGAGTCATTTTCCTTCCGTGGGTCATCATGAGCTTCTCTCAACTTCTCAAGATCAATCTTTTTCTGAAGATATTCGACAGAAAGCTTCTCATGATCAGTTGAGAGGGCATCATGATGACTTTGGAGATCCTCAAACCTTGAACGAAGACTACGCATGTCTTCAGCCATAGTCTCGTTCAGACTCATTTCTTCGCGTAACAGGTCATCGCTTTTCTCTAGAGTAGTTTGCATTTTCTCCATGGCACTTTGTTGCTTGGTGGCAATTTTTACAAGTTTAGCATACCTAGGTTTCATGTCATCATCAGATTCAGCTTCGGATTCAGAGTCATGACGTGAGGGTCTTGTGGATACCTTGGAGGCTTTCGCCATGAATAAGTAGGCAGGAGTAGCATCATTATCACTGGCATCGGTGTTGAAGAAGGAGCCATTGTCTTCGGGTTCGAAGACAGAAGTGGAGAGATATGCCGAAGCCATTGCTAGTCTAGCTACTTCAGCGTCAGATTCCTCCTCATATGCTTCCTCAGCTTCAGAACCAGATTCAGACTATGAATCCATCTCCTCTCCGATAAAAGCATGTTCCTTGCAAGATGAACTCTTCTTGTGTGATGAAGACTTTGCCTACTTCTTCTTCTTCTTCTTCTTCTTCTTGTCATCTGAGTCATAGTCCTTGCTCTTCTTCTTGGATCCCTTTTCCCATCGAGGACAATCAGCAATGAAATGGCCAACTTTCTTGCACTTGTGACATGTTTGCTTCTTGCTGTCTCTTGAAGACATTTCACCAGACCTCTTGGAATCACGCTTTGAAGACTTTGCATAGCGTTTTGACTTGGCAAACTTCCTAAACTTCCTGACAAGCAGAGCGAGTTCTTTTCCAATGTCTTCAGCACTATCAGAACTGCATTCAGAGTCGTCTTCAGATGAGGACACAGCCTTGGCCTTCAGGGCACGAGAGCGACTGTAACTAGGACCGTAGATATCCCTCTTCTCAGCTTGTTGGAATTCATGTGTGTTCAACCTCTCGAGGATATCGGCGGGATCCAAACTCTTGAAGTCAGGGCGCTCTTGGATCATGAGTGCGAGAGTATTAAAGGAACTATCGAGTGATCTGAGTAGCTTCTTCACGACTTCATGTTTGGTGATATCAGTGGCGCCAAGTGCATTCAGCTCATTTGAGATGTCGGTGAGTCGATCAAACATGAGCTGGACATTTTCGTTGTCAAGTCTCTTGAAGCGATTGAACAGGTTGCGAAGCACATCAACACGAGAGTCTCTTTGAGATGAGACACCATCATTCACTTTGGACAGCCATTCCCAGATTTGCTTTGCAGTGTTCAGTGCACTCGCACGGCCAGACTGTCCTTTGGTCAGGTGACCACAAATAATGTTCTTGGCGGTGGAGTCCAGTTGTGCGAACCTCTTCACATCAGCAACGGTAACACCTTCGACAACCTCAGGAATGCCTGCCATGACGACATACCATAGGTCATTGTCAATGGCTTCGAGATGCATGCGCATCTTGTTCTTCGAGTAGGGCTAGTCGGTGTCATCGAAGACAGGGCACGCAGCGGAGACCTTGATAATCCCTGCAGTCGACATAGCTAAAACTCCAGGTGGTTAAACCGAAACATAGAACAAGGGAGTACCTCGCTCTGATACCAATTGAAAGTGCTAGTTATCGACTAGAGGGGGGTGAATAGGCGATTTTTATGAAAGGCTACGAAACAAAGTATGTATCCAAATTATGCGGAAGCGGACATGATCAGGTAGGGATAATATCAAGGATCTAGGCAGGGCATGCAACACAATGAAAACATTCAAGCAAGTTATGCACTATCATCGTACATGCTAAGATGAGTCGAAGACAAACTTAGACAGTATGAAGATAAACAACAGATATGAATGGCTTCAAGAAATGTCTTTAGTCAGAAGTATTCAATCAATGGCTTCACAGTTCAATACTGAATGTAAAAGAGTGAAGGATAGAACCAATAGCTTGATGAAGACACAGGATTTGTTGGACCAGTTCCAGTTGCTGTGACAACTGTACGTCTGGTTAGGGAGGCTGAGATTCAACTCAGAAGACCTCGTCTTCACCTTATTCCCTTAAGCCGAAATCACTTAGACAACGCCCAATCACTCAGGTAAGTCTTCAGGGGAGACTTCCGAAACACGTACAAACTTGGTCACCTGGTGATCCACAATGACTCTTGGATTGCTCTAGACCCAGACACCTAACCATTTGGAAGATCACAGTCTTCAAGTGTAACAAGTCTTCAGTTCTCTCAGAACAGAATGACTTCGGTGATGCTCCAACACTCTATCTCGGGATGTTTAGGTTTATCCTCGTAGGATGTTTCTCTCTGTCAATGTTTTCGAGGTGGTTGCTCCAAAACGACAACAATTGTATCTCTCTCTGAGCAGCCACCTTCTCATGGTGGAGGGGGTGGGCTATTTATAGCCAGCGGGCAACCTGACCGGATATGACCAAAATGACCCTGGGTCAATGGCCAACCGACACGTGTCACAATGGTCGGATTTCAAACACACGCGACAACTTTACTTGGGCTACAAGTAAAGCTGACTCAACCAACTCTGTAAGAGATTTCCTCTCATAGTCTTCACTCGAAGACATAGGTTTGGGTTGAGCATCACGTGAGCGTCTGACTTCGATCACATCGACCCACTTAACAGTACGGTGGTTCCTATGACTCAGGAAAGAAGAAACAAAACTACCAAAAGACTTCGTCTTCGCGTTTCATTATCTTCAGGTGATTATCTTCGCATACCACCAATGGCTTCGGCCATCATCAATGTCTTCGGACATTTTTAGGGGTCGTCTTCGACGATTAAACCAAATCTCCAGGGACTTCTATCTGTGGTATCCTGTGAACTCTCAGAAACACATTAGTCCCTCAACCACGTTTGTCTTCAATACTCCAAAACCAAACAAGGGTGGCACTAGATGCACTTACAGGAGTGGTTGCAGAAGTCCAGCCGGTTTCTGATGTTCTGCTTTGACGAGACGACAAATGTCACATTCCTTGATATATTGAGCAATGTCTTGCTTCATCTTAGACCACTAGTATTTCTGACGGATGTCTGGATACATCTTGGTACTTCCCGGATGGTTAGAGAGAGGGGTGTCATGTGATTCTTTCATCACCTTCTCTGTCATAAGCTCGAATTGTGGTACCACAATGCGATCCTTGAAGTACAAGGTTCCATCTTCAGCAAGCGAGAAATCCCTGGATTTCTCTAAGTTAAGATCCCTTTTCATCGGATCAACGTGAGCATCTTTGGCTTGCGCGGACTTGATAGCTTTCAGAAAAGTTGGTTCCAAGACAAGGTCATTCAGAGAACCATGTGGAACTATTTAAAGGTTCAATTTGTGAAGCTCGTCATGAAGGCGGGGTTGAGCCTTCCGAACCATGTGGTTGGTGCAATAAGCTTTACGACTGAAGGCATCGGCCTTGACATTAGCCTTGCCAGGGGTATAAGATATACCGATGTCATAGTCTGTAACTACTTCCATCCATCGCCTCTGACAAAGATTCAGATCTGGTTGAGTAAACAGATACTTCAAACTTTGATGGCCGGTATAGACCTCACAATGATTATCGAGAAGGTAATGTCGCGATAATAGTAGTGCATAAATAACTGCAGCGAGTTCGAGGTCATGAACTGGATAGTTCTCTTCATGAGGGTGCAACTGTTGTGAAGCATAAGCAATCACTCTACGCTCTTGCATTAGGACACAGCCTAATCCTTGGCGGGATGCGTCGCAATAAATGACGAAGTCCTTACGAGAATCTAGTGGAGCGAGCACTAGAGCAGATGTCAGCTTGTCCTTGAGGGCCTGGAAGCTTTCCTGACATTTTTCCGTCCACTCATACCTAACGCCTGTGTGAAGCAGGTTAGTCAAGGGTTTGGCAATCTTGGAGAAGTTCTCGACAAAACGACGGCAATAGCTAGCGAGTCCGAGGAAACTTCTGACTTGCTTGACATTCTTTGGGGGAGTCAGTTGAGAATAGCTTGAACTCGTTCGGGGTTGACCGCAATACCATCCTTGGAAATCACGTGACCAAGATAAGTCACTTCGGGTAACCAGAACTCACACTTGGAGTATTTGGCATATAGTTGATGCTCTCGAAGCTTTTCCAGTATAAGACGCAAATGTTCAGCATGTTCTTCTTCATTTTTGGAATACACCAGGATATCATCCAGATATACCACGACAAACTTGTTGAGGTATTCCATGAAGATATAGTTCATCAGACGAGAGAATGTTGCCGGAGCATTGGTTAAGCCGAAAGACATGACGGTTTACTCGTATGAACCATAGCGAGTAACGAATGCAGTCTTTGGAATATCCTCTTCACGAACTCGGATCTGGTGGTAACCCAACCTCAAGTCGAGTTTAGAAAACACAGAGGAACCAGCAAGTTGATCATACAGATCGTTGATCTGAGGAAGCGGATATTTGTTCTGAATGGTTGCTTGGTTGATGGGGCGGTAGTCTTGGACCAAACTATTCGTACCACCCTTCTTCTTGACAAAGAGAGAAGGTGCTCCCCAGGCAGAGGAACTTGGATGAATGAAGCCTTGGCGAAGCGAATTATCAATTTCTTCCTTAAGCTCCTGGAGTTCATGAGGAGGCATTTTATAAGGTCGTTTGGCAATAGGGGTGGTGACTGGTACTAAGTCGATGACAAACTCGACAGCTCTAACAAGGGGGATTCCAGGAAGTTCTTCTGGAAAGACATCTTGAAAGTCACAAACAACTGGAATGCTTTCAATCCCCTCAAGAGGTGACGCATTCAATGCATTTAAGAGATAAATCCGGGCTTCGGCATCTCGAACAAGATGAGCATTGTAGCTTACTATCTCATTCGAAGGATGAAGGAGATGGACGGTTTTTGTGGCACAAACGATTGAAGCAATATGTGTTTTCAACCAATCCATTCCCAGAATGAGGTCAATATTGAAAGACTTCAACATAATGGGAGAAACATGGAATTCCAACCCTTCAATTTCAATGGTGATGTTGTGGCTAACCAAGGAGGTTCGACATTGGCCTGCGGGAGTGTTTACCACTAGTGGAGTGTTCATCTCCTCATATTTAATGTCATGCATGTATGCAAAATCTTCTGACATAAAAGAATGCGATGCTCCTGTATCAAACAATACAAAAGCTGATACTGAGTTAATAAGAAGAGTACCCATCAGAGTAGCAGGCTGGTCTTGAGCTTTATTCAGTTCAATGTTGTTAGCCCTACCACGACCATAAGAAGGCTTGGCATTGTTGTTGCGGGGCTGGTTGTTACCACTGCCAGTTGAGGGCGGGGCAAGTTGATTCTGATTCTGCCTGCATTCTCTGGCACGGTGACCTGGAAGACCACACTTGAAGCACAACCCGTCATTGGGACGGGGAGCAGGAGCTCGGGGTGGTGCACCTAGAAGTCCCGGCTGCCTAGGTGGTGGAGGAGGCAGACGAGGCGCAACATAGGACGGCCTTGGATCAGGAGCAGGTGCATGGTACATGTTGTGGGGAATCCATATCTTCTGCTTCTGTGATGACGAGCCCGAAGATTGGCCCACGTCACGGGTGTGCTCAATGCCATCCTTGTATTACTGCAGACCAGTCTCAACCTGGATGGCCTTGTTCACCAAGGTGGCAAAGTCATCATAGTTCCGTACAAGGAGCGCGAGCTTGATATCAGGGTGAAGTCCCTCGCGACATCTCTCATGTCTGTGAGCATCAGTAGCGATGTCTTCTTCAGCATAGCGGGACAAGTCAAGGAACTCCCGACGATAAGCATCTAGAGTCTTGTTGCCCTGAGTTAGGTTGCGGAACTCTCGCTTCTTCCTGTCCATGATTCCCTAAGGAATGTAGCGAGCATGGAAAGCAACTTGGAACTCCAGCCAGGTGATGATGGTTCCAACAGGCTATGAACGCCGGTGACTGTCCCACCATTGAGCAGCGGGGCCCTTTAGGAAGTAGGCTGCAAAGGTGACATAGTTGACAAGGGCGATGTTGGCAGATTCCAGTTCATAGGTGATGTCGCGGAGCCAGTAATCAGCATCAAGGGGCTGAGTTGAGCTGTGGTAACAGCAGGGTTGAGGCGCACAAAGTCTTGCATACTTATTGGGGTTGGCTGCTGATTCATGTTCGGCCACGGGAATTGATCCATAAGCCCTTGCATAAACTGGCGGTTTAGCTCGAACTGTTGTATCATTCCAACCATATATTCAGGCGGTGGTGGTGGAGCGTTAGCACCACGGCCACGTCCAGCTAGCCTAACCATTCTGTCAAATTTTAACAGTGGTAGTTTAGCATTGAGTAAAAGCAAAGACAATGAATCATTCATGAGGTACATGCACAAACAAAGAAGTGCAATAGATACATCATAGTAGTCAAACATGACATACAGATCCATACATAGGTCTATTACAAGCCAACGATCATAAGTTCGGAACGGAAATAACCTAGAAAAACTAGGTGGCACGCAGGCACGCGGTAGAGGGATACAGCAACGGGACATAGCGATATGCTACATCAACGTCGGGGACAACCACTGAAGCCAGGTAACTGCAGGTGAGGGCGCATGGCACCCTTGATATAAGGGTCCTACGCTCTGTGAATACTCTGATGCAGAACGTAGTCCCGTGTGGGGAGCAGAGGTCCACATGCAGGAATACGACCTCGAGTAGCAGGCCACTCAATGCCTGGTGGAAACTCTGTCCTGCGCGGGTAAAGGATGTGCTTAGGATGCATCCTCGAAGTGACTACTGGTAGCAAATGTGTCAGAGCATCCTCAAGGTGATCACGAGTGGCGTACAGCTCGATAGCAAGAGCTCGGGCAGTACGATCCAGAGCCTTGGCGTACTGAACCAGAACCTGCGGGTCGTAACAACGTCGCATGTAAGGGGTGCAGACAACGGCGTAGTATCCAGTCTCATCCCCGGCGGGGGCATACGGGATGTATCTGAACGTAGTCTCCTCCAAGTGGGGGTGCTCTCCACGGAGTGGGACGATAGCCACATAGGCAGCATCATGGACTGCCATATCAACAGTCACTCCAACACCATGAAAAGTGTGCAGCTTAGTGATGGAGATGTTCCGCCGATCAAAGATACGAACCACAGCATGGTACTGCTCCTACTTGAACTCGTGGTAGTCCTCGTAAACAGTGTACTCGGGGTACTAGCGATATCCCATCCTGGTCAAGAGGTCGACCAGAATGGCCGATAACCCAATCGCATCGACATCCATAGTCTGGTGTACGAGCTGTCTTGCGGGACGCATCTTAAACAAGGAGGTTCAAAGATGTCAAAAGACAGTGTGTGCATCATATCTTCAAAAGATAACAATTGACGGTAAAGCGGCTCTCCAGGTGGATGTGATCACGAGAACCAAATGTTAGAGTTAGCAAAATCTTTAACCCGAATAGAAGAGAGATCAGAACCTAGAGTAAAGAAGAGGAATAAAAGATCCTAATCCCAACCAATTGATATGTGGGCCCGTAAGCCACACAACAATGTTAGTAAATAGTTTTTCAAAGATTAGACTCAACTTCTGCCAAGGAGTTGGAAAGGGGCTTCGGCTCTGATACCAACTTGTGATGCCCCCATTTTGATCGTACGTTAATCATACACGCAAATGCGCACGATCAAGATTAGGGACTCACAGGAAGATATCACAACACAACTCTAGACACAAATTAAAGTCATACAAGCTTTATATTACAAGCCAGGGCCTCGAGGGCTAGAATACATAAGCTCGAATACAAACAAGTCAGTGGAAGCAACAATATCTGAGTACAGACATACGTAAACAAGTTTGCCTTAAGAAGGCTAGCACAAACATAAGTAACGGATTGAAAAGGCAAGGCCTCCTGCCCGGGAGCCTCCTAACTACTCAACAGCCTCCACGTAGTAGTATGCTCCGTCCTCATAGTAGTAGTCGTCGGCGGGATCAGCTGGCTCCTAGGTTCCGTCATCTGGTCGTAGTAATCGTATCAAGGGAAAAAGGGAGCAAAGTAGCGGTGAGTACTCATCCAAAGTACTCGCAAGACTTACATCAAATCTATACTAAATATGCATCAGTATCAAAGGAATGGGGCTATATCTTTGGACTGAACTGCGGATATGTCTGAAGAGAGAGAAGGCCTAGTCCTATCGAAGACTAGCATCTTCAGTGTCTTGCAGCATTAGACGAGTGTAGCTTAGCATATTATAAGTAAGCATATTGTAATTACGCCCAGAGATCCTTTCTCAACTCCCTGCGAGAAAGCGATCCCAGAGCCATCAATTCCATATCATTTCACAAGTATCCAGTTCTAGTTGTATAGATCAGGATACAACTCTGAGCGTCCATACCATGGACATGGCTATTCGAATAGATATCTGCAGGGGTGCACCAAATTACCCAACACGCTTGGTTAACTCCGTCCGGGCACACTTTCCAGGTAATGCCTGGCCTCGGCTGATCAACACGTTGTAGTCCTACCTAGGCTCAACAGAGAGGCCACACGCCGGTCTGCATCCTAATCGCGAAGGAGTCATGGGCCTATCGTCCTTTGCAATCCTGCACCTTACGTCGATGGCCGGTGTCAGTCCTGGCACCTCTTTATACAAAGACGGTGCTTACGCGGGCCACCCGGGCGCGTGCTTCTCAACTGTGACATCTGAAGAGCTTTTGAGTGAATGTCCGGTGTAGAGTGCCCATACTGATTCCCGCGTGGTGGTTAGTGCGAAAAAGGCCATAGGCCTACTCAGATCACATATCCAAACCCGTTAGTGTCTTAGTAGCGCGCGGTGACGATCAATGATCCACGATATGTGGTCCCGTCGCCCCGTCTCCCGGACTTACGGCAAGGGCGAAGAATGCCCGGCCATGCCGCGTAAT
Organism: Elymus sibiricus; assembly: GCA_039707655.1. NCBI lineage: Eukaryota > Viridiplantae > Streptophyta > Magnoliopsida > Poales > Poaceae > Elymus > Elymus sibiricus. The sequence continues at coordinate 187,028,918 of CM077669.1, read as the reverse complement.
TATCTCGCGGGCACCTTCCTGGTCAACCCGACTACACATCACTCGCGGGTACCCTTGGGGCCGACCCGTCTTTCACATTCCCTCGCGGGTACCCTTGGGGCCGACCCGTCTTTCACATGGTTCTGTAGTTAAAGTTAAATTAACCATGTGTCCGTACATCAAGGGGAAATATGAGGAATCAACCTCGATGGATTCCTCTCGATGTAACCATCAAGGTGTCCTGGGAGGAATCACCCTCGAGGGTTCACACTTGAGGTGTTGCACGACAGAGTCGTTATCGGGAGTGGTGAAGGAGGAATCACCCTCCGAAATCCACGACCGACTAGCATCGCTACAGAGTTATCATCATGAGTGAGTTACGAGGTATCACCCGCGGCACTTGATATTAACTATGCAGAGTCGTACTACTAGGGGGGTAAGGTGATGTGTCGGGCTCAGGGCTTATCGAGCATGTTGATCGAGTCATTGAGTCTTCGGGTCTCCGATGATGAAGCAGGGGCAACAAGGACAAGGTGAGGAGTCATTGGGGATCACTAACCAACCTATACTAAACATATAGGATAACAGGTAAAGTAACAATAGCAGGTTACAAAACCAGGCTATGCATCACAATAGGAGCTATCAACAACAGTAGCAAAATTTGATGCAAGCATGAGAGAGAAGAAATGGGCGATATAGGAATGATCAAGGGGTTTTGCTTGACTGGATACTCTGCTGAAAGGGGCTGGTCGTCAGGTGTGTAGTCGTACCCGGCAGTAGCGTCAGTCTCGGTGTCTACCGGAGAGAAGAAGGGGAAGAATCAATAAATATAAAGCAAACAAATGCATCATGATGCATGACATGGCAATATGCAGTGCTAGGGGTGACCTAACGCAGTGCTATACGTTACAGACGGAGCGGGAAAATATCTGTATATATTTCCGGGGTCTTAGGCTTTTATCGGACAGATGAATCGGAGGGGAAAGTTCCATGTTCATCATGCTAGATGCATGTGACAGATAAACGGACAACGTATTCGGATTCGTTATATTTTTCTAAGCAACTTTCATATATAAATTATTTTTATCTGACTTACGGTTTAATTTATATGATTTTTCAAAGTTTTAATCAGTTTCTAAATTTACTGGATTTATTTTAATTTGAAAAGTATCTTTATTGCATCAGCATGACATCAGAGTGACGCCAACAGTCAACCCAGCTGTCTCAGGTCAAACCTGACAGCTGGGCCCCACCTGTCATAGACAGTGGGCTTATCCAGGGTTTTAATTTTAATCTAATTAATTAATTAGCTAACAAGGCCCACATGTTAGTGTCTAATTAGTTCAAATTAATTATTTTATTAACTAACAAACTAATTAGGGGTGGGGGCCCACATGTCAGTGGCTGTTAGGGGCTAATGACCCTGGGCCCACATGTCAGTGGCCCAGCGGGTGTGGCCCACCAGTCAGTGACTCGGGGCTACCCAGTCAGCACGTTGACCGGGGTCAACGGTCAACAGGGGCCAGGGGGGCCTTTGGTCAGTGACCCTGGGGGTGGCCCCGGGCCAGCCACGTCGACGGTGGCCGGCGGTTCGCCGCCGGCGGCGCCAAATCACGGCGGAGGGCTCGAGCCCTCATTGAAAATGCGCTATAGGGGGCCATTCGAGGCGCGGCTGGTCGTGTTGGAACGGTCGTTCGACGCCGCGTCGAACGGTGGCGGTGACGTGGGCTGCGGTGGCCGGAAACATCGCCGGCAACAACCGGCAGCGGCGGCGGCAACGGGTACTCGTCAGGATCGACACTACGGCGTGCAAACGAACAAACGGAACGGCCCGAGGGGTTCTACGCGACGCGACGAGGAAGATGGGCACGGGCCCCAGACCATTTGGTAACCGGAGCACCGTCGTCGACGAGCTCGAGCGGTGGCAAGCTTCGACCATGGTGGAAAGGGGGGCTACGGTGGCGGATCCGCACGGGAGACAGAGGGGAGGAGGAGCGGGGGCTCGCCACGACCTGCAGGTGAGCAAAGCAGGCGTGGGGAAGGCTCAAGGCGGTCGGATTTGTCGACGGCGTGCTGCGGTGCCCAAGGTGGAAGAAGAAGACGGAGGTGACGATGCAGTGCTCCCCGCTCCAATGGCTTGGCGCAGACGATGCAGGGGAGCACGACGGAGCTTCTTGACACGGCGGCAAGGCGAGAGGGGCTCGGTGGCTATGCTGGCGAGCGAGCAGAGGCGACAACAGAGGCAGCCATGGCGCGGGGAGGCAGCAGCGGCGCGAGGAGGAAGGGGAAAAGATCTTGCAGCTGTCCCCGCATTCGACGCTGGCATTCTTATCCCTCCAGGCGCTCTGTAGCAATGCGGGGGCGACGAGCTGGCTCGGCAGGGATGGCGCCCTAGCCTCGGTCGCCATCGACATGTGGAGGAGGGAGGTAAACGACAGGAGGAGGCAGGCTGGGCTTGGTGTGCTGGGCCAGCCACTCTTGCCTAAGGCCTAGTCTGGCCTGGCCATTTTCTTTTCTATTTATTTTTATTTCTGTTTTCTTTTTATTTGTTTCTGTTTTGCATTTACTTTCAAACCATTTGCCACAAAATGTTTGAGAAGCATTTGAAAATTTTTGGTATTTCCATAATTTAAAAGGCATTTAAATTATTGTTTTGGCCTCTGTTTTAATTGTTTCAGGGCATTTAAACACTTCACAAAATGTTGGTTTCACCTTGATAATTACTTAGGGAATATTTGCAACCCAACCATGATTTTAGTTTTCATGTTTGCCAAATTATTCAATCCACTTATTATTTGAATTTGAATTTAAATGGAAGTTGAAATGAGATATGATTTCAAGGATGATCAAGCACTGTTTAGAAAAATGATTAGCTTAATCACAGAGGGTTACTACAACTTGATTACAGGGGTGTTATAGTACGGTCGACTGTTTGAAATTTCGTTTGACCGACAGCTTCATCACGCAGTTCCACGTGACATTCGTGTTGCAAATTTCTGTTTCAACGATCCTAATACACTAACGCTGCATTTACGTGCACACTATATTATGGCGCCGGGGGGAGCTCAGAGGCGCGACCAAGGGGACGGCGCATGCGCGGGAGTGGACAAGGGGCCTCCACGGGCGAGCCGGCGAAGAGCTCCACGGGCATCTGGAGGCGATCCACCGTGAGCACACACACGGGCGTGTTGTCTAGGACCATCTCCTCTGTCAGAGGCTCCATCGATCGATCTGTCTTTGTTGTCCAGCGGCCATGGGGAACTGCTTCCATAGCAGGATCGCAAAAAATCCCCTTGTCTAATATCCTGGAAATTGTCTTTTTTTCATGCTCCCGGTCTCAATCCAAAAGCAAAATTCAGATTTTGCTTTGATTTGTTTGCTTGGTTCTCTGTTCTTCCTGACCGTGGGTGGACTTCAGGTTGGCGTGGTCCGGCAGTGAGCTCGCAGAACTTGGCGGGCTTTAGGTTGGAGTCGGATGCGACCTCTCGAGGTGGTCGTCCACCAGCTTGTCCACCTTTTGGAGATATGCCCTAGAGGCAATCATGTGAGGATTTCATTTCCTATGTATTCATGAGTATTTTGTATTGTCCTTGAACATCGTCAGTGATATGTATCAATAAGTATGTGACTTATTTGTGAGACTATATATTGTATGATGATTGTTCTAATAGTCCCTAGTTGTTAAGGTCATGCAGACACGTATCCTTTACTAGTATACGATTCAGTTGATGACTATGTTTCACAAGTCATGTGCATAGGGATGCTAAACTGATAGTATGGACTCGGGGATTGAGATCACCGAGTTGGACATGCCCACTTTGAGACACAGCGAGATATTATCATCTATTAGTCTCAAGTAAAATGTATATTCCATGTCCTAGACCTGAGGTCCTCGCATGTTCTCGGGATGAGGATCGACTTACTTAGGGTCTATCAAACGCTACTCCGTAACTGGGTAGTTATAAAGGCAGCTTTCGGGTGAGTCGTGAGACATGCCGCGAGACATGGTTGACCAAGATGGGATTTGCCCCTTCATGAGGAGAGATATTCTCTGGGCCCTCTCAAGTGATCAGATTCATAAAGCATGGCCATGCAACATGGGTTAAGTGTTAACCCGGTTCAGGAATCTATATCACGGTTTCGAGAAGAGATGTCGAGCTACCACAAGGGTGACAAGTACTCGCCTTGAGCTCGACAACCTATATCATGAGGCAAATGGAATATTGTTTATGACACATTGTCCAGGTTCGTCTAACGACTTTGCGCACACATGGGAGTTGGTCGGTTCTGCTAGGAGCCACTACCGATTATCGACTCGGGTCGTGTCCATGTGTACGTGAACCTATAGGGTCGCACACTTAAGGGATTGCAGCCCATTCGGATTGGATCAGAATGGAAAATGGGACTAGACTCGTCGTGGGCCTCAAGTGTTGAGCCCACCTCGGAGGTCTATATAAAGGGGAGTGGGTGCATCTTTCAGGGTTGATCTAATTCCTCCCTGGACAACCACCACCACTCCCCACACCACCATGCCGTGCGATCGGACCTAGCAGTCCGCCGCCTGACGCTGCCCCCGTATGTGTGGATACCTTTGAGGCATCGCATCTGTGGTGCTTGGATGAACTGTTCGAGGGATCCGCAAGGAGCTGTTCGTGGGAGATCGGCTACAAGAGGAGTAGACGACTCGGCTGATCGACTACACGCATCACCAACTCTACTTCCGCAGCGGTGACTGCGCGTCTAGTGGTAAACCCGATCCCATGATCTATTTCCAGCAGCATGCTCTTGGATCCGCGGTAGAAAAAAATTATTTGGCGCTAGTGTAGCGTACCGGGTGTTCCTACAGTGGTATCAGAGCCTCTGCTGTGTGGTGATAGATTCAGTGATTTGCATATGAGATATGTAGATCGGTTCAGGTGCGGGTCGATGAGATCGGCTATGCATGTTAGTGTTGAAGGTTGGTTTCGTGATCTTGCTTCCGTGGTCGTGATGCAGAGGTCGTGACACAAATTACCCCTACCGGTCGGTCCGCCATCGGGGTAGACAGTGGAACGTAAATCCAGATGCAGCACGCAAAGATCAATGAGATTGATCAAACCGGCACAAAGATTGACACCGTTGAAATGTGATTTCCGCACTGCTGAAATCCGTTGGAACAGTCACAGTAAAACGGGCATAACTTTTGCATACGAACTCCGTTTTCGCTCCACGACGTGTCAAACTGAACAGAACGAAAAGATGAATTTGACCTTCAGCCGCTTTGTTGCTTTTGGCAAACTTTTCAAGGTCAAAATCCTCTCAGAAAATATAGTTTCGGATGGTTTTATTTTCAGCGGTAGAACGTCTGACTTGTTTGTGTCGGACACTTACAAGCGAAGCATTGGTTAACTTGTCATGGCTATCAAAACAGTTTTGGGCCTCGAGGCATAAGAGTTGGCATGGCATGAGATGTCCATAACAAACAAGAGTCGTATGGAGATACGATTAGCAAATGTTGCTTACCGAGTGATCTAGTCTTCTAGCGGTGATGCAAAAGCTCACTAGTTGACATGTGGATCCTGGATCTTGAATCGCTAAGAATCAACGAAGGGATGTTGAATTTAGTGGGAGTAATGTTCTTATTAAAATGTTTAATTTGAATTACTCTTTATGAATACATGTCTTAGTGTTTTGCATATTTCTGTTGTAGATCAATAACACCACCTGCTCAACCCAGTTTTTCGTTGAAATCAATCCTAGAAAAGGATAAACTGAATGAAACAAACTTTACCACCTGGTACAGAAATCTGAGAATTATTCTCAGGCATGATAAAAAAGGAACATGTTCTAGAGGAACCCCTTCAAAAGGAACCTGCCGAGAATGCTAATGCCACAGCCAAGAATGCCCACCAGAAACTCGTAGATGAGTCAAATGAGATCAACTGTCTCATGCTGGCTTCTATGGAGCCCGATCTGCAGCAGCATTTCGAAAACGTCAAGGCTTTCAATATGATCGAGAACCTCAAGAGCATGTTTCAGATGCAGGCAAGGACTGAAAGGTTCAACGTCTGGCGATCCTTGATAGATTGTAAGCTGAAATAGGGTGATCCACTGAGCCCGTATGTGATCAAGATGATCGGATACATGCAAGCTTTGGATCGGTTAGGCTTCACACTTGGGGACGAATTTTCCACGAATACAATTCTGGCTTCTCTTCCGGCCAGCTACGGGACGTTCATCTCGAACTACCATATGCACGGCATGGAAAAGAAGCTCACTAAATTGCATGGGATGCTAAAAGTGGCAGAGCAGGATATCAAGAAAGGCACGCATCAAGTGTTGATGGTGCAGAACACGGCAAAGTTCAAGAACAGCTGGTCCAAGAAAAAGGCTAAGGCAAAGGGCAAGGAGGCAACTCCTACTATCACCGCTGCGCCCAAGTCCGGACCAAACATGGGGACCGTTTGCTTTCACTACAAGGAAACCGGTCACTGGAAGAGGAACTGCAGCAAGTGGCTTGCCCAGATAGGCAAGAAGACTGGAAGTGTGACTTCTTCTTAAGGTACACTTGTTGTATATGTTATAGATATTTTTCTTGCTGATATTTCTAGTAGCTCTTGGGTATATTATACTGGATCGGTTGTTCACATATGCAACTCGATGCAGGGGCTAAGAAGGACTAGGAATGTTGCAAGAGGATAAGTTGACATACGTGTCGGGAATAAAGCAAGAGTTGCTGCATTAGCCGTCGGCATGATGCAACTTAATTTACCTTCAGGATTTGTAATGGAACTTGATAATTGGTATTATGTTCCTACATGAAGTCAAAACATTATTTTGGCATCATGTTTGATGAGGCAAGGTTATGAATTCAGTATTGAGGACAATGGTTGTTTTATTTACTTGAATAAAATGTTTTATGGCTTTGCACCTGTTGTGAACGGGTTATTTATATTACATCTTGAAGGTGAATCAGTCTATAACAGAAATGTCAAGAAGCATAAGCCTAACGAGATAAATCCGACTTACATCTAGCATTGTCGACTAGGACACATTAGTCAAAAGCACATGAAGAAGCTCCGTGATTATGGAATTCTAACTTCATTTGATTTTGAATCATTTGAGACATGCGAGTCATGCCTACTCGGCAAGATGACTAAGACTCCTTTTGCAAAGAGTTGTGAGAGGGCGTCTGAGCTATTGGAACTTATACATAGTGATGTATGTGGACCAATGAGCACGACAGCTAGAGGTGGTTTCTAATACTTCATGACTTTTACCGATGAGTTTAGTATATATGGATATGTCTACTTGATGAGGCACAAGTCAGAAACTTTTGAAAAGTTCAAGGAGTTTCAGAATGAAGTGGAAAATCAAATCTGCAAGACAATCAAGCTTCTACGATCTGATCGTGGTGGTGAGTATATGAGCCAGGAGTTTGATGATCATCTGAAGAGCCGTGGAATTGTTCCACAACTCACTCCTCCAGGTACGCCATAAAGAAATGGTGTGTCGGAACGGAGGAATCAGACTCTGTTAGAAATGGTTCGATCGATGATGAGTCAGTCGGATTTGTTGGAAATATGCCCTAGAGACAATAATAAATTGGTTATTATCATATTTCCTTGTTCATGATAATTGTTTATTATCCATGCTAGAATTGTATTGATTGGAAACTCAAATACATTTGTGGGTACATAGACAACACTGTGTCCCTAGTGAGCCTCTAATAGACTAGCTCGTTGATCAAAGATGGTCAAGGTTTCCTGGCCATGGACATGAGTTGTCATTTGATAACGGGATCACATCATTAGGAGAATGATGTGATGGACAAGACCCAAACTATGAACGTAGCATATGATCGTGTCAAGTTTATTGCTATTGTTTTCTGCATGTCAAGTATCTGTTCCCATGACCATGAGGTCATGCAACTCACTGACACCGGAGGTGTACCTTGTGTGTATCAAACGTCGCAATGTAACTGGGTGACTATAAAGATGCTCTACAGGTATCTCCGAGGGTGTCTGTTGAGTTGGCATGGACCAAGATTGGGATTTGTTACTCCGTGTGACGGAGAGGTATCTCAGGGCCCACTTAGTAATGCAACATCATAATGATCTTGCAAGCAAAGTGACTAAAGAGTTAGCCAAGGGATCTTGTATTACGGAACGAGTAAAGAGACTTGCCGGTAACGAGATTGAACTAGGAATGGAGATACCGACGATCGAATCTCGGGCAAGTAACATACCGATGAACAAAGGGAACTGTGTACGGGATTAACTGAATCCTTGACATCATGGTTCGACCGATAAAGATCTTCGTAGAATATGTAGGAACCAATATGGACATCCAGGTCCCGCTATTGGTTATCGGTCGTGGAGGAGTCTCGGTCATGTCTGCATAGTTCTCGAACCCGCAGGGTCTACACACTTAACGTTTGGTGACGATACAAGTATAGTCGAGTTATTATGTTGGTGATTGAAGGTTGTTCGGAGTCCCAAATGAGATCCCGGATGTGACGAGGAACTCTGGAATGGTCTGGAGGTGAAGATTGATATATAGGATGAAGGGTATCGGAGTCCGGAAGTGTTTCGGGGCATACCGGGGATTCGACGGAGTGTTGAAAGGAGTTTCGGGGGCCCCCGACAAGTGTTGGGGGCCTCATGGGCCAAGGAGAGGGGGCACACCAGCCCACAAGGGGCTGGGCGCCGCCCAAACCCCAGCTCACTCAGCTGGGAAGGGGGCCATACCCCCTAGGGCCGCCGGCCACCCTAAACTTGGGTGGCAAGGCACCTTGGGGGGGCACCCAAACCCTGGCCGCCATCCCCTTGGCCCCCGGCCCCTAGGGGAAACCCTAGGGCGCCCTCCCCTCCTCCCTTCCCCTATATATAGAGAGGGAGAGGGAGGGCAGACAAAACACAACGTGCTACGGCGCTGCCTCTCCTCTCCCTCGTAGTTCTTCTCCTCTCCATAACGCACAGCAAAGCCCTGCTGAGATTCCACCACCACCACCTCACCACGCCGTCGTGCAGCCGGAGGACTCGGGCTACTACTTCACCATCGCTCGCTGGATCGAGGAGGTGAAGGCGTCATCAAGTTGTACGTGTGTTGAACGCGGAGGTGCCGTCCGTTCGTCGCTTGATCGGGAGTTCCCGGGACGGATCGTGATTGGATCGCGAAGACGTTTGACTACATCAACCGCGTTTCTTAACGCTTCCTCTTAGCGATCTACAAGGGTATGTAGATGCAATCTCTCCTCTCGTAGATGGTCATCTCCTAGATTGGTCTTGGTGAAGCGTAGGAAATTTTTGTTTCGCATGCAACGTTCCCCAACAGTGGCATCATGTGCTAGGTCTATGCGTAGATGACATCATGAGTAGAACACAAAGGAGTTTGTGGGCGTTGATATTCAGATTGCTTCCTTGCTTGGTCTTTTCTTAATTCAGCGGTATTGTGGGATGAAGCGGCCCGGACCAACTTTACATGTCCACGTACATGAGACCGGTTCCATCGACTGACATTTAACTTTGTTGCATAAGATGGCTGGCGGGTGTCTGTCTCTCCCACCTTAGTTGAATCGGATTCGACAAAGGCAGTCCTTGTAGAAGGTTAAATAGCAACTTGTATATCACCATGGTGGTTTTGCGTAGGTAAGAATCGTTCTTGCTAGATACCCATAGCAGCCACGTAAAACATGCAACAACAAATTAGAGGACGTCTAACTTGTTTTTGCAGGGTATGTTGTGATATGATATGGCCAAATACATGATGATATATATTTGATGTATGAGATGATCATGTTTTGTAATAGTTTATATCGACTTGCATGTTGATGAATACGGCAACCGGTAGGAGCCATATGGTTGTCTTTCATTATTATGTGGCCTGCGTGTCACTCTTTAAGCGCTATGTAATGCTTTACTTTATCGCTAAGCGGTAGCAATAGTAGTAGAAGCATGGTTGGCGCGACAACCCCGATGGCAACACGGTGATGGAGATCATGGTGTCATGCCGGTGACGATGGAGATCATGCAGGTGCTTTGGAGATGGAGATCAAAAGCACAAGCTCATGGCCATATTATGTCGCTTATGATTTGCATGTGATGTTAATCCTTTTATGCATCCTATTTGGTTAGGACTACGGTAGCATTATAAGGTGATCCCTCACTAAAATTTCAAGATAAAAATTGTGTTCTCCCCGAGTGTGCACCATTGCGAAAGTTTGCCGTTTCGAAGCACCACGTGATGATCGGATGTGATAGACTCTACGTTCGCATACAACGGGTGCAAGCCAGTTTTGCACATGCGGAACACTCGGGTTAAACTTGACGAGCCTAGCATGTACAGACATGGCCTCGGAACACAAGAGACCGAAAGGTCGAACATGAGTCATATAGTAGATATGATCAACATGGAGATGTTCACCACTGAAACCACCTCATCTAATGTGATGATCCGACTTGGGTTGGTGAATTTGGATCATGTAGCACTCGGAGACCGGAGGGATGTCAATTTGAGTGGGAGTTTTAAGTAATATGATTAACTAAACTCATTATCTAGAACAATAGTCTGAGTAATCTTTGCAAATTTGTGTTGTAGATCAATGGCTCGCGCAGTAGCTCCCCTGAATTTCAATGCGTTCCTAGAGAAAGCCAAGCTGAAAGATGATGGAAGTAACTTTGTAGACTGGGCCCGTAATATGAGGATTATCCTCACGGCTTCCCAGAAGGCTTATGTCCTTGATGCACTGCTTGGTGCGCCACCCCCTCCAGTGTCGTCTGCAGACGTTGCGAACGCCTAGCAGGCGCGTTCTGATGACTACTCAATAGTTCAGTGTGCTATGTTGTATGGCTTGGAACAGGGACTTCAAAGACGTTTTGAACGTCATGGAGCATATGAGATGTTCCAGGAGTTGAAGTTTATTTTTGAGAAAAATGCCCAGATCGAGAGGTATGAGACCTCCGATAAGTTCTATGCTTGCAAGATGGAGGAGAACGGGTCTGTTAGTGAGCGCATACTCAGAATGTCTGGGTATTCCAACCGTCTGGCTGAGTTGGGAATCACGCTCCCGCCAGAGGCGATCACTGACAGAGTTCTTCAATCACTGCCACCTAGCTACAAAAGGTTTGTGTTGAACTATAACATGCAAGGGATGAACAAATCAGTCGCCGAGCTGTTTGCGATGCTGAAAGTAGCCGAGTCAGAAATCAAGAAGGAGCATCAAGTGTTGATGGTCAATAAAACCACTAGTTTCAAGAAGAATGGCAAGGGCAAGAAGGCTAACTCCAAGAAGAGTGGCAAAGCAGTGGCTCCTCCCGTGAAGAGACCCAAGGCTGGACCCAAGCCGGAAACTGAGTGCTTTCATTGCAAGGGAACTGGCCACTGGAAGCGAAATTGCCCCAAATATCTGGCCGACAAGAAGGCGGCCAACACCAAACAAGGTATATATGATATACATGTTAATGATGTGTACCTTACCAACTCTCGTTGTAGTGCCTGGGTATTTGATACCGGTTCGGTTGCTCACATTTGCAACTCAAAGCAGGAACTACGGAATAGACGGAGGCTGGAAAAGGACGAAGTGACAATGCGCGTGGGAAATGGTTCCAAGGTTGATGTGATCGTCATCGGCACGCTCGCTCTTCGATTACCATCGGGATTAGTGATGAACCTGAATAATTGTTATTTAGTGCCTGCGTTGAGCATGAACATTATATCTGGATCTTGTTTAATGTGAGACGGTTACTCATTTAAATCAGAGAATAATGGTTGTTCTATTTATATGGATAATATCTTTTATGGTCATGCACCCAATGTGAGGGGTTTATTCTTATTGAATCTCGATAGTGATGATACACATGTTCATAACATTGATGCCAAAAGATGTAGAGTTGATAATGATAGTACCACTTTCTTGTGGCACTGCCGCTTAGGTCATATTGGTGTAAAACGCATGAAGAAGCTCCATGCTGATGGACTTTTAGAGTCACTTGATTTTGAATCACTTGACACATGTGAACCATGCCTCATGGGCAAGATGACTAAGACCCCGTTCTCCCGAACAATGGAACGGGCAAGTGACTTATTGGAAATCATACGTACTGATGTGTGCGGTCCGATGAACATTGAGGCGCGCGGTGGTCACCTTCACTGATGACTTAAGTAGATATGGGTATATTTACTTAATGAAACACAAGTCTGAAACATTTGAAAAGTTCAAGCAATTTCAGAGTGAAGTTGAGAATCATCGTAACAGGAAGATTAAATTCCTACGATCTGATCGAGGAGGAGAATATCTGAGTTATGAGTTTGGCAATCACTTAAGACAATGTGGAATTGTTTCACAGTTGACGCCACGTGGAACACCACAGTGTAATGGTGTGTCCGAACGTCGTAATCGAACCTTATTGGATATTGTGCGTTCTATGATGTCTCTTGCCAATTTGCCACTATCATTTTGGGGTTATGCGTTAGAGACAGCTGCATTTACTTTAAATAGGGCACCATCTAAATTCGTTGAGACGACGCCGTATGAACTGTGGTTTAGCTAGAAACCAAAGTTGTCGTTTCTTAAAGTTTGGGGATGCGATGCTTATGTCAAAAGGCTTCAGCCAGAAAAGCTCGAACCCAAAGCGGACAAATGCGTCTTCATAGGATACCCAAAAGAGACGGTTGGGTATACCTTCTATCTCAGATCCGAAGGCAAAGTGTTTGTCGCTAAAAACGGATCATTTCTCGAGAAAGAGTTTCTCTCGAAAGAATTGAGTGGGAGGAAGATAGAACTTGATGAGGTTGTTGAACCTTTGCTTCAACCAGAGAGCAGCGCAGCGCAGAAAGATGTTTCTGTGGAGCCTATATCAGTTGAAGAGGAAGCTAATGATGGTGATCATGAAGCTTCGGATCAAGTTACTATCAAACCTCGTAGGTCGACAAGGACACGTACTGCTCCTGAATGGTATGGTAACCCTGTCTTAGAGGTCATGTTGTTGGACAACGATGAACCTACGAGCTATGGAGAAGCAGTGGTGGGCCCAGATTCCGACAAATGGTTAGAGGCCATGAAATCCGAGATAGGATCCATGTATGAAAATAAAGTGTGGACTTTGGAAGTATTACCTGAAGGGCGAAAGGCCATTCAGAATAAATGAATCTTTAAGAAGAAGACGAACGCGAACGGTAATGTCATCGTTTATAAAGCTCGACTTGTGGCAAAGGGTTTTTCACAAGTTCAAGGAGTTGACTACGATGAGACTTTCTTACCCGTAGCGATGCTTAAGTCCGTCAGAATCATGTTAGCAATAGCCGCATTTTTCGATTATGAAATTTGGCGGATGGATGTCAAAACAGCGTTCCTTAATGGTTTCCTTAAGGAAGAGTTGTATATGATGCAACCAGAAGGTTTTGTCAATCCAGAGAATGCTGACAAAGTTTGCAAACTCCAGCGATCAATTTATGGGCTGGTGCAAGCATCTCGTAGTTGGAATCTTCGCTTTGATGAGGTGATCAAAGCATTTGGGTTTATACAAGTTTACGGAGAAGCTTGTATTTACAAGAAAGTGAGTGGGAGCTCTATAGCGTTTCTAATATTATATGTGGATGACATATTGCTGATTGGAAACAATATAGAATTTTTGGAAAGCGTGAAGGAATATTTGAACAAGAGTTTTTCAATGAAGGACCTAGGAGAAGCTGCTTTCATATTAGGCATCAAGATCTATAGAGATAGATCAAGACGCTTAATAGGAATTTCACAGAGCACATACCTTGATAAAGTTTTGAAGAAGTTCAAAATGGATCAGTCCAAGAAGGGGTTCTTGCCTGTATTACAAGGTGTGAAGTTGAGTAAGACTCAATGCCCAGTGACTTAAGAGGATAGAGAAAAGATGAGTGTCATCTCCTATGCTTCTGCCATAGGCTCTATCATGTATGCAATGTCGTGCACAAGACCAAATGTTAGCCTTGCCATAAGTATGGCCGGAAGGTTTCAAAGTGATCCAGGAGTGGAACACTGGACGGCGGTCAAGAATATCCTTAAGTACCTGAAAAGGACTAAGGAAATGTTTCTCGTTTATGGAGGTGATCAAGAGCTCGTCGTAAAGGGTTACGTCGATGCAAGCTATGATACTGATCCAGATGACTCTAAGTCTCAAACCGGATACGTATTTATTCTCAATGGGGGAGCGGTAAGCTGGTGCAGTTCCAAGCAAAGCGTGATAGCTGATTCTACATGCGAAGTGGAGTACATAGATGCCTCGGAGGCGGCAAAGGAAGGTGTCTGGATGAAGAAGTTCATGATAGAACTTGGAGTTGTGCCTAGTGCACTGGACCCAATGACTCTGTTCTGTGACAACACTGGTGCCATTGCTCTAGCCAAGGAACCAAGGTTTCACAAGAGGACCAGACACATAAAGCGACGCTTCAATTCCATCCGCGATTACATCAAAGAGGAGGACATAAATATTTGCAAAGTACACACGGATCTGAATGTTGCTGACCCGTTGACTAAGCTTCTTCCACGAGCAAAACATGATCAGCACCAGAACTGTATGGGTGTTAGTTTCCTTACAATGTAAATCACATAGTGATGTGAGCTAGATTATTGACTCTAGTGCAAGTGGGAGACTGTTGGAAATATGCCCTAGAGGCAATAATAAATTGGTTATTATCATATTTCCTTGTTCATGATAATTGTTTATTATCCATGCTAGAATTGTATTGATTGGAAACTCAAATACATGTGTGGGTACATAGACAACACTGTGTCCCTAGTGAGCCTCTAATAGACTAGCTCGTTGATCAAAGATGGTCAAGGTTTCCTGGCCATGGACATGAGTTGTCATTTGATAACGGGATCACACCATTAGGAGAATGATGTGATGGACAAGACCCAAACTATGAACGTAGCATATGATCATGTCAAGTTTATTGCTATTGTTTTCTACATGTCAAGTATCTGTTCCCATGACCATGAGGTCATGCAACTCACTGACACCGGAGGAGTACCTTGTGTGTATCAAACGTCGCAACATAACTGGGTGACTATAAAGATGCTCTACAGGTATCTTCGAGGGTGTCTGTTGAGTTGGCATGGATCAAGACTGGGATTTGTTACTCCGTGTGACGGATAGGTATCTCAGGGGCCACTCAGTAATGCAACATCATAATGAGCTTGCAAGCAAAGTGACTAAAGAGTTAGCCACGAGATCTTGTATTATGGAACGAGTAAAGAGACTTGCCGGTAACGAGATTGAACTAGGTATGGAGATACCGACGATCGAATCTCGGGCAAGTAACATACCGATGAACAAAGGGAACTGTGTACGGGATTAACTGAATCCTTGAAATCGTGGTTCGACCGATAAAGATCTTCGTAGAATATGTAGGAACCAATATGGGCATCCAGGTCCTGCTATTGGTTATGGGCCGTGGAGGAGTCTCGGTCATGTCTGCATAGTTCTCAAACCCGTAGGGTCTACCCACTTAACGTTTGGTGACGATACAAGTATAGTTGAGTTATTATGTTGGTGACCGAAGGTTGTTCAGAGTCCCGGATGAGATCCCGGACGTGACGAGGAACTCTGGAATGGTCCGGAGGTGAAGATTGATATATAGGATGAAGGGTATTGGAGTCCAGAAGTGTTTCGGGGCATACCGGGGATTCGACGGAGTGCCGAAAGGAGTTTTGGGGGGGGCCGGTAAGTGTTGGGGGCCTCATGGGCCAAGGAGAGGGGGCACACCAGCCCACAAGGGGATGGGCGCTGCCCAAACCCCAACCCACTCGGCTGGGAAGGGGGCCACACCCCCTAGGGCCGCCGGTCACCCTAAACTTGGGTGGCAAGGCACCTTGGGGGGGCACCTAAACCCTGGCCGCCACCCCCCTTGGCTGCCGGCCCCTAGGGGAAACCCTAGGGCGCTCTCCCCTCCTCCCTTCCCTTATATATAGAGAGGGAGAGTGAGGGCAGCCGTAACACAACGTGCTACGGCGCTGCCTCTCCTCTCCCTCGTAGTTCTTCTCCTCTCCATAACGCACGGCGAAGCCCTGCTGAGATTCCACCACCACCACCTCACCACGCCGTCGTGCTTCCGGAGGACTCGGGCTACTACTTCATCATCGCTCTCTAGATCGAGGAGGTGAAGGCGTCATCAAGATGTACGTGTGTTGAACGCGGAGGTGCCGTCCGTTCGGCACTTGATCGGGAGTTCGTGGAACGGATCATGATTGGATCGCGAAGATGTTCGACTACATCAACCGCGTTTCTTAATGCTTCCGCTTAGCGATCTACAAGGGTATGTAGATGCAATCTCTCGTCTCGTAGATTGATCTTGGTGAAGCGTAGGAATTTTTTTGTTTCCCATGCAACGTTCCCCAACAGGATTTACCCTTGTCATTTTGAGGATGCACTCTAGAAACTACAGCTTTCACACTAAACAGGGTACCATCAAAGTCCGTAGATAAGACACCATATGAGATATGGACTGCAAAGAGTCATAGTTTGTCTTTTCTAAAGATTTGGGGTTGTAAAGCATATGTCAAGCGACTCCAGTCGGACAAGTGCATATTCGTGGGATATCTGAGGGAAACCTTGCGATATTACTTCTACAACCGTGAAGAGGGCAAAGTGTTTGTCGCTCGACATGGAGTTTTTCTTGAGAAAGAGTTTCCCAATCGGAAGGCTAGTGGGAGGTCAGTCCGACTCGAAGAAATTCGAGAGCCACACGGGGGCGTTCCGACATGTGATTCAGTCATACCGGAGTTAGTCAGGGAACTCGTAGTGAAATCGGCGCCGGTTCCACGTAGGTCAGAGAGGTTGCGCAATATGCATGGCTGCAATGTGTTGTTCTTGGAGAACAACGAACCGACCACGTATGCGGAAGCGTTGGTGAGCCCTGATTCCAAGTTATGGCTTGAGACCATGATATCCGAATTAAAGTCCATGGATGACAATCAAGTTTGGAACTTGGTTGATCCGCCAGCTGACGTTCGAGCCATTGAGTGCAAATGGATCTTTAAGAAGAAAACTGATATGGATGGAAATTTTACAGTCCATAAGGCTCAACTTGTCGCTAAAGGTTATCGACAAGTTCAAGGAGTTGACTACGGTGAGACTTATTCACCGGTAGCGATGCCTAAATCAATTCGGATCATTCTTGCTATAGCTGCATATTTCGACTATGAGATATGGAAGATGGATGTCAAAACAGCTTTCCTTAATGGAAATTTAACTGAGGACGTGTATATGACACAGCCCGAGGGTTTTGTTGATCCAAAGAATGCTGGCATGGTATGCAAGCTTCATAGATCCATTTATGGATTGAGGCAAGCATCTCGGAATTGGAACATTCTTTTAATGAAGCGGTCAAAGAGTTTGGCTTCATTAAGAACGACTATGATCATTGTGTATTGAATAAGGTCAGTGGGAGCTCAGTTGCATTTCTAATCTTGTATGTGGATGACATATCGTTGATTGGAAATGATGTTCAAATACTTGAATCTGTCGAGGACTCATTGGAAAATAGTTTTTCGATGAAATACTTGGGAGAAGCAGCTTATATTCTGGGAATCAAGATCTATAGAGATAGATCGAGAATGCTTATTGGATTAAGCCAAAGTACGTATATAGACAAGGTGTTGAAGCGGTTCAACATGCAAGATGCCAAGAAAGGGTTCTTGCCCATGTCACATGGCATTAGTCTTAGCAAGACTCAGAGTCCCTCGACTCCCGATGAGCGAAGACGCATGGATGGGATTCCGTATGCTTCGACTGTCGGGTCCATCATGTATGCTATGGTATGTACTCGTCCCGATGTTAGCTTTACTCTAAGCATAGTGGGCAGATACCAGGCTGATCCAGGTAAGAGTCACTGGACAGCGGTAAAGAATATCCTTAAATACTTGAGAAGGACGAAGGATATGTTCCTGGTTTATGGAGGTGGGGATGAGCTCGTTGTAAAGAGTTACACTGATGCTAGTTTCCAAACCGATAGGGATGATAGTCGATCGCAATCTGGGTTTGTGTTCATTCTGAACGGAGGAGCAGTGAGCTGGAGGAGTGCCAAGCAAGATACGGTAGCTGATTCTACAACAGAGGCTGAGTACATTGCGGCTTCTGAAGCTGCAAAAGAAGGTGTTTCGGTGAAGAATTTTATTTCTGATCTTAGAGTGGTTCAGGACTCGTCCAATCCGTTGGACCTCTATTGTGATAATAGTGGTGCTATCGCACAAGTCAAGGAACCACAGAACCATCATAAGACCCAACACATACTCAGACGTTTTAACCTTATTCGCGACATTGTTGAGAGAGGCGATGTAAACATATGCAAGATACACACGGATGCAAATGTTGTTGATCCATTAACGAAGCCTCTCCCGCAGTCGAAGCATGAGGTGCACATGAGGTCCATGGGCATACGATGCCTAGATGATTGACTCTAGTGCAAGTGGGAGACTGTTGGAGATATGCCCTAGAGGCAATCATGTGATGATTTCATTTCCTATGTATTCATGAGTATTTTTTATTGTCCTCGAACATCATCAGTGATATGTATCAATAAGTATGTGACTTATTTGTGAGACTATATATTGTATGATGATTGTTCTAATAGTCCCTAGTTGTTAAGGTTATGTGGACACATATCCTTTACTAGTATACGATTCAGTTGATGACTATGTTTCACAAGTCATGTGCATAGGGATGCTAAACTGATAGTATGGACTCGGGGATTGAGATCACCGAGTTGGACATGCCCACTTTGAGACACAGCGAGATATTATCATCTATTAGTCTCAAGTACAATGTATATGCCATGTCCTAGACCTGAGGTCCTCGCATGTTCTCGGGATGAGGATCGACTTACTTAGGGTCTATCAAACGCTACTCCGTAACTGGGTAGTTATAAAGGTAGCTTTCGGGTGAGTCGTGAGACATGCCGCGAGACATGGTTGACCAAGATGGGATTTGCCCCTCCGTGAGGAGAGATATTCTCTGGGCCCTCTCGAGTGATCAGATTCAGAAAGCATGGCCATGCGACATGGGTTAAGTGTTAACCCGGTTCGGGAATCTGCATCACGGTTTCGAGAAGAGATGTCGAGCTACCACAAGGATGACAAGTACTCGCCTTGAGCTCGACAACCTATATCATGAGGCAAAAGGAATGTTGTATATGACACATTGACGAGGTTCGTCTAACGACTTTGCACACACATGGGAGTTGGCACGTTCTGCTAGGAGCCGCTACCGATTATCGACTTGGGTCGTGTCCATGTGTGCGTGAACCTATAGGGTCGCACACTTAAGGGATTGCAGCCCATTCGGATTGGATCCGAATGGAAAATGGGACTCGACTCGTCGTGGGCCTCAAGTGTTGAGCCCACCTCGGAGGTCTATATAAAGGGGAGTGGGCGCACCTTTCAAGGTTGATCTAATTCCTCCCCGGACAGCCACCGCCACTCCCCACGCCACCATGCTGTGCGATCGGACCTAGCGGCCCGCCGCCTGACGCTGCCCCCGTACGTGTGGATACCTTGGAGGCATCGCATCTGCGGTGCTTGGACGAACCGTTCGAGGGATCCGCGAGGAGCTGTTCGTGGGAGATCGGCTACAAGAGGAGTAGACGACCCGGCTGATTGACTACACGCATCACCAACTCTACTTCCGCTACGGTGACTGCGCGTCTAGTGGTAAACCCGGTCCCATGATCTATTTCCAGCAGCATGTTCTTGGGTGCGTGGTAGAAAAAATTTATTTGGCGCTAGTGTAGCGTACCGTGTGTTTCTACACCACCTGCATCATTGCCACGGCCGACGGCCAGGATGCGCCTGAGTACCGGTTCGACGCAGTCGATGTCGTAGAGTGTCTCCGCGGCGCCGGAGTAGCTCGGGATGAGCACGTCCACCGTTGCCTATTCCAGCTGTGTCACGACCTTTCGCTCGACTGTCGCGCGCGCCGCGTCGGAAGCGGCTGGCATTCCACACGGACGAGCCCGCGGCGGTGGATGGTGGCCTCGATGCCGAGTCCGACGCCGGCATGGCGAACTATTTGTGTCCTCGCCACCATTCATCACAGCCACCGTGAAACTGTGTAGATTATGGATAGCTGTTAATCTTAATCACATCTCATGCAGGCAACCAAATACAGTGTGCTTGCATGCGCGAAGACAATGCAGACAACCAAACAACGTGCCTAAATCGATCCCCTAATGCAAGGGAACCTCAATGCCGACAACCAATCAAGATACATATGTTGATTTTTCTTCCGTTTTTCCTTGACTGGCTTCACTCAACAACACACGCAACGAAGTACTGACGGCAACCAAACGCGTCCGTACGCTCCATCTGGTCCATTTGGAATCGTCCGAGACTTGGCGCGCCGAGTCCCAACCACAGTGGAGAAGCAGGACTCCCGATCGAGCGGAGCATATACCTACATCGAACTCGCCTCAGCTTCATTTGCGACGAGGCGCAACCACGCCAGCTAAAATAAACTACTACTCTAGTACCAAGGTGAAGCAGAGCAGAGCAGAGCAACGGCTACAGCCCACAGGTGAACCAGGCGTATGTTTCGTGGACGGAGAAGATAGCAGCGGTAGGGGCAGCACAGGAGGCCGGTGGGTGGCCCGTCATGTGGACGCCGTCGCGAGGGCTGGGCAGCGGCCGACGTGCCGGGCTCCGGCGCATCGCGGATTACATCGGCGACGACCACACCGACGCGTCCGACAATGAGTCGTTCATCACGTCGCACAGCGACGAGCTCCTCGCGTCGACGTCGGCCGCGGCCGGTGCCGGCAGGAGCGTCGGAATGCTGCCGGCGTTTCTCGCGGACCAGAGCGACCTCGTGGAGGTCATGCTGGAGCTGGACGAGGAGTCCATGGTGGTGCGCAGCGTGACGCCCACCGCGGGGCCGACGGCGCTGGCCGGCGCCGGGGAGCGGGCGCAACCTGAGCCGGAGCTCGTCGACCTCGTCCAAGAAACGCAGGACGTTCGCGTGGCTGCGGTCGCCGGCAGCAGCGCCCGAGCAGCAGCGGGAGGCGGCGATGGCGTCACGAGAGCGGCGCCGCGTGCAGGCCAGGCTGGACCGCTCGCTGTCCGGCGCGAGGCGCGGGCTGAAGGGCCTCCGGTTCATCAGCCGCGCCACGGGCTCCGCCGAGGCCACCGCGCTCTGGGGCACTGTCGAGGAGCGCTTCGACGCCCTCTCCCGCGACGGCCTCCTCGCCCGCGACGACTTCGGCGACTGCATCGGTACGCCGTGCATGCCTGCCACTTCGGCTCAACTCGGTTCACGACATGATCGCGGGTTGGGTATTGGTGATGAACTATTTGACGATCGGTTTCAGGGATGGTGGACTCGAAGGAGTTCGCGGTGGGCATCTTCGACGCGCTGGCGCGGCGGCGGCGGCAGAACCTCCAGCGGGTCACCAAGGAGGAGCTCCACGACTTCTGGCTCCAAATCTCCGACCAGAGCTTCGACGCGCGCCTGCAAATCTTCTTCGACATGTACGTACAGTACAGCCAGCCACCTAACGATCATCATGCCCTTCCCCTGTTCTCTCCGATCGGCGCAGGTGGCTCACGCATTTCTTGCTGCCATTGCCAAACCAAATTTCAGGGTGGACACCAACGTCGACGGGAGGATCACGAGGGAGGAAGTGCAGGAGGTGCCGCCTTGATCCACTAAACGAATCTGCTCCTTATTACTACAGTACTACTACTACTAGTTTAAACCACCGAACGGTAACAAGTTTGGAAGATTCCATCGTGCTGAACTGCTGATGCCTCATGCTTTGTTACTGCCGACATATTACTGCTTGCTTGCTCGGTAATGAAATTTAATTACCGTTTGGTAATCACTGCTTGATTCTGGCAGCTGATCGTTCTGAGCGCGTCGGCGAACAAGCTCTCGAGGCTGAAGGAGCAAGCCGAGGAGTACGCGCTGCTCATCATGGAGGAGCTCGACCCGGAGGGCCTCGGCTACATAGAGGTACAGCACCCGTACAAATACAGTAGCACAAGTTCCTAGGTAGGAGTAGTGTATTTGACATGGCACGTACGCACGGCACGTGGACGCATGCAGCTATGGCAGCTGGAGGCGCTGCTCCTGCAGCGCGACACCTACATGAGCTATAGCCGGCCGCTCAGCAGCGGCAGCGGCAGCGCGGCGCAGTGGAGCCAGGACATCACCGACGGAGGCGCGCAAGAGAAGCCGGCGACGACGGCGGCGTTGCCAGGACGGGGCGTGTGGCGTTGGAGCCCGCGGCGCGCGGCAGGGAAGGCGCGCGTGGCCGCGGAGGAGAACTGGCGGCGCGCGTGGGTGCTCGCGCTGTGGGTCGCGGCGATGGCGGCTCTGTTCGCGTGGAGGTTCGCGCAGTACCGCCGGTCGGTGGCGTTCGAGGTGATGGGGTACTGCCTGCCGACGGGCAAGGGCGCCGCCGAGACGCTCAAGCTCAACATGGCGCTGGTCCTCCTCCCCGTCTGCCGCATCACGCTCACGTGGCTCCGCTCCTCCTGGGCTCGCTTCGTCGTGCCCTTCGACGACTGCATCGCCTTCCACAAGGTGATAGCCATGGCGATCGCGGCGGGGATCTGCCTGCACGCGGGGAACCATCTGGCGTGCGACTTCCCGCGGCTGATCGCGTCGAGCCCGAGGGAGTACCGGCCGCTAGCCGGCTTCTTCGGGGAGGAGAAGCCGACGTACAGGCGGCTGCTGTCCGGCGTGGTGGGCGTGACCGGGGTGGTGATGGTGGTGCTGATGGCCGTGTCCTTCACCCTGGCGGCCCGGCCGCTGCGGAGGGCGTCCACCCGGACCCGGCTGCCGTCCCCGCTGGGCCACCTCGCCGGGTTCAACGCCTTCTGGTACTCCCACCACCTGCTCGTCGTCGTCTACCTCCTGCTGCTCGTGCACGGCTGGTTCATGTTCCTCGTCAGCAAGTGGTACCAGAGGACGGTACGTAATTACTGTACTTTTCTGTTACTGTTGCGGTCTGTTTTTAGCTGTTGGTGAGTGACTGCGGCGTGCACGTACTTATTTACCTAATTTCGTGACGCTGACACCTGTCTGATTTGGGCCTTGCAAAAGCAAAGCACTGCGATTGCACGGGCACTACTAAGGGTCGTCGTCTTGGCTGTTAAGCTGATGGGCACCGGGCACCACGGAAAAGGAAAGACAATGTAGTTCAGACGTTGCGCCCATGCTATTCTTGAGATCCAAGCCACCGGCAGCTTATTTCCGTTAGGTGCTTTGGATACATATAACAATCTAATCTATAAAGAAGAACGCAGTCGCATCGTGCATATGGTACAGCTAAAATAATCAATGTTCACTTATAAAAAAAAAGAGATCATCAATGTCCATTCAGTATAGGTGTAGATGAGTTAACATTGTAAAGACCTTGGCCAGTGCTCCAACTTGCAAGTTGCAACAGTGAACTAGTGAAGGTTTTGCTTATCCCAAACGGGTTGTTCGTCAAGTGCATACAGCGTTTGAGAAGTTTTTCTTTTGAGAAACTACAGCGTTTGAGAAGTGATTATACATCATGCGCGCTGTACACGACACGTACGTGAGGTTCCCTGGTCACAGAATCCCGTGCTTGGCGCGGTACGAGCGACCGCGACCGCGACCGCGACCGGATCACCCTGCCGCTGCACACCGGCGACAGACGACACCATGTCGGGTTGGTGGCGGGTTTTCGTCAGGAACCTGAAGCATATCCGCATGCCATTAACGCACGTTGGCATCGGGCACGGGCAGCGGCCATCACGCCGCACCAGTGCAGCTGTCTCGTCCTCCTCCCGTGCCCGTGCTGCTCCGATGACGAGACGAATCAACCAGAAATCAATCGCGTGTGCTCCACCACCGTACCATCAGTACTCACCATGCTTATCTTAGATACAATGGACCTGTGATAGTACAATAGACCTGTGGCTTTCTGCATTTGGACCTGCCTGTCAAGTGATTTATCTGGTGCTAACATTGTGTTAGTGATCTCTGTGGTGAACTGCAGACATGGATGTACATAGCAGTGCCGTTTGCGCTTCACGTCGGTGAACGAACGCTCCGGGCGCTGCGTTCCAAGGCCTATGCGGGCAAGAGGAAGGGATAGCGCAGGGAAATCAACAGCATAACCAGAGGCAAACACAACACTGGGGTGTATGAACTACTTCAACTGCTTCTAATTTGGAGAAACTAAGTCCAAAAAACAGAAACAAAGTTGCAGGCAATTTCCTGGAAGGGATCTGCCTTTTTGCTCAGTTTTGTATGCACAATACTTTTGTCTTTA
Organism: Elymus sibiricus; assembly: GCA_039707655.1. Lineage (NCBI taxonomy): Eukaryota > Viridiplantae > Streptophyta > Magnoliopsida > Poales > Poaceae > Elymus > Elymus sibiricus. The sequence continues at coordinate 187,004,690 of CM077669.1, read as the reverse complement.
GCCTGAGATTTGTTGCTTCCTGTGTCCCTGAAGGAAGGCTCTTTTTTCTTTCGTCCAGCGAACGTGACACCGGAAAGAAAGGCTTTTTTTTTCCTCCCTCCCATTTCTTTTGGCGAGGCGTGGCAATGCGGCGATGGTGAACTTTTCTTTTTACCAAAAATGACCGGCCGCGAGATCCACCTGCACAGCACGCGCGATACGCCTGTGGTTGGATGGTTAGAGGGACTGTGGTATCCGCAGCCCACCAGGGTTCAAGTCCTGGTGCTCGCATTTATTCCTGGATTTATTTCAGGATTTCCGGCGATGCGCATTCAATGAGAGGAGACGTTCCGTCGACGACGAGGCGCCTACGGTGACTTCGTAAATCTCAAGATGAATAGATGATATGCCGGCTCAGTCTCTCGGAGGTGCTCATAGGGATAGGGTGTGCGTGTGTGCGTTCATAGGGGTGAGTGTATGCGCGTGTATGTGAGCGCTTGCGTTTGTACTGTGTTCAAAAGAAAAAGGTCTAAATTGTAATATAAATTGGGCTGCTCGACGTGTGTCCCCGTGAGTCACATATTGTTGCTGAACCTTATCCCCTCAAGCGTTCGTCTCCAGAAAATCTATCTCGTCACTCTTCTCTCTCAGCAGCCAATCACTTGTTTCTCAGCAGCAGCCAATCTTCACTTTCTCCATCCTGACTCTCATTTAGAGCCACCACCACTCAGCCATGCAACAGACACGCACGATCTCCGCCCCGCCGGAGGACGCCGCCACCGCCCCCCTTTCTCCTTCCCTCCTCCTCTCTAATTACCCCTCTCTCTCCTGGACGATCTCCCATGGCATTCCGCTGTGAGCCCCTTTCTCCTTCCCTCCTCCTCTCTCTCTCCTTACACACCCCTCTCTCTCCACCCATGGCCCTCTCTCTAATTCTCTTCTCGGATGTTTTCCTGCAACAAGCTCTTTGTTGCAACAAAAAAATTCTACAACAAGAGCTCTGTTTCTGTAACAATACCTTTGTTGCAAAAAAATATGCGACAAGATTTCCGTTGCGAAAAAATTCTGCAACAGGACCTTTGTTGCAAAACTTTTCTGCAACTGGACCTCTGTTGTAAAATTTCTGCAACAAGACCTGTGTTGCAATGGTGAAGGTGTCACTCGGCCACTCGATGCGCCAGATCTGACGGCTCGCAACCCGGCCGATCTTTTTAAAAAGATCGGCCGGCGGACGCGTAGCACGCCTCATAGAAATTCCAGAGTGATGCGGTATTTCTATTATATTTTATGAACCCCTTTTCGTACTAAGGAATATATGCATATTGATACATTTAGAGCAAACTGGTATTCAGTTTAATATTTACTCCACAATTCCACATGTGCAAATTAAAATTTGAGCTATTTATTGTCCAATTTTGCCTCTATTTCTTGTCTTACGTTTCATCTATAAGAATTGTGCACTTAGAGCATCTCTAGCAGATCCTGCAAGCGCGCGTCCCACAAAACGCGTATAAGGGCTCCCGTAAACGAATTTTACGGGACGAAACGCGCGGAGACGGAACAGATCCCGCATCAGGATCGGAATTCACCACGATTTTTGAAAGCTAGCAGTTCGTGCCTTAATTTAAACATAGTCACATAGCCAGAGTTCGCCGGAGTTCCACACCGAGTTCATACAACTTAATTTAACATGCTACAACCGGAAATTTAAAGTAGTTCATACGGGGATCTACTCGGGGGTCTACTTCACCGGGGATCTACTTGTCGGAGTCGCTGTCGTCGCCCTCGTCGTCGGAGTCGCTGGAGATGACCTCGGCGGGCAGCGGCTTCCCTTCATGCAGCGTATCGTGGATGAGCTCACCGGAGAGCCGGGTTTGGAGCTGGTACTCCGCCCAGAGCGCCGGCAGCTGCGCAGCCACAGCCGCATCTCCGGCGTCGACGGCGGTCCTTGCCGCCCACCACGCCCGCTCAGCCGCGTGCTGCCGCTGGATGGCCAGGTCGAAGAGCCGACTGCAGCGCCGGAAGGTCTGCCACGCACGGGACTTGGATCCGGCGCTGCGGGACTTGGCGCCGCGCTTGCGTGCCGCCTCCCGTTGCATGTCCGACACGGGAGGGCGGAGGCCAGAGCCGCCGGCCTCGTCGTCGTTCCATCGCTTGGGGGCGAAGAAGCTGCCACGCGCGTCGCCTCCACCGCGGCACCCGAAGCCCCCGCGACGATCGAATCCGTCGCCGCCGCCACGCCCTGCACCCGCGGCCGACATCGCCGGAGAGATTCGGTGGCCGGAGGCGCCGGAAATGGCTGCCAGAGAAGAGAGGATTTCTCGCCGGAGGGAGGCGATTCGCGGCGGAGGAGGGTTGGGGATATGTGGGACGGCAACCCTAAAAAGCGTCGGCGCCCGAATATATACAGGAAACGGGGGCGGTTTACGGGCCTCCTGTAAAAAATGTACGGGCCGGGCCCTTTTTAGCGGATCTGGTCGAGCCGTTTTTTGGGCCCGTCCCGTATAATGCAGTTCGCCAGAGTTTTGCGGGATCTGCTAGAGATGCTCTTAATACAACTTTAATTTACATACGAAACTAGTTCAAAATTGAACTTTTATGGATTACGTGAAAAATATTACATACCTCTCTCTATCCTGGTTATAAGTCCCGCGCATGTTTCAATAAAAAAATAACCGCAAATTTAGTCAACAAAATATGAGTTATATTTCACAAAATTTATATCATTGAAAACTTCTCTTGGATGTGAAATCTGTAACTAATAGATTTTATTGACCAAATCAGTGGTCAATTTTTTTATTGAAACACGTGCGAGACTTATAAGATGTGTATATCTATGTGATATATAATTTATGCGGCTCACTAGCAGTAACCGCCTAAACAACTCAAGCCTTCCAGACAGTTCTTCAACCAGAATAGTCTAAACCCCCGAGATGGTTGTTATCAGGCATTGTACAATGCTAGGTGTTTAGGGAGATGCTTAGAAAAATAAATAGGGTTTTCTGGAGCACCAATGCTTATTTCTATAGGAGAGACGCCTAATTAAGCGTCTATCCTGTACAAATAAGCACCGGTGCTTAAAGAAACACTGGTTTATTTATCTAAGCACCTCCCCTAAACGCCTTGCATTGTACAGGGCCTCAGAGGCTGTGTAGAAACCGGCCATGGTATTATGAGTATTAGCAACCGTTGGCTAGATATGGTAAGTGAGACCGCCTAGAAGCTGTGTAGCAAACCGCCTCTAAAGCCGTGTTCTCTACTAGTGCTTCTTCCTTAGAATTTGCCACTTAAGTTTGCATGAGTGCTTAACTATGATGAATTTGTGTTTAGCCATGGAGTGCAAGCACATAGAAAAATAAATATGTCAATCAGGTACTCCTTTCATTCCAAAATACTTGGAAGTTTTACGTTTGTGCTAAGTCAAATTTTTGTAAGCTTGATCATGTATATAAAACATCTATATGTAATATGATAAATCTAATGGAACTAACTTGGTGTTGTAGATATTGATACATTTTCCAATAGACTTGGCAAATCTGCCGGGCGGCACCGGCCTCGGCGACCCAGCAGTTGCGTTCCTTCCAGCTCGCCTGGCTCCCCGACGTCCCGACGACTATGGCCATGGTAGCCAAGATATGCGTCCCTCCAGTCCTGGCTTGCCGGCATTGCCGATCGCCGTCGCCACACCCCCTCGTGGTTTGCTTCGCCGCCTGCCCTACCTTGTATGCCTCAAAGCCTCCACTTTTGCCAGATCCAATGCTTGTGGGTTCGATGGCAGTGCCACCCTCCGATGGCAGACGCAGCCCCGCCAACCCCCTTCTGACATGGTGGCTCCAACCGGTGTTGGCTTCCTCATCTTCGTTTCCAGATACGGCGGCTATGGGATTGCTTAGCCTCAGGCCAGGGAGAAATCCTTGCTCGGCTTGCCGATGCTGGCAGCGGCGGCGTCTGCGAATGTCGTTTTCCTTCTTGGAGGCGCTGTCAAGGCCCTCGGCTGCGCCCCTCTTCGAGCTCGGGGGAAACCCTAGGTCTGGTTCATCTGGACCGGATGGCGACGGCGTCTCGGCGTCGTCCTCCTTCTTAAAGGCGCCATCTTGCTCGCTCGCGGTGTCCCCGGTTTTGGTTCTCGAGATGTTGGTGCTCTTGTTGGTTCGGCGTTGCCGCTCTTGGTTCGGGCTTGGTAGGTTTAGCTGTGATGTATCCTCTGTTCGGGCCGAGTATCCCTTATCTTTCTGCTCCGGGCACCATGTTCACGCCTGCTTGCGTTCGTGTCATGTGTTGTACCCCTATCTGTACTCATTCTATTCCTTCTATCAATGCAATGATACGCAAGCTTTGCGTATTCGCGAAAAAAAACTAAAAAATGTTTGAATTAGGGCGTATCTATAACTTCAAGTATTTTGAGAGAGGGAATAGGAAAGGAAAACCAAATTTATGAGATACGATTCATATGAATGTGTTGAAATAGACTCTTGCCAATCTCTTCTCAAATATTGTAGTGTCACTTCTTGCAGGTCATGGAGGCGAAATAATTACAGCCTGTCGATTCAGTTTGTCAATAACTTCATCGAGAATATCACACACGACAAGTGGATGGTTCTTCTTCAATTGCTCAAATCCCTCGGTTCTTTTTATGTCTCGCAACCTCTCAAAGTCTCTTGCCATATACTTGAGACAGCAACCCTTGAGCTGTTGACAATTGTACTGCTCAGCCAGATCCAAAGTGAAGCCCACCGTCTTGACATCCAGCGCCTCGCACATTAGTTTCAATCTTTCTACCGCATATCGATCAGCTGCGACGAGCAAATGTTGCGCCATGTTTGTCGCCTCTTCCGTGGTATCCTCCATGAATGCCGGCAGGGAATCCTTGTACATGTAATGCAGCAGGGCCTCGAAAGCCTTATCATCTATACCCTCGATGCAGATGCTGCTCTGTTTGCTTTCCATCATGGAGCCGCATAGTTGTGCGCGGAAGACCGGTGACCGCGCACTCAGCAGGCACGCATGCACCTTGAAACTCCTGGACGAACCGATCTTGACAGTCAGGTCTGCCTTGAGGCCGCTCTCTAGAAGATCTCTGAGATCTATGCTCAAGTTGGAGGGTGGCATGGTGATGTCCTCACGAGCGGCGTGGTTGATGACTTTGTAGACTTCAACGGTGAACTTGATCACCAGGCAGTCATCCTTGAGGCACCCAGACGCGGCTAAATCAGCTTTACTCACAAAGCTGCTGGTACCCAAACCCTTACCGCTGAACAAGAACTTAGATGATGTTTTGCTAAAAATAAATTTGGTCGTCGATGGCGATTCAGGATCCTGGAGGCAGAAGGAGTAGGACGCCTTGACCTCACCCTGGTCGGGGCTCATCAACTTGAGGAACACAGACGTGAACTGCTCATCAACCCTCGAGGCGCAGCCGTTTGGGTAGTAGAGGACCATAGCCCAGTCGTGGCCGCCGGCGCGGAAGGTCTCGGACGTGAGGATTGTATTGCTTCCTGTGACCAGGGAGTGGCCGACGACCTTGAACAGATGCTCGCCGGTGTGGACGACCACCGTTGAGGAGGTCTTGCAGGTTATCGTGGCCTCCGCCGCCGATGATATGATCAAGAGCTTCCCAGAAAAAGAAATCGAGGAGGATATCGATCTCCGCTTTTTTTGGTAGGGAATCGAACTCCATATATCGATCTCCACTTCTTCTTTTTTTCTTCTTTTTTTTTCTTTTTTTGTAGGGAATCGATCTCCATAGATCTGTCTTGTAGGTTTTGTACTTGGCCCGGGATACAACAGCCCAACACGGCCTAGGTCCCAGACACAAAGGGCGCAGTCAGCGTGTGGACCTAGCCACGCACGGACGCATCGTCTCGCGTCGCACGACGCACGGAGCTACACTCGGACGCCGGCGCCGCCTTATATTAGCTAGAAAAAAAGATCTTATATTATGAGACGAAGGGATAGTTGTCGACATCGGCCGTCCGTTGCCCTCCGCCCCTCCCGACCAGTCCCACGCCCTGGTCTCCCCTACCCGCCACCGTTTTGTCTCGCGCCAGATGCCGTGCTGCTCTAGCCGGGTGCCGCCGCACCGGCCCTACCTGCTCCGAGCTCTCCCCCACCCAGGAGGCCAGGCTGGCCCGTCCCCGGCTATGCCTGCTACTACTTGCTACTCCCTCTGTAAAGAAATATAAGAGCGTTTAGATCACTAATAGTCTAATACTTGCTAGGGCCAGTGCCAGCCGCCAGGTTGCCTGTTAATTTTCTCACGTAATTTTAGTTTGTGTAAGCATATGTATGATTAAATATGTGGAAAACTGCTACAACCACTAACCACACTGAAACTTATAATGTGTTTGTGTGGATCAGTGTATGCAAAAGAAAATTAAATAGAAATTAAAACTGAAGACAAAAGATCTTTTTCACCAGTTTTCTGTAGTTATGGAAGGCACAAATAAGGCAAACAATTGATTTGGTACTTTTTATATCAACGTACTATTTGTACTTTGATATATTTATTTATTTTGCTAGATCGTTAAGCATTGAGTTAAAATTCTTGATTTATTGAGCAATTAAACTTTGTTTTGTATGTTTTCGTATGGGGTATATTTTTTGAAATGTTATGATGTATTCTCGGATAGTTATAGTGCTAAAGTTTTTTCATTTTGCTGAGAAAAAATTGGCCTGGGGTTTGCTTAAATCTTGACTCCGCCACTGCATATATGCATTGTTGGGTAGTATCAGTTAATCATGATAACCTAAATGTATTTGATCGTGATTCGTGACACGATCGGGCATGTGAAGTTGAACGTATTTGATCGTGATCCGTGACACGATCGGGCATGTGAAGTTGATGCACAGTTAGCACATCTGACACATGAAGTCACTACACATACGACGCCGACACAGCCACCTTTGGAAAGCGGCCCGTGGCTCCGCGTGGAGACGCCGGCCCACCTCAGCTCGGCCGCGCGGGACAGCAATGTCGACGCCAGCGATGCCCTCCTTGATTCTCATCATCGATGCCCTCCTTGATTCTCATCATCGATGCCCTCGTGTGCACGCCCACATGATCGCTTCAAACATCATCCATCATGGTGCATGGAAACTCCAGCAAGACGCCACCGTTAGTTGTCTTGCGCTACACCACGAGGAGCTAGGACGACCGATGGAGGAGCGACTCGTGCGCTGAACTAGACAGGAGACCGCATCTCTTATCGAACTGATGTCTACTTCGAAGGCTGGTGTAATCGCTATACATTACAAACTTTTGAGCTAAAACCTAATTAATTGTTCATACGTTGTGATGAGAACATAAATATTGTAAAGTGGTTCAATAACAATCATGTCAAATATACCTCTAGAATCCTGATGCACATCAAACATCATTGTCGACCCTTTTTTTATTGTTATAAATCACTCTTCTTCTTTTTCTTGCTTCTCCCTCCTCCACCCCTATATCTGCCTCCCCAATCCAAGCTCGGCACCACCATCAATGGCACATCCGACTCACAATCCCCTAACCAACCCGCATCCACACTTCGAATTTGAAAGACATAACAATGCAGTTTTGTTAGAACCTCTATGGTATTCATGCTTCCCAGGATCTCTACCTACCATACCACACATCTTTTGTAAGAACGACCAAAAACATCAAACAGATCATCCATACAGCTGCAACAACTGCTGTGAAAACAAACCAAATTTCGTTATGCTATGTGGCAATCATTCCATTAGTGGCATTGCTAGGCCCTACTCGAGGAACCTACTTGCTTCTCTAATTTCATAAGAACAATACAGTGAGCAAATGCCATGCTCTCCATTTCAAATAATGTCATGCCGAAATGCAACAATATGATCTAATAACTCAATCAAGCAGGTCGCCATGCCCCGCGCCCGTCATCGATTGACCACTCCCTCACATAGTTGTTTCACTTGGAGATACCACCTATTGTAGATGCACTGTTCCATTACCTTCTTCCCACCAAGAAATAAACATATCCATATTAGCAACAGCCTAAATCAAAGTTATGGACTATTAGCTAAATGTACCATCGACTTGTGATGGATCCAATGGTTGTATTGGAAAAGTTAAAGTAAAAAAAAACGTCTATCTCTTATAAAGTGTTAGGATTGTAATTAACATACACCATGGCCATTATCATCACCCCAAGCTGTTCAAGATGTGCTTCTGAAGAGCACGATAAAGTGAAATATTAGCATATGCAGTAAAATATTATTTGCCGTACGCATTGCCAACATTGCTTCTAAAGAGCACAATAAAGCTCAAACACGAAACCAACAGAAACCAGTTTATGACTGGAATGCATATATTGGCCATAAAATTTCAAGATGTATTACCAATTTTGAGGCGAGGAAAGCAACCAATGGGCTGATTTAGGTATTGAAATATAGCAATTGTCATTGTTCTACTGGCAATCAGTGCAACTAAATTAGCAAGCAAGAAAATACAAGCCAGAAAGCATTTCCTGCATAGAGAATACATCATAATAGAGTAAATAACCCTGGTGCAATTCATGATACAAGCCAATTAAAAAGAGAAAACCCAATGTATGCAATCACAAATAGAATATTCGCAATAGCATAGGGGAGAACCGCTAATGGGGTTCATTAATAAGAAATGGCAGCACAAGCTACATATTCAGGCACATCCAACTTACTTGGAATTGATGAAAAAAAGATATGTTCAGAATTCAGATGACTTTCGGTTTGCAATGAGGAAAGCATCTTGTCCTACATATGCCAGGACAACGGAAGTAAGAACAAGAAGAACCAAGGAAATTGCTTCACACACAACAGTCTCCGGACGACCTATGAACGATGCTCCCTCCCCAACAGCACTCTTGCGAGCATGCTTGCTGTTGGCACTGCCACGGCGGAATCGTGCAGGCATCGGCGTGCAGGCGTCGTGTGTATAGCAGCGCCGAAGAACCAATGCAACAAGTAAAACAACTTGCTATTACACCATGCAGTCTAGAGAGAGAAGCCGAGGAAGCACTAAGCTGCTGTGGCCTCAAGGATGGGTTAGCAGTTGATCTTCTAGCGTTTGAATTACATCATGTGTCTACAATATTTGGTCTCAGACCCACACGCCGCTGGCACAGCGAGTGGCAAAGATTGCAATCCGGAGAATTTCGGTGTACTAAACAAGACTGAAATAAAAAGCATGTATCTGCCTGTAGACATTTACGGTTCGTTTCATCAGTAGTAGGGGTGCAAGTGGCAGCCCGCTTCGTCCCACGAAACTCATGCATTAGTTCAAAATTTGCTCAACATTTGCCTAAAATTAACACTACATTTGTACCATGTTATTGTCCGCTAGCCCGCCACGCTTGCATTGCATCCTTAATCTGTAACGACTGAGCTTGCTAATGAAGGTCGTTTTGCTTGTATCACATATTCAGTTTTGTGCTGCCTTTTGATCCCTAACCTGTGACGCGAAGGCTTTCTGGAGCTGCTGCCGAAGCAGTGCTCTGAACTGTCGGGCAGCAGCCAGGTTCTCGTCCAGCTTGGCCTTCTTAGCCATGAGATCGGCCTTCCTGGCTTCCGCAGCCCCGATCCCAGCGTCGTCCGAGTGCAACCCGCTGCTCTGCAGCTCTTGCAGGGCTGCTTGCAGTTGAGATACGGAGGCCTTGAGCCTCTGCACTTCCTGACGAGCTCCCGCCTCGAATTGCTGCGACATTGCCCGGAACTCCTCCATCTCCTTCCTCTTGGACTCGTAGAAGCGGTCCCATTCCTCCGCCTTCCGCTGCGCCTCCTCGATCTCGCCGTTGGTCGAACTGATGTCACGGGCGACGACGAGGCGGCGCGCGTGGGCGGCGTCGATGTCGGCGCGGGTGGCGAGGGCGCGGGAGGCGAGATCCGCGGCGCGGCGCTCGAGGAGGAGGCGGCGGCGCTCGAGGCGGCGGGCGGCGGCGACCTTTGCGGCGAGGAGGCGACTTGGCGGCCTGGATCTCCTTCTCGGCTTGGAGACGGGACATGCAGTGGTTGCGCGCGTCCTCCATCTGCCGGACACGCTCCTCGAAAGCAGATGACAGCTCCATCACGCAGCCGGTGCGGCGGCCGCCGTCGGCGAACCCGAGTTGGTTCGGGAGGTCAGATTCGCAACAGGGAAAGGGGCAAGCGGTTTGTGGGTGTAGGGGTGGGGGATCAGGAAGAGGTCTCCATCGCGGGCGCAGCTTCAGTGACCTTGCGAGGTGAAGTCACTCACGCAGCGCCTTGGCCTCCAATATCTGCCACTCATTCCACATCCAACGTCCAGGATTCACGCAAGCACTTACTCCCTCCGTCCCATATCGTAAGACGTTTTTTGAAACTAGTGTAGTTTCAAAAAACGTCTTACGATATGGGACGGAGGTTTCAAAAAACGTCTTACATTATGGGACGGAGGGAGTAATATTCAGTGTACAATATGTAGCGTATCACTGAAATTTTGAAAACACTGAAAATATGAATGAAATAACATTGAACTTTGTAAGCATTTGGCATTCATACAACTCAATAGCATTACACTGAAATTTTCAAGCACTTGAATTTAAAGTCTGATGCTACGGACGACAAGCAGCCCTCTCCGAGGACGTGGCCGAGGCGGCTACTTCACTAGGCGGCGTGGCGAGAGAAGGTCGAGGCCATCCACGAAGAGGATACCGAACTCTCGCATCCTGAACTACCTGAGTCTGCTGTCGCAGCTACTCTACCAAGTTCACAACGTCAAGATGTATGTAAGTGTACGCGGTTCATCTTCAGGTTGCTCGTTTCCTCTATGCATTTTTTAGCATTACCCCTGATGAATACTTGACTGCTTGTTTTGAACAGGCCGACAAGGACACCAACGAGGTATATGCACAGATGACCCTTCAACCAGTAAACTCTGTAAGTGCTAAATGGAGCTTGGTGAAGAAATTCAGAACATACTGAACTGCATTTTTTCTACACCGTTGACTGAAAGTGCAAAACTGTCACGTAATTCGAAGATTCTGCCAATTTTCATGAAATCACGGGTTCCCGACCACATCTTTCAGTAGCTATGCCAAAAGCAAGCATCTGGCAAAGTATTTCTGCAAGAATTTGACCGCGAGCGATACGAGCACCCACGGTGGTTTCTCGGTGCCAAGAAGAGCCACAGAGAAGCTGTTACCACCAGGGAGGGGCGATTTGGCTCCCAAGCTCATCTGCACCCCCATGAACAGTAAAATCAAATAAAATACTAGAAAAATTCAAAAAATTCTGACTTTTTTAATGGTTGATGTTTCATTGCGTGAGGTTCGTGCCAAATTTTAGCTCATTTTGACATCCGAGTAGCTCTCAGCAAAAAAAGACAAATTTGGGGTTTGTGAAACAATGTACTGTTCATGTAATGTTTGAGCCATTTTTTTTTCTGAGAGCTACTCAGATGTTCAAACGAGCTGAAATTTTTGCACGGACCTCACACATTGAAACATCTCCCATGCAAGAGAACTTTGGAATTTTTTGAATTTTTTTAGTATTTGTTTTGATTTTACTGTTCATAGGGTGCAGATGAGCCCGAGCACAGAAATGGATATTCGTTACCACCACTGGTATATTTTTTGCCATCCTTTTTTTGGCATATGGTTGCTCCCAATTGTGTTTAGATCTCCCATTTTTTTTGTAGATGTGAGTTTTGGAAAAGGGATTGATTAAGCCCATGGCAATTTTCACAGAAATTGTTTGAATGTCCCCCATGCAAAAGTTGTTGACAATTAGGCCTAGTGGCAAATTTGATCAAAGGCCATGACAATTTGTAGATATTTTCAGATTTGTATCTTTACTCACATGGCAATTTGTAGATAGTTTTTTTTCTTGTTCTTACAAGAGGAAATGCCCTAGGCCATGGGAATTGGGTATATGGCAAATTTTGGGAATCGATTTCGAGTGGCAATTTTTTTAGAATCAATACCTAGGGGCGTGGTGGTCACCATACAGTCATGTAGAAACTATGGCAATTACAATCTATATACCATGGCAAATCAAACATGTGTCTCCATGGCAAATTATTTTTTTGTAGAAAAACATGGCATTTTCGTAGAAACCATGGCAGTTACAATGTATATACCATGGCAAAAAATCAAACATGTATGCTTTAGTAAAATGAACTATGTATTGTCATGGCATTTCTTAGAGATATCTTTCCGCCATGGCAACTAAACATTACATGTGCTGGTAGCTTTTGCAAGAACAACATGACAAATAAATATAAGTCCCCATGGCAACTAAATATACTTTGCCATGTCAACCTTATGTTTTTAGTAGATGGCAAAGTAGGTGCAAAAACTACCTGAACATGGCAATTTTACATTGTTTTTGCCATTGTAATTTCTACGTCATTTGTTCTTAAAAATATAGCATTCTGTTAATTAGTGGCTGGGCAATTTTCACTAGGTGACATGGAAAAATTTAGTAGATGGCATTTTTGACATCGTATTGCCATGACAATTTCTACATGATCTGTTCTAACTTCAAGTGTGTATCCCTAAAAAAGATACCATTTTTCAAGTGTTTCATATAGTACCATGGCACTTTTACAAAACTCACATGGTTTTTGTCTTGTAAAGTATCATGTTTCAATCGAATCTCAACTTTTCTACTCCCCTGTCTAAGTATCATGTGGCAACTTTTATAATTAGATAGCATGGCATTTTTTTCATAGTAAATATGTATGTTTCTCACTTTTATTGTTCAAAAACTATTCATGCTACATTCCCAAAAATTCAAATAGTTGCCATGTTATTTTTAGAGAACAAACTTTATTATTAGGAGGATGGCAATTTTACTATTGAGAGCATAGCATTTTTTATTATTGTTGGCATGTCATTTTTATTATTAAGAGGATGTCAATTTTATTATAAATTAGAGAAAATGGCAGTTTTATAAAGTTTCTGTGTTTTTGAGGTGAAAATGGTCTTTTTTGTGTGTTTTTGAGGTGAATATGGCAGTTTTGCAGAAACCATGACAAGATAGAGTCATGGTAGTTTATACAATTTTTCCTAAATCTTTTTGCACGTCATTTTTTTCGATCTGTTTTTTTATGGGATGTTACAATAGCTTTGTTAGAGAAATGTATAGTACATGAATAATTTTGAACATGATGACATTTTATACTTCATGTGATTTTTCTGTGTTGTTTGTAACTTGTCAATTTGATGTAAAAAATACCAGTTTTTTAGGGTCTATTATCTCACAGAAAAATGGGCTTTTTTCGGCCAATTTGGAGAATCAGATATTTTTCAGGGGAATGGTTCGCTGGGAGGGTTCCCCTCCAGTGAACGTTTCCGTTCGCTCGCTCCTCCCTCCCCCAGGGAACAAGGCGTTCGCTGGGGGGTTCCTCCCCAGCCGCCGTCAGCCAGATATTGCGGTCCAAAGTTTAAGATACCGATATGTAGCACACATATGTGAGGAGAGGGAGTAAGCTTGTATGTAAAGAATCAACTTGTTTATTTTGTCACCATACACTGTATTATACTAGTTGTATGAATGATTGTTGACTTGTAAAATGAATATTCTTAGAAAATACTCTCTCTGTAAACTAATATAAGACGTTTAGTGATCTAAAACGTCATATATTAGTTTACAGAGGAAGTAAAACGTAAGCTATCAGAGATGCTTTAAAGTGGTGCGTAAAGACACAGCTACCAAATTCATGATACACGAGTAAATACATAGAGATCGAGCTAGTATGTGCTTCTACTCTCAAGGATGTATCGTCACTTGATTCATGTCATGAGAAAATGACTATGTTGCCAATAAGGTAATAACTTGTCCAAGAATATCGGATGCGACATGTGGTTGGTTTCGCTTTAGTTGAGCAAACCCCTCGGTGTTTACAATGGCTCTTAATATCCCACCGTCTCTTGTCATAAACCTGAGACAGCAATCCTTGAGCTGCTGACAGTGGTATTGCTCTGCCAGATCCAAAGTGAAGCCCACCGTGTTGATATCTATCGCCTTGCTGAGCCTGCTCTCGCACATCAGCTTTAGCCTTTCCATTGCGTACCGATCAGCCGCGACGAGCAAATGCTGCGCCATGTTTGTGGTCTCTTCCGTCGTCTCATCCATAGCTCTGGCAGACGATCGTTGTACATGTAATGCAGCAGGATCTCGAAAACCTTGGCATCCATGTCCTCGACACGGATGCTGCTTTCTCTGCTCTCCATCATGGGGCCGCACAGCTGGGCTCGGAAGTCGGGCGACCGTGCAGCGAGCACGCACGCGTGCACCTTGAATCTCTTGAACCAGCCGATCTTGACGGTCAGGTCCGCCTTGAGGCCGCTGTCTAGAAGATTACATAGATCTTTGCTTAGGTCCGCCGGTGCCACAATGATGCTGTCCTTATCGTCGCCCTCCTGTCGGTCATCCATCAGTCTGGTGATGACCTTGACGGTGCATTTGATCACTAGGCAGTCATCCTTGAGGCACCCGGATGCGGCCAAATCGGTTTTATTCACAAAGTTGTACCTACCCCAGCCACGATTAGTGGATGAGAACTTCTGGAGGCCGGCTTTGAATATGTGCTTCTCCCCTGTCGCCGGCGCCGCGGGGTCCTGGAGGCAGAAGGTAAACGAAGCAGTCAACTCATCCTCGCCGGGGTTCATCAGCTTGAGTAAAATCGAACAGAACTGATCGTCGACGACCCTAGTGTCGCCGTTTGGGTGGTAAATGATAGCCCAGTCGTGATCACCAACGCGGAAGGTGTCAGACGTGAGCTTGGTGTTGTTGTCCGTGATCAGGGAGTGGCCGACGACCTTGAAGAGGTGCTCGCCGGCGTGAACCACCACCGCCGAGGAGGACTTGGCTACCATGGCGGCCGGCCGGCGGACTTGTAACGAAGAGGTTTCGAGAAACAAAATCGATCTAAACTAAGCGAATCGATGTGCAGACAGCAGCAGACAGAGCAACGTACGTACAAAGGATCGATGTTTTTTAATTGCGCGTATATTTATCGGAGATTAAACCGAATACTGGTACTAGGTACTGTAATCGGTACGGATGTGTTTCCTGCGCCGGTCTCCTTGCTAATCACAAACATGAGGGCAACAGAACAGGCCAAGGTCGTCAGATCCGGGCACTCGAAGCTCTTGTTTTTTAAAATCTGACAGACACCTCGCAGTTCATGTTTTTCAGATCGGGAATGAATTTTAACGTTTCCCAAGCGTCCAAATTTGCCATGCGGAAACAGATAAATTTGTCATGTTTGTATATAAAGATTTACCATGTTCTAAATTAAAAATTGTTATGTAGCGTAAAAATTATGAAATACATTGACATGCTGCAGTGAATAATTGCAGTGCGTTCAATCGGGATCTGACGTATCTGAGGTCGTCAGATTTTTAAAAATCTGAAGTTAGATATATATTCGGGTCCTTTCTGATTTAACGGGGGATTTCACAGACAGGATCATGGCGCAGGTAAATTTTGCTTGATATAAGCTGACAGAAATTTTTCCAGTGTTTCGTTTCTGAAGTAAACGCAAAGTAGTGATCTAAACGCTCTTATATTTCTTTACAGAGGGAGTGCTGTTGTTTCAAAACTGTTATTGTCGTGTAACTGTTTTGGCACTGTCCTTCATTCCATATGTGTGGTTTGAGCAGTGATGCACTGCCAGGCCCCAAGTCTAACCTGATGCCTGAAACCTGAAGCTACTTGCAAGTGTTCAAAAGTTCAGAATGTTCAGAACAGAGCTAAACAGAGAAGGGAGAGAGGGAACGACCAGATGCAAGCTTAATGCTGCCAGTCGATCTGATGGTCTACATTCTTGCGTACTCAGTGTTCGGATTAATTGTAATTTTTGCACCTAAAAAAGTACTTAAGTATGTAAGCAGAGTTTAACCACTGTAAACCAAACATAGGCACTGCCTCAATGATATAAAGGCAGCGCAGAGGGTGGATGGGAGGCAAACTATCAAAAAACTAAATTTATCATTACCTTCCATTTTTCCTTCTAGTTCTGCACTTTTCCTGCAAATAACTCTATCTCTATATCACGGCAAGCCAGCTGCCTCTCGGATTCCATCGGTTGTTTGCGAGGTCCTGACATGAACCCTTTGGGCATGCCAATATCTATAATCAACCTATAATTACAGTAAAATCTGATCCGAAGCATATATGACAATAGAGAGAATCTGCTTCGTTTTGAGTCCAAAAGAAGGTGAAGAAATGGTTGACAGCATAGAGGACAATGCACTTGAATCCAAAGATTAGCTTTAGCAAACTGAACATGTATACAAAACCTGGACCTGGGAATACAGCATATCCAGTCATGGAAAAGGAAACGAATGAACTCTTACAAGATGAAATGCAGCACAGATCTAGCTCTTGGGTATGTTCTTGCCGACAATCTTCGCAGGCGTGATGCGGAGAAGGTTCCCCTGCTTCCCGGGAATGGCCCCCTTGATCATCACAACTTTGAGATCATTGTCGATCCTGATGATCTTGAGCTTCCTGATCTTGGTCTTGGTTCCGCCCATCCTCCCGGGCATCTTCTTCCCCTTGTACACCCGCCCTGGGGTTGTCCCCGCACCTATCGAACCTAGTGCTCTGTGGCTCTTGGAACCGTGGGTCATCAGACCACGCTTGAAGTTGTGCCTCTTAATTCCACCTGCACAACAATGACAAACCATGAGGCGAAAATTAACAGTATAATAAGTGATGCTGATCCATGCGGTTAGACATCCGAAAATGGACCGTGAGAATGCCACAGGTTATCAATGTTCTTAACCACCATTAATATAAATCAAGGGCACAACTGATGATGTCCAATGTTAGCTATCAGAAAAGCATGTCACAAGCTGTCAATATGCAAAACTAAGAGCACAAAGGATATTCGCCTTCAGAAACTGAACCATGGGTATGTTACAAGCTGTCACTATTCTTAACCTTCAGACAAAGAAATCGATGGAAATGAAACATGGGCATGTCACAAATTGTCAATGTTCTTAACATTCAGAAAATTAAACCAAGGCCCATGCCAATGCTTGCATTAAGCTGCAAATAAAGGAACTGTAAATGCTGTCAAGCATTGAAATGAATGTTAGAGGCATTGCAAAGCAATACATTGCATTGAGATGAATGGCATTGAGGAAATGACACTGTTATGTTGGTAATTTCAGCCGTTGATACAAGGGATGGTTCAAGCATTGACAGGAAATGGCATTGGGCTCGAAGCATTGCTCACCTTGGAATCCCTTTCCGATGGATTTGGCGGAGACGTCGACGAGGTCGCCCTCCTTGAAGAGCTCGTTGAACTCGAGCGCCTGCCCGGGGTCGAAGGCGTCGACGGCCACCAGCCGGAACTCCTGCAGGTGCCGCAGCGGCGGCGCGCTGGCCTTGCCGAGGTGGCCCAGCTCCGGGCGGGTGAGCTTGTCCTCGCGCACGCCGTGGTACCCGACCTGCACGGCGTCGTAGCCGTCGGTGGCGGCGGTCTTCACCTGCGTCACCACGTTGCCCCCCTCCCTGAACCCTACCACCGTCACCGGCACCGGCTTCCCATTTTCCGGGTCGAAGTAGGTCATCATCCCCACCTTGGTCGCCATCACCCCGACGCCCGCCTCGTACGACGCCGCCCGCACCACCGCCAGCGACGGCCTCCTACGACCTACCGCCGCGGCGAAGGACACGCCGCGACGGCGCGGGGCGAGGAAGCCCAGTGCGCCGCCGATGCTCGCGGCCGCCATGGCCATGGCTGATGGATTCGAGCGAGATTAGTGCAGCGGAGGCGCTCACTCTGCTGCTGGCGGTGATGTTTTGGTTTGGGATTTATGCGGTGCGGATAGGGGTTTGCGGCTGCCTCCCCTTATCCTCCCGCCCGTGGGAAGCGCTTTCTACGCATTATGCCTTCTTTCGACGAAAGCGTATACTCCGGACCAACAAGACACCTACCCGGCTAGTACATGGGGCACACGGGCGTGTCTGGTTGATGCAGCCCCCCAAACAGGCCGAGTGGATGCAACAAAACCTCGTTTGATTGCTCACATGACTCGATGGCCGACACGCGCATGAGGCGTGAAGCACTCAAATCAGCCGTTTTTGTGGAGCCGGGTCGAGGAGAGCGCAATGGGGAAGCGTAAGTACGTGGGGGCTATAGGCGGGAGATGGCGGGACACAAAAATTTACAGGCGGATGGCGCGAAATCTTCAGTCACATCCCCTTTACTCGCTCACTTCTAGCGGTAGGACAAATCGAGCCTTGGTTCTCGGCACCGGCGTGGGTGGCGACTTAGATCTGCAGTACCGACAGCGACAGTGACGACTTAGAGCATCTACTGTCGGACTCCTTAGCCCCCCCCCCCCCCCCACCCACCCCCGCCACGTCCAGTCGGACGGCCCGGCACAAAAATCTGACCCAACCGGGCTCCTCAAACCGGCCCTAGTAGTTGCAACTTATTAGTCTTTTTTTGTGTGGCACTTGTTGTACTTTATGCATGGATTACTAGTAGATTACTCCGACATTGTAGAGAAACAAATTAGTGGGTGCCGTCTTATAGGTGACAAATGTTATACTTTATCGATGATAATTCTTTCAACTTATGTTGTCTATTGCCCATTTAGTTTTGCATCAATCCATCGTTGTTACACATGAAAGCAGAGGGCACACCATGTGCAGTTGTTGTGTTGGTAGGCACACTTTCGTTCATTTTTGCCATGGCAAGTTTTATATTCTTTATCGTAATGTCTACAATGGAAAAATTATGAACTTTCAACCATTTGTCACATGGTCAAATTTTACACTTTTTTGGTAATGTCCTCATGGCAAAAAAATCGTGTTAAGATGGCAAAATTCTGTTTTTGGGTGTGGAAGACATGGTAATTTTTTTACTTTATTAGCATGCAAAAATTTACTTTTATATTTGCAATGGCAAACTTAGCTTTGTTGACAAGGCAAATTTAACTACACTACCATGGCAATTCTTCACTTTTTATTTGCCGTGGCAAAATGTACTTTTCATTTGCCATGGAAAATTACATTTATTACCACGGCAAAATTACCTATATTTTCATGGCAAATTTAATTTTGACATGTCAATTTAATAGCTCTTGGCAATTTTTTTTCTTTTCATGGGATCATGGTAAATTTGCCATGGCAATTTTACTTTGAGTACACTGAGCATAGCAAATGAACAAGAAACAAAGTCTACAATCATTGAATATATTTAGCATACCATGCGGCAAAAAAATTGTGTGGATTGATCGTATGGAAATGTTTTTGAAAAAAGTGTGTCTCATATATCATTGCAAAATTTGAAACATTTTTTTGGAGTAGTCACACGACAAATGTATGATTTTTTTATCTTCAAAACATGTTATCTTTTTAAGAACATGGCAATTTTACTTAACATGGTAAATTTACTTTTATTTCCATGACATTTTTACTTTTATTCCATGGAAATTTTACTTTTATTTTTGCCATTCCAATTTTTACTATTTTATTTATACCATGGCAAATTTACCTTTTTATTGCCATGGCAAGTTTACCTTTTATTGCCACGACATTTTTAATTTAACATACATGACGTTTTTTACTTTTATCCCTCACGGCAAATTTACTTCTATGGAGCATGGCAAGTTTGCTTGTATTGCCATGACAAAAATACTTTACATCCATGGCAAAAATTTCCTTTCCCACGGGAATTTTTGCTTCTATAGACTATGGTAAATTTACTTTACAAAACATGACAATTACTACGAATCATCCGACTGATTTCTTGGAGAAATCGGTCGGGTCTTAGGCCGTCAGATCCATCGATCGCCACCCATTGGATTCAGTCAACACCAATGGCTGGTTCGTCCTCCTCTCATCACAACGAAGCGCATCTCTGTGGGAAGCAGTGCCGCCCGGCTCGTACCAGGAGACGCACCCCTCGCCGGCCCGTAGCGATGCTCCACTCGATGGCCGTCGGCTGTAACACCCCTGAGTAAAGAGCCACAGTGATCTTCAAATTAGTGTTAAGCTAATTTGTTTTGCAAAGAATGATCACAGTGAAATCATATCTCATTTCAAATTCCTCCACTGAATTCAATTCAAATTCAAAGTGAAATTTGAAGTTGCTCAAAAATTGCTGGAAAATAGTTCATGTTGTAGCAAAAATTCCAAAACAATTTAATGTTCAGGAAAACAACATCACCTATTTTCCTATAATGGGCTAGAGCATTTAAAACACTGCAAAACAGCAATTTAAATGCCATTTCCATTTTTGAAAAATTCAAATGGAATCCAAAATTGCCCAAACCTTTTTGTGGCAGTGCAGAATAATGCAAAGTATTTATGTGGACTAGTTACACATTTTTGCAAATGCATTTTGGCAGCTCATTTATTTTTCTAAAGCTTCTGTAAAAGAAAAACAGAAAAATAAAAATAAAAGGCCTAAACGGCTGGGCCAAAGTGCACAGCCAGCCCACTCCCCTTTCTCCCTCCTCTCTCTCTCTCTCGCCGTGTCAGCCGCGCCGTGGACGCGCGCGCTCGCTCCGGCCACTGGCCGCCACCTGCCGCCGCTCGCCCGCGGAGAGGATAAGGCCAAGCCCTATTCCTCCCCCTGGATGCCTCGCCATTCTCCCCTCTCCTCTCTCTCGCTCGCGCGCTCTCCCTCACCTCTGCCCGAGCGCCGTCGTCGCCGCATCGCTGCTCCGCTGTGGCCACTGCCCACCCCGAGCCTTTTCTTGCTGTCCAGGAGGTTCACCGACGTCCGCTACGTCTTCTACACCGACGAGCGCGCGCCGGGGAGCTCCTCATCGAGCGGATCGAGCCGCCCCTCTTCGTCTCGGCCACCGGCGACCCCGTCGTTTCCGGCCAGCCCCTACGCTCCTAAGCCGTCAACGGCTTTCCATGGCCACTCGGTGAGCTCCCCTCTCTCCTTCCCCTCTCCGTTTGGTCCCGCGCGCCCTCTAGCTAGCTAGCTCGACATGGCCGAGCTCGTCGCCGCCTAACTCGTCACCGGCGACCAAAAGGTCACATGACCGTGTCCATCGACCTCGCACGCGCGCGTAGGCTTTCCTCGCCCCTTTGCTTTGCTCGTAACCGCACCGCATCGCCGTTTCCGTCGTCGACTGTAGCCGTGCCGCCGCTGGCCTCGTCGCCGGCGTCGATTCCGGCCGTCCCAGCTCCGGCCAGTAGCACCAATCGACGCGGCTCCGAGTGCCCGTTCGAGAGAGCCCAGCCGCGCGCAAAATGATCCACCGTAGCGCATTTCCGAGCTCGTCGGAGTTCGTCGCCGCGTTTCGGGCTCGCCGGAGTAACCCCGGCCGCCGGTGCTGACCTGGCACCCACGTGGCACCTCCCCGAGTCACTGGCAGCTGGGTCCCGCGGACCCAGTTGATAAGTTGACCGGGTCAACTGTGCTAACTGTGCACGGTTGACCCTGACACATGGGCCCCCTCTGTTAACTAAACTAATTAAACCATTTTATAATTAAAACTTAATTTGTTAGCTTAATTAGACACGGACATGTGGGGCCCAATCCTAATTAACCTCTGTTAGTCGTTTTAGTCACTGACATGTGGGTCCCAGCCGTCAGGTTTGACCTGGACCGGCTGGGTTGACCACTGACGTCATGCTGACGCAGTAAATCTTTTCTGGTATTTTTCGAAATAGATTTAATTCCAGGAATTTCAGAAAAAGGTTTAAATCTTTGAAAATTCGTAGAAATTCAACCTAGCTCGGATCGAAAAGTTTTCAACATGAAAGTTGATCAGAAAAACGAGACAAATCCGAATACGTGGTCAAAATGCTTAACCATCACTCCTAACTATCCGAACATGGAACCTTCCCCTCCGGTTTAGTATACCGATATCTGCCTAAACGCCGGGAAAACATCCCAGATATTTTCCCGCTTCGTCTGCGACATGTAGCAATGCATTAGGTCACCACCAGCACTGCATATCGTCATGCCATGCATCTGTGTTGCATCTGTTTGCTTTTATTTATTGTTTCTTCCCCCTCTTCTTATCCGATAGCCCCCGAGACCGACGCAGCTCCGGAGTCCGACTGCACCGTTGACGACCCCTCCTTTGCCGCAGAGCTTCCAAGCAAGCAACCCCCTTGACGCATGCCTATATCACCTATTCTTTCTCCCTCCTGTTTGCATTAGAATTTGCTACTGCTATTGATTTATCCTATTCTGATGCATAGCCTGTTTTTGTAAACTGCTATTGATACCTTACCTGCAATCCTAAATGCTTAGTATAGGTTGGTTGGTAAACCATCTGTGGCCCCTCTTCCTTGCTCTAGTTGCCCCGCTTTAGTACCTGTGCCCCGATCGATGTGATCGAACGGGATGAGATCAGCACACCACCACACACACCCCCTAAGTTGCTCGACTCTACAGAGCTACCATCGAGTGATAAGGGTGATACCTCTTATCTCACTCCAGATGTTGCCCCTGTAGTACAGCTAGTCGGTCGTGGGTTACCGAGGGTGATTCCTCTTTCACCACCTCCGATGCAGCTTCTGTCGTGCAACCCCGCAACTATGAATGCCATCGAGGGTGATTCCTCCGGATTCACCTTGACGGATACATCGAGTGGGAATCCAACGAGGGTGATTCCTCGGATTCCATCTTGATGTTGCGGACACACGGTTACCTTGACCTTACCGGTGATACTCGTTAAAGTCGGGTCGGCCCCGAGGGGTACCCGCGAGATATGTGGTGTCGGGTTGACCAAGAGGGTACCCGAGAGATGATTACGTGGCACGGCCGGGCATTCCTACCCCTTACCGTAAGTCCACGAGACGGGGCGACGGGGTCACAGGATCGTGAGTCTCTGCTCGTTTCCGCGTGCTCCCAACACATTAAGGGTTATGATATGTAATCTGAGTAGGCCTCTGGCCTTATCGCACTAACCACCACGCGGGAATAAGTATGGGCACTCGGCGTCGTATGTATCAGCCGAAGCTCTTCAGACGTCAGCAGTTGAGCGGCGCGCGCCGGGTTGGACTGGTAAAGCCTGCGCTTGTATTAAGGGGGCTAGGTCTGCTCACCGGCCGCGTACGCAACGTGCAGGAGTGCAAAGGGCGATGGGCCCAAGACCCCTGAGTACTTAGGATGTAGACCGGCGTGCTGGCCTCTCTGTTGAGCCTAGGTAGGGCTACGACGTGTCGATAGACCGAGGCCGGGCATGACCCGAGCAAGTGTGTCCGGCCAGAGTTAATCGAGCGTGTTGGGTAAGTTGGTGCACCCCTGCAGGGAAGTATATCTATTCGAATAGCCGTGTCCACGGTAATAGGACGCTCGGAAAATATCCCGATCTTCTACAACTAGAAATGGGTTGAATATGTGGCTCCGGGATCGCTTTCTCGCAGGGAGTCGAGGAAGGATCTCTGGGCGTTGTTACTACTTGTTGTTACTACTATATTTATGTACTAATCTGCACTCTTCTTATGCTGCAAGACGCTGAAGATGCTAGTCTTCGATAGGCTAGGCCTTTTCACCCTATTCTAGCATTTCTGCAGTTCAGTCCACTGTTACAGCCTTTCCTTGATACCAATGCATACTTAGAATAGATCTGATGTAAGTCTTGCGAGTACTTTGGATGAGTACTCACGGTTGCTTTGCTTTCCCTCTTTCCCATACCCGATTGCTGCGGCCAGATGACGGAGCCCCGAAGCCAGCTGCCCCAGCCGACGACTACTCTACTACCCCTCTGGTGGAGAGTACTACTATGTGGAGACCGCCGACGACCAGGAGTAGATAGGAGGCACCCAGGCAGGAGGCCTGCGCCTTTCGATCCAGTGTTTTGTTTTGCCCCGCCTTCTTAAGGCCTATCTGTTTAACCTTTATGTCTGTACTCAGATATCTGATGCTTCCGCTGATGCTTGTATGACTCAAGCTTATGTATTCGAGCCCTCGAGGCCTCTGGCTTGTAATATAAAGCTTGTATGACTTTTATTTGTGTTTAGAGTAGTGTTGTGATATCTTCAAGTGAGTCCTTAGGCTTGATCGTGTGCATTTGCGTGTATGATTAGTGCACGATTAAGTCGGGGGCGTCACAAGTTGGTATCAGAGCCGACTGCCTGTAGGAACCCCCCCTTTCCAACTCATTGGCCGAAGTTGAGTCTAGTCTTTGCAAAACTGTTTTACTAACATGGCTGTGTGGCTTACGGGCCCACGTCGCCAATGGGTGGTATTAGGATCTTTTATTCCTCTTCTATACTCTGGGACTCTGAACTCTCTTCCTTTCGGGTTAAATGATTTTGCTAACTCTAACATTAGGTTCTCGTAACCACTTCCTCCCGGAGGGCCCTTTCATTCCAGATGATGGCTTGAATCACCAGAAGATTTCGAAGATACTCCTCGATGTTTTCCGAAACCCTAGAGCTCACTGCTTTTGCAATTCCCTACCACTGATAAATTCCCAAGAATAACTGCACATCCTTGCCGTTTGTACCTTCACTCCCAGTTGCTCTTGTATTTACAAGATACCCTGAAATACTCTCCGTTGTTCCGAGAATCCTTTGTGCCTACTGCCTTGCAGCTTCTTTTCGCACTGCGAATAATTCCTCACACTTACCGGGGATCCGTTCATCCCCAGTTGATCATGTGATTCCCAAAATACTTTGAAATACTATCTGATCTCACGAAAATCCTCTGCAGCCTATTGCTCTTGATCTTCCTTATGTGCTTGCATTATGGTTAATTCCATATGTCTCGCAATATTCATTAACATCCTTTGTCATTGTCATCCTGAACCTATTGATTCAATGTGTATGTGAATGCTTGCTATCATCAGTTACTTCCTATAATTCGACCTTCCGACTCACACGTTATTTTGGACATGAGTTGGTTCTCGCCCAATCAAGTTGCAATTGATTGTTCATCTAGTTCTATTCAACTTACTCATATTTGGTCAGAGCATCTGATTCTGTTACACCGATCTGGAAATCATAATTCCTTTGAATTTAAGCACCGAATTATTCAGATGTTTTCATAATCCGATGCCTTTGCATTCTTTCTTCTTCTGGTTGAGTACCGATGCTCACATCAGCTCCTTTGTGGACCGCCAAATCCTTTGTTGGATTATTATCCGACAGTGTCCCTCATATTCAATAACCTTGTGAGTTCTTCCCCTGGTACATAATGCATTTGGTAAATTGTATCCTCTGCTTTTGTCAACCATGCTCTGCTATCGAGCTTGTGTCATTACTCTTGAAGTTTGTGGTATAGGTCCCTAAAATGCCCAGATGGGTGGAATCTATGCTTCCGTCATCTGAGTGAACCCGAAAACTCCTACGGGTCTTACTCTACTGGTGTTACTCTAGATAAAATTTCAACACTATAACTTCTTTGACAACGAGAAGTGAATGAAAGGTTATGCATTGAAGAAGTGGGAGTCGACCTTGAACTTTGTGCTCATGCCCATGGACACGATGTATATCTTGTCACCGAAGCTTCTTGTAAAAATATTTAATCCTTGAATAACTCTTCCGGTATCATTAAATTTGATCCCTTGCAGCTATGGTTCCGACCATGCTGTCCTTATCCAATATGTCTAAAAGGAATCCATTCCAATGCCTCGACTATTTTACGACCAGGTTAAAGTATCTGCTGTCGCAGGTCAACGACCCAGTTCAGCTTCTATTCTGTTCTACCTTCGAGTTTTACCCTCTGGTATCTCGAGAATATTACGAAACTACTTTACTTCTTATGAGTCTTCATCAAGTGTCGCTTCTCATTGATTCCAGTTTTTCCTCGGGTTCTGAGTTGATTGCCACTCGAGAACACCGATAAGTGAATCAAGTCCGTAATGCTATTTAATAACTCTTAATAATCTTCGTTGCTTAAGAGTTTGCGCTCAATCATATCATTCCCAGCCGAATGGCTACCTCATCATCGTCCTGCTAAGGCTTGACCTTGGTAACTAGCACGTCATCCCCAGAACGTAATTCCGACGATGCACTAAGCTTATGTCAAACTTTCAACATCCTATTGTCAGTACTGAAAAGCAACTCCGATTTCGAGCTTGCATCTTATCTGTGACCCCATAACTTTCCACTTCGTCATTCCCTTGCTTGATGCCATCGCTGTTCGATTACATCCTCTGAAAACCTCTCGACAAAATGTGTCGTGATCATCACCAACATTTTGACTTCTTCCAAGTTATGAATCGAATTCATGGTGAAAAATACCATCCTTGCCCCTCGATGAATTGTGCTATCATCGACCACATCCTTGACTTCCGCCAACACAAAATTGGTCATGTTTTACCCATATTTTGAGTTCCTTACTATTCTTGAAATTGTTTCTTTGTACTTCTTGTGATCTTCGAAACCAATCTTTACTTTGACGCCATATCTTCGCTACCCCGAACCATGACGGTGGTATTCCGAATATCAACCAGAAAATCGGAAGCGCAATGCTAATTGTTTCTTGATCTGTTACCCGAACACCGTTGTATGGGTAACATCATGATTTTCCTCGCCCCGTTATCTAAATGATTCTTGCATTGGTTGCCATGTCATGTTTATCACACCCTGCTTTCCCTTGGGAAGAATATACTCCTAATACCTGTGGATAAACACATTTTCCTTTCCATTGGTCTGTTTAATCTGATAAACACATTTTCCTTTCCATTCGTCTGTTTAACCTTTCTTGTGGTCTATATTATCTGAGCAGTGATAATTCCCTGCTTATGCAACATCTCGGTGTACAACTCTGTCAGTATGACTCTGTTACTATTGTTGAAGACATTCCGGTAACCATCGATGGACGAGAACTCTGCCTATTGGTCCGCCTCATCTTAACGAGCAGGAAAATGGTTCTCTTCGTCCCTCGCCCTTGGTGCCGACGTTGTCGCTGACATAACTGATAGAATGTCCTCTGACATGCCTTGCTATCGTGACCATGCAAGATGTCACCGTTCTCCCTACTCTTAATCCACACTCACCGCTATTCCACAGGATCGAAACCTGACTCCTCTATACATCCTTGATTCCGAAGTATCCGTTGCACTTGGCTTTGTGTGTAAATCACGATCCACCTCCAGAGAGAGGATCTATTCTGGTAACAGACGCAATTTTTTTCCGTTGTTCTGGACCCCTCTCTCACTCTGTTTCAGGCATCGAACGGGTGTCTATCCGCTTGAAACTTCCTATTGAATCTTCTTACTTGGCTCTCGATGTTTTACTTAAGTTTCAATTCGAGAGATACTTCCTGCCACATCCCCTGAGTTGTTCCTCGGATAATCGACCTTGCAAAGGTCCGTTCTCCCAAAGATACCCCCTACTCTACCCTTTAAATCTCGGGACGAGATTTCTTGTAGTGGAGGAGAATTGTAACACCCCTGAGTAAAGAGCCACAGTGATCTTCAAATTAGTGTTAAGCTAATTTGTTTTGCAAAGAATGATCACAGTGAAATCATATCTCATTTCAAATTCCTCCACTGAATTCAATTCAAATTCAAAGTGCTCAAAAATTGCTGGAAAATAGTTCATGTTGTAGCAAAAATTCCAAAACAATTTAATGTTCAGGAAAACAACATCACCTATTTTCCTATAATGGGCTAGAGCATTTAAAACACTGCAAAACAGCAATTTAAATGCCATTTCCATTTTTGAAAAATTCAAATGGAATCTAAAATTGCCCAAACCTTTTTGTGGCAGTGCAGAATAATGCAAAGTATTTATGTGGACTAGTTACACATTTTTGCAAATGCATTTTGGTAGCTCATTTATTTTTCTAAAGCTTCTGTAAAAGAAAAACAGAAAAATAAAAATAAAAGGCCTAACCGGCTGGGCCTAAGTGCACAGTGCACTCGGCCCAGCCCACTCCCCTTTCTCCCTCCTCTCTCTCTCTCGCCGTGTCAGCCGTGCCGTGGATGCGCGCGCTCGCTCCGGCCACTGGCCGCCACCTGCCGTCGCTCGGCCGCAGAGAGGATAAGGCCAAGCCCTATCCCTCCCCCTGGACGCCTCGCCATTCTCCCCTCTCCTCTCTCTCGCTCGCGCGCTCTCCCTCACCTCTGCCCGAGCGCCGCCGTCGCCGCATCGCTGCTTCGCCGTGGCCACTGCCCTCCCCGAGCCTTTTCTTGCTGTCCAGGAGGTTCACCAACGTCCGCTACGTCTTCTACACCGACGAGCGCGCGCCGGGGAGCTCCTCGTCGAGCGGATCGAGCCGCCCCTCTTCGTCTCGGCCACCGGCGACCCCCATCGTTTCCGGCCAGCCCCTACACTCCTAAGCCGTCAACGGCTTTTCGTGGACACTCGGTGAGCTCCCCTCTCTCCACCCCCTCTCCGTTTGGTCCCGCGCGCCCTCTAGCTAGCTAGCTCGACATGGCTGAGCTCGTCGCCGCATAACTCGTCGCCGGCATGTCTCCGGCGACCAAAAGGTCACGGGACCGTGTCCATCGACCTCGCACACGCGCGTAGGATTTTCTCGCCCCTTTGCTTTGCTCGTAACCGCACTGCATCGCCGTTTCCGTCGTCGACCGTAGCTGTGCCGCCGCTGGCCTCGTCGCCGGCGTCGATTCCGGCCGTCCCAGCTCCGGCCAGTAGCACCAATCGACGCGGCTCCGAGTGCCCGTTCGAGAGAGCCCAGCCGCGCGCAAAATGATCCACTGTAGCGCATTTCCGAGGTCGCCGGAGTTCGTCGCCGCGTTTCGGGTTCGCCGGAGTAACCCCGGCCGCCGGCGCTGACCTGGCGCCCACGTGGCACCTCCCCGAGTCACTGGCAGCTGGGTCCCGCGGGCCCAGTTGATCAGTTGACCGGGTCAACTATGCTGACTGTGCACGGTTGACCCTGACATGCGGGCCCCCTCTGTTAACTAAACTAATTAAACCATTTTATAATTAAAACTTAATTTGTTAGTTTAATTAGACACTGACATGTGGGGCCCAATCCTAATTAACCTCTGTTAGTCGTTTTAGTCACTGACATGTGGGTCCCAGCCGTCAGGTTTGACCTGGACCGGCTGGGTTGACCACTGACGTCATGCTGACGCAGTAAATCTTTTTTGGTATTTTTCGAAATAGATTTAATTCCAGGAATTTCAGAAAAAGGTTTAAATCTTTGAAAATTTGTAGAAATTCAACCGTAGCTCGGATCGAAAAGTTTTCAACATGAAAGTTGATCAGAAAAACGAGACGAATCCGAATACGTGGTCAAAATGCTTAACCATCACTCCTAACTATCCGAACATGGAACCTTCCCCTCCGGTTTAGTATACCGATATCTGCCTAAACGCCGGGAAAACATCCCAGATATTTTCCCGCTTCGTCTACAACATGTAGCAATGCATTAGGTCACCACCAGCACTGCATATCGTCATGCCATGCATCTGTGTTGCATCTGTTTGCTTTTATTTATTGTTTCTTCCCCCTCTTCTTATCCGATAGCCCCCGAGACCGACGCAGCTCCGGAGTCCGACTGCACCGTTGACGACCCCTCCTTTGCCGCAGAGCTTCCAGGCAAGCAACCCCCCTTGACGCATGCCTATATTATCTATTCTTTCTCCCTCCTGTTTGCATTAGAATTTGCTACTGCTATTGATTTATCTTATTCTGATGCATAGCCTGTTTTTGTAAACTGCTATTGATACCTTACCTACAATCATAAATGCTTAGTATAGGTTGGTTGGTAAACCATCTGTGGCCCCTCTTCCTTGCTCTAGTTGCCCCGCTTTAGTACCTGTGCCCCGATCGATGTGATCGAACGGGCTGAGATCAGCACACCACCACACACCCCCCTAAGTTGCTCGACTCTGTAGAGCTACCATCGAGTGACAAGGGTGATACCTCTTATCTCACTCCAGATGTTGCCCCTGTAGTACAGCTAGTCGGTCGTGGGTTACCGAGGGTGATTCCTCTTTCACCACCTCCGATGCAGCTTCTGTCGTGCAACCCCGCAACTGTGAATGCCATCGAGGGTGATTCCTCCGGATTCACCTTGACGGATACATCGAGTGGGAATCCAACGAGGGTGATTCCTCGGATTCCATCTTTATGTTGCGGACACACGGTTACCTTGACCTTACCGGTGATACTCGTTAAAGTCGGGTCGGCCCCGAGGGGTACCCGCGAGAGATGTGGTGTCGGGTTGACCAAGAGGGTACCCGAGAGATGATTACGTGGCACGGCCGGGCATTCCTAGCCCTTACCGTAAGTCCACGAGACGGGGCGACGGGGTCACAGGATCGTGAGTCTCTGCTCGTTTCCGCGCGCTCCCAACACATTAAGGGTTATGATATGTAATCTGAGTAGGCCTCTGGCCTTATCGCACTAACCACCACGCGGGAATAAGTATGGGCACTCGGCGTCGTATGTATCAGCCGAAGCTCTTCAGACGTCAGCAGTTGAGCGGCGCGCGCCGGGTTGGACTGGTAAAGCCTGCGCTTGTATTAAGGGGGCTAGGTCTTCTCACCGGCCGCGTACGCAACGCGCAGGAGTGCAAAGGGCGATGGGCCCAAGACCCCTGAGTACTTAGGATGTAGACCGGCGTGCTGGCCTCTCTGTTGAGCCTAGGTAGGACTACGACGTGTCGATAGACCGAGGCCGGGCATGACCCGAGCAAGTGTGTCTGGCCAGAGTTAATCGAGCGTGTTGGGTAAGTTGGTGCACCCCTGCAGGGAAGTATATCTATTCGAATAGCCGTGTCCACGGTAACAGGACGCTCGGAAAATATCCCGATCTTCTACAACTAGAAATGGGTTGAATATGTGGCTCCGGGATCGCTTTCTCGCAGGGAGTCAAGGAAGGATCTCTTGGCGTTGTTACTACTTGTTGTTACTACTATATTTATGTGCTAATCTGCACTCTTCTTATGCTGCAAGACGCTGAAGATGATAGTCTTCGATAGGCTAGGCCTTTTCACCCTATTCTGGCATTTCTGCAGTTCAGTCCACTCTTACAGCCTTTCCTTGATACCAATGCATACTTAGAATAGACCTGATGTAATTCTTGTGAGTACTTTGGATGAGTACTCACGGTTGCTTTGCTTTCCCTTTTTCCCATACCCGATTGCTGCGACCAGATGACGGAGCCCCGGAGCCAACTGCCCGAGCCGACGACTACTACTACTACCCCTCTGGTGAAGAGTACTACTACGTGGAGACCGCCGACGACCAGGAGTAGATAGGAGGCACCCAGGCAGGAGGCCTGCGCCTTTCGATCCAGTGTTTTGTTTTGCCCCGCCTTCTTAAGGCCTATCTGTTTAACCTTTATGTTTGTACTCAGATATCTGATGCTTCCGCTGATGCTTGTATGACTCAAGCTTATGTATTCAAGCCCTCGAGGCCCCTGGCTTGTAATATAAAGCTTGTATGACTTTTATTTGTGTTTAGAGTTGTGTTGTGATATCTTCAAGTGAGTCCTTAGGCTTGAGCGTGTGCATTTGCGTGTATGATTAGTGCATGATTAAGTCGGGGGCGTCACATCGGCGAAGCTTCACTGCAGCGCCACGCCGGCGCAGCGAGCTCCAAGGTAGCACCCGACATCGTCGGTGATGCTTCACTGCAGCAACATCGGCATCGGCGCTCCATCAGTGCTCCATCGCATCACCCGACGGTGTCCGCGTGATGTTTCACTGCAGCGCCATGCCGGCGCGGCGAGCTCCAACGCAGCACCCGACATCGGTGGTGATGCTTCACTGCAGCGGCATCGACGCTCCAGCCCAGCACCCGACGGTGTCCGGCGATGTTTCATTGCAGCGCCACGCCGACACGGCGAGCTCCATTGTAGCACCCCGACGTGCCGCCGACGGAGCTTCACTGCAGCGCCACCAGCGCCTGTTGGTACTCCATGGCAGCACCGGCAGCCCCCGTCAAAGCTCCATCGCAGCACCCGATGACGTCCTTCGGTGAAGCTTCACTGCAGCGCGACGTCGACGGGGTTGCTGCGATGAAGCACACGGTGGCTATGGGCGGATGCTGTGACGCAACACGAGGCGGCCATGGTGGGTGCTTCATCGTCTACAGCACCGACGGTCACCATGCCCCTTCCCTGCAGCAGCAACAGCAGCTGAGGGGAGAGCCCGTGGAGGGGAAAGGAAGGAAGACGATGATGAGGGGGACGAGTGCAGGGAAGCGCATCGGAAAGGATAAGATGGGGAGGGAATCGGTGGGCTGAGAGGGGCACGTGTCGACGCCTCGAGGAGGCTTAAGCCGCGCTATAATCAGCCGGTTGATTTTAGTACTTTTCCAATAATATATGGTGCACTTGTTTGTGTTTCACGGGATGGCAAATTTTAATCCACATTTTTGTCTCTTCATGTATACGGTAAAGATACCATACCAATTTTAATCCACATCTTTTTCCACCATGTGCAGATGCAAATTGCCATGAACTTTTTCTTTGTGCCATTGCAAAAAGAGAAAGATCTTTTTGACCATGGCAAAATTTGCTTATAAAGATGATGGCAATTTTTGGTTTGAACCGCTGGGATTTTTTAGTATTACCTTGTTTTTCATTCTCTATCTATCATGACAAATTTATTTTCATTTTAGTTTTGGACCATTGCAAAAAAAATTCAGAGGATGGCAAAATCTGGGCTTTATTAGTCAGGGCTGAAACTAGGCTTTTTTAGTCAAACTGGGCTTTAACAGATCTGAAGTTCGTGCCATATTGGGGCCTTTTTTTTTGGACGTCGATAACGCACGTACGTTCGGCCTGGGAGCGCCCAGACCGAACAAAAGTTCGCTACGAGGAACGACCCCTCCGAGCGATTTGGTTCGGGGGTGGAACCCCACAGGCCGAACGCCTCCCCATCGCTGGCCTTTTCCCTGCAAAATGCCAAAAGGGAATAAAAAGCCCAGTATAACGAAACAATATAAAAAGCCCAGATTTTGTTTTCTTTTTGTTGTAATAACAGATGAAAGCACAACCGTTTTTGCTATGCTACGAAAAAATGACATAGCACTACGAGCTCCTCCACCTTGGGCTGCCTCGAGCTGGAGCGCACTTGCAGCGGCTGGGTCTTCTGCGTCCTCCGGCGGGCGTGCGTGGTGCGCGTGCGCGTGGTCACGGCTGGGAACCGAGGTGGTTCGTGGCCTCGGGCAGCATTTCGTTGAGCCTTGTCGGCGTGGTGCTCGGTATGGATTGGCGGTTCGTGCTGCGTCCGGTGATCCGGCTCTCGTTCGGCTGCTGACGGATCTAGCGGCTAGTGTTGGTCGGCGGCCTCCGCAAGGTGCGGTTGGTTGCTCCGACAATGGGCTTCTTCGACTACGAGCTGGCTCGATGGTGGTGTTAGGTGGTCGCCGTTGTGAGATGATGTGCGGATGAGGTGGTCTCAGGAGCTTGGGTGAAAACTCTGTCGCTTATCTTCTTGGAGCCATCATTGTATTGCTGTTGCACCCCTCCTGCGCGGATCGCTGCAACTCCGGGGGAAACCCTTGATCTGGTTTGATCAGACGATGACGGCGCCTTGGTGTTGTATTCCCTCTTGGGGGCTTCGTCTTTGGAGTTGGATGTTGGCGAGTGAGGCCAGTGGAAGACGGCGGTGTTGGCACGAGGCTTCTGTGGCAACGATGATGGGGTGAGCAGTGTCGGAGACGTGGCTATGGTTGCGGTAGTCGGCTCTTCTCCGGCGTGTCTGCGGAATCGTCTCGGCTGGTTTGTTGCTGTGAAGTCGAAGCTGCGGTGGCAGGCTCCGGTGGTATACGATGATCGGCAGCAGGTGGTTCGTTCGATGATCTTCTGCGGCGCCAGCCGTGCCTAGTTCTCCTTCATGGTTCTCCTCAGAGTCGGAGCTGCGATGCTGGTCACCGGTGGCTGGGTCTGGCCCGGACCTTCATGCATCTCCACATGACCTCTTCAGTGTGTGTTGAGTTGACGATCGCCGGCGAAGTCAGAGTCGTTTGCTCAGGGTTTAGGGATGGCGATGACGCCTCTAGGGGAGGAGTGATGACGATGACGCCTGCGTGCTGTCTCGTCAAGATCCTCTGAAGTGGTGTGCGTGAGGTTTCATATGTGTGCCGCCCAGCGGTTGTGATGGTTTTCGCCCAGTTCTCCATAATGAACTGAGCAATTTGGTTTTCGCTCAGTTTTCCTCAATTAACTGAGCAACTCTTTTCTTCTTAATGAATGTAGGATAACTGCCATTTCGAAGAAAAAAAACGAAAAAATGACATCAACTTTGCAAGGGTTGAGAATTAAATTTTGCCATGGTCCACGCAAGTTGAATTTGGCATGACAAAATAAATAATAATTTGCCATGATTGACTAAAGTAAATTTTTACATGTATGTCAAAGTAAATTTGCCATGTCAATATAGATAATTTTGCCATGACAATAAATCTAAATTTGCCATGGAAAATGAAGCGTAAAAATTGCCATGACAATAAAAAATAAAATTTGCCATGTTGACATAGGTAAATTTGCCATGTCAATGACGGTGAATTTGCCATGGCAAAATAGAAAAGTAAATTTAATTTGCCAGGATCGACTAGAGTGAAATTTGGACATATATGTAAAAGTAAAAATTGCCATGGCAGTATAGATAATTTTGCCATGGCAAAATAAATGTAAAGTCCCCTGAAAAAATAAAAGTAGAAATTGTCATGGCAATAAAAGTTAAAATTTGCCATGGCGATTTTAGTAAAATTGTTATGTCAATGAAGGTGAATTTGCCATGTTAAAAAGAAAAGTAAATTTAATAAGCCATGATCGACTAAAAGTAAAAATTTGATATGCATGTAAAGGTAAAATTGCCATGGTAGTACAGATAATTTTGCCATGGCAAAATAAATGAAATTTAAAATTTGCCATGGAAAAGTAAAAGTAGAAATTGCCATGGCAATAAAAGTTAAAATTTGCCATGGTGATATAGATATATTTGCTATGTCAATGAAGGTTAATTTGCCATGGCGAAAAGAAAAGTAAATTTAATAAGCCATGATCGACTAAAATAAAAAAAAATAATATGTATGTAAAAGTAAAATTGCCATGGTACTATAGATAATTTTGCCATGGCAAAACAAATGTAACTTTGCCACGGAAAATAAAAAGTAGAAATTGCCATGGCAATAAAAGTTAAAATTTGCCATGGCGATTTAGCTAAAATTGCCATGTCAATGAAGGTAAATCTGCCATGGCAAAAAGAAAAGTAAATATTGTCATGCCAATAAACTAAAAAATTGACATGCTACAAACTAAAAGTATTAATGTTCTTAAAAAAAGGTAAAATGTTGATGCTCAATATTTTTTGTGCACATATCACATTGCAAGTTTAGACAAAGTTTGCAATCTAAAATGATGGCAAATGTACATATTATGCTGGAAATGCACTTTTGGGGTCCTAGTCACAAAGCAAGTTTATGGAAATTGTTCATATAGCATGACAAAAAAAATCATATCTAGTCACACGGCAAATTTGTAAAAAACATTTTGTTTTCCCAGAAAAAACATGGCAAAAAGTATATAAAAAATTGAAATGTCTACATAGCAATCCTAGGAAGTCTAAAACTTGTCACATGGCAAATTTATATATTCTTGTACATGGCAAATTTACACATATTTTGGTGTACACAAAAACATGACAAAAATTGCCACGTGACTAAGATACAATTCTACAATATCTACAGATTTTTTATGGTCTTAATCAAATTTTGCCATAGGCCTAAAATGTCAAATGATTGTACCATGAGGGACATGGCTACAAATTTTGAACAAAAAATTTCCATGGCATATGCATATTAAAATTTGCCATGGCGTTTTAGTTATAATTGCCATTCTTTCTGTAATAAATTTGCCATAAATGTATTGATATATTAAAAAAAATGCCATAACCATAAAGTACATCTGCCATGCTCCATGCTGGCTCTCAAAAAATTCATAGCAAAAATCATATCAAAAATTACCATGGCAAACTATTACAAAAATAGAAAGATGGTAGGTATTTAAGATTGTAAATTTGCCATGTCAATTGATGATAATTTGCTATGGCAAATGATATCTAATTCAAAATGATTTGCCATGGTATATGAAACTAAATGATATCTAATTCATGAGAAATGTAGAAGAAAGTGGTACGAATTAAAAATCATTCGTCATGGTAATTTTAGAGATGTGTAATTCAAGATCCCTAATGCATGGCAAATTAAGACAACATAGTGGATGGACATGGCAAAAACGATCTGTAAAAATAATGCATACCAAGTTGCCATGGCAACTATTTACTTAACAAAAGCTATCATGGCAACTATTTACTAAAAAAATTGCCATGAAAAAAAGAGTGGGCAGCACACACACATGCAAAAGTTGCCATACAAAAAAATTGCAACTATTTACTAAAAACGTGAAGATTGTAAAATTTGCCATGTCATTTAATGATAATTTGTCATTGCGAAGAATTTGAACAAATTGCCATGGGAGATAAAAGTTGTCATCCTAACCTTAACGGATATGCCGCAAGCTAACTTGAGTATTTGCCATTGGAAAAAAAGGAATTTGCCATGGCAAAAAAAAAAATGAACAGCTGATGAACTCAACAATATTGTACGTTAGCAAAAATGCCAAAGCCTTCCAAATGTCTCTCTACAATATACTGGTTCAGCCAAAATAGCCAGATTATACATCGTGTGAACAGCAAAAAGTATCTATACTAGGAACTAACTAGTATATTCAATCACATCCACCAACACATTAGCTAGCATAAACTACATCTACAGAAGTCAATCAAAGTCGGTATAGAACACAGTGCGGGAATTCAGCATACCTTGGGGTCTCTCGACGACACGACGAACGACCTCGTTCTCGAGGCCCGAGTACTAGCCCTCTGTGCTCTCCCTGATGACAGCGATGTTGACCCATACCTCACGCCGACGAGGGTTGCTAGAATCACAGAGGGACGGCGGCGGCAGCGAGCAGACGCGATGGTTGGGGATGCGACGGCTAGACGAGTTGCCGTGAAGGCCTCCTCCGCCAGTAGCAGCACCTGCACCGGCGGCTCTTCGTCGACCTCTGCCTCACGTGGTTGCTCCTCGACGCCCTCATCCGCCGACACGGCGACGAAATTGAAGTAGATGGCCACCGGCGTTGGGCTTCCCTGCCAGTGGCAGCACCTGCGTCGGAGACTCCTCGTCGACCGCCGCCTCCCGTGGTGCATCCTCGACAGCCTCATCCGCGATGCCGTAACGAATCACAACAGGGGAACCATGCCCATCGCCTCCCCGCCCGTGAGCAATCCACGTCGCTCCGGCCACCGGACCTCCATCCGATGCGCCCATGGCATCGAGCTTCTGCGCAGCCGCGCTTTGGATGCGCCCTCCACCGGCAAAGGCCGCAGCCTGGTGTCTCGCCGGACGCCGCCCTCCCGCACGGCAACAGCCTGGTGCCCGTCGGTCGCCGCCCTCCCGCGGCCTCGCCACCGCAGTCGCGCGCCACTCGCGCATCGCTGCGACCGCCGGTCGGCGTTTTGCCTCTGTCCCTGCCTGCACAACGCCGGCCGCCTCTCCTTGGAATCTGGCGGCGAGTAGATAAGGCAGTGGGGAGTTGGGGGAGTGGGTGTTGGGAGGAGTGGGTCGACCAGTGGAAGGGAATGGGTCGTTCGGGCGACTTCGGCTGGACGCGAACGGTGCCCTTGTGATGACGTGGCGAGGATCATGCGCCAAGATCGGTGCGCTCGATCCAACAGGAACGAGGGCGTTAGGGACGGGAGAAAACATAGCACGTTCGGTAGTTATTGATTCCGTTTTTTTTTAAGAAATCAAGATGTACTCGCATCATAATCCGAACTGATCAGTAACTACTCCGAAGGAATATATATATGATCCACCAAAGGACTAGCTAATTTCCTTGTAACAAGTCAAAACCTAGGTGTTTGTGGTATACTCTTACGCGCGCACAATCTCCCGGCGGCGGCAGCGGCAGCGGCCATGGAAAACGTGACCGCCTCGACGAACCGATTGTCGTCCGTCACCGGTGTGCACCCGTTCAAGATCGCCGGGCACTCCCTGATCAAAGGCACCGACCTGAACATCACGTCCAAGACCTTCCGCGTCGGCGGCCACGGCTGGGCTATCCAATACTACCCCTACGGCC
The DNA here is from genome assembly GCA_039707655.1 of Elymus sibiricus. NCBI lineage: Eukaryota > Viridiplantae > Streptophyta > Magnoliopsida > Poales > Poaceae > Elymus > Elymus sibiricus. The sequence goes on along the minus strand of CM077669.1, from coordinate 186,966,737 downwards.
AGAAGCATAAGGACGACGGCAATAAGGAAGCCGTGAATACGACGGCCGGCGGAGAGCATACGTCGGTTTTCCTCTACTTGGAGAACGCAGCAAAGGGCGAGGTCAGAGCGAACTACTGGTTCTCCCTCCAAGACCCTGCGTCACCGGCGACGGGGGAGAAGAACAGAAGAGGTGGCTGCACGATCGACTTCTCGTCCAAAGCACCGTCATGGGGTTACAGGGAGTTCGCAAGCAAGGCCGATCTCGCTGCATCGGGATGCATCAAAGACAACTGCCTAGTGATCAAGTGCACCATCGAGGTCATTACCTCTGAGCGCTTCGACGACCATGGAGAAGACGACGTCGTGGTCGTGCCACCCTCCGAACTGATCAAGAATATTGGCGGACTTCTTGATAACGGCCTCAAAGCGGACATAACCGTCAAGATAGGCTTGTTCAAGAAAGGTAACCGAGAATCTGAAAAGCAAAGTTCAGTGTCTGAACGCCGAGCATTAATCAGAACTCCGGATCAAATCAACTTCTTCACCATCTAAGTTGAAACCGAGTAACTGGGTGATGAAGAAATAAGGATAAACGCCAGGAATTTCATACATTATTAACTTTTCCTTACCATCGGGAAGCAATGAAACTAGGCTAACACATTCTCATGTTCTTACTTAATTTGATCATGCCCTCAGGTGTGCCTTCTACCAGGAAATGTGCTGACCATAACGATGTCAAAGCCCTACGGATTCAGATACAGAAGTGGACAATATGTTTTCCTTCAGTGTCCAACAATTTCTCCATTTGAATGGTTTGTCACCTACTCTACTCATTATGTCAACAGATAACATTGCTCTCTCGGATTGTACTATACTTTATTGAGCTAATCCCCTCTGGTCAGGCACCCTTTTTCCATCACTTCAGCCCCAGGAGACGACTACATCAGTGTTCATATCCAGACCAGGGGAGACTGGACACAAGAGCTCAAGCACATCTTCGTCGAGAACTACTTGTCGCCATGCCTGCCCAGAAGAGCTTCATTTGGCGAGCTAGGCATGGCAGAACAGAAGACGTTAGCAATACTGCATCTCCTTGCCATGCCTGCTCCACTGTCAGTTCCTTCATCGACTACCTGAAACTGAACTATGTCGTCTCGACTCTGCTGCAGTCCTCCGAGGTTGCTTGTCGACGGCCCGTATGGCGCTCCAGCGCAGGATTTCAGGAACTACGACGTCTTGCTTCTCATCGGCCTCGGGATCGGTGCGACACCTTTCATAAGCATTCTAAGGGATCTGCTCAACAACATTAAGCTGGCTGATGAGCTGATGGTACGGCCTGATGAGCTCAACGACATCGTTTAGTGCCGATGAGCCCCTAAACCCTAAACATTTTGTATCTTTCTAGGACCTATCAATGGAGACCAGCAGGTCCGAGGACAGCAGCAACACCTTCAGCGTGTCGACAGCGAGCAGCAACAAGAGGAGAGCGTATTGGACAAGCCGCGCGCACTTCTACTGGGTTACGAGGGAGCCCGGATCGTTCGAGTGGTTCAAGAGCGTGATGGATGAGGTTGCTGAAATGGACAAGAAGGTGATGGCCTCTCATCCTTCCTTTCCTTCTGTGCCGCTGTTCATCTTGCGATGTTGGTTACTGATGATGATGCTTGATGTTGTTCTCATGGTGTCCACCAGGGTGTCATAGAGCTGCACAACTATCTCACAAGTGTGTACGAGGAGCGCGATGCGAGGACGACTCTGCTCTCAATGGTGCAAGCCCTCAACCATGCCAAGAATGGTATAGACATAGTATCAGGCACCAGGGTAAAGTAACACTTCACATATATGTATACTCCTATATGATAAATTTATGCCTGTCTGCGTATTGAAAAAAACTCATTACCAAAATTAAACAAAAATCAGGGCTCAGCCAAAGAAGTGGAAAAATCTGTTGAGCTTGACGGAAATTTAAAATGTGTTCTGTACTCATGACAGGTCAGGACACATTTTGCAAGGCCTAACTGGAAGGAAGAGTTCACAAGAATCTCTGTCAAGCATCCCGGTTCGACAGTTGGTAATGTTCTTCTCCAGTTTGTTGGTATTTGTTTCCTCTAGGGATGGCCAAGTAGGCATCTAAAAATACCCAGTGTTCAGCATTGATCAATTGTATCATTTTGATCACTGAAGTTGTTCATGCATGCAGGGGTGTTTTACTGTGGGAAGCCCACACTAGCTAAAGAACTGAAGAAACTGTCACTTGAGATGAGCCACAAGACGACGACTCGCTTCCATTTCCACAAGGAATATTTCTAATAGAATAGAATACAAACACACCTCTGATGACCATAGTAGTAACAAATATTGATTAAAAAATCCAATGTTCTTTTGGAGGAAACCTTTGCCCCCTCTTCACCATTTGTAAATGTACATAGTATAAAGTAGAAGGCATTTAGAAGCATTTTTATTAACAATATGAGGGTGAAAACTATTCTATTTGTTATGCATGTATAGCTTATAGCTACCCGGAAAAAGTATATCAAATGTTAAGCATGCAAGAGACTGAGGGCACCATCTTGGTTGGGATCAACAGGTGTTTGACTTGGATCATCATTGTTGTTTTATTTTTATTTTTACCCTTCGTCAAGGCATAGCTTCAGTCTTGTATAACTTTGCTCTTTACCTGTGTGTATGTTACTGCTTTTTTTTCGAAAAGGAGGATAGCCCCCGGCCGCTGCATCTCTTTACCTGTGTGTATGTTACTGTTGACAGTGTGCATCCCAATTGTGCAGAAGACGGATGTTTTTCTCATTTTATTTATGTCCCCTTAATGCTATACTACAAGTCAATAAGAAAATACGCATTATCAAGAAAAAAGAGCCTCAGGGCACCAATCTTGAGATCGTATCTGTACATCATTTGATTCAATGTTCATATTTGTGTGTCTAGTTACTAATTACTAAGGGCATCTCTAATAGAACTCTCAAAACCCTATAACTCAAATCGATTTTTTTAACCACAACAGATCCCTCAAACCCATAAGCCTCAAAAGATTCGTCTTCTGCTCAAATTTGAGCGGACGAGAAAATCTCCCTAAAAAATTTCTCCCTCACGCCCCTGTTGCGGCTCTTTGTCCTCCCACACGCAGTTGTTCTCCTCCCGGGTCACGCATATCCAGCCTGCCGACCTCCAGTGAGAATGCGGCGAATTTCTTTTATTTTTCGACTTTCCTGTGTCCCCGACCACTGTGGCGCTCCTCCACGGCCACATGCAAAGCAACACAACACACACAACATCACGTGCAGAGAATCACATACATAGTACTAAAGAGAAGAGAAGCACCATACAAAGCATCAAGTACATGGCTGGCGATCGCCGTCACCGATTCCGACAAACCGTTGCATCGCGGACTACACCATCATGCCACGACGATAACGAAGAGGAGAAGAACTCATCCAGACTCATAATTGCTCAAACCATGGCTTGTGGAGAATAATTTTCACTCTCTTTCTCAACTCATTTGTCCCACGTGTACGTCGCACTCTGTGAGGCTCTACCAAATTACTTTTGCAGATTATCTACCCTAGGCCCTAGCTAACTCCTAGACATGATCTAACACATAGAAGTTATCGTTGGCTGCGTGGAAGGAAGAAGAGGTGATGCAGAGCATCCTATTGACATCACCATGGACTCACCGCCAAGGCCAAATGGACCAACTACAAGATCTTGAGCACGGGTGATCCGGAGAATCCCATGGACATCACCATGAACCCTTCATCAACCCCCACAAACTCCTAGCGTACCAATGACAAGAGCTTGTGCACGTGCCATTGAAACCGACGTGACTTCACTCTTTGAGCCTCTTATGCATTTCAATGAGTCTTGCTTACTAACTCAAAAAGGAATTCTATGTGTGATTTAGATACACTGGATTTGATGATAAAAGAAGCATGGAGGAGGGCCCCAACTTGGAGCAGGGAGTTGGAGGAGAAAAAGGGGGCGAGGAGACGTCGGAATGCACCAAGGAGAAGGTCTGTGAATACCCTAGAACTTCTGGGCTCCACCAGGAACTTTTGGGCCAAAGCAACGCCTGGCCATGCAAACTCTCTAGACAAACTTTTGGCCAGCCCCAGAACTTAAGGCCTCGACGACTCCAACACATGTACATTTTCTAGATGCCCCGAAACCAGCCCTGGAACATCCATCCGCCAGAACTTTGGGCCTACCTGCGTGTAGTGAGAGAGGCCACAAGCCCATGTAACTTTCCCCACTCACTTCCCCTCCGTTGTTGGAAATGTGCCCTAGAGGCAATAATATTGTATTATTATATTTCTATATTCATAATTAAGAGTTTATATTCTATGTTATAACTGCTATGATTCTGGAATATGTGATTCAGTGGAAAACTCATATGCACGTGTGGAATGATAAACGGTAAAACAAAGGTTCCTAATCTTGCCTCTATGACTGGCTCAAGTGTTGTTAATGATCATGTTTTTCGGATCTTAGAATATCGTTAAGTGTAACGATAGTCCTAAAACAACATTGAGAGTATGATGTTATAAGAACAATCATATTTAATCGACTCAAACTTGTTTGTTATACTTTGAGATAGTATCGTCTGAAATCAGTTGTTATAACATGAAGTGTTAGCATGTGTTTTATGTTCCTTAGACCTTGAGAGTATCATAGTCACTTTATATCCTACGATGAGCTTTGGGGTTGCTCAAACGTCATTTGTAACTAGGTGATCATAACGACGACTTACAGGTTCATCGGAAAGTTTGATAATGGACTAGATAGCTCAAGAGTGGGATTTGCTCCTCCGACGATGGAGAGATATTATTAGGGCCCTCTCGGTGTGACAACATCCGTCATCATCTTGCCGAGCACAGGTGGCTATGTCACGGGGATGCTGGAACACATCAACGAGAAAGAAGAACAAAACGGGTAACGAGAATAACGGTATAACGAGCATGTGAATGACTCGAGAGGATACCGATGATTCTCGGGTATTGTAAAGTATCGCGAAGCAAAGGCAATGTCACATGGTAACCTATGGTTCACTCGAATATCATCCGTGCACTCATAGTGATCGATATGGACGTCCACGATTCCATTATCGGTCATTGAACGAAGGAGGTTGTTCATGTCTATGAGTTACCGAACCTACAGGGTCACAAGCTTAAGGTAATCATGATCTGTTGAGTATTAGTAGGATGAGAGTATCGAGGATTTATTTTTGGAATTGTTTCATTAATATTCAGAATAGTTTCGAGAGGATCCAGAAGCGTTTCGGGGTCACCGGACGGGTTTCAAAGAGTATTGGGTAATATGGGCATTACCGATAAATATATATAGGAGGAAAATGTTTCCGGAGATGTTCAATTATATATAAAATTCTCTGAAATTATTTAGAATAATTCTATACTTAATTAAATATCAACGGGCCTAAAAAGGCCAAGTGGAGGAATGCAACTTGGGCCATCCTTGGCCGGTGCAAGGGGAGGGGAGTCCATCTCCTCCTCTTGGCTGCCCCCTCTCGCCTACCACCTATATATACTTGACGTCTTGGGCTATTTTGAACACACAAGTTTTGGAGCCTCCTCTAGTTCTTCTAGTTCTAGTTCTAGTTGGTCCTAGTTGACTACTTATAGTTAGGTCTAGTTCCTCTAATCCTCATAATTAGAAGCCCAATGTGGTTCTAATCTCCTCCCTCTAATTCTTTGGCGGTGATTAGCTCTAGACGGCGAAGCGCTGTTGGATCATGAAGACTGCACACTTGCAACCAAGTAGAGAGGTCGTGCTTTCGGTCTTTAGTTCGAGGGATCGTTCGTGGGCGGTTCGTGGGATTGTTCATCTATGGTTCGAGGGACTCCAAGTACGATCTACATTGTCACGTTCTTCTTCTTCTGCAACTCAGTGATGGTAACGATCGTGATCCCAACCATTATTGTATCTTCATAGTGTTCCTGGTTGATCGTAGGGCGATTTTTTTTGTTTTCTACTACGTTTCCCAACGGTGGCATCATAAGCGGTTCTATGAGTAGATAGAGATTGCGATCTGGATCACATGTGGATGTGAGGGTTTGATGTTCTTTCTATGCTTCCCTCGAGTGTTGCTTCATTTTGAAAGAACAACTTCTCCCTACGTGGTTTTGGTAATTAATAACAACATATATTTCATGGACTAATGTTTCCACCAAGTATATTTCAGGAAATTTCAATGAATGGATTGGCAAAAGGATTGTGAGGAGATTCCCTAGATGCAAGGAACATATATTGGAAACACGCTTGAAGACTCTATAATTTACTTTATGTGAGAAATCACTTTGAGTCCATAGGAAAGCCAATACTATTAAAAGGGGATGAGGTGTCTATGATGATCTAGTTTCTCAAGTGCTTAGATATTAGCCACCAAAAATATACATGAAATTATCCCACAAATATTCTGTCCAAAACCAAATATCCAAAATTGGCGCCACCAAGTTTTTCCATTCGGCCCTACCGAGTTTTGCCTCAGACGGATCCTAAGCTAAACCCTAGCTTCTCGGTGACACCAACTTTCACTTTCGGTGCAAACGAAAAACAGTGACCAACTTTCTGGTATCTCATTTCAAGAATCGGAATTTCTGAGATTTGGAAATCGGTACCACCGAGTTGTGTAACTGCCTAGGTCACCCATATCGGTACCATCGAGAATTATATATCGGTCTCACCGAAATGCCAAAAGTTGCCACATTTTGCACTAGTCGGTACAACCGAGTTTCTACTTCGGTTTCACCGAGTTGGGCAATAATGTTGTAACAGTTGGATTTTTGGAGATGCCTATATATACCCCTCCACGTCCTCTCACTCGTAGAGGAAGCACTCAGACACACTTACACTTGTCCTATCCATTTTTCTGAGAGAGAATCACTTGCTCATGTGTTGAGATCAAGACCTTCCACTCCAACCATATGAATCTTGATTTCTAGCCTCCCCAACTTGGTTTCCACCCAATCAACCTCTTATACCAAGCCAAATCTGTGAGAGAGTGATTGTGTCTTGAGGAGACTATCTTTTCAAGCACAAGAGCAAGGAGTTCATCATTGTTACCACATCTATTACCTTTTGGAGGGTGGTGCCTCCTAGATTGGTTAGGTGTCGCTTGGGAGCCTCCTTCTTCATGTTGTGGAGTTGAACCAAGAAGTTTGTACGGGCAAGGAGATCGCCTACTTCGTGAAGATCAACCCATAGTGAGGCTAGTCCTTCGTGGACAGAAGTCGTGATGGAATAGACGAGGTTGCTACTTTGTGGACCCTAACGGGTGGAGCCCTCCATGGACTCTCGCGACCGCTACCCTCCATGGGTTGAAGTCTCCATCAGCATGGACATACGATAGCACCACCTATCGGAACCACGAGAAAAATCTCCGTGTCATCAATTACGTTTGATTCTCCTCTCCCTACCTTTACTTTCATGTGCATGCCTTTACTTTCCGCTGCTATACTCTTAGACTTGCATGTGTAGGGTGTACTTGACTTGCTACAATTAATAAAACTTGCCAACCTTTAAAATTAGGAAAATGCTAGATTTTTAATTGGTCAAGTAGTCTAATTACCCCCCTCTAGACATACTTTGGATCCTACAAGTGGTATCAGAGCATTGGTCTCCATTGCATTGGTTTCACAACCTAGGAGAGTATGGCGTCTAGTGAGGGAAGTTATCATCGTAGAGGTCCATATTTTGATGGTACAAACTTTGCTAGTTGGAAGCACAAAATGAAAATGCATATTCTTGGTCATAACCCCGCCGTATGGGATGTTGTTCGTGTTGGCTTGCAAGGTGAATTCTTTGGAGATGGAAAGGAACCGGATCATGAAACGACCGTGGAAGAATTGAAGATTTTGCAATACAACGCTCAAGCATGCGACATCTTATTCAACTGCTTATGCCCCGAAGAGTTCAGCAAGATAAGCCATCTTGAGAATGCAAAAGAGATTTGGGATACTTTGGTTGATATGCACGAAGGTACCGAATCCGTCAGGGAATCTAAGTTGGATGTGCTACAAAGTCAACTTGACAAGTTCAAGATGAAGGATGGTGAAGGAGTCACGGAAATGTACTCTAGGCTTGCTCTCATCACAAATGAGATTGCCGGCTTAGGAAGTGAAGAGATGACCGACAAATTCATCATCAAGAAGATCCTTAGAGCCTTGGATGGAAAGTACGACACCGTGTGCACATTGATCCAAATGATGCCAAACTACAAAGATCTCAAGCCTACATAAGTCATTGGAAGGATTGTTGCTCATGAGATGTCAGTCAAGGACAAAGAAGAACTTCACACCAAGTCAAGCGGTGGATACAAAGCTACAAGTTACCCTCCTGCTACTTCAAGTGACAACCTAGTTACCAATGAAGAGATAAGCCTCATGGTCAAGAAATTCAACAAGTTCTACAAGAGTAGAGGCAAAGAGAGAAGCTCCAATTCAAGATATGAAGAGAAGCGTTCCTCTAGTCGTGACCGGAATTGTTACAATTGTGGAAGTCCCGGACACTACTCCAATGAGTGCACGCCCCCCCACAAAAGGAGAGAAGAGTCACCTAGAAGACAAAGCTCAAGAGATGAATCACCTCATAGAGAGAGAAGGAGTAGAGAAGATCGCTATGAACGAAGACCCTCCTAGAGAAGCAAGGACTCGAAGAAGAAGGACAATTACACCAAGAGCTACACAAGAAGAAGACATCAAGCTCATGTTGGTGAATGGGTTTCCGGCTCCGAATCCGACAACCAATCCGAGAGAAGCTACCACTCCAACTCCGACTATAGTCAAGATGAAGGTGTTACCGGACTAGCAGTTGTAACCTCCAACTCCTATGACATATTTGATTCACCAAATGAAGGAATTGGAAGTTGCTTCATGTCTAAAGGCCCCAAGGTATCACACCCCGAATACATTGACTTCAATAGTGATGGGGATGATTTACTAGGAGATGATGAATTGCTCTTTGATAAAACTAGTGATGTTAGTCAAAATGAACTTGATGATAATCATGTTAATCAAAATAAGTCGTATGATGATGATAAGAAGGAGATTGAGCGTCTAACTAAAGAACTAAACACCCTTAAGTTAGCTCATGAATCTACTCTAGAAGATCATAGAGAGATCTTAAGAACTCATGAGAAGCTATGCTTCGAGAAGCTATATTTAGAGCAAGAACATGAGTTTCTTAAAGCTATCAATGACGATCTTCGAAAGAAGAGTTCTTCTTATCTTGCCAAACAATTACTCTTGTACACATTTATTCCACAAGTTAAATCTAAGCAAACTAGTAACAAAGGCAAGAAAGGTTCTTCATCTAGTAGCAACAATACTAATGTTAAATCCAATAATGTTGCTTCTAGTAGCTCTATTGATTCCACTAATGATTCTCTTAGACAAGTTACACTTGAGAAAGAAAATGATTTATTGAAAGGGATTATAGAGAAAGGTGTGTACAAAAGTCTTGCTGGATGTAAGCAATTTGAGGAGATTGTATGCAAGCATGGAGGATACCGGAAGAACCAAGGCATTCGCTACTTCAACGCCAATGGAGTTGAATGGGAAGAAGTTCAATACCCCAAGCCGAAGTTTGTTCCTCAATGGGAGAAGTATGAGCCTACTCTTCCCAAGGAAACAAAAGATCAAGATGACCTTCCACCACAAGGCCACAAGCTCAAGGGCGAGGACAAGCTTCAAGAGGAGATTGACACATTTGAAGATGAAACCCTAGCCATGGTCAAGTGGGTTCCCAAGGCCACTGCAAGCTCTACTTCAACAAACGCTACTTCAACTCCAAGGATTCCCATCAATTTGATGTGGGTCCCAAAGAATAAGAAGTAGAGAAGTTCTTGAGGGGTGACTCCGCCAATGAAATTCACTCACGTTTATTTTTGGCAAGGACTATTTGCAATCAACTCCAACCTTATGCAATAGTTCAAGGAGTCACACATTCCCTCATAGGTAAGCAAGGAACAAGGTAATTAAAGAATCAGTGGACATCATCTAAATGTGCTTCACTCCATGTCCATAGATATCCTTGTATTTGTTCCTTGTATGGGACTAACCCATGTAGGTGAGAAGAGTACGAAACAACAAGGATTGCTCCCAACTCAAGATGATCTTCATCAACAATGAGCATCCACCACTACATCACCTACATGAAGTCTTCATCGACAAAACCCAAGGTTAGTTTATCCCTCCTAAGGGGGGATGTCACATCAAGGGGGAGCTTTACTCTAAGACTTGAGTTAAAGCATCTCATAAGATGTGACGACATTAAATGTTTTATGTAAAAGTGGTAACCCCACTTGTGCTTAAACGATGAGTATGACCTATGATCAAGTACTCTTACTTGGCTCCTAAGTTAATATACTCATATATAGATGACTCTGGCATCGCCAAAGTGCTTGGTAGATACTAGAGTAGTTGTGCATGTTTGCCATGATTTCTATTGACATCTTATTGTGTGAGCATATTGGTATGCATATCTTTTCTCATTCGAGGATATCCAATTGTTGTTATTTGGCTTTTATTTTGTTTGGCGAATTGGATATACAAGAATGCCTAAGTACCCTCCTCTAGCTATCTATGCTTTCTCGTCTCAAATTCTATTCATGCTACATCACAAAATTTGAGCAAGCACTTCTCGGACCCTTTGTGTTAGGAGCACTCGGAGTTCCGTTTCGACTAGAGCTGACTTCCAAAACCTCCGTTGTGCCACTCGGTGTAACCAATTCCACAATCTCGGTTCCACTAAAGCACTAGGGTTGATCAGGTTTTTGTCCTCGGTACCACCTATTTCTCCATGTCGATTTCACTGAGTTTCTCTGTCTCCTGGCAGTTAAGAAACTCGGTGGCACCGAAATGTTTCAATCAGTGTCACCGACAGTAAGGGGATATATATATCCGCGGACCCGATTTTTGAAATTACCTCTTCAAATGTCGTCCTCCACAAACCCTTGCTACCACTCGTGAAGTCTTCGGACGTCGCCCTCGCCTCCCGTGCGCCCTCGCCGCAGGAGTCCTTCGCCCCCGACAGGAATCTACCCCACCGTCGCCACCGTAGCGGAACCTTCACCGAATTAGGGTATGGTTTTGGCCCCTTTTGCGCTCCCCAATCTGATTCTTGCGCATTAGGTTAAGTCCATCGATAAGCCACGATTTGCAATGCTCCTATCCATAAGAAATATTCATTAGATTAGGTGAACGAGAAAATTTAGGTTTAGGGTTCCGCAACCTGCATTTTAGTATCACTGAGTGGAAAGAATCGGTATGACTGATTTTGTTTTTAGGGCTCTGAGAACTGTCTTGGTGTGACCGAGTCATTCTTTTCGGTGAAACCGAAAAGGTGACCAAGTCACTGTGTAAGAGGGAATCTGTCTCGGTAGCTCCGAAAATTGAAACTCGGTGGAACCTAATTACATGTTGCAGAATTCTGAAACTACATTTTTGAGTTCAAACTTTCAAAAACTTCTGAATTTTGTTATGCTTATCCCTTCTGCTCATCTATATATATTCACAGGGTCAGTATGTCATGCTCAGAAGATAGTGACAACAACTTTAGAGAACAGAGTGTTGACTTGGATGCTGGCACTAGCCCAGAAGCTAGTTCTTCATGTTTAGAGGACCCAGGCACCCCCAGTTCTCATAGGTTGCCAAAGGCTGCCACAAGGGCCAGTAAGAAGCTTAATTCAGATGAAGAGGACTCAGATTTTGTGCCATAAGAGGTTCTTGCCAAGAAGCAGCAAGAGAAGAAAGACAAAGCTGCTAGGAAATCCGCAAATGAGGCCACTTCTGCTAAGAGGCCAGTCAGGAAGGAATATGCCAGGACTAAAGCTATGAGAGCACCAGATATTGCTAGGGCAGGTATGACTCTCACTTTGGAGTCACCTAGGACTTCTAAGTCCATGCCCAAGAAGGCATGCCAGAAGAGAGTGAGGAAGAAGACTGTTCGTGCTATTGTTCACCCCTCCACTCGAGAGTATCTTGATGAAGAGGAGGAAGAGGAAGAGGAAGAACCAGTTGCACAACCTCCTCCCTCCAAGAAGAAAAAACTAATGGCTGATGCAATGACCAGTCAGGCTGCATCTAAGGCCAAGCCATCTAATGCCAAGAAGCCTACTGCCCCCAAGTCCAAGAAGACAACCAGTGACATTCCTCTTGCAGAGAAGAACAAGAGATCTTCCAGCATGGAAGAAGAGGAAGATGTTTTAGTGCTGAGGAAGCTGAGACCCCATCTGCCTGAACACAACAATGATCACCCAGTTGCTGAAGACATGAAGAATAGGAAGGACAGTGGATTGAGGAAATGGAGAGTTGATGATCCATATGCCACAAGGAGGAGAACTGCTGTAGATGCTCGCTTCCACACCAAGGAGTAGCAAGATTTTTATGAGACTGTCTTATTAGACAAGAGTCCTCCAGTCAGTGACATGAGATATGTTGACTGGAAGTACATTAAGGAGAACGATGACTATTTTCCTCATGTGCTAGAGAACTTCAAGACCATTGACATAGATGCATTTGTTGGCACAGAGTTCACTGCATGGAATGATGAGATGATCATGTAGTTCTACTCTACAACTCATTTCTATCCAGATGGAAGGATAGTTTGGATGACTGAAGGCACTAGGTACCAGTCTACAGTTGATGAGTGGGCTACCATCTTAGGAGCTCCACAAGTTGAAGAGGGAGATCTTGATGTCTATTCTGAGGCCAAGAAGAATCACAACACCAAGGCCAATATTTACAATACTATCCCTGCTGCCTACGTGGAACCACACAAGTTTGGCTATGTCTACTTTTTGCAAAATGGATTATCCACTACCAACACAATCATGAGATACACTCTGATGCCCAAGTCAGGAGATGACAAGATGATTAGGTGTAACGCACAAGATGCGGTCCTATCCTTATTTTGGCTCGAGGGCCTCGATAGGGATAGAAGCGCATCTCGTCATTTCACAAGAATGGATATCGTTACAAGTACATGTAAAGAGGAGATGAGTATATGCAATTGGCTTACACTCGTCACAAGCTAAATCATGATCACATCAATACATCAATACATTCAATCACCATACAGAAGAGCAGGGTCCAACTATGGACAAAATCAAATGATAAAAGCAACATCCATCCTTGCTATTCCAGGCTGCCGGCCTGGAACCCATCCTATGATCGATGAAGAAGAGGAACTCCAAATCAAACAAAGCATCGCTCTCATGTCAAAGCATCACATTACGTGTACCTGCAACTGTTGTTGTTGTAATCTGTGAGCCACAGGGACTCAGCAATCTCATTTCCAAGGGTATCAAGACTAGCAAAGCCTAATGGGTGAGATATGGTTAAGTGGTGAGGCTGAAGCAAGCACTAAGCATTTATTTGAGTGGCTAACTTATGAGTACAAGAATAATAAGGGGGGTGATCTACACATAAACGGTCGTGAACTAGTAATGATCACTAAGTGATCCTAAACACCTACTTACGGCCAAACATAACCCCACCGTGTTCTCTCTCGGATCAGAACTCACGAGTAGAGACAGTCACGGTTACGCACACGGTTGGTGTATTTTATTTGAGTTTACTTTAAGTTTTCTATGACCGGATGTTAAAAAAAATCCAAGTTTCCACATAACCGTGGGCACGGCTTCTCGAAAAGATTTAACCCCGCAGGGGTGCTCCAACTCATCCATCACAATCTAACCACACGCTGCGTGGAAAACCTCAACCCCGGGATAGCCCGCAGTATCCTCAGAATCCCGGTGGAAAACTTCAACCTCGAGATAGCCCAAAGTATCCTCGGAATCCCGTGCACAAGATGTTTGAAAAAGGTAAAACAAATCTAGCAAGGCCGCCCGAGGTGTCGACGAACCCGATAGGAGCCGCGTATCTCGTTCTCCGGACACGACCAGATGAGCACTACGTACGATGGCCTGATAGAAAAACCTCGAGTTGCCCCGAGGTGGCCCCACAAGTGGCTCTAGTTTGGACCAACACTCATGAGGAGCACTGGCCCGAGGGTCGATTAATTATCCACGGGGTCCGGAAAGTCCCTATGCACGCTTATTAGTTATTAGGCAAATGTAGTACCAATGTTGGGCCTTGCCAGAAGAGTTTTATCCCAAAACGAAAGTCAAGGGGGTCCCCATAACAACCCCAAGCATGTTAGGAGCGCTCAATATGGAACATAACACCAGTACACAAGTAACTAGGGCGGCAAAAGTGGAACAAAACACCGAGCAAAAGACCAAGCCTTCCACCTTTTACCAATTATATATGTGCATTAAATTAAATAGCAATAATATTGTGATATATCAAAAATATCCATGTTGTCACATGGAAACAACTTGCACCTGCATCTAGCAACGCTATAAGAAGGGCTGAGCAAGTGGTAACATAGCCAAACAAAGGTTTGCTGGAATGTGGAGGGGTTAGAGGCTTATCATGGCATTTGGGGAGGCTTGACAAACAAGTGGTAGGAAGCAAGACATAACGATAGAAACGAGACAACTAGCATGGCCATGATAGTAGTGGTATCCAGGCAAATGGTCATCTTGCCTGAGATCTCGCTTGGAAGAAGACCGAGTCCGTGAAGTAGACGAACCAACGTAGTCGAACGAATCCTCACACTCCGAACGCTTTCGGAACTCTATCGAGAAGAAGCAATCCGGAAACAACAATCAACACATGATAAACACCACAACATATGCATGACATGATGTGCAGGCAATGATGATGCATGTCAAGTTTAAATATGCAAGGCATGGCAAGTACAAAAATCAAACACTACAAATTAAGTGAAGTTCAATATGCAACGGGTTGCATATAGACGAAACTCCACATTTGAATTATTTAGTTCACTCTTGTTTAGGTACTCATAAATATTAAATGTTGTTTAACAAGGGTGGTCATGGCCTAAGGTGAAGATGGAACTAAAGCAAATTTAAATGGAGAGGGAGAACATACGTACAACAAAACAATAACTCTCCATATTATGAGAAATGTGGTTAATGTTGTTTAACTAAACAATTATTTTAAATGTTTTTTTATCATGGCAAGAGGTGAAACATGAACAAACCACACATCTAGGCAAGTTTAAATGAAGCCGAAAACAACATATAGTGTTTCCGAAATGACCCCATATGCGAATTATGAATTTGGTACAGATCTGTCCTAACACAATTTTCTATTTATTTAACATGAAAAATAAAGTGGACCTTGTGATTCTACACATTTTTCTAGTCAAGTTACATATGCGGATCATTTTAAACGGAGCTACGGTTAATTAGTTATGCAACAGACCGTTTTAGCATGATATTAGGCAATTTTAATTCAAACAACAATTTAAATGTTTTTAACATGCATGAGGATGAAACATTTGAATTAGATGCAATTTCTACGAAAATATAGGCATATAATATGATATGGAGCATTTTTCACCATGGCGGAAGGAAATGGGTGCCACAGCGACGAAAACGCAAACGGTGCCACGACAATGTTTCGGTTCCGACAACTCCTTGAGATGTCGATGCAAAAAATCAAGTGAAGGATGTGCAGACGTGCAAGAGATGGTGGGGTGATCCCGGTTATCGGGTTCCCACATGTCGGTAGCATGGCAAACGAGATACAAGCAACTAACAATCGCATACGGTGCAAACACGAGCATTTCATGCATCACAACACACGTTCGTCGCATCGGGCGGGCGGTCATCCCATGGGTTATACCTTCGAAGCGTGCAACTTTGGAGCGGTTCAAGTCATTGCGGTGTAGATGTACATGGGTCATCACGGCGTCGTGGAAGTAGTGGTACACGAGTCTTGTCGTATCCCTGGCGACGGTAGTCGTACACTTGTCGGAGAGGATCTTGATGAATCCGAGATCTTCGGGGGTCGACGTATTGGTACTTGGCGCATCGTTGTGGCACTTGGCGAGATTCCCGTGGTGTGGTCGTCTAACTTGATGCGGAGGCGTTGGTTGCATCAGGTGCTGGCAATGTCAAAGACTGGACCAATAGCAACTTGGGTAGCGGCCGGAGGAGGACCCGCCAGAGTCAAAACACAACCAAGGTGGTGGAGCAGGGAACCGATGGTGGTGCAAGGGTGCGGCAACACCATTAGGGGCAATGCCCAAGCAAGGCGAGCAGGGACACACGGTGTTGTGTTGGCTGTGAAAGAGCTTCGAGGCAGAAGAGCTCATGCTCGAGCGGAGGCATGGGAGGGCGACGGAGGCTGGTCGATGCAGGGCTGGAGCTCATACTAACCCAGTGATGAACGGAGGAGGCCGGTGATGCAGGGAGAAGAGGAGGAGCGCGACCTCCATGGGGCGACAATAAGAGGACTGGAGGAGAAGGGAGGCACTAGAGGAGGGAGCCTGAGCAGGACCTCATGGAGGCAGGGGAACGACGCAGCGGCGGCTACAGCAACAGGTGGCCATGGCGAACGGGCGGAGGTGCTAATGGGGCAGAAAGCGGGCTCGACGATGGAGAGTTCGTCGATGGCCAGGGCGGCTGAGGTCGGCCTCACCATCCGGAGCTTGGGTAGGGGGCGAGGTCGAGCGCGGCGGCGGTCCGGCCCGCTCCGGCGAGGCAAGGCACGGCCAGGCGGCTGGCGGCAGAGCTCCCGGAGGCAGCGCTGCGGGCACGCGGCTGCTCCTGGCGCGCCGGGTCAGCTTGGTGCGGCGCCGGTATGAGTGGGAGGTCACCGGGGACGAGGGGCTCTGCTCCTTTCTGTCTCTGCGGGAGTGTTGCGGTGCAAGGTGAGGGACGAGGGAGGAGAGGATCGAGAGATGGGATCAATCGGGAGGAGGCTGGTGATTGGGCTAGGGTTAGGGAGGGGCGGGCTGGGCCTTGGGCCGACTGGCCTGGCCTTTTGGGCTGTGCACTACTCCTCTCTCTAATTCTCTTTCCAAATTGCAGAAAAAGGAGAAATAAGAAAATGTAGGAAAAGAAATAGCAAAGGGGCTTGGATAATTGTGAAACACTTCTATGGGACTTACAGGATTAAAACCCAGATACAAAGTTGGTTCCCACAATTTATAAAATGTTTAAATTCAACATGATTTGAATTTAAACCTAATGAGATAAAAATAAAGGTAGTATTTAGAAGTGTCCAAAAATGTTGATAATTTAGGAGGATCCTTTATAAATGGAGAAAGAATTATTGACAAGGTTCGAAGGTGAAACTCGAAGCAGAAACGACACGGGATTTCCAAATCAAGTGTGTTCATGGTGATTCCAGATTATTGGAATATTTCTTTTAGCTCCCTAAATATTGGGAGGATATTGCATATGTATTAAAGAGAAAACATCATGTGTATTTCCCTCAATTTAAATGGATCGAAACCCATGCAATTTATTTATTTGAGTTGGAGAAAGAAAGAAATGACATGATGGCATGATGAAATGATGCATGCGAATGATGCAGAGATTAATGCAACAAAACAGATGAATCACATGGCAACACTCTAAATAATTGGAAGGCGTATGGAGCGTCGGTCTCGGGCTGTTACATCTCTCCTCCACTAACAAGAGAGCTCGCCCCGAGATCTTAGAATGAGAGTAGGAAGAGGGAGAGGAAATGAAGAGGTAAAACTTAGTTGCTTCTTTGACAAACGAGTGAAACCATCAAAACTTGGAGGTTGCAAGAGATGAAGAATGGTATGAGGAACAAGCAAGAATTCGAAAGAAATTTGGGCGGCACTTCGGTAGAAAAGAGAGGCAAAACTTGATATGATGGAAAGAACTTGAGAAGAGGGCACAACACTCCGGTTAAATGGATAAGCAAGGAAAGAACATGATCTTGATAAAACAAGATAATGGTTCAAAGAGAGCAACATCATGAAGCCTCCGGAACAAAATAATAGAAGGTAGACCTTTGGGAAGAAGAGAACGATGAACAAAATGACAACTTCTACCACAATTGAATTTGAAAAGCATCCTTACAAAGGAGGATTGAACGGAGTTGTTGGAAACTCAACAACAAAAAGAAAAGCTTGTTGTGGGCTTATGGAAAACATCTCAAAATTATGAGTTGGCAACCAGCCACAAATGGAAAACAATTAATTGGTTGGAATCAACGGAGAGATGAAAACTCCATTCGTTGAGAGGATAAGAGAATAATTGGATCATTGATAAGCACCATGATAGCAACAACCTTTAGGAAATGCTTTAGGTGAAATCCAATCCAAGATAACTTCAAGGAAGAGAATGATGGGTTTAATTATCTCACTCTTGATAAATTCTCTTCAAGACTCCTATGAATCAAGAATGCTATAACACCATCTCAAAGGACAATGGAGAAAGAATTGCACTTCGAAATGCAAGACAAAGAATACTTGAGCTCCTCGAACAATAATCTTGAAGAATACTTTGAGAATGAATTAAATCCTTGAAGAACCACCGTGAAGAACCTTTAGAAGAAGTCCAAAAAGAAAGGATGATAGAAAAGAATTGAAGGTTGCAAAAGAACAAGATGAGGCCTTACAAAGATTTAGATGAAGCTTCGTGATGAGATACTTGAGAAAAACTTGGAACTACGGAAAAGAAAAGATGAACAACTTAGACTCGAGAATTTGATATCATGAACGACTCCGGAAGAAGGAGTGAAATAACTTTGATGAGATAAGAATAAGAATCATGTTATCACTACTAGAATCAGAGGATTTGCCGTCTGTCAGCGGACGGCAAAGCCAGCTTCAAAAAACAAACGGCAAAGAACTGACTGATGGCAAAGATATTATTTCCCATCAGTCCTTTCTTTGCCGTCTGCTAGCTGACAGAAAAGAGCCAAAGAGCAGACGGCAAAGAGGCAGCTGGGCCCCACTGGACCATAGGCTGATTAGGTCAAAGTTGTCCCTTTCTTTGATGTCTACTCGCGGATGGCAAAGAGGCCAAAAGTAGATGGCAAAGAGGCTAGCCTCTTAGCCGTCTGCCAGCAGACGGCAATGATCCTAACCTAACTAACGGTCGCCCCGCCCCCACCCCCCTCTCTCTCACTCTCTCTCTCCCCGACGCCCACCGTCGCCCCCGACAACCACCGCCGCCACCACCGCGCCCACCACCGCCGTCGCACCGCCGCCCCACCGCCCCCGTCGCGCCACCGCCCCTGTCGCGCCTGTCGTCCCCGCCACCCGCCGCCCCGGTGCCGCGGCGCCCCCGCCGCCCCACCGCCCAGTCGTCCCCGCCACCCGCCGCCCCTCCGGTGAGTACCCCGCCAGCCGCCCCCTTTTTTTATTTTTATGTTTTTTTCTGTTAAATTACTTAGGTTAGTTTATTAGTTTATTATGTTATTTAGGTTAGTTTATTAGATTAGAAAAAAGAAAAGAAAGGAAGAAAATTAGAAGAAAATAATAAATGTAGAAGAAAAAAAAGAAGAAAATAAGAAAGAAAAAATGAAAAAGGAAAAAGGAAAAGAAGAAAAGAATAATAAGAAGAAGAAGGAAAAGAATAAGAAGGAAAAAAAGAAGGAAAGAAAAAGGATAAGAAGAAGAAGAAGAAGAAGAAGAAGAGGAGGAGGATGAGGTGGAGGAGGAGAAGAAAGAAGAAGAAGAAGAAGAAGAAGAAGAAGAAGAAGAAGAAGAAGAGGAGAGGAGGAGAAGAAGAAGAGGAAAAAGGAAAAGAAGAAGAAGAAGAAGAAGAAGAAGAAGAAGAAGAAGAAAAGGAAGAAAAGGAAGAAGAGGAAAAAAAGAAGAAGAGGAAGAAGAAAAGGTGACACTGACCCCCGACGCCACTGACCCCCGACGCCACTGACCCCCTACGCCACTGACCCCCGACCCCCGACGCCACTGACCCCCGACCCCCGACGCCACTCACCCCCGACGCCACTGACTCCCGACGCCACTGACCCCCGACCCCCAACACCTCTTCGGCCTCCTGTTGACCGGAAAGGTGCTCTTCGACCTTCAAGAGGCCGACGGGGTCATAGTTTTGTATATTATGAGTTAGGTCATATATTTTCCGATTTTGTTATAAAAACATCATATTTGTGTTGATCGGGTGGATTTCAATGTGCAGTTGTTTCGTCGTTGCGAGGGTCTGGTGTTCGACGACCTCCCCGTGCATTGGACGAGCTCCGCCCCTGCGTTCGTGGGTGAGCACAAATGACATCTCCTCCCTCCCTTAATTTGTTCTGTTCCGGTCTTCGTGCCGATGAAACTTGCTAGCTATAGGTGTCTTCAATCATCAGTATGCGTGACCAGTATGCGTCTCCCGTTCGAAATGGCGGCATCTATAAATATGCATGTCTTTGCATATTTATAACCGACATCCTTTCGAATTGTCCAACGTTATCCATTGACAGCCCGAGTATGTGTAGATTGGGTTCGTTTTCCCATATGCTCTGCTTCGGATCCGATAAAGAATTTCATCAGTGCCTCCCTGTTGTTCTCCGGGTACACATCCTCTCTATTTATTACCGAGACGTGTATCAAGAGAACAGCGGGGAGGTGCTACCAAAATTCTGCGTCGGATCCGGAGCAGAGCATGGGAAAATGAACCCAATCTACACATACTCGGGTGGGATTAGGACATATCTTTACCTATTAGCGTGTAGGTTGCATGAGCGTAATAAAATTGATAAACTTAATTAATCGATGAATATATATGATGAATTATATATATATTTCTTGTGTGTTTAGTAGGTATGCAAGATGAGTGATCGTGCGTGGATGTACACCGGTCACACTAGTCATGAAGACATGACCAATGAATGGTTAACAAAAACCAAGGGGTTTGTGAGAGCCGCATTTGCAAATGGCCAGGAAAAAACCTGGCGCCCCTGTGTCCGGTGCGACAACTTTAAAAAGAGGACAGAGGGTGAAATGGGTAAACACCTGCAGAAGTGGGGTTTTACGCCTGATTATACGGTGTGGACATTTCATGGTGAGTCTGCCTGCTACTTCTTGAGCATGCGTTGGTTTTCCCTTGAAGAGGAAAGGGTGATGTGGTAAAGTAGATAAGTATTTCCCTCAGTTGTTGAGAACCAAGGTATCAATCCAGTAGGAGATACAAGCAAGTCCCCAATAGATGTACATACAAAAAGAATCAAACACTTGCACCCAACGCTATAAAGGGGTTGTCAATCCCTTCGGTTACTTGCAAGGATGAGATCTGATAGAGATAGATAGATAGGATTGCTAAAACGAAAAGTAAACTAAAAGTAAAAAGATTGCAGCAAAGTATTTTTGGTATTTTTGGTTTATAGATCTGAAAATATATTATGGAAAATAGACCCGGGGGCCATAGATTTCACTAGAGGCTTCTCTCATGAAGGCAAATAATACGGTGGGTGAACAAATTACTGTCGAGCAATTGATAGAAAAGCGAATAATTATGAAGATATCCAAGGCAATGATTATGCATATAGGCATCACGTCCGTGTCAAGTAGACCGAAACGATTCTGCATCTACTACTATTACTCCACACATCGACCGACTCCTGCCTGCATCTAGAGTATTAAGTTCATGAAGAACAGAGTAACGCATTAGGTAAGATGACATGATGTAGAGGGATAAACTCAAGCAATATGATGAAAACCCCATCTTTTTATCCTCGATGGCAACAATACAATACGTGCCTCGCTACCCCTACTTTGTCACTGGGTGAGGACACCGCAAGATTGAACCCAAAACTAAGCACTTCTCCCATTGCAAGAATTACCAATCTAGTTGGCCAAACCAAACCAATAACTCGAAGAGACTTGCAAAGATATGAAATCATGCATATAAGAATTCAGAGAAGATTCAAATAATATTCATAGATAATCTGAACATAAACCCACAATTCATCGGATCTCGACAAACACACCGCAAAAGAGTATTACATCGGATAGATCTCCATGAAGATCATGAAGAACATGGTATTGAAGAGCAAAGAGAGAGAAGAAGCCATCGAGCTACTAGCTATGGACCCGAAGGTCTGTGGTGAACTATTCACGCATCATCAGAGGGGCAATGGAGTTGATGTAGATGCCCTCCGTGATCGAATCCCCCTCCGGCAGATTACCGGAAAAGGCTCCAAGATTGGATCTCACGGGAACAGAGGCTTCCAGCAGCGGAAAAGTATTTTCGTGGCTCTTTTTGGTATCCAGGGAATATTTGGGAATTTATAGGCCGAAGAATAGGGTTAGGAGGGCTGCCGTGGGGCCACAAGCCAGGGGGCGCGCCCCTGTGGCTTGTCGCCACACGGCGGCTCTCCTGCCTTTATCTCCAAGTCTTCTGGGTTGCTTCTGGTCCAAGAAAAATCATTCCGAAGATTTTATTCCGTTTGGACTCCGTTTAATATTCCTTATCTGCAATACTCAAAAACAAGGAAAAAACAGAAACTGGCACTAGGCTCTAGATTAATAGGTTAGTCCCAAAAATAATATAAAATAGCATATTAATGCATATAAAACATCCAAAACAGATAATATAATAGCATGGAACAATCAAAAATTATAGATACATTGGAGACGTATCACTGCCCAACGTGCCAGAGCTGAGGTGGTTCGTCGTCGCACCGACGAGCATGGTATCGGGATCGAAGACATGGTGCAAGACTTTGATGATGCTCGGGATTCGGACGATGAGATGGAGGAATCTGCAAAGGCCTTCTATGAAATGTTGGAGTCTTCAAAACGTCCTCTCCACGAGCACACTGAGCTTTGTCAGCTGGATGCCATCGCGTAAGTAATGGCTCTGAAGGCTCAATTCAACCTGGGCAGAGAATGCTACGACGCGACGATGACAATATTTTGACGCTTTCTACCCAAAGGCCATGTACTGCCTGCAAACCTGTACCAGTCGGACAAAATCCTCCGTGTACTTAAGATGCCCTATGAGAAGATAGATACCTGTGAGAATGGATGTGCCTTATTTAGGCTTGAGTATGCGGACTTGAACTATTGTCCCATTTGCATGTCTTCCAGGTATGTTGTGGTAGACAACGGTATGGGTGAGAAGATTCAGACCAAAATCCCCGTGAATGTTCTTCGGTATATGCCACACACACGTATCGACGTATCGATTGTATCAAAAGTGTGTGTGATATCAAATATACCCTGGAAATTGTGTGGCATATACGTCGATACGTTTGTCCCATAGTGTTGTCCCATTTGCATGTCTTCTAGGTATGTTTTGCAACTTCTAATTCCTTTGAACTGCTCTTATTCCTGGATATTTGATACAATCGATACGTCGCCAAATTCTCGGATGGAGCGGTGATCCAAAAGGATTCCATCGAAGAGTATGAGCTTCTGGCAAAGCATGGAGGCGGCTATCCCGGTTTCATCTCTTGGTTCAAACAAATGGTAATATCCATTAGACCATTTCATTTCATCGTCTAATTTCTGGCTAATGCAACAATCCTTTCGTATTAAACTTGTAGGCTAATTCAGAGTCTATGGACGCCGAATTGAGACAAGTCGCTAATGGTTTTGACTATAAGGTCCGTTCATTTGACAAATACGACATCAACGGGTATCGCTTTCGTACCTTTGGAAAAGAGCTATCTATGGCCGACCGAAAGTCTACAAATTGTTGTGTCTCTGCTATAGGCGAAGGAGGTACCGAGTATTATGGAAGAGTTGAAGCAATTTATGAACTTTTATTCTATGGTGAAAACCCAGTGACGGTGTCCTGGACTAAAGGCCGAGAACTTAAAGGGGCTGCTCAGATGCCCGACGTGTGAACTCTTCGTATACACTTCGGCGATCCTCAAGATCAAAGATGGGAGGATTTGTTGAACCAGTTTTCAAGACCGACGACCGAAGACAAAGAGATGTTCGGAAGAACCGAGGAGCGTCCCCAACTTGAAGACTGGTTCAGGGGGCTACTGACGGTGTCCTGGACTAGGGGGTACTCACCACGTCGTCTCCCGACCTATGGGTCGGGCCGAGGACCCCCATGGCGGTTTACTAATGGGCCGCTTCGGGCAGCCCATGTTGCATACAAGGGAGATTTCACCAGACTTGGCGCTCAAGACAAGGACTCTTCTAAACCCTAGGCCTCTGGTGTATTATATAAACCGAGGCCAGGCTAGTCAATAGATAATCTCAATATCATATTCATTACAACAATCTCGTGGTAGATACCTATACTATGTACTATCCCCCATATGAATACAATCAAAAGCAGGACGTAGGGTATTATCTCCTTGAGAGAGCCCGAACCTGGGTAAAATCCCGTGTCCATGTTACCATCGCTCCAAGACGCCTAGCTTAGGACCCCTACTACGAGATATGCCGGATTTAGAACCGACATTGGTGTTTTCATTGAGAGCCTGCTGGCAGTCGCCGCGGTGCGATGAGAATTCAGATCGTCTCCGGTGCGCTCTACGCGTCGGAACTGAGCTTTGTTATCGATGTCGGCGTCTTCGTCGCTGACCCGGCTGGTCACCTTGGCTGGACTGAGGACTGCGCTCTGCGTCGGATCATCAAGATCGGATGGATATTTTCATCATCATCATCTCCGATCTCTATCAAGATCATGGGGAATCATCCATGGAGCTCGGGGGCTCGACGTCAACATAGCCCTCGGGCGACGGTGCAGTTTTTTTGGACAGCGGATTCATGTTCGTCGTCCCCGCCTCCTCGAGTGTCGTTTTGACGATTGCTTCAGTGGAGTTGTGCGGAATTGAGTCTAGAACAACCTTGCAAAATTTCGTCGCGTTCCGATGGACGAATCTCCAGTAACCTCCGATCTACCGGAGCCCTGTCGAATCTGGACGAGAATCTGAACGAGTCTAGGGCGAGGAGTCCAGCGTTTAGCTCGTACATTGTTTGGAAGATCCCACCGTTCATCGCCTGCGGAATTCTCATACCGATCACCCCTCAAAATTTCAGCTCGATCCAACCGTTCAAACTCCGGGAAACGTCTGATTTCTGCATCAATTTTCGGATCTGTTTTCTGCGCAAAAACGAATCCGACCCGGATTCATCTTTATTGATGAACAGGATATTGGACATCCTTTTTAAGAATTTTTTTTCTAGGGTATTGTGTGTTGTTTTCAAACATGTGCCCACAAATTTTAAGCCTTTTCCGAGGCGATCTTGACCGTCGCGCCGATGTCAAACCGACCCGACCACGTTGCTCCATGGCTACCGACCTGCGCCAACATCGATTGCGGGGTCGCTCCATCGAGCCGACGACAACCACCTCGGATCATCACCTCGACGAGCCGACCAAGAGTTCGGCATCGTGAAGGACAAGTAATCGTCAAGACAAGAGCGTCGCCCCACAGATTGCACGGGTCGGGCGTGCCAGCATCGCCGTGCTGTCACTTCTCAAGCCGGTATTGACCGCGTCATAAATTCCGACCTGCGTCGGCATTGCCGCGTCGTCGTTTCTTCCCACCACGCCGACCTGCTTCGAGATATTGGCTGGCGTGAGGGATCTAGTGTCACCTTACCGACCTGCTCCGTCACCTCGGCTAGACCGGGGGCTTCGCCATCTCATCATCAACCTACTCCTGGGACTTCGGCGTCACCAGCCGACCAGCTTCATCACCTCGGCTGGACCGGGGGCTTCGCCTCGCCACATCGGCCATGCTGCGTCACCACTTCATCAAGCCGAGCTCTTCGCTCGGGCACCTCGGGACCGGCCTGGGGGCTAGGACCTCGACCCGCTACAAGCTTTGGCCACGTCATCAACACCGAGCACATTAACCAGCTAAGTCGCTTTCATGCTCAACTTTTTTCAATTTTTAATTTTTGTTCGGTTCGACCATGCATTATATTTATGTTAAATAAAAAAGGTTGTTTTTTTAAAAACACTTTCTTTTCCCATGATAACTGGGGGCTTCGCCATCACGCTGCCGAACTACTCTGTCTCCTCGGCTGGACCGAGGGCTTCGCCTCGCCGCAACAATCGTGTTGCGTTGCCACTTCTTGACCCGAGCTCTTCACTCGATTACCTCGGGCTTGGTGGATGGGACCTCGGCCAGGCCGAGGACTACGTCTCCGTCCCGCCACAACCTCGGACTGCACCAAGCACATTAACCAGCTAAGTCGTTTTCCTGCTCAGCTCTCTTTGATATTTTACTTTTTGTTCGGTTCAACCAAACATTATATTTCTTGTTAAAAACTTTGTTTGTTAAAAATTTCTTTACCCGATTTAACTGGGGGCTCTTAAATTTATATGAGCCGCTTTATAATAAGTGTTTTTTCTTATTGGTCATTGCAAAGTCTTTATCTACTACTCCTTTTTCCGACGCGAGTGTGTGGTCAATAGCCGGGTAGCCTGGTTTCTCTCTAGAGCTGCTCAGGTTTAGTTTGCTAAACTGGCCTCGGAGAAACACTCCGCCTTCGGGATACGGAGGTTGAAGCTGAAGGCTGACCCGCTTTAAGTCTGGAGATTGGATGTATCATGTTAAAGCACGACCGAAGCACGTATTTATTTTAAGACCAATTTTGGATTGGCACCAAAAAACTTGATTTAGTTCGGACGTCAAAGTTTTTACATAAAGTGTTTTGGCTTTTCGAGCTTATGGCACTTTTAAGCTTTTTGTATGTTTTTCCTTTAGGAGGCGGGACATCCTCTTGACTGGGGTGTCCCACGTAATAATTCAGCTGGGGAAATCTTTACCGACCCGCAGTTCGGCATCTTCCCTGCCGACCTGCACCTCAGCATCTCGAATATTGCCTTATATGCATCAGTTTCGAATCATGTCTTTGATCAATAGTCGGGTTGCCCGGCTCCTGTGCTTGCCCCTTGCGTTCTGCATTGTTCGGCCAAGGGTGTAAAGGGAGAATCACTGCGATTGTATTTCCAGCTCGACTGGTTAAGTACCTCAGTGGAGAAAGCCGAAGACTGACTGTCATGATGGGCGTAAAATGGTCGGCGATCCGATGACTCTGCCAAACTATAGATCGATAGAGGTTACCCAGTGGGCCTTTCATAAATTTGGCCAGAGTGTTAATGGCTTTACCTCGGCTGACGCCGAACACTACCCGGGGGCTAGTAACTGGCCTCCCAAACTTTAAGCTCCTATGACTAAGTGAAAGTTATAAAGGCTAGATATCTGATTGCCTTGTTTCTGCTAACACAACCGCCTCTGGGCACCGAGACGTCGGCTAAGGGTTGTCTTATTACTGTGGAAACACCCTGTGTAGCATCTACAAAGGGGTAGAAGCCGACGATGGGCCACTCTCAACTGATAAACGGTCACAAAGGAGTCAAAATAACATATAGCATAAAAGCATTTGTATTTAATATACGAGTGCTGCCTTCCATAATCATCGTTATAAAGCCATAAATATGCATCAATTTGACCTAAGATTTTGGCCAAGCTGGGTTGCCTCGCTCCTATGCTTACCCCCTACGTTCCCGATTGTTCGGCTAGGGGGTAAAGGGAGCACCTCTGTGATTGTTACTTCCGGGTCATCCGGGTTAGTACCTCAGACTGGGTGAAGCCAAAGGCTAGCCATCTTAAGAATATAATTGGTCGGCAACGACGGAAGTGAAATTTTTGGTTCATTAAAGACCATAGAAGTTCGGGAACATTCCCCGAACTAAATCCTCAATATTTTCCTCCCACATTGATCGGAGTTGAGGTTTCACGATCATGGTCAACATGATATCCTGGGAAAAGGAACATATAAATGAACTATTTTTCCTAGAAGATGTTTCTTATGTAGTATGACATATCTCTCCGCGTACCTTTGTTTATAAAACCGTATGGCCGGATTGCCTTGTTTGCTGTAAATCTTTGCACTTATAAAGGCTTTATAAAGTAGGACAAACACTCCTCGGCTACTGGCCGAGGAGGTTGAAGCTGATGGCCGGTCAACAAAGTCTTGTACAATGCGGATCCGAGCATTAATGATGAAAAGTACTTGGATACATAGAATCATTACACATATATTGTGTCAAACATAACAAAATTTGTGTCAAACAAATATCGATCCTTTATTCAACCACCCATGCCTAAATTAAGGCTCGGGGGCTACTGCATTGCCTATTCAATGCAACAAATCCAAAGTGCAATATGGTTCCCGAGGAGAATCGATCCTCAGGTTGGTCGGCCGCACCCAACCCGAGTCTCGGAAATTACTCCATCCCTAACGTATGCCGTCGAGCAAGAACTTGATCCTCGGGCCGATTTTGCAAATCGACCCAAGTCTCAGGGGCTACTGGGATTAGTGGTTTTCTGTTATCCTTCAGGGGCATCGCGGGTTTTAGACCGACACGCACCTTGCGGGCTATTGGCTATAAATCTCGGTAGTAAATAAATTGTAGTGATCAGAAATAATTTCCACAAAAAATCAGCCCAGTGCCGAGGTGGTGCACTATTTCTGAAGCAGTCCGGTGTAAAGTTAGGATGCAGGTGGTTGGCTCAATAGAGGGCATTGCCGGCATTAAGCTCGGCCAAACTCATTCAAACTTTTCAAAGACCGAAGTAATCTATGACACCTCGGATGCCGACCAGTGTTGGAGCTCGGCTGCAAAAAACACCTCGGAAGCAATCCGGCATATAGCTCGGTTGCGAATTGCTGGCTCCATAAAAGACTATTCCGGTATTTAAGCTCGGATGGACTCCTTCAAATTTTCAGGGACTGAGGTAATCCATGGCACCTCAGATGCAGACCGACGTTGGAGATTGGCTGCAAAAAGATACCTCGGATGCAGTCTGGCGTTGGAGCTCAGATATAGTCCGGCGTTGGAGCTCGGATGCAAAAAAGACACCTCGGATGCAGTCCGGCGTTGGAGCTCGAACGCGAGAGGAGACCGCTGCACGGGAAACACCTCAAACCCGAGGTGTGGCGTAAAAAATAACAAGGCATTAATAAAGGCCGAGAACTTAAAGGGGCTGCTCATATGCCCGACGTGTGAACTCTTCGGATACACTTCGGCGATCCTCAAGATCAAAGATGGGAGGATTTGTTGAACCAGTTTTCAAGACCGACGACCGAAGACAAAGAGATGTTCGGAAGAACCGAGGAGCGTCCCCAACTTGAAGACTGGTTCAGGGGGCTACTGACGGTGTCCTGGACTAGGGGGTACTCACCACGTCGTCTCCCAACCTATGGGTCGGGCCGAGGACCCCCATGGCGGTTTACTAATGGGCCGCTTCGGGCAGCCCATGTTGCATACAAGGGAGATTCCACCAGACTTGGCGCTCAAGACAAAGACTCTTCTAAACCCTAGGCCTCTGGTGTATTATATAAACCGAGGCCAGGCTAGTCAATAGATAATCTCAATATCATATTCATTACAACAATCTCGTGGTAGATACCTGTACTATGTACTATCCCCCATATGAATACAATCAAAAGCAGGACGTAGGGTATTATCTCCTTGAGAGACCCCGAACCTGGGTAAAATCCCGTGTCCATGTTACCATCGCTCCAAGACGCCTAGCTTAGGACCCCTACTACGAGATATGCCGGATTTAGAACCGACACCCACCGAACGTCGTAGTCTTCAAATGTTATTGGTTCCAGCCGAAGGAGACTAGAAGGACTCATGAACATATAGGGCTAGTCGAAATAAAACAAAGCACCCATTTAGATGTTTCCGATGTCTATATTACGGTTCAACAGGCGACCCAAGTTTTCTATCTATCGTGGGCCTGCCAAACTGATCCAAATCTGAATGGTTGGGATGTCGTTTATGAAGTACCGCCACGTTTTAGACCATCTCCCCTCAATGAAGAGGATTATGAACCTCACATTAACCCAGACACATATGAAGGAGAATTCTTCCAAGAAACACGTCTTTCCAAAAAACATTTCAAGAACCGCTCTACTTCACCCCAGAACATTGTTGTAGACAACGACAGTGAATCCGACTTCACCCCTGAGCCGGAACAAGAAGAGCCGGAAGAAGAAGAGGTTACTGCTGTGGATGACCTGTCAATGCTTGACTGATTACATAAAGGAGGCCTTTCACATGTTGTTCCCGATAGTGATGATGATGATGCATTTATTGATGATAGTGATGATGATGATGCATTTATTGATGATAGTGATGATGCATTTATTGATCCCGGAGCATATATAGACGATCAAGATTATTATTAGTTCATGTCAGGTATTCAATTTTTATTATATACATGATGATGATACACTTCAATTATATACATATTATTATTCATGTCGGTATTCAATTTTTTATGTTGTACTAATTTCGTTTACTCTTTGTCATGACAGGTGTTGAAAGATGGTGGGCGCAGGTCCAGAGCGATCTGCGGCTTCTTCGTCGGCGCGTGGTGGGAGGGGTACTTCCATTCCACCCGATTCTCTTCGAAGAGCGTTGCTCGACAGTTTGCAGACATAGGCGGGCGCTTCTTCGTCGGCGCCGATGCCCACCGGGAGAGGAGGTAGTAGGAAGAAGAGAGGAGGAGGTAGAGGTACACGTGCCCGTGGGAGTGGTACGCAGGCTGCTATGCCTTCTCGCCGCCACCCCCAGCTGATTCACCCGAGCACAGGACTGCTAGGGTGGACCCGTCTGAGGTGGAGGCTACGCGGACTCCTGTCCACGAGCCTAGGATCGGCGAGCCTTCGACCCACGAGACTCCTGTCCCAGATGCTTCGTCCCATGAGACTCCGAAGCAGAGCAGGGATCGGGCTACATCCCAGCAGACCCCATGGGATACCTGGCCGGATCTGCGTCAGCAGGAGCCGAGTGGCCATGCTGATGGTGGCGGGGATCGGTTTTTTGACAGCGAGGACGAGGTGGTTGAGGGGGCCACCGTCTACCAGCGTGGTAGTACACGGCTCCCGCCCGTGCCGGCGACCCGCGAGCAGAGGCTGGTGATTAGGCCTGATGGGGAGAAGTAAGTGCATTTACTCTTTTTTAACCTTTTCCCTTCACGTTTCTTCAAATATCTAATGCGTTGGCTTTGTCATACTGCAGGGGTTGGATTCACGCCAAGGATGTCTGCAAGCCCAACACCGTCCTTGGTGTGATTTGCTGGCAAAACTTCCCGGGGTTTGTCACATTGCCCGGTGAGGGTCAGCTTCCAGAGCTAGGATTGAGCTGGGAGCACTACTTGGCTGCCCCGGCCCCGCCGGAGGAGATGATCGACGGTGTCTTGTGCCACACGAGGGCCAACATGGTGATTAGACAGTTTTGGGTAATTTCTCCTTTACACAATTAAAAATCAACAATAGCTAGTTATTGTACTAATCATTGTTGTCTCGTTTGATTGCAGACCTTCTACAGGTGTGAGGAGGGATACGAGGAGGCCGCAGCAAAGGTTATCGATGGCGAGTGCAGGCGCCTACTACAGAAATTACAGCACGAGGCTCGGCCGCAGGCTGTTCGAGACTACTACGCCTCGCGTGGTGTTAAGAAGGACAAGTCGTTGTGCCGCGGAAAGTTTCTGCAGAAGGAGCAGTACATGAAGGTAGTTACCTATTCTTAAGGCCTTGTACTCAGTTTCCTTGATTTGATTCATAGGCGTAGCGCTCAAATTTCTCTTTCCTAACTTAGGTGCCCTCGAGATGGTGTGTGGATAAGATGGATTGTTGGGAGGCGTTGGTGGATGAGTGGTGCTCAGATGAATGGCTAGCCTTCTAATACAATGCCAAGGAGCGGCGTGCCAAAATGGTTGGTGTGCCACACCATCAAGGCAGCGCCAACTTATATGAGTTCGGGCGGAACTGGGTATGTGGTTTGCTTCATGATTCATGCAATTCATTCTTGATGCTAGATTGAGCCCTTTACTAATACTTTTTTCCTCTCTTTTAGGCGCACTACAATAACACGGAGGTCCCAGAGGTGTACAACCTCTATGCCATGGCCCATACTACCTCGTACAAGAAGGCCAAGGCATTCTCTGAGTCTGACCTTGATCATCCCGAGAACTTCACCAACATCTCCTGCCACCACAAGCTCGTGAGGTACAAAGATGAGGGGAAGGCGAGGAAAGGGGAGGACTTTAACCTGAGCCAGCATCCTATTAATCCGGAGCTGGTGATGATAGCTGGCGGCAGGAGGCCCCATGGCTCGATAGCCATTGGAGAGGGACTTATACGGTCTTCTCGCACTCTCCGGGAGATCAAGGCGCGCCAAACGAGCTCCTGCCCTAAGATAAGGCCTCGTCCACGGCCAGTCGAGCTCGCCATCGAGGTTAGTTATACGGACTCAGATAGCTTTCCTCCATTACATTGTGTGTGCGAACAAAGATGATTACAATGCTAACAAGGAGTTGTGTTGCAGGCTGCTCTTCAGAAAGAGAGAGAGGCAACCTAGGCGCTTCTGGAGGATAGGGACCGACAGGCGGCGGAGAAGGAGAGGGAGTTCGAGGAGAGGACGACTAGGTTGTTGGAGGAGGAGAGGGCACGGAACGAGGCGTCTCACCGGGCCATGTACAAGATCTTCGTGGTAAGTTTCTTCTTCATATTAGTCAAATCATGCATGTAATGTTCGTTTCATTAATAACTAATATGATTGACTTGTCAAAACCAAATGTGCAGTCTATGTGTGAGAAGTCCGGCCAGACCCCTCCGCCGATGCCAGTCATTACCCCGGCGGGAACAGTGAGTTTCATTTGAATGGTCATTAGTTACTAGTCTTAACATTTTAGTGTCATCATGCTAACGGGACATTGCAAATGATCTTTGGTGCAGCATAACTCTCGAGCCGCATCGCACAACCCTTCTCCAGGGCATCCTTCTCCAGGTGAAACCGGCCCGAGCAACCCCGGTGCTTCACCTCCGTGATGACGAGGATGGTAAGCCCTAATATGCCACTTACTTGGCTCATTTTCCCAAAGAAAGACACACTTAGCTAATTATCCTCCAAAATGACATAATTTAGCTTATTTACTTCATTTATGACATAATTAGCTTAGTTAGGTCAAAAATAGCATAATAACCTTGGTTAAGTCATAAATGTCATATACTTAGCTTGTTTTCCTCCAAATTTACATAATAAGCTCAGTTAGCTAAAAATGGCATATTACCTTAATAATGACCTAATACTTGCCCTATTTACCTAAGTTAGCTCTTTTTCTTCATCTTCTACTCATTCTTCTTCTTCTTCTTCTTCTTCTTCTTCTTCTTCTTCTTCTTCTTGTCTTCTCCTTCTTCTTCTTCTTCTTCTAGTCTTCTTCTTCTTCTAGTCTTGTCGTTCTTCTTCTTCTTCTTCTTCTTCTTCTTCTTCTAACTGTCTTAATTACTTCTTTTTTTGCAGATTTGATTCACTTGGAAGCTACCATTGATGGACTGCTAGTGTTTACTTTCTGTTTTCATTGATGGAAGCATGGATATGTTGCTAGCCTATGTGTTTTGATTCACTTGGAAACTATGTATTTTGCTACACTAAGTGTTCTCTTGTGAAATATTCCATGATGATGTTGGATTACATGACCTATGCCTCTTTCATGATGATGTTGGATACATGGCCTATGCCTCTTTCTGAAAATGTATATATATATATCATATATGTGCTGTGCAAATGCAGGGAATTAACAGAAAACAAACAAAAAAGATGCAATACAGGCATTTTGCCGTCTGCCACCGACGGCAAAGGGAGCTTTGCCATCTGCCACCGACGGCAAAGGTGACACGTGGCAGCAACCTGTGCAACCTGGGAGCACCAGGTCTGAGCCATTCGGTCACTTTGCCGTCGGCTGGCAGACAGCAAAGTATGACATTTTGCCGTCGGCTGGCGGATGGCAAAGTGTTGAAGTAACCCATCTGGCCAGTTGGCCCATCTGGCCTCTTTGCCGTCTCTTGTTAGACGACAAAGGAGCTTGACTCTTTGCCGTCTGCGGGCAGACGGCAAACGCTGCCGTTAGCCACCTAACGGGGCTAACCTTACTACTATGCCGTCCACTTGCTGTACCGTCTGCAGGTCCTACATGGCAGACGACAAAGATGTTTGCCATTCACTGTTCTAAAGCTGACGGCAAAGTGTCCCTTTACCGTGGTTTTCTTTGCCGGAAGTGGGGCCATCTGCTGGCAGACGACAAAGGAGTTTGCCGTCCGCGAACCTATCCTTTGCCGTCTGCCATGGCAGACGACAAAGTACCTGATTACTGTAGTGTATGCTTATCCCTCATCAAGTTAAACTGGTGACAAGCAACGTATTTGGCATACTACTTATTCTTCTTGAAAAGATTGAAGAAATTCATAAGCTTGAAGAAGTCTTGAACAAACCACCGGTAAGAATTGTAAACGAATGAGGATAAAGCGAATGAATGGGAATACATGATAACGAAGAGATCACGATCCGACTAGCAGAACTAGAATGAACCACCGGAATAATTGAGATACGAACGAAGGAACAACAATAGAGAAGAATTTGAGAACGAAAGCTGAAAACTAAGAATGAAGAAAACTTCTAAAATGATGCCCTTCGGAGGATCGAGAAATGAACACAACACTGAAATGCTTCGGATAGATATGGAAGGAATTGCTCATGATCGAAAAACAATTTGAGAGGATAGCACGAAGTTGAAACCATGAATCTCCGGGAGAACGGATAAGATTTAAGAGACACTCTCCTTCGGTCTTCAAGGCAGAGAATGATGGCGATAAACACCACCAAGAATTATGGAGGCACTCTGGAACAATGAATAAGGAAAGGTTGAGCCAACGATGAAATAATTTGAAGCGATCTTGGAAAAGGAATATGACTGATGTAATTCATTCTTACGTCATATTTGAAAAGAACTTGAGATCTCCGGGAAAGATTAGAAGAGCCAGGTAAGATCCTGGGGAAAAACATGTGGGTTATGGTCCCACTCAAAGGAAAACACCGTTGAAATGATTGCTTAGAAAGAGAGATTGCACCGGTACAAATTAAAACTTGATGAGGTGAGACCCTCAAAATAATTTAAAGGTTTGAACAGAAAGACAAATCTTTTGGGATCTCTTTGGCACTCTAGAGAAGAATAGAAAGAGGCTTGGCTAAGAATTTCCAACATGAGAAAGCATTTAACAAATGAAAAGGATATGATGAACATGGAGAGGTTGAATTTAATCCACTTGAGAAGAAAACGAGAACGAAGAATGATGAACTTAGCACTTGAGCATCTTCACAATGAATCACCGGATACAATATGGTAGAAAAACAAAGCGGAAGCATCACATTAATAGAAAAGGCACTGGGATGAGAATTTCATCTATGAAGAAAAAGGGCGGGAGGGCGGGGAAAACAAAGACAACTTAGGATGGATAAAAAGAACTCCAGGATGAAATATGAGGATTGATCTTGCACATATTGGAGAGGATTGAATTATCTTTAAGAGAAGTGCACCGCTTAGGAATAAGATTTGACATGACAATTTGATTAACCAAAGGATTAGCACTTCCATATAAATATGAGAACACTGCTTAGGAAGGATATGAAATCACCACTTGACATTGAAGCAACTCGCATTACCATACTCCAACACAAAACAAAGGATGTGGCTTGCAAATTAAGCCAGAAACAAATACATAACCCATTTGCATTTGTCGGAATTGGGGCTCCGGGGACCCAGAAAGGTTCGAACTCTGGGGTGCACTCATTCTCCTGCCCTGATCTACCTCACAAACGCCCGGCGACTCTTCGGCGGCTTGAGCTAAAGAAGACGAACAAGGGACATACGGTTTACCCAGGTTCGGGCCACCTCGCGGTGTAAGACCCTACTCCTGCTTGTCTGGATTGCTTGAGGATGAGGGTGAGTACAAGGTGTGTTCTTTTTTGTCCAGGGCTCGATGCCCTCTACGGTGGCTGGTTCCTACTCTTATATTGGCCTTGGTCCTCTTCCCCCGAAAATACGAGGCGGGAAGGGTTTCCACAACGGCCAGTTTGAAGGGGGACAGGGCTGCAGCCTATCCTGACAAAAGTGGTCTTTGCCTGTCAAAGCTCCTCGTCGTGACGTGCTTGTGTGCTCAGGAGTGACCTACGTCCTGTCGAGTCCCCAGTCTTGGTCTTCTTGCACAAGAAGGGAAACCTTTGGGGATTTCTTTGGGAGCTCGCGAGCTGGCGTTGCTCCTCTATCACCAAGGAGGAAAGCCTCTCTGTCCGTGCCAGCTGGTATCGCTCCTGGCACCATTTGGCGCGGTGCGCGTCATCCATGTGCGGGCGCATGGTCACAAGGTCCTGTCGAGCCAATCCCTAGTGGACCCGCCTCCTGAGGACATCAGGGACAACCCTGCAGAGAGGCCTCGTGAAGTCCCTGGCAGCGTCATCGCCAGGGACTCGTGAGAGGCGGGCCCTCGTGAAGACCTCGCCCGTGAAGCTCATAGACGGGCAACCCAGCGCTTAAGGCATCCCCTGCATCCTGGGCCGCAGGCAGACGGGCCTGGGTACCCCCAATCGCAGAGGCCCGACAGTAGCCCCCGGGCCCATGGCTTGCACGGTGTGTCCTGTTGGGGAAAGCAAAATGACACGGGCCCTAAGCACCTGCGGGCCAGGCTTGACATGTGGCGCGCGATGTAGCGCGCGTCGCCTACACTTCTCCACGACGCCTCGAGGACTGCGCTTCCACCTAGAAAACCGCCATGCCTGACGGGGGGAATCGCCATTGCATAACTCCCCGTTCGCCTTCCACCATGCTGCTCCTTCATCCTTGCGCGAACATTGTCACCGCCTTCTCACTTTCTTCCATGGTGGCCAAGAAGGATGCTGTGAGCGCAGGAGCGCGGGCTGGGCCTTCAGCACCGCCTTCATCCCCCGGAGGCGACGGGGGCCAACGCCCAAGGCTGACTGCTACTTCTCGAGCATGCGTTGGTTTCCGTGAAGAGGAACGGGTGATGCAGCAAAGTAGATAAGTATTTCCCTCAGTTGTTGAGAACCAAGGTATCAATCCAGTAGGAGATACAAGGAAGTCCCCAATAGATGTACCTACACAAAGAATCAAACACTTGCACCCAACGCTATAAAGGGGTTGTCAATCCCTTCACGGTTACTTGCAAGGATGAGATCTGATAGAGATAGATAGATATGATTGCTTGAAAGTAAAGTAAAACAAAAGTAAAAAGATTGCAGCAAGATATTTTTGGTATTTTTGGTTTTAGATCTGAAAGTATAATATGGAAAATAGACCCGGGGGCCATAGGTTTCACTAGAGGCTTCTCTCATGATGGCAAGTATTACGGTGGGTGAACAAATTACTGTCGAGCAATTGATAGAAAAGCGAATAATTATGAAGATATCCAAGGCAATGATTATGCATATAGGCATCACGTCCGTGTCAAGTAGACCGAAACGATTCTGCATCTACTACTATTACTCCACACATCGACCGACTCTTGCCTGCATCTAGAGTATTAAGTTCATGAAGAATAGAGTAACACATTAGGTAAGATGACATGATGTAGAGGGATAAACTCAAGCAATATGATGAAAACCCCATCTTTTTATCCTCGATGGCAACAATACAATACGTGCCTCGCTACCCCTACTATGTCACTGGGTGAGGACACCGCAAGATTGAACCCAAAACTAAGCACTTCTCCCATTGCAAGAATTACCAATCTAGTTGTCCAAACCAAACCAATAACTCGAAGAGACTTGCAAAGATATGAAACCATGCATATAAGAATTCAGAAAAGACTCAAATAATATTCATAGATAATCTGAACATAAACCCACAATTCATCGGATCTCGACAAACACACCGCAAAAGAGTATTACATCGGATAGATCTCCATGAAGATCATGAAGAACATGGTATTGAAGAGCAAAGAGGGAGAATAAGCCATCTAGCTACTAGCTATGGACCCGAAGGTCTGTGGTGAACTACTCAAGCATCATCGGAGGTGCAATGGAGTTGATGTAGATGCCCTCCGTGATTGAATCCCCCTCCGGCAGATTACCGGAAAAGGCTCCAAGATTGGATCTCACGGGAA
The DNA here is from genome assembly GCA_039707655.1 of Elymus sibiricus. Taxonomy (NCBI): domain Eukaryota; kingdom Viridiplantae; phylum Streptophyta; class Magnoliopsida; order Poales; family Poaceae; genus Elymus; species Elymus sibiricus. The sequence continues at coordinate 186,928,968 of CM077669.1, read as the reverse complement.
CCGAGGCTCCTGGCGGCGGAAAAGTGTTTTTTGGCTCTCTTTGGTATCCAGGGAATATTTGTGAATTTATAGGCCGAGAAATAGGGTTGGGGGAGCTGCCGTGGGCCCACAAGCCAGGGGGGCGCGCCCTACCCCCCTGGGCGCGCCCCTATGGCTTGTGGCCACACGACGGTTCTCCTGCCTTGGTCTCCAAGCTTGGTAGATGTCTTCTGGTCCAAGAAAAATTATTCCGAAGATTTTATTCCGTTTGGACTATGTTTAATATTCCTTATCTGCAATACTCAAAAACAAGGAAAAAACAGAAACTGGCACTAGGCTCTAGATTAATAGGTTAGTCCCAAAAATAATATAAAATAGCATATTAATGCATATAAAACATCCAAAACAGATAATATAATAGCATGGAACAATCAAAAATTATAGATACGTTGGAGACGTATCAAGCATCCCCAAGCTTAATTCCTGCTCGTCCTCGAGTAGGTAAATGATAAAAACAGAATTTTTGATGTGGAATGCTACCTAACATATTTATCCATGTAATATTCTTTTTTGTGGCATGAATATTCAGATCCGTAAGATTCAAAACAATAGTCTAATATTGACATAAAAACAGTAATACTTCGAGCACACCAACAAGGCAATCGTGTCCTTTCGAAATAACATGGCCTTAGAAAGTTATCCCTACAAAATCATATGGTCTGGCTATGCTCCATCTTCCCCACACAAAGTTTCTAAATCATGCACAACCCCGATGAACAAGCCAAGCAATTGTTTCACACTTTTGGTGTTCTCAAACCTTTTCAACTCTCACGCAATACATGAGCGTGAGCCATGGATATAGCACTATAGGTGGAATAGAATATGGTGGAGGTTACAAGGGAAAGGAAAAAGATAATCTCACATCAACTAGGCGTATCAACGGGCTATGGAGATGCCCATCAATAGATATCTATGTGAGTGGGTAGGGATTGCCATGCAACGGGTGCACTAGAGCTATAAGTGTATGAAAGCTCAAAAAGAAAACTAAGTGGTCGTGCAAGATGAAACTCCACTAGTTATATGAAAGTGACAAAATAGGAGACTCTCTATCATGAAGATCATGGTGCTACTTTGAAGCACAAGTGTGGAAAAGTATAGTAGCAATTGTCCCTTCTCTCTTTCTCTCATTTTTTTTGGTGGGCATCTTTGGCCTCTTTTTTTTTATTTGGGCTTCGCTGGCCTCTTTTATTTTTTTGTAAAGTCCGGATACTCATCCCAACTTGTGAGGGAGTCATGGCTTCCATCATCCTTTTCTCACATGGGACAATGCTCTAATAATGAAAATAATCACACTTTTATTTACTTACAACTCAAAAGGAAAATTACAACTCGATACCTATGACAAAATATGACTCTATATGCAATATGAAAGTGATGGTGCATGTCATGAAAAGCGGAACGGTGGAAGTTGCATGGCAATATATCTCGGAATGGCTATGGAAATGCCATAATAGGTAGGTATGGTGGCTGTTTTGAGGAAATTATATGGTGGCTGTTTTGAGGAAGGTGGGTTTGATGTACCGGCGAAAGTTGCGCGGTACTAGAGAGGCTAGCAATGGTGGAAGGGTGAGAGTGCGTATAATCCATGGACTCAACATTAGTCATAAAGAACTCACATACTTATTGCAAAAGTCTATTAGTTATCAAACAAAGCATTAGACGCATGCTCCTAGGGGAGAGGTTGGTAGGAGTTAACCATCGCGCGCTCCCGACCCTCACACAAAGGTCGACAATCATTAAACAAATCATGCTCCGACTTCGTTACATAACGGTTCACCATACGTGCATGATACGGGAATCACAAACTTCAACACAAGTATCTCTTCCAATTCACAACTACTCACTAGCATGACTCTCATATTACCATCTCCATTATCTCAAAACTATATGCAAGGAATCAAACTTCTCATAGTATCCAATGCACTTAATATGAAAGTTTTTATTATATCCCTCTTGGATGCCTATTATATTAGGACTAAATTCATAACCTAAACAAATTACCATGCTGTTTTAAGAAACTCTCAAAATAATATAAGTGAGGTACGAGAGTTCAATAATTTCTATAAAATATAACACCACCGTGCTCTAAAAAGATATAAGTGAAGCACTAGAGCAACATTGCCTAGATCAAAAGATATAAGTGAAGCACATAGAGTATTCTAATAAATTCACGATTCAGCGTGTCTCTCTCAAAAATATGTGTGCAGCAAGGATGATTGTGGCAAACTAAAAAGCAAAGACTCATATCATACAAGACGCTCCAAGCAAAACACATATCATGTGGTGAATAAAAATATAGCCTCAAGTAAATTTACTGATGGATTGAAGACGAAAGAGGGGATGCCTTCCGGGGCATCCCCAAGCTTAGGCTTTTTGGTATCCTTGAATATGGCTTGGGGTGCCTTGGGCATCCCCAAGCTTAGGCTCTTGCCACTCCTTATTCCATAGTCCATCAAATCTTTACCCAAAACTTGAAAACTTCACAACACAAAACTCAACAGAAAACTCATGAGATCCGTTAGTATAAGAAACATAAATCACCACTTATGTACTGTTGTGAACTCATTCTTTATTTATATTGGTGTAATATCTACTGTATTCTAACTTCTTCATGGTTCATACCCCCCGATACAACCCATAGATACATCAAAATAAGCAAACAACACATAGAAAACAGAATCTGTCAAAAACAGAATAGTCTGTAGCAATCTATAGACTTCGAATACTTATGTAACTCCAACAATTCTGAACAATTAGGAAAACCAGGGTAATTTACATATAAATCTTTTGTAAAAATTTCAGATCAAAAGCATGTTCCAGTGAATTTATAAAATTCCTGGACTGAGAGCAAAAGTTTCTATTTTTCAGCAAAATCAAATCACAAACACCGTAGACCATCCCAAAGGTCTTACTTGGATCAAACACTAATTTAAACAAGAAAACACAATTACTACATAGGTAATAATGTGTGAAACACTAAAAAATAGAAGCAAAAACAAAAGCATAAAAATAAAATTGGGTTGCCTCCCAACAAGCGCTATTGTTTAACGCCCCTAGCTAGGCATAATGATTTCAATGATGCTCACATAAAAAGTAGTAATTGAGATATGCAAAAGAGCATCATGAATTGCATGAAAAACACATTTAAGTCTAACCCACTTCCTATGCATAGGGATTTTGTGAGCAAACAATTTATGGGAACAAGAATCAACTAGCATAGGAAGGCAAAACAAGCATAACTTCAAAACTTTAAACACATAGAGAGGAAACTTGATTTTATTGCAATTCCTACAAGCATATGTTCCTCCCTCATAATAAATTTCAGTAGCATCATGAAGGAATTCAACAATATAACTATCATATAAAATTTTCTCTTCATGATCCACATGCATGCAAAGTTGACACTCTTCCAAAATAGTGGGATTATCATTAACTAGAGTCATGACCTCTCCAAACCCACTTCTATCAAAAATTTCATAAGATTGAACACTCTCCAAAATAGTGGGATCGATAATGCCTAAAGTTGACACTCTTCCAAACCCACTTTCAATATCATAATCATCAAGAGTATTAAATAAATTGTCAAGATCATAAGAAACATTATCACCCCAATCATGATCATTGCAATAAGTAGTGGTCATGTCAAACTCATCAAATATAGCATCCCCAAGCTTGTGGGTTTGCATATCATTAGCACAATTGATATTAATAGAATTTATAACAATATCATTGCAATCATGCTTTTCATTCAAGGAAACATCGTGAATCACTTCATCACAATTTTCAGATTCACGAATCTCAAGCAAAACTTCATAGAGATAATCAAGTACACTCAACTCACTAGCAATTGGTTCATCATAATTGGATCTCTTGAAAAGATTAGCAAGTGGATGAGGATCCATATCAATAGATTTTTAGCAAGCGAAGATGCAAGCAAAATAGAAGGCACATGGCAACACAAGCAAAAAGGCAAACGGAAAAGAGGGCGAATAAAACGGCAAATTGGTGAAGTGGGGGAGAGGAAAACGAGAGGCAAATGGCAACTAAAGTAAATGCAAGAGATGAGTTTGTGATGGGTACTTGGATGGCTTGATGTAGATCTCCCCGGCAACGGCGCCAGAAATTGGCAAGTTGACGGGAGAGTTCTTATCCTGACTTGCTATGTATCTCCCCGGCAACGGCGCCAGAAATCCTTCTTGCTACTTCTCGAGCATGCGTTGGTTTCCGTGAAGAGGAACGGGTGATGCAGCAAAGTAGATAAGTATTTCCCTCAGTTGTTGAGAACCAAGGTATCAATCCAGTAGGAGATACAAGCAAGTCTCCAATAGATGTACCTACACAAAGAATCAAACACTTGCACCCAACGCTATAAAGGGGTTGTCAATCCCTTCACGGTTACTTGCAAGGATGAGATCTGATAGAGATAGATAGATATGATTGCTTGAAAGTAAAGTAAAACAAAAGTAAAAAGATTGCAGCAAGATATTTTTGGTATTTTTGGTTTTAGATCTGAAAGTATAATATGGAAAATAGACCCGGGGGCCATAGGTTTCACTAGAGGCTTCTCTCATGATGGCAAGTATTACGGTGGGTGAACAAATTACTGTCGAGCAATTGATAGAAAAGCGAATAATTATGAAGATATCCAAGGCAATGATTATGCATATAGGCATCACGTCCGTGTCAAGTAGACCGAAACGATTCTACATCTACTACTATTACTCCACACATCAACCGACTCCTGCCTGCATCTAGAGTATTAAGTTCATGAAGAACAGAGTAACGCATTAGGTAAGATGACATGATGTAGAGGGATAAACTCAAGCAATATGATGAAAACCCCATCTTTTTATCCTCGATGGCAACAATACAATACGTGCCTCGCTACCCCTACTATGTCACTGGGTGAGGACACCGCAAGATTGAACCCAAAACTAAACACTTCTCCCATTGCAAGAATTACCAATCTAGTTGGCCAAACCAAACCAATAACTCGAAGAGACTTGCAAAGATATGAAATCATGCATATAAGAATTCAGAAAAGACTCAAATAATATTCATAGATAATCTGAACATAAACCCACAATTCATCGGATCTCGACAAACACACCGCAAAAGAGTATTACATCGGATAGATCTCCATGAAGATCACGAAGAACATGGTATTGAAGAGCAAAGAGAGAGAAGAAGCCATCTAGCTACTAGCTATGGACCCGAAGGTCTGTGGTGAACTACTCACGCATCATCGGAGGGGCAATGGAGTTGATGTAGATGCCCTCCGTGATCGAATCCCCCTCCGGCAGATTACCGAAAAAGGCTCCAAGATTGGATCTCACGGGAACCGAGGCTCCTGGTGGTGGAAAAGTGTTTTTTTGGCTCTCTTCAGTATCCAGGGAATATTTGTGAATTTATAGGCCGAGAAATAGGGTTGGGGGAGCTGCCGTGGGCCCACAAGCCAGGGGGGCGTGCCCTACCCCCTGGGCGCGCCCCTGTGGCTTGTGGCCACACGGCGGCTCTCCTGCCTTGGTCTCCAAGCTTGGTAGATGTCTTCTGGTCCAAGAAAAATTATTCCGAAGATTTTATTCCGTTTGGACTCCGTTTAATATTCCTTATCTGCAATACTCAAAAACAAGGAAAAAACAGAAACTGGCACTAGGCTCTAGATTAATAGGTTAGTCCCAAAAATAATATAAAATAGCATATTAATGCATATAAAACATCCAAAACAGATAATATAATAGCATGGAACAATAAAAAATTATAGATACGTTGGAGACGTATCACTGACTCCAACACGATGGCGCTGGACTATCAACGACGAGTAAGTGTACTGTCATCCCTGCCCTTTCTTGCTTATCCAGCTTGGCCGGTGAGCCTGATCACCGAATTTCCTAAGGCGCCCACGCTCAAGAGGCGGAGGGATGCCTCGCCCGGGGCGCCCTCCCGCGCGCTGCCTGTTGGAGAGGCCTCCGCTTGCGCGCCCGGCTTGGCGGGGCCCGGGGGGCACACGGGATCGAGGCTCCTGGCCCGTAGGGAGGCGGCCATCATTGAGCGGGAGGCCGACATGGCCCTCCGTGAGCGGGAGGCCGCTCGGACCGCCTTGGAACAAGAGGCGGAATGCGAGCGCCTTGAGACCCTGGAAGGCCGGGTTCTTGCCGACGAGGCCGCCCTCGCGATAGTGCGCGAGAAGGCCCTGGCCGACGCCGGTGCGAGGGTGGGTCAAGATCGGGATGCTGCCCCTGGAGGAGTAACACAGCGAGCTGGCTCGGCAGGAGGCCCGCGTCCAGCTTCGTTGCGACGCGCTCCAAGAGGAGGTGGGCGCGCTCCGAACCCAGCTGCAGGGCATCGAGACCGATCTCCAGGCTGCCCTCACGAGTAAGGGGGATGTCGAGGCGGAGTTGGCATCGCTGCAGGCTCAGGTCGGTGAAGCCGCTGATGTAGTGCAGATGGCCAGGGACGACGCGGCCCGGGCGCGTATGATGGAGGCGCAGCGCGCAAGGCAGTTCCTGGACCCCGCGCGTCGCTCGGGCGGCGCGGTCTGCCGCTTTGTCAGGGACGTCCCGGAGCTGCCGCGTGCGCACGGCAACGGGGGCTCCCTCGACTTCTTCCTTAAGGTGGTGGAGGCGCTAGAGTCGGGCGTCTCCAAGGTGGACGAAGACATCGAGTCAAGCACGCGCGATCTTCTGGACTGCGCGCTGACGCGCATCTTCTCCAACCTCCGCCGTCATGATCCTACCTTTGACCTCTCCAACGTGATGGAGCCGGTGCCTGCGGAGCTCCGGAGCCCCCTCATGGACGAGGTTTACGGACAGGTGGAGTCGCTGGTCGGGCGGTTCACCCAGGATGCGCCTTCTGAGGAGAGCGTGAGCCTTGGCGCCACAACCCTAGATAGTCTTGACGAAGGCAGCGCCTCCTCCGCTTAAGCTTTAGGTTCTTCTTCTATTGTACCTTGAATCGCCTGGCCCCAGCGCGGGCGTAAGACATTTGCAATGCACTTTTGTTTATATGGTAGTTGTTTGTCGCGCATTGAGACACCCTTGCTCCCCCTGCTGGGGCCTTTGCTTTCCTTCGCGCAGCCCCCACACCTTGGCTGGCTGGGGCTTGCGAGGCCAGCGAAAGCCCGTGACGCACAGCGCCCGAGGTCCCCGTTTGTGATGCGCGGCGCGGCCTCGGGGTGGCAGGCCCCGAGAGTCTTTAGCACCTAGCCCTTACCTCGCTAGGTTGCCCTCGCCAGACCTCCCTCGGGGAGCCATTCCGCTGGGCGCTCCACCCGGGATTCCATACGATCATTAGTTCATGCCTGGGCTCCGCACGAGGGTGCCCGTCGCCCAAGGCCTTCGAGAGGCGATATCAAAGGCTTCGGCAAGATGATGTGCGCAGGCGTAACCCAGGGGCCCAGGCCTACCTCGTGGGGCCAGCCAGGCACGAGCTACTGGGGCCGGCCGAACACTGGCACCGCACCTACCTTGGTCGATCCGTCCCGCTAAGATTCTTGGGATGGCTTCAGGAAGCGGCCTCGCGGAAGGCGCCATGAAGTCCCCCGACGATGGCTGCTGGCGCGGGCCTTGCTCGCGAAACTCATCGATGGGCCGAGCCTGGTCTGCTGCACACGTCGCGCCTTGGGCCGCATGTATCTGTGCCTAGGTACCCCTAGCCCCGCGGGCCTGGCGATGCAATCCATGGGCGCACGGTGGGCACGGTTCCTCCAGCGGGGGAAATCAGAATGGCATGGGCCCCAACCACTTAGGAGTTAGGCGCGACGCATGGCGCATGATGGGGCACGGGGCCCCTTCGCTTCCTGCGATGCCTCGGTAGACGCCCAGTGCTGACATAAAGCTTTTGCGTGACGCGTGGCCATCATTGCTCCTCCTAGCCCTGCGTCAGCTTAACGAAGGTGAAGGGGGTGCAGGCTGGGTGCCCAGCAGGGCTGTATATAAGAGCGAGGGGAGGAGTCCCTTATCGCATCTTCCTCGCTCTCGGCCTCCACCCCCGCTCGCCGCCGTAGCAGTAATGGCACCTGCGAGGAAGTTCTCCGCTGCTGAGAAGGAGAAAACGGCGATGGAGGAGGTGGGCATGCTGAGGCTGACGAAGGGAGGTGGCCGCCCTCGCGCGCCCATCGCCTCGCTCGAGGCACCCCTCCAGGGGCGCGGGCGACCTCCGCCGGCGACCCACGTCGGCTCGAGTAGCCGTGGGAGGAGCTCTACCCGTGGGCGCGGGCGCAATGGGCGAGGCGGCCGCGGACGGGGCCAGAGGTATGGTTCAGCTACCCGACCGCCCCGGCCGCGAGGCCATTCCGCCGACGCGGTCCACGAGTTCCTCGTAAGGATGGAGAGCAAACCCCGCACCTAGCTCCGGCTCCCGGACTCCTTCACGAGAGAGATGGGGGAGTGCGCACCCCTGGGCCTGTGGCCGTAGCCAGACGGCTGATGCAACGGGTCTTCCTGGGTGGTGACGGAGTTCAACCCTCTCGGCTTCATGTTCTTGAGGCGCGGGTGGAAGTCGTTCGCCCTCGCCCGCGGCTTGCGGGAAGGGCATGTCCTCCATTTTAAGTTCGACGGGGCCGCCACGCTCTTCATGAAGATCTTCGGGGAGGCCGAAGATCGCCTGGACTGCTGCATGGAGGGCGACAACAGCAGCAGCAGCGGCAGCTCATCCTCCGGGGGAAGCGGGAGCGACAACGACTCCGACGGCTCCCCGGGTGCCTACGTCAAGGAGGAGGACTCCGACTAGGTGCGGTGCCGTCAGAGTCGGGGTCCCTGGAGGCGGCGCTGTGAGAGTCCATCCCTTCTTCTTTTGCATTGTCTTTCCTTTCCTGCAATGAAGCATGTTGACCCCGTGGGGGTGTGTAAAGAACGGGTTATCACCTTCGTGCCTTACATCGAACACTATTTGGGTTAAAAACTAGTTTCCTCTCTACGCTCTTTGTTAAGCTTGTACCCCTCTCCGGGATCGTCCTGACGTTCTGTGTTGTTGGGACCCAGCCCCCGGGTGCGTTCCAGCCGTCATCGGTATGAAGGGTCCTGACACGTGATGCTCAGGGACTCGTCTGGGCTCGCCTCGTGGGGCCCCTTGGAGGAACCGACCCGGGGAGAGATCCTGCGTGAAAACACTTGGTCTAGAACGGCACGCGCTTACCAATTTACAGTTGGGCACCATGCAAGGAAAACAGGCACCAGGAGCCTTGGTGAGGCGACGTGCGCGTGGGCATGTCTGCGAGCCAGAACCCAATCCTTTGGGTTCCAGCATCATTGGGACTAACCCAAGCACAGGCACCGTGCCCAGCCCCCGCACGTGTGAGGCCCAAGGGGGAGCCGGTGGGTGCGTGCCGCGGAGGGGGCCTGCTGCTGCCGAGGTGAGGGCCGTTCACCCTTAGGGCTTCTCCGCCCGCGTGGAGCATGGGGCTTCCACTTGGGCGTGGGCATAGTCGCGATTCGACAGTTATTCCGCCAGTGCGGAACATGGGGCTTCCACTTGGGCGTGGGCATAGTCGCGGTTCGACAGTTATTCCACCAGCGCGGAACATGGGGCTTCCACTTGGGCGTGGGTGGGAGTCCTCCCGAGGCCAAAGCCTGGCGCGTCGGGAGGCTCCGGGGCGTGTACAACCCCTAACTCATTATTACATGAGAGTGTCACGGGTGGTGATAAGGGAGGTGTCGGGTGCCCCGAGCGCCAGGCTTGGTACCCTTTCCTCGTTCTCCGGGCGGCTTTGCGCCCGGTTTTCGGCGCGGCAGCGCGCTCCCGTTACCCATAACATGCGCGCGAGGCGCACCGTGCAATCGTCATGGCCCTGCGTCAGGGGAGGCGAGGCGCCCGCCCAGGGGCGGCTTCGCCCATGCCGACCCGAGCTGAGCCATGCCCCCATTACCCGCCCATGACGGTTCTCCGGGAGGGCGGGACACTAAGGACCCTGGTGGGGTGACTTGCACGGGGGGCCAGCCCGTGAGCCAGATCTCGGTCATTTGGATTTCTCAGCGCTGCGAGGACAAGTCCTGGCGTAGACGCCGTGTCTAGCCCTCTCCCGCGGGACCGTCGAAGGGGCGGTTGTATGGGCGCAAAAATCCCGAGTGATGGCGAGGCGCTACACTTAAAGTTTAAACAAATGGCATAATCTCAACAGGGGTTAATCGGGATTATTTCATAACGAGGGAGTGCCAGCTTCGGGGTAATGCAAAATACAAAAAGGGGATGAGGGGCCGCTTGACTCACACATACCACAAAAAATAACCTGGCAGCTATGCCGCTGCGGGTGCGTTAGACCGCTTGATGAAGCGTGCCGTGGAGGTTCACCCCTCAGGGGCCGGCTGGCTCCTGGGGCTTTGGAGTCCGGCGAGGCCCTGGCACCATGCAAGGCGCCATCGCGAGCCGTGCCTGCTTTTGGAAGGTGACGCTAGCGTTCACCAAGCCAAAAGGCACGCGGGCGTAGTTGATGGTGATGCGCGAGGGCCGGAAGAGGCCCTGGGACCCGGCCCTGTTAGGGCCCGCGAGGTCGACGTACGGGCGCCCCCTGCCGCTCCTCCTGGGGGCGACGGTCAGTACTGTCTGGCTTTCCAGGTGACGCTGCTCCCGCTGCTTGCCGATCCCTTGGTCGATGAGCTCCCGTGACACCGGCGCCAGGCGCCGTGCTCCCTACTCGTGGGGGCACGCGTTGAGGCATGCCTCCAAGTGGTGCCCGAGCTCCTCCCTCATCATACCTGCCAAGTCAGACGCTTCCCGGGCGGAAGACCCCAAGCCTAGCCTGAGGGAGGCACCGGGCGTGCCTTCCTATGTCGAGAAGAGGCTGGCGCCGTCAAGGGGCACGGGGCTCGCATTGTCAGTGTCGAGCGCTAAATTCTTCATCTTGGCAAGGCCTGGAACGAGCAGCAGTTCCTTCTTCCTTGGGAGCACGGACTCGCGAGGCCCAGCACCTCCCTCGTCGTCGGAATGCTCGGCCGCGACAGCTTTGTAGGCCCGCTCGAGGGAACAGACCGCGTCTTTCTCGCCGCAGGCAATGGTGATGACGCCGTCGGGGCCCGGCATCCTGAGGATGTTGTAGCCATGGTGGGTCACTGCCATGAAATTGGCCAGGGCCGGGTATCCCAGGATCGTGTTGTACGGGAGGCCGATGTGCGCTACGTCGAAGTCGATGAGCTCGGTGCGGTAATTGTCGCGCGTGCCGAAGGTGACGGGGAGACGGACTTGCCTCAAGGGGACGATGAGACCGCCGGCGGCGCCGGAGAACGTCCTAGTGTCGGTGTCAAAACCGGCATATCTCATGGTAGGGGTCCTAAGCTAGGCGTCTTGGAGCGATGGTGATATGGACACAGGATTTTACCCAGGTTCGGGCTCTCTCAAGGAGATAATACCCTACGTCCTGCTTTTGATTGTATTGATATGGGGATAGTACATAGTACAAGTATCTACCACGAGATTATTGTAATGAATATGATATATGTCTATTGACTAGCCTGGCCTCGGTTTATATAATACCAGAGGCCTAGGGTTTAGAGGAGTCCTTGTCTTGCGCACCAAGTCTTGTGGAATCTCCCTTGTATGCATCATGGGCTGCCCGAAGTGGCCCATTAGTGAATCGTCATGGGGGTCCTCGGCCCGACCCATAGGCCGGGAGGCGACGTGATGAGTACCCCCTAGTCCAGGACACCGTCAGTAGCCCCGTGAACCGGTTTTCAAGTTGGGGACGCTCCTCGGTTCTTCCGAACAGTTCTTTTTCTTCGGTCGTCGGTCTTGAAAACTAGTTCAACAAATCTTCCCATCTTTCATCTTGAGGATCGCCAAAGTGTATCCGAAGAGTTCACACGTCGGGCATCCGAGGAGCCCCTTTAAGTTCTCGGCCTTTATTAATGCCTTGTTATTTTTTACGCCATACCTCGGGTTTGAAGTGCTTCCCGTACGGCGGTGTCCTCTTGCGTCCGAGCTCCAACGCCGAACTGCATCCGAGGTGTATTTTTGCAGTCGAGCTCCAACGCTGGTCGGCATCCGAGGTGTCATAGATTACCTCGGTCTCTGAAAATTTGAAGGAGTCAATCCGAGCTTAAATGCCGGAATAGACTTTTATGGAGCCAGCCATTCACATCCGAGCTTTATGCCGGACTGCTTCCGAGGTGCCTCCGATCTTGAGCTTTATGCCGGACTGCTTCCGAGCTCCAACGTCGGACTGCATCCGAGCTCCAACGATGATCAGTGTCCGAGGTCTCATAAATTACCCTGGTCTTTAAAAAATTGAAGGAATTCAACCGAGCTTAATGCCGAAAATTCCCTCTATGGAGCCAACCACTTGCGCCCGAGCTTTATGCCGGACTGCTTCCGAGGTCGTGCACCACCCCGGCCGTAGGCTGATTTTTTGAGGATATTTAATTCCGATTGGTGAAATTTATTCTCTGACGAGCTGTATAACCAGTAGCCCTCAAGGTGTGTGTTGGGCTAAAACACGAGATGCACCTAAAGGATAAAAGAAAACCACTAATCCCAGTAACCCCTGAGACTTGGGTCGATTTGCAAAATTGGCCCGAGGATCAAGTTCTTGCTCGGCGGCATACGTTAGGGATGGAAACGCGGTACGCAGTAGTTTTCGAGACTCGGGTTGGGTGCTGCGGACCAACCTGAGGATCGAATCTCCTCGGGAACCATATTGCACTTTGGATTTGCTGCATTGTATAGGCAATGCAGTAGCCCCCGAGCCTTAATTTAGGCACGAGTGGTTGAATTAAGGATCGATATTTGTTTGACACAAACTTTGTTATGTTTGACACAATTTATGTGTAATGATTCTATGTATCCAAGTACTTTATATCATTAATGCTCGGATCCACATTGTACAAGACTTTGTTGACCGACCATCGGCTTCAACCTCCTCGGCCAGTAGCCGAGGAGTGTTTGTCCTACTTTATAAAGCCTTTATAAGGGCAAAGATTTATGGCAAACAAGGCAATCCGGCCATACAGTTTTATAAACAAAGGTACGCAGAGAGATATGTTATATTACTATTTAACGTAAGAAACATCTTCTGGGAAAAATAGTTCTTTTATAAGTTCCTTTTCCTAGGATATCATGTTGACCATGATTGTGAAACCTCAACTCCGATCAATGTGGGAGAAAAAATATTGAGGATTTAGTTTGGGGAATGTTCCCGAACTCTATGGTCTTTAATGAACCAAAATTTTCACTTTTGTCATTGCCGACCAATTATATTCTTAAGATGGCTAGCTTTTGGCTTCACCCAGTCTGAGGTACTAACCCGGATGACCCGAAAGTAACAATCACAGAGGTGCTCCCCTTACCCCCTAGCTGAACAATCGGGAACGTAGGGGGTAAGCACAGGAGCCAGGCAACCCAGCTTGGCCAAAATCTTAAGTCAAATTGATGCATATTTATGAATTTATAACGATGATTACGGAAGGCAGCACTCGTATATTGAATACAAATGCTTTTTATGCTATATGCTATTTTGACTCCTCTGTGACCGTTTATCATTTGTGAGTGGCCCATCGTTGGCTTCTACCCCTTTGTAGATGCTATGCAGGGTGTTTCTGCAGTAACAAGACAACCCTTAGCCGACGTCTCGGTGCCCAGAGGCGTTTGTGTTAGCGGAAATGAGGCAATTAGATATCTAGGCTTTATAACTTTCACTTGGTCATGGGAGCTTAAAGTTTGGGAGGCCAGTTACTAGCCCCCGGTTAGTGTTCGTCGTCAGCCGAGGTCAAGACGTTAACACTCCGGCCAATTTTATGAAAGGCCCGTTGTTTAATACGGTCATCGGATCGCCGACCAGTTTATGCTCATTGTGACAGTCAGTTTTCGGCTTTCTCCACTGAGGTACTTGACCAGTTAAACCGGAAGTACAATCGCAGTGGTTCTCCCTTTGCACTCCTAGCCGAACAAAGCGGAACGTGGGAGGCAAGCACAGGAGCCGGGCAACCCAACTATTGACCGAAGACACAATTCAAAACTTGTGCATATAAAGCAATATCCGAGAACGTTTTGCCGAGGACTCCTCGGAGTGCCTTGGCTTTTGGTGGGTTCAGCTCTAGTCGCAGCCCCCCGTTGATATTGTCGATGCTTTAAAAGTGTACTGCGAGAGTTATGCTCGGAAAAAACAAAAATTTATGCAAAAAACTTTATGTTTAGATAAAAGAAAATTGTGCCAATCCGAAACTGGTCTTAAAATTAATATGTGCTTTGGTCGTGCTTTAACATGATACATCCGATCTCCAGGCTCCAAGCGGGCCAGCCTTTGGCTTCAACCTCCATATCCCGAAGGCGGAGTGTTTCTCTGAGACCTGTTTAGCGAACTAAACTCGAGCGGCTTTAGAAAGAAACCAGACTATCCGGCTATTGACCACACACTAGTGTCGGAAAAAGGAGTAGTAGAAAAAGACTTTGCAACGACTAAGAAGAAAACACATTTATGATAAAACAACTCATACAAATTAAAGAGCCGCCGGTTAAATCGGGTAAATTTTTTTTTAACAAACAAAGTTTTTAACAAACATTTTTTGTTGTTTAACAAAAAATATAATGTTTGGTTGAACCGAACAAAAAATATAATTTCAAAGAGAGCTGAGCACGAAAATGACTTAGCTTGTTAATGTGCTCGGTGCAGTCCGGGGTTGTGGTGGGATAGAGACGTAGTCCTTGGCCTGGCTGAGGTCCCAGCCCCCAAGCCTGAGGTAATCGAGCAAAGAGCTCCGGTTGAGAAGTGGCGATGCAACACGGTTGCTGCGACGAGGCGAAGCCCCCGGTCCAGCCGAGGAGACAGAGTAGTTCGGCAGCGTGACGGCGAAGCCACCGGTTATCATAGGAAAAGGAAGTGTTTTTTACAAACAAACATGTTTATTTAACATAAATATAATGCTTGGTCGAACCGAACAAAAATTAAAAAAAAGTTGAGCATGAAAGCAACTTAGCTGATTAATGTGCTCGGTGTTGATGACGTGGTCCGAGCTTGCGGCGGGTTGTCGTCCCAGCCCTCAAGCCAGTCTCGAGGTGCCTGGGGGGAGAGCTCAGCTTGATGAAGTGGTGATGCAACACGGTCGATGTGATGACGCGAAGCCCCAGGTCCAGCCGAGGAGACGAAAGTGGTCGGTTGGTGACGCCGAAGTCCCTAGAGCAGCTTGATGAAGAGATGGAGAAACCCCCGGTCTAGCCGGGGTGTTGGAGCAGATAGGCGGAGAGATGCTGGAGCCTCCATGTCAGCCGACGTGTTAAAGCAGATCGGCGTGGTGATTATTGGCTTGAAGAAAAGGCGGCACGTCGGTGCTAACGCAGGTCAAAATTTGTGACGCGGTCGATGCCAGCTTGATGAAGTGACCGCGCGGCGATTCTGGTGTGCCAGCCTCGTGCAATCCGTGGGGCGACGATGCCGAACTCTTGGTCAGGTTGCCGAACTCTTGGTTGGGTTGCCGAACTCTTGGTTGGCTTGCCGAGGTGATGAATCTGAAGAGGTTGACCTCGACTCGACAAAGCGACGATCTAGCGCAGGTCGGCAGCCGTGGAGCAATGTTGTCGTGCCGGTTTGACATCGGCATGATGGTGAAAATTGCCGAAAAAAGACTTAAAATTTGTGGGTACGTGTTTGAGAACAACACAATACCCTAAAAAAAATATTCCTTCAAAAAGGATGTCCAATATCCCGTTCATGAAGAAAGATGAATTCGGGTCGGATTCGTTTTCGCGCAGGAAACAGATCCGGAAATTGACACACTCATTGGGCCGTTCCCGGAGTTTGAACGGTCGGATCGAGCTGAAATTTTGAGGGGTTGTCTATATAGGAATGCCGCAGAGGATCAACGGTTAGATCTTCCAAAGGATGAACGAGCTGGGCGCTGGACTCCTCGTCCTAAAGTCGTCTAGATTCACGCCCAGATTTGACAGGGCTCCGGTATATTGTAGATCGCCGGAGATTCCTCCACCGGAACGCGACGAAATTTTGCAGCATTGTTCTAGAATCAATTCCGCACAATTCCACTAAAGCAATCGTCAAAACGACACTCGAGGAGGCGGTGACGACGAACACGAATCCGCTGTCCAAAAAAACTGCATGATCGCGTGAGGGCAATGTTGACGTTGAGCCCCCGAGCACCATGGAGGATTCTTCCATGATCTTGGTTGAGATTGGAGTTGATGTTGATGAAGACACCCGTCCGATCTATATGATCCGACGTGGAGCGCAGTCCTCGGCATAGCCAAGGTGACCAGTCAAGCCGGCGACGAAGATGCCGACGTTGACGATGTAGCTCAGTTCCGACGCGTAGATCGCGATGGAGCCGATCTAAATTCCGATCGCACCGCGGCGACTACCCAGTAGGCTCTCAATGAAAGCACCAATGTCAGTGTCAAAACCGGCATATCTCATGGTAGGGGTCCTAAGCTAGGCGTCTTGGAGCGATGGTGACATGGACACATGATTTTACCCAGGTTCGGGCTCTCTCAAGGAGATAATACCCTACGTCCTGCTTTTGATTGTATTGATATGGGGATAGTACATACTACAAGTATCTACCATGAGATTATTGTAATGAATATGATATATGTCTATTGACTAGCCTGGCCTCGGTTTTATATAATACCAGAGGCCTAGGGTTTAGAGGAGTTCTTGTCTTGCGCGCCAAGTCTTGTGAAATCTCCCTTGTATGCATCATGGGCTGCCCGAAGTGGCCCATTAGTGAATCGCCATGGGGGTCCTCGGCCCGACCCATAGGTCGGGAGGCGACGTGGTGAGTACCCCCTAGTCCAGGACACCGTCACCTAGTGGGCGCATGCTGGCTGTAGAGCACTTGGAGAGTCTCAAAGGTCTGCTCAGAGAGCACGTTGAGGCCGGCACCCCCGTCGACGAGGGTCTTGGTGTCGGGCCTCTGGGACTGGAGGTACCCAGGCCCGTCTACCTGTGGCCCACGACGCAAAGATTGCCTTAAGCATTGAGTGGCCCCACCCGCGAGCTTCACGGAGCTGGTTCTCATGAGGGCCAACGCCTCGCGAGGTGCGAGGCGACGTTACCATCAAGTACTTCACGAGGCTTCTCTGCGAGGCTGTCCTTGATGCCCTCAGGAGGCGGGTCTATCTAAGAGCCGGCCTGGCAGGGCCCCGCAACCCCACGCCCGCACATGGGTGACGCGCGCCTCGCCAAGCGGTACCAGCGGGCACGGACAAAGATGCTTTCCTCTTCGGTGATAGAGAATGGGCATCAGCTCGTGGGCTCTTAAAGCAACCCCCAAAGGTTTCCCTCCCCGAGCAAGAAGACCAAGACCGAGGGCACGGCCGGGCGGATGTCACCCCCGAGCCCATGAGCACGTCACGACTAAGAGGTTTGGCAGGCGAAGACCGCTTTTGTCAGGATAGGCTGCAGTCCCGTCCCCCTTCAAACTGGCCGTTGTGGCAACCCTTCCCGCCTTGTGTTTTCGGGGGAAGAGGACCGAGGCCAATATAAGAGTAAGGACCGGCCACCATAGAAAGAGAGAGCCGGGGGCAACCAAGAACACACCTTGTACTTATCCTCATCCTCAAGCAATCCACCAAGTAGGAGTAGGGTTTTACACCGCGAGGTGGCCCGAACCTGGGTAAACCATGTGTCCTTTGTTCATCTTCCTTAGCTCGAGCCGCCGGAGAGTCACCATGACGTTGCGAAGCAGAGTAGGGCAGGAGAGCGAGTGCACCCCAGTGTTCGAACCTTTTTGGGTTCCCGGAGCCCCGATTCCGACATTTGGCGCGCTAGGTAGGGGTGCGCCATTGCTCACCAGCTCCATCTCAGCTTTGCCCACGCCGACCCGATGGTTGACACCCGCCGCGCACGCACAGCGTGCTCAACGCCGAATGAGCGCCACGGCCTCGCCCATGTCACGGACGAAGCTGTCGACGGCCGCGCTGCCTGCGAGCGACCGGATCGCTCGCGGCCCCCTGCACGGCGGAATGGCCGCGCCGTCACGTCCACCTCGGCCTGCGATCTCGTGGGAGACCTGAATGCGCAGGACGCGCTGATCATGGCTAGTAAGTTGATCCGCCACCGCCTGACAAACGGGGGCTATGACGCCTGGGAGAACCACATCGTCGAGCTCGTCACCGTCGCCAGGAGGGCCCTGGCGCCCTAGCTCCCACTCCGGCCCCCGACGCCGGGAAGAGGGAGCGCGGGCGGCGGGCCTTCCCCACCGCCGAGCAATGACTTGCTCGGGCCCCGGTCCGACGGGCCCGAGCAGGGGCCACCTCGTGCCGTCCTCCTCCTCCTCCGGGTCCCAGTGACTGGCTTTGGCCAGCCGACAGGCCCCTGCGGCGATGCACCCGGGGGAGGCGGCGGGATGTTCTGCGCTCAACACAACGTGCGCACCCATGACACGGGAGACTGTCAACGTTCGGACCATCCCACAGAGAGCGCACCGGCCAGCGCCCGGGCCGCAGCATCTGCGGTGCTGGTCGCGGAGACGGAAGCGGTGGTAGCTTGAGGAACAACCGTAGCAACAACCCTAACCAAGGCTGGCGTGAGCAACCTCGCAGTGACGGCGAGCGCGCCCGGCCTTGGGAGGACGCTCGGCAAGGTCGGCCCCACAGGGCCCGCCCCCAGGACGGCGTGGCCCTGCCGCCGCGGCCGCCGTCATCCAGGGAGAGAAGTAGCGGCTCGTTTGACGGAGGGTTTGGGGATGACCAGGAGCCTCACGTGGCGGCCTGCATCCTTGGCGGAGCCCAAGCCCTCCTGTAAAACCAGCGGCTTGGACAGCTCCACCGTGCGACGAGCAGTACTCTCTGGGGGCCGGAAGCAGCGCGGCCCCTCAGGTGGTCCTAGTATGCCATCTCCTTTGACTCCAGGGACGGCCTCAATTCCACGGCCCCCCTAGGCACGCCCCCTGCTGTGTACCCCCATCATCTACAACGTCTCCGTCACCAAGACCCTCGTCGACGGGGGCGCCGGCCTCCATGTACTCTCCGTGGAGACCTTCAAGGCTCTCCGGGTGCTCTACCGCAAGCTGGCGCCCACCAGGCTGTTCTTCGGCGCTGCCGGCGGTTCCATCGTCCCCTTGGGGCAGGTCTGCCTCCCTGTCACCTTTGGCACGCGCGACAATTATCGCACCGAGCTCATCGACTTCGACGTGGCGCGCATCGGCCTCCCGTACAACGCGATCCTGGGATACCCGACCCTGGCAAAGTTCATGGCAGTGGCTCACCATGGTTACAACATCCTCAAGATGCTAGGCCCCGACGGCGTCCGGGCCCCGACGACGTCATCACCATTGCCTGCGACGAGAAAGATGCACTCCGTTCCCTCGAGTGGGCCTACAAAGCTGTCGTGGCCAAGCATTCCGATGACGAGGGAGGCGCTGGGCCTCACGGGGCCGCGCTTCCAAGGAAGAGGGAACTGCTGCTCGTCCCGGGCTTCGTCAAGATGAAAAGCGTAGCACCCGACACCAACGACGCAAACTCCGTGACCCTCGCCGGCGTCGGTCTCCTCTCAGCATAGGAAGGCGTGCCCGACGTCTCCCTCAGGTTAGGCCTATGGGCTTTCGCCCGGGGAGCGCCTGACCTGGATGGTACGAAGGGGGAGGAGCTCGGGCACCACTCAGAGGCACGCCTCAACGCGCCCCCCACGAGCGAGGAGCACAGCGCCAGGCGCCGGTGTCATGGGAGCCCATCGACCAAGGGATCAGCAAGCAGCGGGAGGAGCGTCACCCAGAACGCCGTTCCGATCAGGACGCCCCCCTAGGAGGAGCGATAGAGGACGCCCGTATGTCGACCTCGCGGGCCTTAACAGGGTAGGACCCCAGGGCCTCTCCCAACCCTCGCGCATCACCACCAACTATGCCCGCGTGCCTTTTGGCCTAGTGAGCACTAGCGTCACCTTTCGCAAGCAGGCGTGGCTCATGACGGCATCCTGGGTCGCACCAAGGCCTCACGGATCTCCGAAGCCTCAGGAGCCAGTTTGCCCCTGAAGGATGAACCCCCGCGGCACGCCTCGTCAAACGGCCTGACGCTCCCGTGGCGGCATGGCCGCCTGGTTATTTGTGTGGTCTGTTCAAGTCAGGCGACCCCCCGTTTCCCCCTTTTTTGTACTTTGCATTACCCTGAAACTAGGACTCCCCCGTTATATAATGCACCGGATTAACCCCTGTTGAGATTATGTCGTTTGCTTCAAGCTTCAAGTATAGCGCCTCGTCCTCACCCGGATCTTCGCCCCCCTGTGCCCGCCCCCTCGACGGTTCCATGGGGGAGGGCTGGACACGGCGTCTGCGTCAGAACTTGTCCTCGTAGCGCCGAGAAATCCAAATGACCAAGCTCTGGCTCACGGACTGCCCCCTCCCCCCGTGCAAGTCATATCACCAAGGTCTATGGTCTCCCACCCTCCCAGAGAACCGTCACAGGTGGGTAATGGTGGCACGGCCCAACTCGGATCGGCGGGGGCAAAGCCGCCCCTGGGCGGGCGCCTCGCCGCCCCCGGTGCAGTGCCACGACGACTGCATGGTGCGTCCCGCGCCAATGTTATGGGTCGCGGAGCGCACACCCGCGCCGTAAACTAGGTGTAAAGCCACCCGAAGAACTGAGGAAGGAGCTCCTAAGCCTTGTGCCTGGGGTGTCCGACACCTCTTTTAAATCGCCGCCCGTGACACTCTCATGTAATAATGAGTTAGGGGTTTTACACGCCCCGGAGCCTCCCGACCGGCCGGGCTACGACCTCAGGGGGACTCTCGCCCATCCCCAAGTGGAAGCCCCATGCTCCGCACTGGCGAAATAACTATCGAACCGCGACTATGCCCACGCTTAGTGGAAAAGCCATGTTCCACGCTGGGGGAAGAAGCCAATGAAGAACCCCTTCGACGAGGGCCGTAACAGCCTCAGGGCGAACGACCCTTGCTTCGGTAATCACTGCCCCCCCCCCCCGCGGCACGCGCCCACCGGCTCCCCCCTTGGGCCCCACGCGCTCGGGAGCTGGGCACGGTGCCTGTGCTTGGGCTAGTCCCAGCGATGCTAGAACCCAAAGGACTGGGTTTTGGTTTGCGGACACACCCGCGCGCACGTCACCTCACCAAGGCTCCTGATGCCTGTCTTCCTCGCGTGGTGCCCAAGCGAAAATTGGTAAGCGCGTGCCATTCTAGACCAAGTGTTTTCATGTAGGATCCCTTCCCGAGGCGGCGCCTCCAAGTTGCCCCGCGACGCGGGCCCAGACGAGCCCCTAAGCATCACGCGTCAAGACCCCTCATACCGACGACGGTTGGAACGCGTTCGGGGGCTGAGCCTCGGCAACGCGGAGCGTCAGGGTATCCCTGGAAAGGGATACATGCATAGCAAAAGAACGCAGAGAAGAAACTGGTTTTCATCCCAAAATAGTGTTCGACTGAAGGCACGAAGGACATAACCCATTTTTACACACCCCCACGGGGTCAGCATGGTTCATTGCAGGAAAGGAAAACCAACGCAAAATGAGGGGCTGGGCTCCCACAGCGCCACCTCCGGAGACTCCGACCCTGACGCCACCGCACCTAGTCGGAGTCCTCTTCCTTGATGCGGGCGCTTGGGGAGCCATCAGAGTCATCATCGCTCCCACTCCCCCCGGAGAAGGAGCTACGGCTACCGCTACCGCTACTGCTGCTGCAGCTGTCGCCCTCCATGCAGCCGTCCAGGCGATATCCGGCCTTCCCGAAGAGCGTGGCAGCCCCATCAAACATAAGGTGGAGGACATGCCCTTCCCGCAAGCCGCGGGCGAGGGTGAACGACTTCCACCCGCGCCTCAAGAACATGAAGCCGAGAGGGTTGAACTCCGTCACCACCAAGGAAGACCCATTGCAACAGCCGTCTGGCTGCAGCCACATGCCCAGGGGTGCGCGCTCCCCCATCTCTCTCACGAAGGAGTCCAGGAGCCGGAGCCAGGTGTGGTGTTTTCTCTCCATCCTCACGAGGAACTCGTGAACCGCCTCGGCGGAATGCCCTCGCGGCCGGGGTGGCCGGGCCGCTGCACCATACCTCTGGCCCCGTCCGCGGCCACCTCGCCCGCGCTCACGGGCAGAGCTCCTCCCACAGATGCTTGTACCGACGTGAGTCGCCGGTGGAGTTCGCCCGCGCCTTCGAAGAGGCGCCTCGAGCACGGCGACGGACGCGCGAGGGCGGCTGCCTCCCTTCGACAACCTCGACATGCCCGCCTCCTCCATTGCCATTTTCTTCTTGTCGGCGACGGAGAACTTCCTCACGGGTGCCATCGCTGCTATGATGGCAAGTGGCGATGGGGGCCGAGGACAAGGAGGATGGGCTAAGGGACTCCTCCCCTCCCCCTTATATGCGGCTTGGGCCTTATGTCAGCCCTGAGCGGTTACCGAGGCGTCATGTGGAGTGGAGGGGCCCCATGCCCCGTCATGCGCCACGTGTTGCGCTTAACTCCCAGGCAGTTCGGGTCCGCGCCGCTCCAACCTTCCCTCGCTAGAGGAGCCGCACCCGCTGCCCTCCCATGGATCGCATCGCCAGGCCCGCAGGACCAGGGGCATCCAGGGCCAGACGCCTGCGGCCCAAGGTGCAGCGTACGCCACCGGCTGAACTTGGCCCACCAACGAGGTCCGCAACCTGGATCCTCGCGAGGGTCCCGCCCGCGCGGCTCGCGAGGATGGCCGTCGTCAGGGGCCTCTGCGGTGCCTCACAAGGGGTCGTGCTCTGAAGCCGTCTCAGAGACCTTGCCTAGACGGACTCATCGAGGGGGGCACGGCGCTCGTGCTCGGCAGACCTTGCCAGTTCAAGCGGGGTTGGCCCTGAGGAGTGGGCCCAGGCCCGCGGCTTGCGTCTACATGTGTCGTCTCGCCAAAGCCTCTGGTCACCTTGCCAAGGCCTAGGATGACGGGCTCCCTCTCGCGGAGCCCGAGAGCAAGTTGATGGTCGCGTGGAATCCTGGGCGGAGCGCCCAGTGGAATGGCTACCTAAGAAAGATCCGGCAAGGACGACCTAACGAGGTAAGGGCTAGGTGCTAAGGACTCTCGGGAGCTATTGACCTGAGGCCGCGTCGCGCATCAAAAAGTGGGGGCCTCGCGCGCAGGGCATCACGGGCGTTCGCCGGCCTCACGAGCCCCAGCCAGCCGGGGCACGGGGGCTGCGCGAAGGGAAGCAAAGGGCCCCACGTGGGGAGCTAGGGTGCCTCGACGCACGACAGGTAACTACCAGATTAACAAAAGTACATTGCAAATGTATTACGCCCGCACTGGGGCCAAGGATTTAAGGTACGACAGGAGGGGAACATAAAACTCAAACGGAGCAGGCGCTGCCTTCGCCATGACCATTGGAGGTTGCGGCGCCAAGGCTCCCGCTGTCTTGAGAAGGCGCATCCTGAGCGAACCGCCCAACAAACTCCTCCACCTGCCCACGCACCTCGTCCCTGAGGGGGCTCCTGAGCTCCGCGGGCACTGGCTCCATCACGCTGGAGAGGTCGAAGGCAGGATCATGGCGGCGGAGGTTGGAGAAGACGTGCGTCAGCACGGAGTCCAGGAGATCGCACGCGCTTGACTCGATGTCCTCCTCCACCTTGGAGACACCCGACTCCATAGCCTCCACCACATTGAGGAAGAAGTCAAGGTAGCCTCTGTCGCCATGCGCGCGAGGTAGCTCCGAGACATCCCTGACAAAGCGGCGGAGCGCGCTGCCCGCACGGCGCGCAAGGTCTAGGAACTGCCCGGCGCGCTGTGCCTCCATCATGCGCGCCCGCGCCGCGTCGTCCTGGGCCATCTGCACCACATCGGCGGCCTCACCTACCTGAGCCTGCAGCGATGCTAACTCTGCTTCGGCGTCCCCCTTGCTCGCGAGGGCGGCCTGGAAATCAGCCTCGACGCCCTGCAGCTGGGCTCGGAGCGTGCTCACCTCCTCTTGAAGCGAGTCGCATTGAAGCTGGATACGGGCCTTCTAACAAACCAGCTCACTGTGGTACTCCTCCAGAGCGGCCTCCTGCTCCCGAGCCACCCTCGCGTCGGCATCAGCACGGGCCTCCTCACGTGCTGCAGCGAGGGTTGCTTCGTCGGTAAGGACCTGGGTCTCCAGGGTCTCCAGGTGCTCACGTTCTGCCTCCTGGTCGAAGGCGGTCCGGGCAGCCTCTCGCTCGCGGAGGGCCACGTCGGCTTCCTGCTCAATGATGGCCGCCTCCCTGCGGGCTAGCTCCGCCTCGTGCTCGGCGCATGACGCCGTACTCGCGGCGGCGCGGGCCATGCGCCCCCCAAGCCCGGACAAGCCGGGCGCGGGGGCGGATGCCTCTCCGATAAACGACGCATGGGAGGATGCCCCGGGCGAGCCGCCCCTCTGCCTCTTGTGCGTTAGCACCCTGAGAGATTCGGTGATCAGGCTCACCGGCCGGGCTGGACATGCAAGAAAGGACCAAGATGGCGGCACACTTACTCGTCGTTGGCGGTCCAGCGCTGTCGTGTCGGAGCTAGCCCTGAGCGCTGGCCTCCATTGCCTCTGGGGGATGAGGGTGGCGCTGAAGGCCCCACCCGCGCTCTAGCGTTCGCAGCATCCTTCTTCACCGCCATGACCGAGAAGAAGGGAGGAGGGCGAAGATCGGGCGAGGGAGCAAAGGGGGAGAAGGGGCGAGAGGAGGAGGCGTACCAAAGAAGCCGAGCAACGAGGGTTTTTATGCCTGGCGCGCCTGGCGGTTTACCCAAGCGGAGGCGCAATTCCTGGAGCATCGTGGGGGAGTGGAGGCAACGCATGCCTCACTGAACGCCACGCGTCACGCCTAGCCCACAGGTGGTGGGGGTCTGCGTCATTTCAAACCCCTCCAACAGGCGGAGTCCTTCACGCCGCGGGGCCGGGGGCTACTATTGGGCCTCTGGGACTGGGGGTACCCAGGCCCGTCTGCCTGCGGCCCAGGACGCGAAGATTGCCTTAAGCACTGAGTGGCCCCAGCCACGAGCTTCACGGAGCTGGTTCTCGTGAGGGCCAATGCCTCGCGAGGTACGAGGCGACGTTACCATCAAGTACTTCACGAGGCTTCTCCGCAAGGCTGTCCCAGACGCCCTCAGGAGGCGGGTCTATCTAAGAGCCAGCTTGGCAAGGGCCCACAACCCCGCGCCCGCACATGGGTGACGCGCGCCGCGCCAAGCGGTGCCAGGAGCGGTGCCAGCGGGCATGGACAAAGAGGCTTTCCTTTTCGGTGATAGAGAATGGGCATCAGCTCGCGGGCTCCTAAAGCAACCCCCAAAGGTTTCCCTCCCCGAGCAAGAAGATCAATACCGAGGGCACGGGAGGACGGATGTCACCCCGAGCCCACGAGCACGTCATGACTAAGAGCTTTGGCAGGCGAAGACCACTTTTGTCAGGATAGGCTGCAGTCCTGTCCCCCTTCAAACTGGCCGTTGTGGCAACCCGTCCCGCCTTGTGTTTTCGGGGGAAGAGGACCGATGCCAATATAAGAGTAGGGACCGGCCAGCATAGAAAGAGAGAGCCGGGGGCAACCATGAACACACGTTGTACTCATCCTCATCCTCAAGCAATCCACCAAGCAGGAGTAGGGTTTTACACCGCGAGGTGGCCCGAACCTGGGTAAACCGTGTGTCCTTTGTTCATCTTCCTTAGCTCGATCGGCTGGAGAGTTGCCATGAGGTTGCAAAGCAGAGTAGGGCAGGAGAGAGAGTGCACCCCAATGTTCGAACCTTTTTGGATCCCCGGAGCGCCAATTCCGACACTTGGTGATGGTGACGTTGCAGATGATGGGGGTACACAGCAGGGGGAGCGTGCCCGTGGTAGCCATGGACTTGAGGCCGTCCCTAGAGTCAAAGGAGATGGCGTACTGGGACCACCTGAGGGGCCGCGTGGCTTCCGAACCCCGGAGAGTGCCGCTCACAGCGCGGGGGAGTTGTCCGAGGCGGTGGCTCGACAAGAGGGCTTGTGCTCCGCCAAGGATGCAAGCCACCATGCGAGGCTCTTGGTCACCCCCAAGCCCTCCGTCAGACGAGCTGCTACGGCTCTCCCTGGGCGGCCGCGGTCGCGACGGCAGGACCGCGCTATCCTGGGGGCATGCCCCGTGAGGTGGCCTTGACTGGGCGTCCTCCTGAGGCCGACCGTGCTCACTATCGCTACGAGGCTTCTCACGCCAACCTTGGTTGTTACTGCGGTTGTCCCTCCTGCTACCACTGCGGCTGCCTTCGCGACCGGCGCCGCGGGCGCTGGCCGGCGCGGTTGCTGCGGGATGGTCCGAATGCTCGATAGTCTTCCATGTCATGGGTGCGCACGTTGTGGTGGGCATGGAACATCCACCCGGGTGCATCGCCACCGGGGCCGGTTAGCGAACCAAAGTCGGCCACCGGGACCCGGAGGAGGAGGAGGACGGCGCGAGGAGGGCCCTGCTCGGACTTGTCGGGCCGAGGCCCTACAGGTCGTCCCACGGTGGGGGCGGAGGCCCACCGCCCGCGCTTCCTCCTCCTGGCACCGGGGGACGAATCGGGAGGTAGGGCGCCAGATCCCTCCTGGCGACGACGACGAGCTTGGCGATGTGGTCCGCCCAGGCGTTGTAGCCCCCGTCCGTCGGGTGGTGGCAGAGCAATTGACTCGCCATGAGCAACACGTCCTGCGCGTTCAGGTCTCCCACGTGAATGCAGGCCCAGGAGGACACGACGGGATGGACGTTCCACTACGCGGGGGGCCGACGACAGCTTCGGCCACGGCATGGGCAAGGCCGTGGCGTCTGGTCAGCGCTGAGCACGCTGCGTGTGCGCGGCGGGTGTCAACCATCGGGTGGGCACATGGGAAGCCGAGACGGAGCGGGAGAGCAACTGCGCACCCCTACCTGGCACGCCAAATGTCAGAATCGGGGGTCCAGGAACCCAGAAAGGTTCGAACTTTGGGGTACACTCGTTCTCCTACCCTACTGTGCCTCACAACCTCACGGCGACTCTCCGGCGGCTCGAGCTAAAGAAGATGAACAAGGGACACACACTTTACCCAAGTTCGGGCCACCTCGCGGTGTAAGACCCTACTCCTGCTTGTCTGGATTGCTTGAGGATGAGGGTGAGTAGAATGTGTGTTCTTTTTTGTCGAGGGCTCGATGCCCTCTACGGTGGCTGGTTCCTACTCTTATATTGGCCTTGGTCCTCTTCGCCCGAAAATACGAGGCGGGAAGGGTTGCCACAACGGCCAGTTTGAAGGGGGACAAGACTGCAGCCTATCGTGACAAAAGTGGTCTTCGCCTGTCAAAGCTCCTCGTCGTGACGTTCTTGTGGGCTCGGGAGTGACCTACGTCGTGCCGAGCCCCCAGTCTTGGTCTTCTTGCATAAGAAGGGAAACCTTTGGGGATTGCTTTGGGAGCTCGCGAGCTGGCGTTGCTCCTTTATCACCAAGGAGGAAAGCCTCTCTGTCCGTGCCAGCTGGTATCGCTCCTGGCACCATTTGGCGTGGCATGCGTCATCCACGTGCGGGCGCAGGGTCACAAGGTCCTGTTGAGCCAATCCCTGGTGGACCCGCCTCCTGAGGGCATCAGGGACAACCCTGCAGAGAGGCCTCATGAAGTCCCTGGCGGCGGCGTCGCCGTGCGCCTCGTGAGAGGCGGGCCCTCGTGAAGACCTCGCCCGTGAAGCTCATAGACGGGCAACCCAGCGCTTAAGGTATCCCTTGCGTCCTGGGCCACAGGCAGACGGGCCTGGGTACCCCCAATCCCAGAGGCCCGACATCATTTGTTGGAAGGATAATCCTAGATAACTACTTGAATTCCCACCTAAGAGCTTCCGAAATCTTTGGTTATGCAATCGGGTCCACGGATACACGGAGTAAAATCCATCACTCAACTTCTAGCGGTAATACTACTCTCCAATGTATCACATCCATCAACACATAACCAGAGGCCTCGAAAATTCATCTACCTCAGACCCTCGTAATCACAACGATACTAAACATGGCAGTACATGTGATCCCACTCCCAAGTACTGGGTGTCGCACACTCTTCGTGCCACGAATAATATTGAAGCAATTTCGAACATCCGCATCCTGAGGTACTAAGGAAACTGAACGATAACGATGTGTCAAGAATCCCCTAGAGCTCTACTCCACGGAAACAGGAGGCACCAAGTACAGAATTCTGTCACATCGGCATCATAGAGGTTCCAAAATACCCGCGAGATCCTAAAAAATTTTGAGTGAGAGGAGGGGTAGCATTAAAATTCCTATGTCAGGTTTCCTCACCAGAGCATAGAAGAGGAGTAAAAAGAATCCTACTCTCTGATATATAACTAGACTCAAAATAGTTTTTCACTAGACTCGACTCCGCGAAGTTCGATCAATCAAAGGGGCTCCTAGGTCGGTACTGCTCTGATACCAACTTGTAACACCCAAGATGCGGTCCTATCCTTATTTTGGCTCGAGGGCCGCGAAAGGGATAGAAGCGCATCTCGTCGTTTCGCAAGAATGGATATCGTTACAAGTGCATGTAAAGAGGAGATGAGTATATGCAATTGGCTTACACTCGCCACAAGCTAAATCATGATCACATCAATACATCAATACATTCAATCACCATACAGAAGATCAGGGTCCGACTACGGACGAAATCAAACGATAAAAGCAACATCCATCCTTGCTATCCAAGGCTGCCAGCCTGGAACCCATCCTATGATCGATGAAGAAGAAGAACTCCAAATCATACAAAGCATCGCTCTCACATCAAAGCATCACATTACCTGTACCTGCAACTGTTATTGTAGTAATCTGTGAGCCACAGGGACTCAGCAATCTCATTTCCAAGTGTATCAAGACTAGCAAAGCTTAATGGGTGAGATATGGTTAAGTGGTGAGGCTGCAACAAGCACTAAGCATTTATTTGAGTGGCTAACTTACGAGTACAAGAATAAGAAGGGGGTGATCTACGCATAAACGGTCATGAACTAGTAATGATCACTAAGTGATCCTGAACACCTACTTACGGTCAAACATAACCCCACCATGTTCTCTCTCGGATCAGAACTCACGAGTAGAGACAGTCACGGTTACGCACATGGTTGGTGTATTTTATTTGAGTTTAATTTAAGTTTTCTATGACCTTATGTGAAACAAATTTCCAAGTTGCCACATAACCGTGGGCACGACTTCTCGAAAAGATTTAACCCTGCAGGGGTGCTCCAACTCATCCATCACAAACTAACCACATGCTGCGTGGAAAACCTCAACAACGGGATAGCCCGCAATATCCTCAGAATCCTGGTGGAAAACCTCAACCTCGAGATAGCCCAAAGTATCCTTGGAATCCCGTGCACAAGACGTTTGAGAAAGGTAAAACAAATCTAGCAAGGCCGCCTGACATGTCGACGAACCCAATAGGAGCCGTGTATCTCATTCTCAGGACATGACCGGATGAGCACTACGTACGGTGGCCTGATAGAAATCCCTCGAGTTGCCCCGAGGTGCCCCGCAAGTGGCTCTAGTTTGGACCAACACTCATGAGGAGCACTGGCCCGGGGGTTGATTAATTATCCACGGGGTCCGGAAAGTCCCTATGCAAGTTTATTAGTTATTAGGAAAATGTAGTACCAATGTTGGGCCTTGCCAGAAGAGTTTTATCCCAAAACGAAAGTCAAAGGGGTCCCCATAACAACCCCAAGCATGTTAGGAGCGCTCAATATGGAACAT
The DNA here is from genome assembly GCA_039707655.1 of Elymus sibiricus. Lineage (NCBI taxonomy): Eukaryota > Viridiplantae > Streptophyta > Magnoliopsida > Poales > Poaceae > Elymus > Elymus sibiricus. The sequence goes on along the minus strand of CM077669.1, from coordinate 186,899,385 downwards.
AACACCAGTACACAAGTAACTAGGGCGGCAAAAGTGGAACAAAAGACCGAGCAAAAGGCCAAGCCTTCCAACTTTTACCAAGTATATATGTGCATTAAATTAAATAGCAATAATATTGTGATATCTCAAAAATATCCATGTTGTCACATGGAAACAACTTGCACCTGCATCTAGCAATGCTATAAGAAGGGCTGAGCAAACGGTAACGTAGCAAAACAAAGGTTTGCTGGGATGTGGAGGGGTTAGAGGCTTATCATGGCATTTGGGGAGGCTTGACAAACAAGTGGTAGGAAGCGAGACATAGCGATAGAAACGAGACAACTAGCATGGCAATGATAGTAGTGGTATCCAGGGAAATGGTCATCTTGCCTGAGATCCCGCTTGGAAGAAGATCGAGTCCGTGAAATAGACGAACCAACGTAGTAGAACGAATCCTCACACTCCGAACGCTTTCGAAACTCTATCGAGAAGAAGCAATCCGGAAACAACAATTAACACATGATAAACACCACAACATATGCATGACATGATGCGCAAGCAATGATGATGCATGTCAAGTTTAAATATGCAAGGCATGGCAAGCACAACAATCAAACACTACAAATTAAGTGAAGTTCAATATGCAACGGGTTGCATATAGACAAAACTCCACATTCGAATAATTTGTTCACTCTAGTTTAGGTACTCATCAATATTAAATGTTGTTTAACATGGGTGGGCATGGCCTAAGGTGAAGATGGAATTAAAGCAAATTTAAATGGAGAGGGAGAACATACATACAATAAAATAATAACTCTCCATATTATGAGAAATTTGGTTAATGTTGTTTAACTAAACAATTATTTTTAACGTTGTTTATCACGGCAAGAGGTGAAACATGAACAAACCACACATCTAGGCAAGTTTAAATGAGGCCAAAAACAACATATAGCGTTTCCGAAACGACCCCATATGCAAATTATGAATTTGGTACAGATCTGTCCTAACACAATTTTATATTTATTAAACATGAAAATAAAGTGGACCATGTGATTCTACACATTTTTCTAGTCAAGTTACATATGTGGATCATTTTAAACGAAGCTACGGTTAATTAATTATGCAACAAACCGTTTTATTATGCTATTAGGCAATTTTAATTCAAACAACAATTTAAATGTTTTTAACATGCATGAGGATGACACATTTGAATTAGATGCAATTTCTATGAAAACATAGGCATATAATATGATACGGATCATTTGCCACAATGGCGGAAGGAAATGGGTGCCATGCGACGAAAACGCAAACGGTGCCACGACAACGTTTGGATTCCGACAACTCCTTGAGATGTCGATGCAAAAGATCAAGTGAAGGATGTGCAGACGTGCAAGAGATGGTCGGGTGATCCCGGTTACCTGGTTCCCACTTGTCGGTAGCATGGCAAATGAGATACAAGCAACTAACAATCGCATACGGTGCAAACACGAGCATTTCATGCATCACAACACACGTTTGTCGCATCAAGCGGGCGGTCGTCCCATGGGTTATACCTTGGAAGCGTGCATCTTTGGAGTGGTTTGAGTCATTGCGGTGTAGATGTACATGGGTCGTCACGGACGTCGTGGAAGTAGTGGTACACGAGTCTTGTCGTATCCCCGGAGACGGTAGTCGTACACTTGTCGGAGAGGATCTTGACGAATCCGACATATTCAGGGGTCGACGTAGTCGTACTTGGTGCATCGTTGTGGCACTTGGCGAGATTCCCGTGGTGTGGAAGTCTAACTTGATGCAGAGGCGCCAGTTGCATCAGGTGCTGGCAATGTCAACCGGACCAATAACAACTTGGGTAGCGGCCGGAGGAGGACCCGCCAGAGTCAGAACACAACCAAGTTGGTGGAGCAGGGAACCGACGGTGGTGTAAGGGTGCGGCAACACCGTTAGGGGCACTGCCCAAGTGTCATGGTTTTGTCAACCCGGCAGATGTCCTCGTGAACGGACTTCGGTGTGAGGCCATCTCCGCTAGGTCGCGACTCGAAGGGGTTAAACGAGAGAGAGAGAGAGAGTCAGGGTTTACCCAGGTTTGGCCCCTCCGATGGAGGTAATAGCCTACGTCCTGCTTTGTGTGTATTTGATGGGTAGATCTTGATTACAAGGGTGCAGAATCGCTAACCTAGCTATCGAGAGGTTTTAACTTGAGTCTTTTGGTCCTAGGGGCCGACCTTTATATACAGGTCAAGCCCTAGGGTTTACAATAGAGTCCGGGTTATCTCGTGTCCCGTAACCTACAATGCCTCTAAATCGCCTTGTGTCTTAGGGAAATCCGGCCGGCGTCTTCAGCTCCGTGGGCCTTGAACCGCCAGCTTCAAGTGTTGGGCCGCCTGGCGACTCTAATCAGCCACCACCTCGCTTGCCTCGTCTTAATAACACGGCCCATCTTGAACTTGGTCACAAGGCTGTCGATACGTCAACCCGGCCCAGTAGGGCGGGTTACACCGTGGAGTTATATCCCCGACATTAGGCCCCAGATTGATTTGAATCCTGTTCATGTCAATTTCTTTTCTTTTCCTTTGCCGGCTCATCCTTGGGTTTGTGTTTCCCACGAACTTCATAATGCCGGCTTGTAATACTTCCAGACTTGTCATTTCTCTAATATTTGTCTTTTAATGACGTCATCCTTGCTGACCGTTGTTCTTCAAAGTCATCATAACGTATCCCTTCGAAATCTGCGCCAAATCTAGGTGGGCTCAAAAATCGAGGCGCGCTTGTAGCCACAAATTTACCACAGTCGCTTCATTTTTCTCGGTGCCGTTTCACTTTCTTCTCCTTATAAATAAGCCCATCGAGTTCCACAGTAACCTTTTCTCATCGTCTTCCATCTCCTGTTTCTCCATTGCCCAAGCATCGTCAGAGCTCCCGAAGCAACTCCGAAGCCTTTGACTCCATTACCGACGTCATCAAGCCTTCTTGCGACTGCCAAAGCGAGTTCGATCATCTTCGTTTCTGCTTTGACGCCATCAGGTACGAATCCCCTCCATTTAGGGTTCGACATTTCCGGTGTTCTTACCGTCTTCATCGTGTTCATCCGAAACTTTGTTTGTAGATCCATATTTTATCAGCTCATTGCTGCATATTCTTAGAACGATCTCCGCTCTATTTTCCTTGTAAGTAGATCTAAAATGAGCCATCGGGGGTTATCCTTTGAAATGCTGCAGTTTTGGTTGTTTCATCAGTTAGAACACATATCCCACTGTTTTTCCTCGCTTAATTAGATCCGCCCGTAGAGAAATTTTCATAGAAACTTGTTTGTGACCCTATGTTTCTGCTAAGTGTTGGGGATCTCCCTTTGGTTTTCTCGAATTTCGCCGGCTCATAATCAAGACTTTAGTATAGGCGACTTATAATCTGGTCCAGCTTATTTTCCTTGTTTCACTATTGTAGCTGTTGCATAACCCGCCATGGCTCCGAAAAATTCCAAAGTTTGCAACTGGGCTAAGACGAAAGAGTCAAGGCTTACCTTGGATAACTTCGTGGACCAAGGTCTCTTGCCGGCTTGGAAAACTATAAAATGGCGAGCTCCCGAGGAAGAGCCATTCCCACAACCACGGCTAGGGGAGGTCGTGGTCTTACTGATCATTTGCGCAGAGGCTTCCGTCCTCCCGGCTCAAAATTCTTTAGGGACCTCTTGCATTTTTTCAATCTCAGGCCGCAAGACATTGGTCCAAATTCTATGACCAATATCTCTCAGTTTCAAGTACTATGTGAAGTGTATCTTCAAGTTGTGCCATCCGTGACTCTATTTAGAGAGTTCTTTTAACTCAACTGGCAAACGGAGGAGAAGAATGGCGCTGCCTGTGAGCTTGGTGGCGTCTCTATCTAGAAGAGAAAGAAAATCGCCTTCCCAGAATCAAAGCTGGAGAGTCACCCGAAGGGGTGGAACAAAACCTGGTTCTACTGCAGAAACACTGTGCGTGAAGGAGAAAATCCATTGCCAGGTTTCAGACCGGAAAGGCTTAGTGGTAAGGTGGAATTTCCGGGTTGGCCAACTGATGAAGAGAGGGCACCTTTAGCACCTCTCCATGCAAAATTGAGAGCTTTAACTGCACATGGTCTGACCAAGATAGATTTGATTCATTGCTGGTTGAAGTGGAGGATCCAACCCGTCAGTTTGAGGGATGGCTTGATGTGTGACTATTCGGGCGCCTTAAATGACCCTCAGCGGTTTTCTCGTGAGAATGTCTCTAACACTGCTCTTACCAAAGAGACAAAAAGGTTCTTCTCTGATTCAAAAGAGCTATGCAGTGTCACCGGCTTGGTTCCATTCTACCTTCTCAACCCGCCGCCTCAGGTATTGACCGTTTTCATTGTCTTTTGTTGATATCATCTTCAACTCGCCATTTATCATATACTTCATATATTTGCAGGCAGATTTGAACTTTTGGAAAGTTGCACCTCAAGTCTCTGTTACTTCTACGGGTAAAAAGAATACCCCAGTCTTCGTGTCATCTTCAGGGGAAGAATCTGAGGTAGAACTTGACCCTCTCGGCCGCCTGTTTAATGAGCTTGCTGACGCACCTTCTTGCCAGGGCGACTCGGAATTTAGCCAAGCCGGTGAAAGTGAGGTAACTCCAATTTTCCCTAGTTGTTCAGAAACGTTTGTTCCCTAGAAACCAAGACAAACCGTTTGAAAGGTTAATTTATCACACCCAGAAGCTCATTTGGCTCCTGATTTTCTTTTGAAGAAAACACAGTTTGCCGGCTCGTCAAAACGCAAAGCCCAGGATGATGAATACCCTAGTTTATCTCATGCGCCGTCGGCTCATAAACCACGCCTTGAGGTGCCCCATAGTCCAACCGATTCTCGTCCTAGAGCCGGTTTGTTTAAACAACCTCTCAGTTCTTCAAATTCCCTTTATCAGGACTCTCCTTCGTCATCAGGCGATTCAAGTGTGTCACAACTTCCCCCTTTCAACGTTAATCGCGGGTAAACTTCTGTCTTTTGCAATATTGCCTTATGCCTCTTTGTTTTGATCCCGTCTTATAATAACTTTTCTTGTATCAATAATCCAGAGCCAAAGCTGTTGTATCAAAACGAGCAGGTGGGTCATCCTCTGGGACAGCAAGCCAAGAGACGACAATTCTTCTAAATACAGCTTCAATGGCTGACCCTTCTATTGAAAAGGAGCCTGATTCGAGGGTAGAGCCGGCAACTGCCACTGAGATATCCAGGCCAGATGAGCCGGTTTTTATGGATGCTCCTCTCGAGATTGAATCATTGTTTGTTAAAGAAGGTTTCCAAACCCAAACTGCTTCCACCTCATTGGCAAAAACCGCGAGTAACGATGAACCAGTAACTTTGGACAAGGGAAAAGCCAAGATGGAATTCCCAGAATTGTCAGTGCTTGGTGTTGAAGATCTATATCAGCAGTATTTGACCCGGCTATCTGAGAGCCAAGAAAATGAGAAGAGCATGATAAACACTCTGAAGGAGAAATATGAGGTAATCTTCTGATCTTACCATTATCTTGTACTGTCATTAGCTTCCAAAGACTAGCTTGTTATGATAAGCTGGTTTTATAAAATAACTAAAGCCTGTTAGTAACGATGTAGCCCCAAGGGCCGACTCATCTTCTTGAGATGAGTCGGGTCTTGAAGATTGAAGAAATTCGACCTGTAACCCCCAAGGGCCGACTCATCTTCTTGAGACAAGTCGGGTCTTGAAGATTGAAGAAAATCGACCTGTAGGGCCGACTCATCTTTTTGAGTGAGTCGGGTCTTTTAAATGTTGAAGAAGTTCGACCTGTAGCCCACAAGGTCCGACTCATCTTTTTGAGACGAGTCGGGTCTTTTAAATGTTGAAGAAGTTTGACCTGTAGCCCCCCAGGACCGACTCATCTTTTTGAGACGAGTCGGGTCTTCTCCATATCTTAGTTTCGAAAAAACGGATATACATTAGCCCCCAAGTGTCAAGGATATTGCTTGTAATCTTCTTGAGACTTGTAGAAAAAATTGCTGATGTTTCTTCCTTGTCTATCAGGGATATGTTGAAGATGCTGAGTCTATTGTTGTGAGACTGCAGAAATGGCTCAAGAAAGAAAAAAGATTGAAAACTGAAGCCGAGTCCGTGGCGGCTCATTTTGAAGATTCTGCACGTCAAGCAAATGAACGTCTGGAACAGACCATAAGGCTGTTTGAGGAGAAAAAGGCCGTCTTGACAAAACGTGCAGAAAAAGCTGAGAAGAACTTTGGCCCCGTGAAGGAAAAATATGTGACTCTCGTGAAGCAAATCAACGAAATGTTGGCAGCAATCTTTGGTACGTGTTCCATTCTGCTCTTGTCAATATGCCGATTTATAATCCTTACAGTGGCTTATTGTACCTTCCTTTGCTTGTAGGGCGAAAAAATCGTAACCTTGTAGAGCTGCCAATTGTGAAGCTGAAAACCATTTTCACGTATGTGGAGCAATTATTTATGGGCTCTGTTGATTCCATCATGGCCGTAAAGAATATGAAACACCCGCCAAGAAACATCAAGGACATGTTGAAGCAACTTTCAACCGTGCCTCAATGGGTGGCTGAAACCCGGAAGTCGGCGTCTCGAGGAGGGGCGAACATGGCACTTGCTCGAGCCAAAGCGTATCTGCCAGAATTGGACGTGGAGCTCCTAAAAGGCGGCTTCCCGGAGTTTAAGCTCGACGGCTCTGCATTCACTTGTGCAGATTACGCAAAGTGCCTCACGGAGACCCGACCACTAGCGTCCTTGATAGCTGAAGAAGTGGATCTTTCAAAGTATCATACAGCGTACACCATTGACAATGAGCATGTTAACGCGCCCAAGGACGAGCCGTCTGACCCGGTGCCGCCTTGCCGTAAGACAACTTTTGCTCCTGACATTGATGCGTCAGCTCTTGTTGAAGGGACAACAAATTTTGAGTCTCTGATCTCAATTCGATGGCAACAGAAAGGCCATCAGGTTGATGATGACGAACCGGCGGGGTCAGATCCAAAGGCGGCAAATGATAGAGCATGAAGACTTCTTCGAAGCTGGATGAATCGCCCCTACAAAGCGAGCCCCCTGTTGTAAGAAAAAACTTTTGAAGAATTGTGCGACCTCCATTGTGAGCCTATCATAGGAGTTGTGTTCTCCATAACTTTGAATTTGCCGTCGTGCCATCGTGTATGTTGGTGCCTTTTGCAGGTGCTGAACTTCAACTCGACCAGCTTTTGTTAATATGTTTATGCCATCCCTTTTATTGCATATTCCTGTACTTTCCTTGCTTTGCGCTCGATGAGTGTTGCTTATAAGGCAAGTCAGGAATAAGCCGGCAAAATAACATGGTTTTCAAAACTCAAGTCAATCTTGATCTTCAATGATATTGAAGACTGATGATCCGGAAACTGGTCATGATATGAGATCAGTTGTGTACCCCGGACTTTTGAATACAAGCCTATAGCAGGGATAATATTGTACCTAAAAAACACAAGTACGTATATATATATATATACACACACACACACACACACACACACATACATATTTCTTTTAAATAAACCGGCTCAATGAGACTCGGAACAAGGAGACTGGCTTTCGAGGCACAAGTCTTGCTTCAATGAAGCGGGTATAATAACCCATGGTTTATCCTAGCTTTCTGTATGCCGGCTCTCACATGACTCAAACCAATGTTTTGACCTTAAAAGTTCGGGGTCCAAAAGGATTAACTTTTCAAGAGTACATGGGGTCATCTGATCGGAGTCGCATAAAGCATACAGGCAGGTTTAACCATATTTTATGGCGTTTTTGCCAGGTAAAGAGGGTGAGAAAGCTAAATTCGATGAGGTTGAAGCCCCCAAGTGACCTATGTTACAAATAATAAAGACTCATGCTCAATTTATAGGCTGAAACGACAGAGACCCCGATTTTCGGGGGTGCCGGCTTTATTATATTTGAACATAAAGAAGTATATACAGAATTTTGCAGAGGGGGAGAAAAATTACAAAAGGTGAGCCGGTGGCTGCTAAGTGTAATAAGGCCACAGGTGTGCGATATTCTAGGGTCGGGTTGTTTCCTCCTCAGAAGTGTATGAACCTTCTCGTAAGTCGACCAGGTAATATGAACCGTTATTGAGGTTTCCACTGATGACGAAAGGACCCTCCCAAGGCGGGGAGAGCTTGTGCATCCCCGTTTGGTCTTGAATCAGACGGAGAACTAAGTCGCCTTCTTGAAAAGTACGGCTTCAGACTCTACGGCTGTGATAACGATGCAGGTCTTGCTGGTATATTGCAGATCTGGCTACTGCAAGTCACGCTCCTCTTTGAGAGCATCCAGGGAATTTTGGCGCGCTTGCTCATTATCCACCTCGACATAGGCCGTCACCCGAGGCGAGTCATGACGAATATCGCTTCGGAGAACCGCCTCAGCTCCGTAAACCAAGAAGAAAGGAGTGTATCCCGTGGATCTGTTTGGCGTTGTTCGAATACTCCAAAGCACTGAGGGGAGTTCTTCCACCCAACAACCCGGCGTGCGCTCAAGGGGTACCATGAGCCGGGGTTTGATTCCTCTCAAGATCTCCTAGTTGGCTCTTTCAGCTTGCCCATTGGACTGTGGATGCGCCACTGCTACTAAATCGAGCCAGATGTGCTCTTGCTGGCAGAATTTTTCCATGGCTCCCTTGGATAGATTGGTACCATTATTAGTAATGATGATGTGAGGGTAGCCAAAACGGAAAATCAGCTTCTTTAAAAATATGACTGCAGTTTCCACATCGCACTTGCTGATCGGCTCTGCCTCAACCCATTTGGTAAATTTATCAACCGCTACTAATAGGTGGGTCTTCTTATCAGAACACGGCTTGAATGGACCAATCATATCTAGCCCCAAGACCGCGGACGGCTAGGTAATTGGGATCATACGCAACTCCTGAGCCGATACATGAGCCTGTCGACCAAACTTTTGGCACCCATCACACTTTGCGCACAATCTCCTCAGCGTCGGCATGAGCCGTCAGCCAATAAAATCCATGCCGGAAAGCACTGGCGACCAGTGATCGTGAGCCGGCATGATGTCCGCAATCGCCAGAATGAATTTCGTTTAGTATTTCCTGGCCTTCCTCAGGCGAAACACACCGTTGAAACACGCCAGTGCTACTTCGACGATGTAACTCGCCATTAACGATTGTCATGGACTTTGACCGCCGGATGATTTGACGAGCGTCGACTTCCTCTTCTGGGAGCTCTCCTCGTGTCAGATAAGCCAAATATGGCATAGTCCAATCAGGGGTGACATGTAGAGCCGCCACCAGGTGTGCCTCCGGGTCAGGGATAGCTATATCCTCTTCCAACGTTAACTTGACTGATGGATTCTGAAGGACGTCCAGGAAAACGTTAGGTGGCACCGGCTTTCTCTGCGAGCCAAGCCTACACAAGGCATCTGCCGCCTCATTGAGCCGGCGATCTATATGATCGACTTGATAACCTTGAAAATGACCTGCCACATCAGAGACCGCTCGTCGGTAAGCCGTCATAAGAGGGTTCTTAGAGTCCCAAGTCCCTGAAACTTGCTGTGCCACTAGATCTGAGTCGCCTAGACATCTGACCCGGCTAAGGTTCATCTCTTTGGCTATTTTGAGCCCATGTAGAAGGGCCTCGTACTCAGCTGCATTGTTAGTACACGGGAACAGGAGCTGTAAGACATAACAAAATTTGTCACCTTTTGGAGAAGATAACACGACCCCAGCCCCCGAGCCTTCCAGCTGCCTAGACCCATCAAAGTGTATGGTCCAGTACATGGTATCCGGCCTATCTTCCAGAATGTGTATCTCTGTCCAATCGTTGATGAAATCCACCAATGCTTGGGACTTGATAGTGGTTCGGGGCATGTACTTCAAGTGGTGGTCACCAAGCTCAATGGCCCACTTGGCAATCCTGCCTGTGGCCTCTCGGTTTTGTATGACATCACCGAGAGGCGCCGAAATGACCACAGTGATCGGGTGTTCCTGGAAATAATGCTTCAACTTCCGGCTTGCCATGAAGATCCCAAAGACCAGCTTCTGCCAATGCGGGTACCGCTGCTTGGACAGTGTTAAGACTTCGCTGACAAAGTAAACCGGATGCTAGACATGATATTCCTTTCCTTCCTCTTTCCGCTCAACCACAACTGCAACGCTTACCACCTTGGAGTTGGCAGCAACGTACAGGAGCATAGGCTCTTTCTTTGTGGGAGTAGCCAAAACGGGCGGGTTGACAAGTTGTTGCTTGAGTGCTTCAAAGGCTCTGCCAGCCTCGTCTGTCCACTTAAAGTCGCGCGATTTTTTCAACAACTGGTAAAAGGGGATCGCCTTCTCACCTAGGCGGCTTATGAACCAGCTCAGGGCCGCAATGCGCCTGGTGAGCCGTTGAACTTGATTCACGTTTGTCGGATCGGATAATGATGTCACCGCCTTGATCTTGTCCGGGTTGGCCTCGATGCTCCGCTCAGAGACCAGAAACCCTAACAACTTGCCCGGGGGAACGCCAAAGATTCACTTCGCCGGGTTAAGTTTCACCTTGTATACTCGAAGATTGTCAAAGGTTTCCTTGATGTCATCCAAGACCGTCTCTTTTTTCTGAGATTTCACCACGATGTCATCAACATAGGCATGCACGTTGTGTCCAATCTGTGGACTAAGGCAGCTCTGGACACAGCGCTGATAAGTCGCCCCAACGCTCTTGAGCCCAAAAGGCATGGACACATAGCAGAAAGCTCCAAAGGGAGTGATGAAAGACGTCTTCTCTTGGTCTTCAACAACCATCTTGATCTGATGATACCCAGAGTACGCATCCAAGAAGCATAAGTGCTCACAACCCGCCGTAGAATCAATGATCTGATCGATACGCGGAAGGGCGAAATGATCTTTGGGATAGGTTTTGTTGAGATCTGTGTAGTCGACACACATGCGCCAAGTGCCGTTCTTCTTCAAAAGGAGCACCGGGTTAGCCAACCACTCAGGGTGAAAATTTTCTATGATGAACCCGGCAGCTAGGAGCCGGGCCACTTCTTCTCCAATGACCTTACGTCTCTCTTCGTTAAAACGACGGACGTATTGGCGCACTGGCTTCATCTTGGGATCTACATTAAGGTGGTGCTCAGCAAGTTCTCTTGGGACTCTAGGCATATCAGATGGCTTCCATGCAAAGATGTCCCGGTTCTCACGGATGAACTTGATGAGCGCGCTTTCCTATTTGGGATCCAAGCCGGTCCCAATACTGAACTGCGTGGACGAGTCGGCCGGCGTGAAATCGATTTGCTTCGTATCCTCGGCCGGATTAAATTTAAGCATAGGTTCCGACTCTGTATTGGGTTTCTTGAGCGGGCTCATGTCAGCCGGGTCAACATTAGCCGTGTAGAACTTCAATTCCTCTGCCGCGCAGGCTGGCTCGGCATAGGCCGCATCTCCTTCCTTGCATTCCTGAGCTATCTTCTGATTCCCGTCGACGGTTATGGTGCCTTTGAGTCCCGACATCTTGAGCTTGAGATAGATGTAGCACGGGCGGGCCATGAAACGAGCATAAGCCGGCCACCCAAAGAGAGCATGATAAGGACTCTTTATTTTAACCACTTCAAACATCAAAGGCTCGCATCTGTAGTTGAATTCATCTCCGAAGGCCACATCGAGATTAATCCGCCCGATCGGATAAGCAGACTTTCTAGGGACGATCCCATGAAAAACTGTCGTTGAAGGAAGCAACGTGCTCTCCGACAGATTCATTCGACGGAATGTCTCATAATACAATATGTTTATGTTGCTGCCTCCATCCATGAGAACCTTGGATAGAGTGTATCCACCAACTTGCGATGCCACCACCAAAGCTAAGCCGCCCGGATTGTCAACCCGGGGGGGGGGGGGGGGGATGATCCTCCCTGCTCCAGGTGATTGCGTGCTCGGACCAGTTAAGATACCTAGGGACCGCCGGCTCAGCCATGTTGACGGCCCTACTCTTGACCTTGTTGTCCCGCTTGCAGGTATTGATGGTGAACACGTGGTATTGACCACAATTTCGCTGCCTTGGATTTTCCTGAAAAGTACCTTGGCCATCATGTTGCCGGAGCTTCGTTCCTGAGTCGCCAGATGCTCCAGGCGCGAGTGATGCTTGCGCCGCCATGCTTACCATTGCACGAGTTGAGACTTGCAGGGGGGGATCATGACGTTCCTCGCGGCTCTTCGCTCCAAACGAGCCCCCAAGCTTAGCATCCGACCTGATGACGTTTGCCCCTTCGACGACTGGCTCGCCCAAAGGTCCAACCCGCTGAGAGAACCTGACAATGTTGTGACTTCGGCCGGCTTGACACCGGCTGGATTGAGTACGCCGAGCCGGCTCGACAATGTTGGAGCAGATGTCCGGCTCAGGCACCATCGCGCTGATCTTGCCGATGAAGACTTGGATCTTGCCAAAGGGGACATGGTAACCATACTTAATCGAGTCGGCATCAGGGCCCCAGCTAGAGTCGTCGATGGAGATCTTGCCGTGGCAGCTCTTGGTCATGCGACCGACCACGTAACTCCCGAACCATGGAAGGGCTCCCTTCGAGAACTCAACTCCACCGGGCGAGAGCCCCACGGTGGGCGCCAACTGTCGTGGTTTTGTTAACCCGGCAGATGTCCTCGTGAACGGACTTAGGTATGAGGCCATCACCGCTAGGTGGCGACTCGAAGGGGTTAAACAAGAGAGAGAGAGTCAGGGTTTACCCAGGTTCGGTCCCTGCGATGGAGGTAATAGCCTACGTCCTTTTTTGTGTGTATTTGATGGGTAGATCTCGATTACAAGGGTGCGGAATCGCTAACCTAGCTATCGAGAGGTTGTACCTTGAGTCTTTTGTTCCTAGGGGCCGACCTTTATATACAGGTCAAGCCCTAGGGTTTACAATAGAGTCCGGGTCATCTCGTGTCCCGTAACCTACAATGCCTCTAAATCACCTTGTGTCTTAGGGAAATCCGGCCGGCGTCTTCAGCTCCGTGGGCCTTCAGCCACCATCTTCATGTGTTGGGCCGCCTGGCGACTCTAATCAACCACCACCTCGCTTGCCTCGTCTTAATAACACTTCCCATCTTGAACTTGGTCACAAGGCTGTCGATACGTCAACCCGACCCAGTAGGGCGGGTTACACCGTGGAGTTATATCCCCGACACCAAGCAAGGCGAGTAGGGACACGCGGTGTTGTGGTGGCTGTGAAAGAGCTTCGAGGCAGAAGAGCTCATGCTCGAGCGGAGGCATGGGAGGGCGATGGAGGCTGGTCGATGTAGGGATGGAGCTCATGCTAACCCAGTGATGAACAGAGGAGGCTGGCGATGCAAGGAGTGCGACCTCCATCGGGCGGCAGCGAGAGGACTGGAGGAGAAGGGAGGCACCAGAGGAGGGAGCCTGAGCAGGACGTCATGGAGGCAGGGGAACGACGCAACGGCGACTACAGCAGCAGCTGGCCATGGCGAATGGGTGGAGGTGCTAGTGTGGCAGAAAGCGGGCTCGATAATGGAGAGGTCGTTTATGGTCATAGCGGATGAGGTTGGCCTCACCGGCTGGAGCTGGTGCAAGGGGCGGGGTCGAGCGCGGCGGCGGTCCGGCCCGCTCCGGCGAGGCGAGGGGCGAGGCAAGGCATGGCTAGGCGGCAGAGCTCCCGGAGGTAGCGCTGCAGGCGCATGGCTGCTCCTGGTGCGCCGGGTCAGCTTGGTGCGGGGCCGAGACGAGGGGCTCTGCTCCTTTCTCTCTCTACGAGAGTGTTGCGGCGCGAGGTGAGGGACGATGGAGGAGAGGATCGAGAGATGGGATCGATCGTGAGGAGGCTGGTGATCGGGCTAGGGTTATGGAGGGGTAGGCTGGGCCTTGGGCTGGCTGCCTGGCCTTTTGGGCTGTGCACTACTCCTCTCTCTAATTCTCTTTCCAAATTGCAAAAAAGGAGAAATAATAAAAGGTAGGAAAAGAAATAGAAAAGGGGCTTGGATAATTGTGAAACACTTTTGTGGGACTTACATGATTAAAACTCAGATACAAAGTTGGTTCCCACAATTTATAAAATGTTTAAATTCAACAGGATTTGAATTTAAACCAAATGAGATAAAAATAAAGGTAGGATTTAGAAGTGTCAAAAAATGTTGAGAATTTAGGAGGAACCTTGATGAGAAAGAATTATTGACAAGGTTCGAAGGTGAAACTCGAAGCAGAAACGACACGAGATTTCCAATGTAAGTGTGTTCATGGTGATTCCAAATTATTTGAATATTTCTTTTAGCTCCCTTAATATTGGGAGGATATTGCATATGTATTAAAGAGAAAACACCATGTGTATTTCCCTCAATTTAAATGGATCGAAATCCATGCAATTTATTTATTTGAGTTGGAGAAAGAAAAAAAATGACATGATGGCATGATGAAATGATGCATGCGAATGATGGAGAGATTAATGCAACAAAACAGATGAATCACATGGCAACACTTGAAATAATTGGAAGGCGTCTGGAGCGTCGGTCTTGGGCTGTTACATTTGGGGTTACTCCATCAACATGCTGCATCATGTAGACACCCACACAAGATTCCGAGTGATGGATCTGAATGTTGAGACAATCAAGAGGACAACTGCTGACCAAAAGAGATCATGTGGATATGCTCCATACATCCAGATGCTCATAAATTCCAAAGTTGGAAAGAGCGTATATGCACTTGATCGTCCACACCTACCACTAGTGCCAGAGTTTGAGGATAATGTTGTGGTGATGGATCCTTCACATCCCACTTCAGCTACTACACATGCAGTGGAAGAGGCGGAGGCAGCTAGAGCCACTAGTGCTCAGGTTCCAAGGACGAAGAGCAACCAAATGTCCTTTATCCTTAACTCTCTCCAAGGGATCGAGAAGTATGTGGCTGAGATCCTCAAGAACCAAAAAAGTCTTGAGAGGATTGTGGAGACAAAGTTTCATGCTCTAGACAACAAAGTTGATGAGCTGAGAGTGACTGTCAATGAGCTGAAACAGGAAGTAGATGCAGTGCCTAGCCCCCACTCCAGTGATGATGATAGTCCTCTTCTCCAGCCCAGCACTCAGTTCAAGACTCAAGCCAGATCGTCTAGAGTGTCTGCTCTAGAGTTAAGACTTTCTTCGTCATCACCAGCTACTGCTCCTTCAGCTCCTTCTCCACCTTTGGCGTCTATTCCACCACCTCAGAGAACTTCAGCTGAAGCATTCGCCGACGCCCCTCTCTTGACTCCTTCAACATTTATCGGAGGAGACCCAGCCCAGAGAGATGATTAGTTCTACATACTTTGAACTTTTTGGTAACTTGTTGCCAAAGGGGGGAAGTGTATAGATCATAGGGCTTCGAGAGAGTGTGTTTTGCTTTTTGTTGCTCTCTTTGTGTTTCAAAACATTTGGTTTATCACTTGGCTGTTCTTAAACTTCGTTGTGTTTGATCATACACTTGCTTGATGATGCTACTACTTTTTATCCATGTGATGTTAATATTATGATCATTCACTCAGTTTTGGTGTTATGTGCATTGTAATCCATTCATATCATTTATGCGCACCACCAAGTTGTATGTGACATGAAAGAGTTACCCACAATCCTAATTCGACTGTGCATTTGCATTTAAACACAAATTTTAAATAATGCACAAATTTAGGGGGAGCTCTTGCTTATCACATACTTCTCCAAGCGACGATGCTATTCATTGTTTTATCCCTGTCGAAGCTTTGATCTATATGTTGTCATCAATTACCAAAAAGGGGGAGATTGAAAGCACAACTTCTCCGTAGGTGGTTTTGGTAATTAATAACAACATGTATTTCATTGGACTAATGTTTCCCCCAAGTATATTTCAGGAAAGTTCAATGAATGGATTGGCAAATTGATTGTGAGGTGATTCCCTAGATGCAAGGAACATCTATTGGCAACAAGCTTGAAGACTCTATATTTTACTTTATGTGAGAAATCACTTTGAGTCTATAGGAAAGCCAATACTATAAAACGGGGATGAGGTGTCTATGATGATCTGGTTGCTCAAGTTCTTAGAGATTAGCCACCAAAAATATACATGAAATTTTCCCACAAATATTCTGTCCAAAACCAAATATCCAAAATCGGTGCCACCAAGTTTTTTCATTCGGCCCTACCGAGTTTTGCCTCAGACAGATACTAAGCCAAACCTAGCTTCTCGATGACACCAACTTTCACTTTCGGTGCAACCGAAAAACAGTGACCAACTTTCTGGTATCTCATTTTCAAGAATCGGAATTTCCGAGATTTGGAAATCGGTACCACCGAGTTGTGTAACTGTCTAGGTCACTGACGTGGCTTGAGACTGCGTCGATAGTTCCCCAAAGAGGAAGGGATGATGCAGCACAATGACGGTAAGTATTTCCCTCAGTTATGAAACCAAGGTATCGAACCAATAGGAGGATCACCGCCACTACGTAAACAACACCTGCACATAAAGAACAAATACTTGCAACCCGACGCGAAAGAGAGGTTGTCAATCTCTCTACGGTAAAAAGATAGATTAGGTAGTGATAGATTGGAGAGATAGATCTCTCAAGAACAAAAAATAAAAAGAGAAAATGAAAAGTGCGGCAAGGTATTTTTGGTTTTTTGGAATAATGGATCTGAAAACAAAAGCGGCAAAAAGATAGATCGGAAAGCAATATGTTGGAAAAGTAGACCCGGGGGCCGTAGGATTCACTAGTGGCTTCTCTCATGAGTATAGCACACGGTGGGTGAACAAATTACTGTTGGGCAATTGATAGAAGATCAAATAATCATGACGATATCCAAGGCGATGATCATTATATAGGCATCACATCCAAGATTAGTAGACCGAAATGATTCTGCATCTACTACTATTACTCCACACATAGACCGCTATCCAACATGCATCTAGTGTATTAAGTTCATGGAAAAACAGAGTAATGCAATAAGAACGGTGACATGATGTAGACAAGATCTATTCATGTAGGAATAGACCCCATCTTGTTATCCTTAAAGCACCTCTTCCCATGGCAAGAAAAATTGATCTAGTTGGCCTAACTAAACCAAAGATTTGAAGAAGAAATATGTCGGGGATATAGCCCCACGGTATAACCCGCCCTACCGGGCCGGGTTAATATGTTAACGGTTCTACAGTCAAGTTTAAGATGGGCCGTGTCATGAAGACGAGACAGACAAGGCGGTGGCTGACTAAGTCGCCAGGCGGCCCAACACCTGAAGACGGCAGCTCTTGGCCCACAAGGCGGAAGGCGCGGACCGTTTTCCTTGCTTAAAGAACAAGGCGCGCGAGTTAGAGGCATTATAGGTTACGAGTCACGATATGACCCGGACTCTATTGTAAACCCTAGGGTCTTGACCTATATATAAAGGCAAGCTCCTAGGACCGAAAGACTCAAGTTACAATCTCTCGATAGCTAGGTTAGTGATTCCGCACCCTTGTAATCGAGATCCATCCAGCAATACACACAAAGCAGGACGTAGGCTATTACCTCCATCGGAGGGGCCGAACCTGGGTAAACCCAACTCTCTTTCCCGTTTAACCCCTTTGAGTCGCCACCTAGCGGCGATGGCCTCACACCTAAGTCCTTGTACTAGGACATCTACCGTGACAAAACCACGACAGTTGGCGCCCACCGTGGGCACTCGCCCGGTGGAGTTGAGTTCTCAAAGGGAGCCCTTCCAGGGTTCGGGAACTATGCGGTTGGTCATATGACTAAGAGCCGTCGCGGCAAGATCTACATCGACAACTCTGGCTGGGGCCCCGAAGCCGAATTGATCAAGTACGGTTACCGGGTCCCTTTGGCAAGATCCATGTCTTCATTGGCAAGATTGGTGCGTCGGTGCCCGAGCCGGACATCTGTACCAACATCATCGAGCCGGCTCGGCGCGCTCAATCCGGCTGGCAGCAAGCCGGCCAAATTCACGACGTTGTCAGGCCCTCTCGGCGGGTCAGTCCCTTGGATGAACCGGCCGTCGAGGCAGCGATCGTCATCAATTCAGATGCCAAGCTCAGGGGCTCGTTTGGAGCAGAGGCCCTCAAGCAACTTCACGGTTTCCCCCTGCAGACCTCAACCCGTGCTACGGTAAGCACGGCGGTGCAAGCATCTCTCGTGTTTGGAGCATCAGGTGGCTCTGAGAGGGCGCACAACGATTCAGGAACGGAGCTTCAGCAGCATTATAGCCAAGGTACTTTTCAGAAAAATCTGAAGCAGCATAAACATATTATACTACGAAACTTTTTGTCGGATGAATCTGTCGGAGAGCAAGTTGCTTCGTTCATTGACAGTTTTTCATGGAATCGTCCCTGGAAAGTCGGCTTATCCAATCGGGCGGATTAAGCTCGATGTGGCCTTTGGAGATGAATTCAACTACAGATGCGAGCCTTTGATGTTCGAAGTTTTCAAAATAAAGAGCCCTTATCATGCTCTCTTCGGACGGCCGGCTTACGCTCGTTTCATGGCCCGCCCGTGCTATGTCTATCTCAAACTCAAGATGCCAGGACTCAAAGGCACCATAACCGTGGACGGGAACCGGAAGATAGCTCAGGAATGTGAGGAAGGAGATGTGGCCTATGCCGAGTCAGCTTGCGCGACAGAGGAATTGAAGTTCTACACGACCAATGTTGACCCGGCTAACATGAGCTCGCTCAAAAAACCCAATACTGAGTCAGAACCTCCGCTTAAATTTAAGCCGGCTGACGATACGAAGCAAATCGACTTCACGCTGGGTGACTCGTCCAAGCAGTTCACTATAGGGACCGGCTTGGACCCCAAATAGGAAAACACGCTCATCGAGTTCATCCGTGAGAACCGGGACATCTTTCCATGGAAGCCATCTGACATGCCAGGAGTCCCGAGGGAACTTGCTAAGCACCACCTTAATGTGGATCCCAAGATCAAACCAGTGTGCCAGTACCTCCGTGGTTTTAATGAGGAGAGACGCAAGGCCATTGGAGAAGAAGTGGCCCGGCTCCTAGCTGCCGGGTTTATCGTGGAAGTCTTTCACCCTGAGTGGTTGGCCAACCCGTTGCTTGTTCTGAAAAAGAATAGCAGTTGGCGCATGTGTGTCGATTACACAGATCTCAACAAAGCTTGTCCTAAGGATCCTTTCACCGTCCTGCGTATTGATGAGATCATAGATTCAATGGCGGGTTGCGAGCGTTTATGCTTCTTGGATGCATACTCTGGGTATCATCAGATCAAGATGGCTGTTGAGGACCAAGAGAAGACGGCTTTCATTACTCCCTTTGGAACTTTCTGCTATGTGTCCATGCCTTTTGGGCTCAAGAGCGCCTGGGCGACTTACCAGTGTTGCGTCCAGAACTACCTTAAGCCACAGATTGGGCGCAACGTTCACTCCTACGTTGATGACATCATGGTGAAATGTCAGAAGAAAGAGACGCTCTTGGAAGACATCAAGGAAACCTTTGACAACCTTCGAGTATACCGGATGAAACTTAACCCGGCGAAGTGTTTCTTTGGCGTCCCTGCAGGCAAGCTACTGGGGTTCCTGGTCTCTGAGCGGGGCATCGAGGCCAACCCGGACAAGATCAAGGCGGTGAGTTTGCTGTCTGAGCTAGCAAACGTAAATCAAGTTCAGCGGCTTGCCGGATGCATTGCGGCCTTAAGCCAGTTTATATGACGCCTTGGAGAGAAGGCGATTCCTTTCTACCAGTTGTTGAAGAAGTCGGGCGACTTTAAGTGGACGGATGAAGTTAATAAAGCCTTTGAAGCGCTCAAGCAACAACTTGTTAATCCGCCCATCTTGGCTGCTCCCGCGGAGAAAGAGCTTATGCTCCTGTATATTGCCGCCAACTCCAAAGTGGTAAGCGTTGCAGTTGTGGTCGAGCGGAAAGAGGAAGGAAAGGAATATCCGGTTCAGCATCTGGTTTATTTTGTCAGCGAAGTCTTAACTCTGTCCAAGCAGCGGTACCCGCATTGGCAGAAGTTGGTCTTCAGGATCTTCATGGCGAGCCGGAAGTTGAAGCATTATTTCCAGGAACACCTGAGCACC
Organism: Elymus sibiricus; assembly: GCA_039707655.1. Taxonomy (NCBI): domain Eukaryota; kingdom Viridiplantae; phylum Streptophyta; class Magnoliopsida; order Poales; family Poaceae; genus Elymus; species Elymus sibiricus. Next base: position 186,879,389 of record CM077669.1, on the reverse strand, counting down.
GTGGTCAGTTCAGCGCCTCTCGATGACATCATACAAAACCGGGAGGCCACGGGTAGGATCGCCAAGTGGGCCATTGAGCTTGGCGAGCACCATTTGAAATACATGCCCCGAACCGCTATCAAGTCCCAGGCGCTAGTGGATTTCATCAACGATTGGACAGAGATACAGATTCCGGAAGATAGGCGAGATAACACGTACTGGACTATACATTTCGACGGGTCTAGACAACTGGAGGGCTCGGGGGCTGGAGTCATATTATCTTCTCCGAATGGTGACAATTTTTTTTATGTCTTACGGCTTATGTTCCCGTGTACTAATAATGTAGCTGAGTACGAAGCCCTCTTACATGAGCTCAGAATAGCCAAAGAGATGAACCTTAGCCGGGTCAGATGCCTGGGCGACTCAGACTTAGTGGCTCAGCAAGTTTCAGGGACTTGGGATTCTAAAGACCCTCTTATGGTGGCTTACCGACGAGCAATCTCTGATGTGGCGGGTCATTTCCAAGGTTACCAAGTCGATCATATAGATCGCCGGCTTAATGAGGCGGCTGATGCCTTGTCTAGACTTGGCTAGCAGAGAAAACCAGTGCCACCTAATGTCTTTTTGGACGTCCTTCACAGCCCATAGGTCAAATTACCGTCTGAGGAGGACATAGCTATTCCTGACCCAAAGGCACACTTGGTGGCGGCTCTACATGCTACCCCTGACTGGACTGTGCCGTATTTGGCTTATCTAACCCAAGGGGAACTCTCAGAGGAAGAAGTCGACGCTCGACAAATCATCCGACATTCAAAGTCAATGACAATCGTCGATGGCGAGTTACACCGTCGAAGCAGCACTAGCGTGTTTCAACGGTGTGTTTCGCCTGAGGAAGGCCAGGAAATACTTAATGAGATTCATTCCGGCGATTGCGGACATCATGCCGGCTCACGATCACTGGTGGCCAAAGCTTTCCGGCATGGTTTTTATTGGCTGGCGGCTCATGCTGACGGCGAGGAGATTGTGCGCAAGTGCGACGGGTGCCAAAAGTTTGGTCGACAGGCTCATGTACTAGCTCAGGAGTTGTGCATGATCCCAATTACCTGGCTGTTTGCGGTCTGGGGGCTAGACATGGTTGGTCCGTTTAAGCCGTCTTCTGACAAGAAAACCCACTTATTAGTGGTGGTTGATAAGGTCACTAAGTGGGTCGAAGCAGAACCGGTCAGCAATTGTGATGCAGAAACTGCGGTCAGATTTTTGAAGAAGTTGATTTTCCGTTTCGGCTACCCTCACAGCATCATTACTGATAATGGTACAAATCTATCCAAGGGAGCCATGGAACAATTCTGCCAACGAGAGCACATCCGGCTTGACTTAGCAGCAGTTGCGCATCCACAATCCAATGGGCAAGCTGAAAGAGCCAACCAGGAGATCCTGAGAGGAATCAAACCCCGGCTCGTGGTGCCCCTTGAACGCATGCTGGGTTGTTGGGTTGAAGAACTCCCTTCAGTACTTTGGAGTATTCAAACAACGCTAAATAGATCCACCGGATGCACTCCTTTTTTCCTGGTTTACGGAGCCGAGGCAGTTCTACAAAGTGATATCCGTCATGACTCGCCTCGGGTTACTTCCTATGTTGAGGCGGATAATGAGCAATTACGCCAAGATTCCCTGGATGCGCTGGAAGAAGAGCGTGACTTAGCAACAGCCAGATCTGCCATATACCAGCAATACCTACATTTTTATCACAGCCGTAGAGTCCAAAGCCGCACTTTTCAAGAAGACGACTTGGTGCTCCATCTGATTCAAGACCAAACAGGGATGCACAAGCTCTCCCCGCCTTGGGAGGGTCCTTTCGTCATCAGTCGAAACCTCAATAATGGTTCATATTACCTGGTGGACTTACGAGAAGGGTCATACACTTCTGAGGAGGAGACAAACCGGCCCTGGAATATTGCACACCTACGGCCTTATTACACTTAGGAGCCATCGGCTCACTTTTTTGCAATCCCCCCTCTGCAAAATTCTGTATATACTTCTTTATGTTCAAATATAATAAAGTCGGCACCCCCGAAACTCGGGGTCTTTGTCGTTTCAACCTATAAATTGAGCATGAGTCTTTATTGTTTGAAACATAGGTCACTTGGGGGCTTCCAACTCATCGAGTTTAGATTTCTCACCCTCTTGACCCGGCAAGAAACGCCATTAAAATATGGTTAAACCTTCCTGTATGCTTGATGCGACTCCGATCAAATGACCCCATGTACTCTTGAAAAGTTAATCCTTTTGGACCTTGAACTTTTAAGGTTAAAACATTGGCTTGAGTCATGTGAGAGCCGGCATACAGAAAGCTAGGATAAACCATGGGTTATCATACCCGCTTCATTGAAGCAAGACTTGCGCTTCGAAAGCCAGTCTCCTTTTTCCGAGTCTCACTGAGCCGGCCTATTTAAATATATATATATATATATATACATATATATATATATATATTTACATACTCATAATTTTCAGGTACAATGTTATCCTTATTATCGGCTTATATTTAAATGACCGGGTTACATAACTGAGTTCATATTATGACCAGTTTCCAGATTATCCATCTTCAATATCATTGAAGGAGAATTCAATAGACTTGAGTTTCGAAAACCAAGTTATTTTGCCGGCTTATTCCTGACCTGCCTTATAAATGAGACAAGACTCATTGAGCACGAAGCAAGAAAAGTGCAAGAACAGGTAATAAGAATAGCATAAACATATTGACAGAGGCTCAATAGATTGGTATTTAGCACCAACAAAAGACGCAAACATGCACGATGGCCCGACAGAGGAAATTTGAAGTTTTGTAAAACACTACCCCTATTATAGGCTCACAATGGAGGCCACACAATTCTTAAAGGTTTTCCTTACACAAGGGGGCTCGCTTTGTAGGGGCGATTCATCCAGCTTTCGAGGTGTCTTCATGCTCTATCATCAGCCGCCTATGGATCTGACTCCGCTGGCTCATCATCATCAACCTACTGGCCCCTTTGTTGCCATCGAATTGAGATCAAAGATTCAAAATTTGTTGTTCCTTCAACAAGAGCTGACGCATCAACGTCAGGAGCAAAAGTTGTCTTACGTCGAGGAGGCACCAGGTCAGACGGCTCGTCCTTGGGCGCGTTAACAGGCTTGTTGTCGGTGGTGTATGCAGGATCATATTTTGAGAGATCCACCTCCTCAGCTATTAAAGACGCCAGTGACCGAGTCTCCGTGAGGCACTTTGCGTAATCTGCACGAGTGAATGCAGAGCCGTCTAGTTTAAACTCCGGGAAGCCGCCATTTAGGAGCTCCACATCCAATTCTGGCAGATATGCTTTTGCTCGAGCAAGTGCCATGTTTGACCCTCCTCGAGCCGCTGATTTCCGGTTTTCAGTCACCCACTATGGCATGGTAGAGAGTTGCTTCAACATGTCCTTGATATTCCTTGGCGGGTGCTTCTGATTTTTCACTGCCATGATGGAATAAACAGAGCATGTGAATAGCTGCTCTACGTACATGAAAATAGCTTTCAACTTCACAATTGGTTGCTCTACAAGGTTATGATCTTTTCACCCTGCAAACAAAAGAGAAGAAGGTACAATAAGCCGCCACACAGTCATAAGCCGGTACATTGGCAAAAGGGGGTTGGAACACATACCAAAGATTGCTATCAACATCTCGTTGATCTGTTTCACAAGAGTGGCATATCTTTCCTTCAGGGGGTCGAATTTCTTTTCAGCCTTTTCCGCACGTTTTGTCAGGCTGGCCTTTTCCGCCTCAAACAGCTTTATGTCCTGTTCAAGACGTTCATTCGCCTGACGTGCAGAATCTTCAAAATGAGCAGCCATGGACTCAGCTTCAGTTTTCAATTTTCTTTCTTCTTTGAGCCGTTTTTGTAGTTTCACAGCAACCGACTCAGCGTCCTCAACATATCCCTGATAGATGCACAAGAAGAATCAGCAAATATTTCTACAAATAATTTCATGACGCCGTAGGACGGCTTACTTCTTTATCAAATCCCAAGAAGATTGCAAGCAATATCCTTGACACTTGGGGGCTAATGCATATCAGTTCTTTCGAAACTAAGATATGGAGAAGACCCGACTCATCTCAAGAAGATGAGCCGGCCCTTGGGGGCTACTGATAATCCACAAGTATAGGGGATCGCAACAGTTTTCGAGGGTAGGTATTCAACCCAAATTTATTGATTCGACACAAGGGGAGCCAAAGCATATTCTCGAGTATTAGCAGCTGAGTTGTCAATTCAACCACACCTGAAAGACTTAATATCTGCAGCAAAGTATTCAGTAGCAAAGCAGTATGGTAGTAATGGTAACGATGGCAAAGTGACAGTAGCAGTTTTGTAGTGATTGTAACAGTAGCAACGGAAAAGTAACTTAGCAAAGATCAATATGTGAAAAGCTCGTAGGCAATGGATCAGTGATGGATAATTATGTCGGATGGCATTCATCATGCAACGGTTATAACATAGGGTGATACAGAACTAGCTCCAATTCATCAATGTAATGTAGGCATGTATTCCATATATAGTCATACGTGCTTATGGAAAAGAACTTGCATGACATCTTTTGTCCTACCCTCCCGTGGCAGCGGGGTCCTAATGGAAACTAAGGGATATTAAGGCCACCTTTTAATAGAGAACCTGACCAAAGCATTAGCACTTAGTGAATACATGAACTCCTCAAACTACGGTAATCACCGGAAAGAATCCCAGTTATTGTCACCCTGGGGGATGCGGATCATAACTCGCAATAGGTGTCTACAACTTGCAAGATAGGATCAAGAACACATATATATTCATGAAAATATAATAGGTTCAGATCTGAAATCATGGCACTCGGGCCCTAGTGACAAGCATTAAGCATAGCAAAGTCATAGCAACATCAATCTCAGAACATAGTGGATACCAGGGATCAAACCCTAACAAATCTAACTCGATTACATGGTAAATCTCATCCAACCCATCACCGTCCAGCATGCCTACGATGGAATTACTCACGAACGGCAGAGAGCATCCTGAAATTGGTGCTGAAGGATGGTTGGTGATGACGACGGCGTCGATTTCCCCTCTCCGGAGCCCAAAACAGACTCCAGATCTGCCCACCCGAGGAAGAACAGGAGGTGGCGGCGGCTCCGTATCGTAAAACGCGATGAACTCTTCTCTCTGATTTTTTTCTCCCCGAATAAGAATATATAGAGTTGGAGTTGAGGTCGGAGGAGCTTCAGGGGGCCCACAAGCGTGCAGGGTGTGCCCTAGGGGGGGCGCCCCCTGGCTTGTGGCCAGGTGGTGGACCCCCTCCGATTGATTCTTTCGCCAGTATTTTTTATTAATTCCAAAAATATTCTCCATAAATTTTCAGGTCAATCCGTGAACTTTTATTTCTGCACAAAAATAACACAAAGGCAATTCTCCTGAAAACAGCGTCAGCCCGGGTTAGTTCCTTTCAAATCATGGAAATTAGAGTCCAAAACAAGGGCAAACGAGTTTGGAAAAGTAGATACGATGGAGACGTATCAACTCCCCCAAGCTTAACCCATTGCTTGTCCTCAAGCAATTCAGTTGACAAACTGAAAGTAATAAAGAAAAACTTTTACAAACTCTGTTTGATCTTGTTGTTGTAAATACGTCTAACTGATGTTCAGATTTTCAGCAAAGATTATAGACTAACCACATTCACAATAACATTTAGGTCTCACATTTACTCATATCAATGACATAACCAACTAGCGAGCAATAATAATAAGACTCGGATGACAACAATTTTATCAAAACAATCATGATACAATATGCTATAATGGTATCTCGCTAGCCCTTTCTGAGACCACAAAACATAAATGCAGAGCACCTCTAAAGAACAAGGACTGACTAGACATTGTAATTCATGGTAAAAGAGATCCAGTCACAATCATACTCAATATCAATTAGTAACAAAGCATACAAATGACGGTGGTGCTCTCTAACTGGTGCCTTTTTATAAGAGGATGATGACTCAACAGTAAAGTAAAATAGATAGGCCCTTCGCAGAGGGAAGCATTGATTTGCAGAGGTGCCAGAGCTCGAGCTTTTAAAACAGGGATAAATAATAATTTTGAGCGGTATGCTTTCATTGTCAACATAACAACTAAGAGATCTCGGTATCTTCCATGCTATATACATTATAGGCGGTTCCCAAACAGAATAGTAAAGTTTTTACCCCCTCCACCAATCAATCACACTCCACGGCGAGCTGAATCCACGGGCACCGTCCATACAAACAACAATCCTGGGGGAGTTTTGTTTTATTATAATTTGATTTTGAATTTTGAGAGTGGAACTGGGCGTCCCGAATACCAGCCACTTTCTCATGCATGATAGTGAATCAACACATATCGTGAGAATAACCCACCTAGCATGGAAGATACCGACAGCCCCCAGTCGCTACATGAGCGATTCGGGCATACAAAACAGAATATTATTTGAAGGTTTAGAGTTTGGCACATGCAAATTTACTTGGAACGGCAGGTAAATACCGCATATAGGTAGGTATGGTGGACTCATATGGAACAACTTTGGATTTATGGAAATGAATGCAAAAGCAGTATTCCCGCTTAGTACAGGTGAAGGCTAGCAAGAGACTGGGAAGCGACCAACTAGAGAGCGACAACAGTCATAAACATGCATTAAGATTAACCCACATTGAATGCAATCATGAGTAGGATATAAATCACCATGAGCATAAATATCGTGGAGGCTATGTTGATTTTGTTTCAACTACATGCGTGAACATGTGCCAAGTCAAGCCACTTGAATCATTCAGAGGAGGATACCATCCTATCATACTACATCACAGCCATTTTAAAATGCATGTTGGCACTCAAGAAAAACCATTATACACTCTTAGCTAATTAAGCATGGCATGAGTAACTATAATCTCTAATTGTCATTGCAAACATGTTTCATCCATAATGAGCTGAATCCAGAACGATGAGCTAATCATATTTACAAAAACAAAATAGATCGAGTTCATACCAGCTTTTCTCCATCTCAATCATTTCATCATATATCGTCATTATTGCCTTTCACTTGCACGACCGAACGGTGTGAATAATAATAAGAGTGCACGTGCATTGGACTAAGCTGGAATCTACAAACAATAACTCAAAGGAGAGATAAGGTAATATGGGCTCTCTGTAAGATAAACAATAGTGCATATGAGATCCACTCATCATTTTCATTGTGGTCTTCTCCTTACGACCCAAAGGAAAGAAATTTCAAAACAAGAACGAGAAAAACTATTTACACGGGAAAGCTCCCAACAAGCAAAAGAAGAACGAGAAATCTTTTTGGGTTTTCTTTTAATGAAACAACTAAACAAACTAAAAGGTAGAGCTAGAACTAATTTTTTTTAGATTTTTCTCAAGGTTAATTAAACACACAAGAAGAAAGCAAAAAGAAGAAATAAACTACCATGGATGATACAATGAAAACGTATAAGCACTGGCAACTGGAATGAGTGTGTGAACATGAATGTAATGTCGGTGAGAAATACGTACTCCCCCAAGCTTAGGCTTTTGGCTTAAGTTGGTCTAGGGTCATGGCTGGCCCGGATAATATCCAAAGTCGTAGTTGGGGCTGTATTGGGCTGCAGCGGCGACTGCCTGAGCGGCTGCAGCGCGGAGGCGAGCGGCTTCCGCCTCTCTCTCGTACTCGTTTGCCTCCTCTAGTTATAAAGTGTCTCCGTTTTTCCTGAAAGTTAAAGAAGGCAGGAGCAGGAAGGGTAATATGGACAGCACGCTGTCTGTCAAAAATTAGTCGGTACAGGAGGGACTGTTCGTTCCTCTCAAGAAACTGGTAGCGCACCATAGCCTCATAATCAAGAAAAGTAGGTGGTAACTCAATATCATTCTCCCTTATGGGTACCCCAAGATAATTAGCTACATGGGTGGCATAAATCCCACCAAAGAAATCTCCATCCTTAGCATTTTTATGTAGCCTCCTAGCAATAATAGCCCCCAAGTTATATCGTCTATCGCTCATGACCGCACTCTTAAGAATACTAAGATCAGGTATGCAAAGGTGGCTATGATCATGTTTACCGTTAATACATCTACCTATGAAGAGAGCAAAATAGTGTATAGCAGGAAAGTGAATGCTCCCCAAGGTGGCCTGTGTAATGTTTCTAGTTTCTCCCACAGTGATGCTAGCAAGAAAATCATTATATTCAGTTTTGTGAGGATCACTATGGCTGCCCCATTATGGGTTTTTGCATGCATCATTAAAATCTTCCAGGTCCATGGTATATGATTCATCATAAAGATTAAATAGAACAGAATGATTATTACGCCTGGATGAAAATTCAAACCCCCTCACAAAGGAATCAGTGAGTTGGTAATATTGCTTGCATTGGTCGGAAACGAAATCTCCACGGCCAGCATTTTGTATGTACGCGTAAAATTCTTCCTTGAAACCGGCTTGAACCATGAATTGATTCGACGGCCATTCGCAAGGCCGCACTTGAGCTTCCCTCGGTGGTTCAAAGTCGGGCTCACGTATCGCGAGTCTCGGGGTCTTCTTGCTCGAGGAACCACCTTGGTATATTCTCCTCAACATCTTTCCTTCTCTAAAAAATTCTGAAATTTTTAGTGACTCAAAGTAAAGGTGAACAAAACTCAACAAAACTTATAGCAACTATTCCCACAAGTGCCTAGAGGCTATATTATGCATCAAAACTACTTGGGACCATATAAATTTGACATGCAAGCTCAAGAACAAGGTCACCACAGCAGCAAAAATTTGCAATATATAAAGCACTAGAACAAAAACTAATTGGACCATTGGAGGAGTCACATACCGAAGAACAATTCCCCAAAACAGTTTTGCAAATGGAGCTTTCAGCAAGGAGATTGAAAATGGCAGCAAAATGAGCTAGAACACGGGTTTGAGCAATGGTGGGATTTTTTCTGGAGGAAGACGAAGTGGATGGGTGCTGGAATAAGTGAGGGGGCCCCACGTGGGACCCACAAGCCAGGGTGCGCGCCCAGGGGGGGTGGGCGCGCCCTGCAGGCTTGTGGCCCACTGGTGCAACCCCCTGATGTGTTCTCAGTGCCAAAAATTCTTAAATATTCCAGAAAAAATCATACTAAATTTTCAGGGAATTCTGAGAACTTTTATTTTCAGGTCACTTTTTTATTGCATGGATAAAACAGAAAACAGAAAAATAATAGAATTTTACTGTAATTAACTCTAAATAACAGAAAGTAAAAGTTGGGTACAGAAAGTTGTGCTTTCTAAATTCATCCATCTCATGCCCGTAAAAAAGAATCCATCAATAAGGTTGATCAAGTCTTATTGACAAACTTTTTTCGAATGACACGGAACCGGAGAATTTTTCGAATAACACTAGGTTACCTCAATGGGGATATGCATGTCCCCAACAATAAGTATATCATATTTCTTTTTGGCAGTAGGGAGAGGGAATTCAAAACCTCCAATAATAATCGTTGAAATTTTTTCAATGGAGTTGATACTATGGACTTGAGATTGTTTCTTCGGAAAATGTACCGTATGCTCATTACCATTAACATGAAAAGTGACATTGCCTTTGTTGCAATCAATAACAGCCCCTGCAGTATTCAAAAAGGGTCTACCAAGGATAATCGACATACTGTCGTCCTCGGGAATATCAAGAATAACAAAGTCCGTCAAGATAGTAACATTTGCAACCACAACAGGCACATCCTCGCAAATACCGATGGGTAAAGCAGTTGATTTATCGGCCATTTGCAAAGAGATTTTAGTAGGTGTCAATTATTCAAATCAAGTCTACGATATAAAGAGAAAGGCATAACACTAACACCAGCTCCAAGATCACATAAAGCAGTTTTAACATAATTTCTTTTAATGGAGCATGGTATAGTAGGTACTCCGGGATCTCCTAGTTTCTTTGGTATTCCACCTTTAAAAGTATAATTAGCAAGCATGGTGGAAATCTCAGCTTCCAGTATCTTTCTTTTATTTGTCACAATATCTTTCAGATACTTAGCATAAGGAGACATTTTCAGAATATCAGTCAAGCGCATATGCAAAAAGACGGGTCTAAGCATTTCAACAAAACGCTCAAAGTCCTCATCATCCTTTTTCTTGGATGGTTTAGGAGGAAAGGGTATAGGTTTCTGAACCCAAGGTTCTCTTTCTCTACCATGCTTCCTAGCAACGAAGTCTCTTTTATCATATCTTTTATTCTTAGGTTGAGGGTTATCAAGATCAACAGCAGGTTCAATCTACACATCATTATCATTACTAGGTTGATCATCAACATGAATATCATCATTAATACTATCACTAGGCTCATGCTCATCACCAGATTGTGTCTCAGCATCAAAAATACAAATATCATTTGGGATTTCATGCGTATCTATAACAGGTTCACTAGCAGCATGCAAAGTCCTATCGTCATTCTTTTTCCTTTTATTACTAGGACGATTATGTGCATCAGAATTAATTCTCTGAGAATCTTGCTCAATTCTCTTAGGATGGCCCTCAGGATACAGAGGTTCCTGATTCATTTTACCACCTCTAGTCACAACTCTAACAGAATGATCATTGTTCTTACCATTCATCTCGTTAAGCAAATCATTTTGTGCCTTAAGTACTTGTTCTACTTGAGTGGTTACCATGGAAGCATGTTTACTAATAAGCTTAAGATCATTGATAGTTCTACTCATATAATCAACTAAGCGATCAAGCATGTGAGCATTATGTTTCAATTGTCTACTAACATAAGCATTAAAATTTTCTTGCTTAATAACAAAGTTATCAAACTCATCCAAGCATTGGCTAGCAGACTTATTATAAGGAATATCACCTTCATCAAATCTATGGAGAGAATTTACCTCTACTACCTGTGTTGGGTTATCAAGACCATGTATTTCTTCAATAGGTGGTAGATTCTTAACATCTTCAGCTTTAATACCTTTTTATTTCATAGATTTCTTTGCCTCTTGCATATCTTCAGGACTGAGAAATAGAATACCTCTTTTCTTCGGAGTTGGCTTTGGAGGTGGTTCGGGAATAGTCCAATCATTATCATTGCTCAATATATTATTCAATAGTAGTTCAGCTTGTTCAACGGTTCGTTCCCTGAAAACACAACCAGCACAACTATCTAGGTGGTCCCTAGAAGCATCGGTCAGTCCATTATAAAAGATATCAAGTATTTCATTTTTCTTGAGAGGATGATCAGGCAAAGCATTAAGTAATTGGAGAAGCCTCCCCCAAGCTTGTGGGAGACTCTCTTCTTCAATTTGCACAAAGTTAAATATTTCCTGCAAGGCAGCTTGTTTCTTATGAGCAGGAACATATTTTTTAGAGAAGTAATATATCATATCCTGGGGACTACGCACACAACCAGGAGCAAGACAATTAAACCATATCTTAGCATCACCCTTTAATGAGAAAGGAAACAACTTAAGAATATAGTAATAGCGAATTTTTTCCTCATGAGTAAATAGGGTGGCTATATCATTCAATTTAGTAAGATGTGCCACAATAGTTTCAGATTCATAACCATGGAAAGGATCAGATTCAACCAAAGTAATTAACTCAGGATCGATAGAGAATTCATAATCCTTATCAGTAACAAAGATAGGTGAAGTAGCAAACTTAGGATCGCATTGCATTCTAGCATTCAAAGATTTTTCTTTCCATTTGCATAGTAATTTCTTAAGATCATCTCTATCCTTACAAGAAAGAAAGTCCCTAGCTACCTCTCCTTCCATAACATAACCCTTAGGTATATTAGGCAATTCATATCTAGGAGAGCTAGGTCTAGCAGGTGTCTCATAGTGTTCAGTTTCAATAATTTCATCAGATTCAGAAATATCATCAGTTTCAACATTCACTCTAGCAATTTGTTCATCAAGAAATTCACCCAGTGGCATAGTATTATCAAGCAAAGTATCATCATAAGCATCACGCATAGCAGAAGTGGCATCACCAATTATTTGCGACATATCAGAATCAATAGCAGGTGGTGGTGTCGCAAATTTACTCATAACAGAAGGTGAATCAAGTGCAGAGCTAGATGGCAGATCCTTACCTGTCCTCGTAGTTGAGGGATAGATCTTGGTTTTAGCATCTTTCAAATTCTTCATAGTGATCAACAGATATAAATCCCAAGTGACACAGAGAATAGAGCTATGCTCCCCGGCAACGGCGCCAGAAAAAGGTCATGATAACCCACAAGTATAGGGGATCGCAACAGTTTTCGAGGGTAGAGCATTCAACCCAAATTTATTGATTCGACACAAGGGGAGCCAAAGAATATTCTCGAGTATTAGCAGCTGAGTTGTCAATTCAACCACACCTGAAGGACTTAATATCTGCAACAAAGTATTCAGTAGCAAAGCAGTATGGTAGTAATGGTAACGATGGCAAAGTGACAGTAGCAGTTTTGTAGTGATTGTAACAGTAGCAATGGAAAAGTAACTTAGCAAAGATCAATATGTGAAAAGCTCGTAGGCAATGGATCAGTGATGGATAATTATGTCGGATGGCATTCATCATGCAACAGTTATAACATAGGGTGATACAGAACTAGCTCCAATTCATCAATGTAATGTAGGCATGTATTCCATATATAGTCATATGTGCTTATGGAAAAGAACTTGCATGACATCTTTTGTCCTACCCTCCCGTGGCAGCGGGGTCCTAATGGAAACTAAGGTATATTAAGGCCTCCTTTTAATAGAGAAATGGACCAAAGCATTATCACTTAGTGAATACATGAACTCCTCAAACTACGGTAATCACCGGAAAGAATCCCAGTTATTGTCACCCTGGGGGATGCGGATCATAACTCGTAATAGGTGTCTACAACTTGCAAGATAGGATCAAGAACACATATATATTCATGAAAACATAATAGATTCAGATCTGAAATCATGGCACTCGGGCCCTAGTGACAAGCATTAAGCATAGCAAAGTCATAGCAACATCAATCTCAGAACATAGTGGATACTAGGGATCAAACCCTAACAAATCTAACTCGATTACATGGTAAATCTCATCCAACCCATCACCGTCCAGCAAGCCTACGATGGAATTACTCACGAACGGCGGAGAGCATCATGAAATTGGTGATGAAGGATGGTTGGTGATGATGACGGCGTCGATTTCCCCTCTCCGGAGCCCAAAACAGACACCAGATCTGCCCTCCCGAGGAAGAACAGGAGGTGGCGGCGGCTCCGTATCGTAAAACGTGATGAACTCTTCTCTCTGATTTTTTTCTCCCCGAATAAGAATATATAGAGTTGGAGTTGAGGTCGGAGGAGCTTCAGGGGGCTCACAAGCCTGCAGGGCGCGCCCTAGGGGGGGGCGCCCCCCTGGCTTGTGGCCAGGTGGTGGACCCCCTCCGATTGATTCTTTCGCCAGTATTTTTTATTAATTCCAAAAATATTCTCCATAAATTTTCAGGTCAATCCGAGAACTTTTATTTCTGCACAAAATAACACCAAGGCAATTCTGCTCAAAACAGCGTCAGTCCGGGTTAGTTCCATTCAAATCATGCAAATTAGAGTCCAAAACAAGGGCAAAAGAGTTTGGAAGAGTAGATACGATGGAGACGTATCAGCTACAGGTCGAATATCTTCAATCTTCAAGACCCGACTCATCTTGAGAAGATGAGCCGGCCCTTGGGGGCTACAGGTCGAATTTCTTCAATCTTCAAGACCTGACTCATCTCAAGAAAATGAGCCGGCCTTTGGGGGCTACAGGTCGAATTTCTTCAATCTTCAAGACCCGACTCATCTCAAGAAGATGAGCCGGTCCTTGGGGGCTACAGGTTGAATTTCTCCAACTTTTAAAAGACTCGACTCATCTTAAGAAGATGAGCCGGCCCTTGGGGGCTACACTGTTACAGGCCTTAGCTATTTTATGAAACCAGCTTATCATAACAAACTGGTCTTTGTAAGCTAATGATAGTATACAAGATAACGGTAAAATGAGAGGATTACCTCATATTTCTCCTTCATAGCATCTATCATGCTCTTTTCAATTTCCTGGCTCTCATAGAGCCGGGTCAAGTACTGCTGGTACAAATCTTCTGTACCAAGCGTGGACAGTTCCGGAAATCCCATCTTGGCTTTTCCTTTGTCCAATGTCACTGGTTCATCCTTGCTCACAATTTTAGCCAAGGAGGTGGAAACAGTTGGGTCCTGGAAACTCTCTTTATCAAATGCAACATCTGAAGTGTTGTGGTCAATCGACGACATGAGTTCATCTGCATAAGCCGACTTGGGCGGAAGGATGGATGATTCTGTCTCGGGAGGAACATCCATAAAAACTGGGTCATCTGGTTCGGATGTCTCAGTGGCAGCTGCTGGCTCCACCCTCATACCAGGATCCTTTTCAATAGAGGGGCCAACTGTCGAAACTGTTTTTTCTAGCAGAGGGATTGGCGCCTCTTGGCCTGCTATCCCAGAGGATGACCCGCCTGCCCGTTTTGACACAACACCTTTGGCCCTATGGATTGTCAGTAAAACAAAAGTTATGACAAGTTGGGATTAAACAATGAAAGACATAAGGCAATACTACAAAGATAAAAGCTTACCCGCGATTAGCATTAAAAGGGGGAAGCTGTGACGCACTTGAGTCACCCGATGACGGAGGAGAGGCCTGATAAAGCGAATTTGATGGGCTGAGAGGTTGTTTAAACAAACCGTCTCTAGGACGAGAATCAATTGGACTATGGGGAACCTCGAGGCGTGGTCTACGAGCCGGCGGCGCGTGAGACGGACTAGGGTCTACGTCGTGCATATCATCCCGGGTCTTGCGTTTTGATGAGCCCGCAAACTGGGCTTTCTTCAAAAGAAAATCGGGAGCCAAATGAGCTTCTAGGTGTGATAATTTGACTTTCCGGACGGTTTGTCTTGGTTTCCGGGGAACAAATGTTTCCGAAGAACTGGGGGAGATTGAAGTTACCTCAGTTTCGCTGGCTTGGCTGAATTCCGAGTCACCCTGATAAGAAGGCGAGTCAGCAAGCTCATTAAACAGGCAGCCGAGAGAGTCGAGTTCTACCTCAGATTCCTCCTCTGAGGACGACACAAAGGCCCGGGTATTCTTTCTACCCGATGAAGGAACAAAAGCTTGAGGTGCAACTTTCCAAAAATTAGAGTCTGCCTGCAAATACATGAAATATATGGTAAATAATGGCAAGTCAAAGGTAACATCAACAAAAGACAATGAAAATGATCAATAGCTGAGGCGGCGGGTTGATAAGATAGAATGGACCCAAGCCGGTGATGCTGCATTTCTCTTTTGAGTCAGAGCAGAACCTTTTTGTCTCTTTGGTAAGAGTGTCGTCAGAAAGATTTTCACGAGAAAACCGTTGAGGATCATTTGAGGCACCTGAATAGTCACACATCAAGCTGTCCCTCAAGCTGACGTGTTGGATTCGCCACTTTAACCAGCAACGAATCAGATCTATCCCGGTAAGGCCATGTGCAGTCAGAGCTCTCAGTTTTGCATGAAGAGGTGCCAAGGGAGCCCTCTCTTCGTCAGTTGGCCAACCCGGAAATTCCATCTTACCACTAAGTCTCACCAATCTGAAACCCGACAGGAATTTTCTCCTTTAGGTGCAGTATTTTTGCAGTAGAACCAGGTTTTGTTCCACCCCTTTGGGTGACTCGCCAGATTTCACTCTAGGAAGGCGATGTTCTTTCTTTTCTGAATTGAAACACCACCAATCTCACAGGCAGCGCCGTTCTTCACCTCAGTTTGGCGGTTAAGGTAAAAGAATTCCCTAAAAAGGGTCACGGATGGCTCGATCTGAAGGTACACTTCACATAGCACTTGAAACTGACAAATATTGGTCATGGAATTTGGACCAATGTCTTGAGGCCTGAGCTTGAAGAAATGCATTAGGTCTCTAAAGAACTTTCAGCCGAGAGGACGGAAACCTCTATGCAGGTGATCAGTAAAGACCACAACCTCCCCTAGCCGTGGTTGAGGGAACGGCTCTTCTTTGGGAGCCCGCCATTCTATGATATTTCGAGCCGGCAAGAAACCTTGGTCCACAAGGTTATCCAAGGTAAGCCTGGACTGTTTGGTCTTGGCCCAGTTGCAAACTTTGGAGTTTTTTGGGGCCATGGTGGGTTATGCAGCAACTACAAAAGTAACAAGGAAAATAAGCCTGGGTGAATTATAAGTCGCCTACGCTAAGGTGCTATTACGAGCTGGCAAAATCAGAGAGGGCCGAAGGGACATCTCCAACCCTTAGCAAAGATGTTGGGTCACAAACAAGTTTCTATGAAAGTATCCCTACGGACAGATCTGATTAAATGAGGAAAAACAATGAGATATATGTTCTAGCTGACGGAAAGACCGAAACTACGACATTCAAAGGATAGCCCCGGATGGCTCATTTTAGATCTGCTTATGAGGAAAATAATGCGGAGATCATTCTAGAAACACGTGACAATAAATGGATAGCATATGGATCTACTAAATAAGTTTCGGACGAACACGACGAACACGGCGAGTGTTGGGGAACGCGACAGAAAACAAAAAAATTCGGTATAGCGAGCACGCCCAGGATCACTATGGAGACTGCATACAAGGTTTGATCTGATCCGTACCAACTCGAAGCGCAGCGGAAGAAGAGTCGGTGTAGATCGTCGGTGCAGATCCCTGCAGCTAGGATTTACAACCTCCCAACCGCAAGGATGTACTCCCACTCCGGACAGCCCTTCGGGAGGCGGTCGGACAGTCCCCCGGACAATGTCGCGGACAGCCCTTCGGGAGGACCCTCGGAACCCGAACAGTAACCCGGACAGCCCTTCGGGCAAAAGATCGAAACTACAATCTCTCTACGGGGTTGCACACATACGGTGTCAGCTATCCGGCAGGGCTTCGCCGTCCAGAGCTAGTTCCTGCCGGAACCCAGACAACCTTTTGGCTCTACGAAAAACTCTTTTCGTGGGAGGGAGAGAGAGAGCTAGCAAAGCATAGCATGTGTATGAGAGCAAGGGATGATCTTTGGGCAGCCCCCTCACCTCCTATTTATAGGAAAGCCAAGGGGTGGAGGCAAGGGGTAAAAAGACCAAAAGGGGCTTAAGATCTTTTCACCTAAATGCCACATAAGGGTGTGTGTAGAACATATCCACCATGAGGTGGAAGGAAACCCCAAGGGGGCCCTCCCCACCACCTATGGACGAAATTTGGTGCTGCCCCCTTTGTGGGGGGGGGGGCACCACCTTTCACACACCTTATCTCTCACCAAAAATGGTTTTCTTCTAGAAGAAAAACCCCATTTGCAAATCAGCCCAAAAAGTGCTTTTCACTATTCACGACGACATTTTTCAGCGTCTGTTCGAACTGAAAATATTTATGTGGGCTTAGAACATTTCCAGTACCCACAAAAATAATTTTCAATGCGATCTGGAACAATTCCGGTTTAGTGATTTTCATCTGCGAAAAGCATCTGAAGCGGTTCCGGCAGCTCCGGAACATTTCCGGTTTTCATCTCGGAAAATTCCAGAAAGTTTTCAGAACGATTCTGGCACCCTCCAAGAATTATCAGGCATGTGCCGAAACCAATTTGACTTTATGGTATCCCCTGAAACAACTTTTCAGTTTTACCGGAACTATTCCGATATCCTCTCCGGAACGTTTCCGTTTCGTCCGAAACTTTTCCGGTGAATTTCTCTCAGACTCCCCGTCTAGTATTCAGCAGATAGATGACCCTTAAGCGTGTGACCCTATAGGTTCGGTGAAGTATAGACATGACCCGGAACACTTTCCGATCAATGATCAACATCGGAGCCGTGGACACCCATATTGAACCCTATACCCACACGAATGAATATTCGAGTGAACCTCCAGTTGCCGTGTGCAATTCCTGTTGCTTCACGATATATTACAAAACCCGAGGTGAGATTTATGCATCCCCGTGGATCAACAACTTGTCCATTATGCAAGTTACCTCGTAACCGGTTTTGTTCTCTTTACTCGTTTCCGTGTTCCGGCATCCCAGTGATCAAATCACAATGTGTCTGGCCAGACGATGATGGATACCGTAACACCGAGAGGGCCCGAGAATATCTCTCCATCGTCGGAGGAGCAAATCCCAATCTTGAGCTATCAAGTTACTTGACATACTTTTCCATGAACCCGTAAGCCGCCGTAATAGCCACCCATTTACGGATGACGTTTAACAAACCCCAAAGTTCATGAAGCAAGCATGAAGAAACTCGACACTCTCATGGTCTAAGGAATTATGCAAACAATAACTATCTCTGTGTTATTAACCATTAACTCATGACGAATGTATCTCATAGCATAACATCAATTTGGGTCGATTCAACACAAGTGTTCTACTAACATTGTGCCCTCAAAATTGCCGGCATAGCCATGCCCATGATCAGGAAAACAGGATCATCATGCAATACTTGAGCCAGTCATAGAGGCATGACTAGGAATACTTTTCCTTTTATTATACCACACGTGCACATGAGTTTCCCTCCGAGCCTCGTGGTTATTGTAGACTCGAGAATCATTGCAGTTATAGCATGGAACATAAACATTCATTACAAACTCGGAGATACAAAGTAACTGTTATTACTGCCTCTAGGGCATATCTCCTACAGTCTCCCACTTGCGCTAGAGTCATAATCTAGTTACATGGCTTCCCTTACACCAATGGCTATCCGGTGTTGCTCATGCTTTGCTCGTGGTAGAGGCTTTGTCATCGGGTCTGACACATTCAGATCCGTGTGAACTTTGCGTACTTTCACTAAACCTTCTTCGACATGATGTCGAATGAGTTTATATTTGCGTTGAATATGCATTGTCTTATGGTGCGAACATGGCTCCCTTGCCTGAGCCACGGCGCCACTATTATCACAATAGATCTCCACCGGGTCCAGAGCACTTAGAACCACACCAAGGTCTTCAAGAAATTGCTTGATTCCGACAGCCTGCTTGGAGGCTTCTGAAGCAGCAACATATTCCGCCTCCGTTGTAGAATCCGCCACAGTCTTTTGTTTGGAACTTTTCCAATCAACTGCACCGCCGTTCAATATGAAAACATAGCCAGATTGAGATTTAAAGTCATCTGGGTCAGTCATGAAGCCTGCATCGGTGTAACAACTTACAATGAGCTCTTCATCACCTCCGTACACAAGGAGTAAATCCTTGGTCCTTCTGAGGTACTTAAGAATACCCTTGACTGCGGCCCAGTGTTCCAATCCTGGATCACCTTGGTACCGGCTGCTAACACTTAGCGCATAGGAAACATCTGGTCTTGTACATAGCATGGCATACATAATAGAACCAACTGCCGAAGCATATGGAATATCATTCATTTGTACTCGCTCATTGAGGGTCCGAGGACACTGATTCTTGCAAAGTACTGTGCCAGGTGACATGGGGAGTAGGCCTTTCTTGGAGTTCTCCATGTTGAACCTTTTCAACACCTTGTCAATGTACGTGCTTTGGCTAAGCGCTATCAGGCGTCTTGATCTATCTCTATAGATTCTGATGCCCAATACATATGCCGCTTCGCCTAAGTCTTTCATTGAAAAACTCTTCTTCAATGAGTCTTTTATTTCGCTAAGAAAATTCACGTCATTTCCAATCAACAATATGTCGTCCACATACAAGATTAGAAATGCTTTTGCGCTCCCACTAAACTTCTTGTAAACACAAGATTCTTCATCGTTCCTGATGAAGCCAAACTCTTTGACCACTTCATCAAAACGAATGTTCCAGCTCCTTGATGCTTGCTTCAGACCATAAATGGCTTTCTGAAGCTTACATACCTTTCCAGCATTCTTAGGATCGACAAAACCTTCTGGCTGTATCATGTATACATCCTTTTCAAGGTTTCCATTTAGGAAAGCCGTTTTGACATCCATCTGCCATATTTCATAATCGAAATAAGCAGCAATTGCTAGTAATATCCGAACAGACCTAAGCATAGCTACGGGCGAGAAAGTCTCGTCGTAGTGCACTCCTGGAACTTGCGTGAACCCTTTCGCGACAAGTCTAGCTTTGTGGATAGTAATGTTACCATCCGCGTCCGTCTTTCTTTTGAAAATCCATTTACAACCGATGGGTTTTACGCCATCTGGAAGTTCTTCCAAGTTCCAAACTTGGTTTTCGTACATGGATTCCATCTCGGATTTCATGGCCTTGTGCCATTCCTTTGAGCTGGGCCCCGCCATCGCTTCCTTGTAGTGCGCAGGTTCATTGTCTTCAAGAATGAAGATTTCGTTATGAAACCATTCAGGTGGCTGGATAGCCCTACCTGATCTGCGCGGTTCAGTTACAACATTGTCTGAAGTCTCCGCATCACATGCGACAACTTCCGGCTCGGTTGTAGGGATAATAAGCGGAATTGCTTCCGTTTCCTTAGCCATATCAACTGTCGCCGAAGATTCTATAATCTCATCAAGTTGTACTGTCCTCCTACTCACTTCTTTTGCGAGAAACTCTTTCTCAAGAAATTGTCCATTTCTGGCAACAAACACTTTGCTATCGGACGGGTGGTAGAAGGAATACCCAATTTTTTCCTTGGGTAACCTACAAAGTAACATTTGTCTGATCTGGGATCGAGTTTGGTAGGTTGTAAACGTTTTACGTATACCCCACAACCCCAAATTCTGAGATGCGACAAACCGGGTTTCTTCCCGTTCCATAACTCGTATGGTGTCGTCTCAACAGACTTAGACGGTGCTCTGTTTAGTGTGTGAGCGGCAGTGAGTAGTGCATGACCCCAAAAAGATATCGAAAGATCTGTAAGAGACATCATCGACCTTACCATGTCTAACAGGGTTCGGTTACGTCGTTCCGACACTCCGTTTCTCTGAGGAGTTCCGGGAGGCGTAAGTTGTGAAACAATTCCACGATCACTCAGATGTTGGCCAAACTCATGACTAAGGAATTCGCCTCCGCGATCAGACCGCAGAAACTTAATCTTTTTGTCACGATGATTTTCTACCTCATTGTGAAATTCTTTGAACTTTTCAAAGGTTTCCGACTTATGCTTCATTAAGTAGATATAGCCATACCGACTTAAATCATCAGTAAAAGTCACGAAATAAAAATACCCACCCCGTGCGGCTGTGTTCATTGGACCACATACATCACTATGTATTATTTCCAATAATTCACCCGCCCGTTCAGGATGACCCGTGAACAGCGTCTTGGTCATTTTCCCCATCAAGCAAGCTTCACATGTGTCAAATGATTCAAAATCAAGGGACGGTAAAACTCCATCTTTATGGAGTCTTTGCATGCGTTTCTTTCCGATGTGGCCAAGCCGACAGTGCCACATGAAAGTGGTGGTGGTGTCAGCCTTCTTAAGGCGTTTAGCATTCACGTTAAAGACATCATTTCCACATTCAAGATTTAGAATGAAAAGGCCCCCAACAATGGGTGCAAATCCATAAAACATATCCATACAATAAAGTGAACAACCATTGTTCTCAGACTTGTACGAATACCCATCGTGAACTAAACATGATCCAGAGATAATGTTTCTACACAACAGTGGAACAAAATAACAGTTATTTAGTTCTAAGATAAATCTCGAAGGGAGACGTAGAGGCATAATGCTGACGGCTTGAGTGGCGATCCCAGCGCCGTTCCCGACACGCATCATGACTTCATTCTTTGCCAGCTTGCGCACCTTCTGAAGCCCCTGTATCGAGTTGCAAATGTGAGCAACCGATCCGGTATCAAATACCCAAGACTTAGAATTTTCGCTAGCAAGCAAAACGTCAATGACATTAACTTGTATAACAATTATACCTTTTCCGGTTTTCCCGGACTTCTTATCTTCCAGATACTTCTTGCAGTTTCTCTTCCAGTGTCCTGTGCCCTTGCAGTAGAAGCACTCAGTTTCATTCTTGGCTTTGCCCTTAGATTTGCGTTGGAAGCCGGTCTTACCGGCGCCCTTGCCCTTCTTTGGCTTGCCCTTTTTGAAACTGGCAGTTTTATTCACAAGCAACACTTGCTTGCGATTTTTCCGCAGTCCTCCTTCAGCAGTTTTCAGCATGGCAAGCACCTCATTAGGTGTTTTGTCCATCCCATTCATGTTGTAGTTCATGACAAAACCTTCGTAAGAAGGGGGGAGTGAACCGAGCAACATGTCCATAACATGCTCTTCTGGAAGTGGAAATTCCAGGGTTTTAAGCCTCTCAGCGTGGCCAATCATATTGACCACGTGTTCGCCAACTGAACTGCCCTCAGCCATCTTGGTCTCCGACATGGTTTTCACGATATCAAAACGTTCAGACCGTGCATTAAACTTGTACAGAGCATCCAGTTCCTTGATCATATCAAAGGAGTCATGGAATTCAAAACGTTTTTGAAGCTCTGAACTCATGCAAGATAGCATGAGGCACTGCACTAAGTTGAAGTCATCATCCTTAGTGGCCCAGACATTATTTTCATCTGCCGTGGCTGTTGCCGCCGGCTTAGGTGGAAGAGGTCCGTCAAGCACGTACACTTTCTTAGCACTCCTGAGGACAATCCTCAGGGTACGGACCCAGTCCGCATAGTTGTTTCCTTTTGCAGCTAACTTCTCTTTCTCTAACATTGGGCCTAAGTTGAACGCGGTGTTGCGAGCCATTTGATCTACAATGGAAAACACAAGTTCACTTAGACTTTGTTCATAATGATATTTGGCACTAGTGAATAAACAATTTTATTCTAAAGTGCGCTCCCACTCAAATCAATATCTCTCATAATTGATTGTGAGCGATTCAAGATCCGTATTTCAATTCGACGCCATTGACGGGTTCATCACTGATGACGCGAATTTCAATCGGTAGGCCAACTTGCCAATCACATCTCTATGTGATTCTTGTTCATCTTTCGATGTGTGTGTTCCGAGCTCATGACTTTCATGCCTGAACGTCAAAAACAACCAAGTGATCTTGCTGCGAGGTCTGACCTCACCTGCCTCATTCCTCTCAATTCGTTTGTGCTCATGTGTACATGGCGCACCCCGAAAAGATACGAATTTCAGACGGTGCTACACTTGGATGAACACTAACTACTTTGATATTTTTAGTGAGAGATCACCCAAATAAAAAGCGACTACTGCGCAATCAAGAAGGGTGCATCATATGGGATAAACATCTCAGGCAATTCATAATTAGCATGATATGGTATAGCCCTTTCTGACCGAGAAGTCAAGTTTTTCTTCGTCTTCGACATTTGCATCGGAGTTGACCTTCGCGAAGATTGCCACCACCTTACCGATGCACCAAATAATATTGCTGTCTCTATAGCTACTAAAATAAGTGCATTACATAAGGTTGACACGCAGGTCATTAAAGTGACAATCATATGGCTCCAGCCATCATGCCGAATCATGACATGCATGTCATGTTAACAAATTTACATCATATAGTCATCTCATACATAATCGAATTCATATGAGCTTTGCTATACCACATCACATGTACATCCTGCAAAACCAAGTTAGACGACTCTAATCGGTTTATGCAAAATTTTATTTTTCGTGGCTTCTAAGGTTTTGACTTAAACCACAGCTACCAACGTTTTATCATCAAGTATGATAATTCAAAATTGCTAGATTAACATCTCGGGGTGTATGAAACACGAGGTAATTAAATCTCGAGCCCCATACTAAACTTCGTCATACGCGTGACCCCCGTGCAGATCATATCTGCAATGCCCTTTCATCTGCGAATTTCATCTTTCTTTTGACTATGGTGGAATCCGAAGAACTGATAGCACTTCGTTGATCAATCAGGATCGCGGATTGCCAGAACTTTGTGAAATTCCTCCATGCTGTCTCGAGATTGAGCAAACGCAAATTCCAGGGAAGCAACAAGAACATCGGGTAACAGACTTCATCTGCTACCCGCATAAATAATTTTCAGCAATAGATCTTATCTACTCCAAAATTATATTATGCAATACCCATACATCTCCATGTATTCTAGATC
Source organism: Elymus sibiricus (assembly GCA_039707655.1). NCBI lineage: Eukaryota > Viridiplantae > Streptophyta > Magnoliopsida > Poales > Poaceae > Elymus > Elymus sibiricus. Next base: position 186,855,407 of record CM077669.1, on the reverse strand, counting down.
GTAACCTGCATCTACGCATAACCTGGCTCTGATACCACTGTTGGGGAACGCGACAGAAAACAAAAAAATTTGGTACAGCGAGCACGCCCAGGATCACTATGGAGACTGCATACAAGGTTTGATCTGATCCGTACAAACTCGAAGCGCAGCGGAAGAAGAGTCGGTGTACATCGTAGGTGCAGATCCCTGCAGCTAGGATTTACAACCTCCCAACCGCAAGGATGTACTCCCACTCCGGACAGCCCTTCGGGAGGCGGTCGGACAGTCCCCCGGACAATGTCGCGGACAGACCTTCGGGAGGACCCTCGGAACCCGAACAGTAACCCGGACAGCCCTTCGGGCAAAAGATCGAAACTACAATCTCTCTACGGGGTTGCACACATACGGTGTCAGCTATCCGGCAGGGCTTCGCCATCCAGAGCTAGTTCCTGCCGGAACCCATACAGCCTTTCGGCTCTACGAAAAACTCTTTTCGTGGGAGGGAGAGAGAGAGAGCTAGCAAAGCATAGCATGTGTATGAGAGCAAGGGATGATCTTTGGGCAGCCCCCTCACCTCCTATTTATAGGAAAGCCAAGGGGTGGAGGCAAGGGGTAAAAAGACCAAAAGGGGCTTAAGATCTTTTCACCCAAATGCCACATAAGGGTGTGTGTAGAACATATCCACCATGAGGTGGAAGGAAACCCGAAGGGGGCCCTCCCCACCACCTATGGACGAAATTTGGTGCTGCCTCCTTTGGGGGGGGGGGCACCACCTTTCACACACCTTATCTCTCACCAAAAATGGTTTTCTTCTAGAAGAAAAACCCCATTTGCAAATCAGCCCAAAAAGTGCTTTTCACTATTCACGACGACATTTTTCAGCGTCTGTTCGAACTGAAAATATTTATGTGGGCTTAGAACATTTCCAGTACCCACAAAAATAATTTTCAATGCGATCCGGAACAATTCCGGTTTAGTGATTTTCATCTGCGAAAAGCATCTGAAGCGGTTCCGGCAGCTCCGGAACATTTCCGGTTTTCATGTCGGAAAATTCCAGAAAGTTTCCAGAACGATTCTGGCACCCTCCAAGAATTATCAGGCATGTGCCAAAACCAATTTGACTTTATGGTATCCCCTGAAACAACTTTTCAGTTTTACTGGAACTATTCCGATATCCTCTCCGGAACGTTTCCGTTTCGTTCGAAACTTTTCCGGTGAATTTCTCTCAGACTCCCCGTCTAGTATTCAGCAGATAGATGACCCTTAAGCGTGTGACCCTATAGGTTCGGTGAAGTATAGACATGACCCGGAACACTTTCCAATCAATGATCAACATCGGAGCCGTGGACACCCATATTGAACCCTATACCCACACGAATGAATATTCGAGTGAACCTCCAGTTGCCGTATGCTATTCCTGTTGCTTCACGATATATTACAAAACCCGAGGTGAGATTTATGCATCCCCGTGGATCAACAACTTGTCCATTATGCAAGTTACCTCGTAACCGGTTTTGTTCTCTTTACCCGTTTCCGTGTTCCGGCATCCCAGTGATCAAATCACAATGTGTCTGGCCAGACGATGATGGATACCGTAACACCGAGAGGGCCCGAGAATATCTCTCTATCGTCGGAGGAGCAAATCCCAATCTTGAGCTATCAAGTTACTTGACATACTTTTCCATGAACCCGTAAGCCGCCGTAATAGCCACCCATTTACGGATGACGTTTAACAAACCCCAAAGTTCATGAAGCAAGCATGAAGAAACTCGACACTCTCATGGTCTAAGGAATTATGCAAACAATAACTATCTCTATGTTATTAACCATTAACTCATGACGAATGTATCACATAGCATAACATCAATTTGGGTCGATTCAACACAAGTGTTCTACTAACATTGTGCCCTCAAAATTGCCGGCATAGCCATGCCCATGATCAGGAAAACAGGATCATCATGCAATACTTGAGCCAGTCATAGAGGCATGACTAGGAATACTTTTCCTTTTATTATACCACACGTGCACATGAGTTTCCCTCCGAGCCTCGTGGTTATTGTAGACTCGAGAATCATTGCAGTTATAGCATGGAACATAAACATTCATTACAAACTCGGAGATACAAAGTAACTGTTATTACTGCCTCTAGGGCATATCTCCTACAGCGAGAACACCGGAAGCATCGAACCCTAAATGGAGGGGATTCATACCAGCTTGCGTTGTAGCAGAAATGAAGATGATCACGTTCGCTCTGACGGTCGCAAGAAGGCTCGATGACATCGGCGATGGAGTCAGGGACCTCGGAGTCACTTCAGGAGCTCTGGCGGTGCTCGGCCGATGGAGGAGCAAGAGGAAGAAGACGATAGGAAAGTTACCGTGGAGCTCAGTGGACTTATTTATAAAGAGGGAAAAATGAGATGGTGCCAAGAAAGATGAAACGGCCGCGTTAAATTTGTGGCTAGGAGCGTGCCTCGATTTTTGCGTCTTCCTAGATTTGGCACAATTTTCGAAGAGATGTGTTATGATGACTCTAGAGGACAACGGTCGGTGAGGATAACGTCATTAACGGACAGACACCGGAGAAATGATAAGTCTGGAAGCGCTACAAGCCAGCGCTGTGAGATCCCTGAATGACACGGGTTTAGTAATGAGCCACCAGTGAAGAGAAGAAATTGACATGAATGGATTCAAATCAATATGGGGCCTAATGTCGGGGATATAGCCCCGTGGTATAACCCGCCTGTCGGTGTCAAAACCGGCGGATCTCGGGTAGGGGGTCCCGAGCTGTGAGATTAGGATCGATGGTAACAGGAGATGATGTTTACCCAGGTTCGGTCCCTCCTATGGAGGTAAAACCCTACGTCCTGCTTGATTGTATTGATGTATATGAAGATTACAGAGTCGATCTACCTCGAGATCAAGTTACTAAACCCTAGATGAGTTCACCTCCCTTCTACGAACTAAACCCCCTGACTTATAAAGACACCAGGGGTCCCTAGGGTTACACATAGTCGGTTACTTGTCGAAGGAGTAAACCTGCCTATCCTACCATCTTAAGCTTGAAGGGCACGCCACGGTTTCTTAGGTTTCCTCCCTGGTCACGGGGTATTCGGTTAGTCCGATCTTCCAACGAGAGGCCCACGAGTCCGGCCCATAAGGAAAATGCCGGTAGTCCGAGGACCCCTTAATCCCGGACTCCCTCAGTAGCCCCTGAACTAGCCTCCAATGCCGAGGCATGTAGTCCGGATGGTCATGTGCGCCAAAGTCTTCGGCTTGCGAGGCAAGTTCTTCTCCCTCTCTATGCTCGGTAAACAATAACCCGGCCTTGATCGTTGAAGCGTCACGGGGCCCGCAGTCTTAACTCCACCGCCCCTCGATTCGGGTGCGCCAATGGGAGACGGGCGGCCCAACAGCCTTTACTGGACTGCCTTTCCTGCAAGCGGAGGGGAGGAACTGCCTATTAAAGCAAACGGAATTGTGGCCTAGGCAAGTCCTTCCTCTTCCTCACCACCGAAAAGCCTTCAAACGAAAAAGCTTGAAAATATGGCGAGCGTCTCTGGCTCCTCCTCGAGTCCTCACGGCCCCCTACCCGGAGACTGGGCAAGTTGTTCAGTGTCTCTCCTCCAGCTGTGCAACCTTGAGACCCAGGGTTATCTTCCCGCCTCGGATCTGGCGTTTACCCGCGCCGGATTGACCTCTTTTAATAGCGAAGCCTTCGCAGAGAATTTCCCTGTTCCACACCAGGGAGAACGGGTATGTTTCGTCTCCTTCCTCCTGCGGGGCCTAGGATTCCCCATTCATCCCTTCTTGAGGGGTTTATTGGAATTCTACGGGATCCAACTCCATCATCTCACCCCTGGATCAATCCTGCACATTCCGGGCTTTGTTGCCCTCTGCGAGATGTTCTTGGGCTGCGAGGCCCATTTCGGTTTATGGAGGAGGTACTTCTGCCTTGTCCCACGTACCCGAGGCGAGACAATTCGGGAAGTGGGCGGAGCCGAAGTATGGCGTATATTCGAGATGGGTATCCCGTGGGGACTCCGAAGAAAGAATCCGAAGAATGGACCTCAGAATGGTTCTACATCGAGGACGTTCCCCTATTTGACCCAGCTCGGAGGGGTCTGCCCGAATACTCCGACGCTCCTTTGAAGAAAAGGTTCAACTGGCGACCAAAGTGTCCATCCCAAGAGGAAAGTGCCGAAGTAAAATGCCTAGCCGCCCAAGTGAGGTTACTAGTCCACAGTAAGTTAACCATCATTGACGTGATGGCAGCCGTCATCGCTCGATGTGTTCAACCCCTTCAGCAAAGGATTCACCCCTTGTGGCGTTACAACGGGACAAGCGACACCACCCGTTCCCAACGGCAGGGTCCTGCCAATCAGGTGGCAATGGTGGACATACTGGCCGATCTCTTTAAAGGAGAAAAAGAAGATTTCGCTTGGCTGTCAGCCAAGGAAGGCTACTCAAGTCATAACCCCATCGAATGGGTAAGCCTTTAGCTTTGTTTTCTAAGTTTGGATACTTACGTATAACCCTACTGATCGAAACTTTCAATCTGTCCGAACAGAGCTGGAGGTGCTGGATCGAGATAGTTAGTTGTCCGACGCCTCAACCAGAGAGTTATTCTCATGACGATGAACTCGGATTCCATGACGATCCAGAGCTGTCAATTGAATACGAGGACGAGATTTTTTACCAGGATAGCCTTGACGGCTCCAAGGTGGCTCTTCTAGCCGATCACCCTGGGCCACTACCTTCTTCCGCCACCGGTAAAAAGAAAGTCTCTTCCCGTAAGGGGCGATCGACCCCTGCCAAACCGACTATGCCGATCCCTATTCCCAAGGGTTCTCGGTCCACGCGCCAGGCGTCGTCTACGGCAGCAGGGCCCGTACCGAGTAACAGCAGGAATCCTCCCTGCGAGCCAGCCGTGGAGACCACCTCGCCCGAGCATTCCACCAAGAGGTATGTTATCTAACCGTCTAGCTTGGCCGTCGTCGTGATTGTAGTAGGAACTTCACAAAATCTTGTGTTGAAATACTCAGGAGACGAGTACAGCCACCTCCTTCCGGGGACGTCGCCGAGGAGCCAGGCAACCATCACGGACCAAGGTCTTCTGCTCAGGCCGAACTTAATGCGGAGGCCCCGGCGACGAATCAGCCCCCTGAAGATTCCGGAGACGTCTCGGTCACTAACTTCGAGGTAGAGAGTGCGATGAATCACCGGCGGCGAAAGGAAGCCTTGCGCCACCAAGCGTTTTCCAATCAAGAGTTTAATGCCCTAAGTTCGGTGGATGCATACAACAGGGCCGCCCGGGCTGGGCTTGAGGGAGCCGCTAAGCTGATATCGTCCAGCCTGGAGGTGAGTAATCGGTTTTAACAACCGAACACAAATATTAATCCAGTAGCCCCCGAGCCTTGATTTGGCCGAAACGGTTGAGTTAAGGATCTGAATAATGTGTCACTGATAATGCAGGCTTCAAGGTAGCAAAATGAGAAGTTGGCCGAGGAACTCGAGGTGAGCTGAACAAAGGTAGAGACCGTGAAGGCCGAGCTTGAGCAAGTGAAGAACTTCACCCGAGAGGCGCACGGTGAGTATGTCAATTTGCTGAATTTATTCGACATTCCCATACTGAAGAGAGTGTGCTTTATAGCAGCTGAATCCATAGGGTAGTTGCAAAAAGATTTGCATGCGGCCCGACAATCTCAGAGGTTGATACGTCTCCATCGTATCTACTTTTCCAAACTCTTTTGCCCTTGTTTTGGACTCTAATTTGCATGATTTGAATGGAACTAACCCGGACTGACGCTGTTTTCAGCAGAATTGCCTTGGTGTTATTTTTGTGCAGAAATAAAAGTTCTTGGATGGACCTGAAAATTTACGAAGAATATTTTTGGAATTAATAAAAAATATTGGTGAAAGAATCAACCAGAGGGGATCCACCCATTGGCCACAAGCCAGGGGGGCGCGCCCCCCCTAGGGCGCGCCCTGGCGGCTTCTGGGTCCCACAGACCTCCTCCGACCCTAATTCCAACTCTATATATTCACATCCGTGGAGAAAAAAATAGAGGAGAAGAGTTCATCGCGTTTCACGATACGGAGCCGCCGCCACCTCCTGTTCTTCCTCGGGAGGGCAGATCTGGAGTCCGTTTTGGGCTCCGGAGAGGGGAAATCGACGCCGTCGTCATTGATGTCTACTACGCAACATTCTTCTTGTAGACTCGTGTTGGGCCTCCAAGCGCAGAGTTTTGTAGGACAGTAGCAAATTTCACTCAAGTGGATGACCTAAGGTTTATCAATCCGTGGGAGGCATAGGATGAAGATGGTCTCTCTCAAACAACCCTGCAATCAAATACAAGAAATCTCTTGTGTCCCCAACACACCCAATACAATGGCAAATTGTATAGGTGCACTAGTTCGGCGAAGAGATGGTGATACAAGTGCAATATGGATAGTAGATATAGATTTTTGTAATCTGAAAATATAAAAACAGCAAGGTAGCAAGTAACAAAAGTGAGCACAAATGGTATTGCAATGCTTGAAAACAAGGCCTAGGGTTCATACTTTCACTAGTGCAAGTTCTCTCAACAATACTGACATAGTTGAATCATATGTAAATCCCTCACGTGCGACAAAGAGTTCACTCCAAAGTCACAAATAGCGGAGAACAAACGAAGAAATTATTGTAGGGTACGAAACCACCTCAAAGTTATCTTTTCCGATCAATCTTATGAGCTATCCCTATAAGTGTCACGAACAGCCCTAGAGTTCGTACTAAAATAACACCTTAAGATACACATCAACCAAAATCCTAATGTCACCTAGATACTCCAATGTCACCACAAGTACCCATGGGCTTGATTATACGATATGCATCACACAATTTCAGATTCATCATGTTCAATCCAACACAAAGAACTTCAAAGAGCGTCCCAAAGTTTCTACCGGAGAGTCAAGACGAAAACATATGCCAACCCCTATGCATAGATTCCCAAGGTCACGGAACCCGCAAGTTGATCTCCAAAACATACATCAAGTGGATCAATAGAACATCCCATTGTCACCACGGATATCCCATCGCAAGACATACATCAAGTGTTCTCAAATCCTTAAAGATTCAATCCGATAAGTAAGCTTCAAAGGGAAAAATCAATTCATCACAAGAAGGTAGAGAGGGGAAAACTCCATATGATTCATCTGTATCAATAAAGCTCGCGGTACATCAAGATCATGTCATCTCATGAACACGAGAGAGAGAGATCAAACACATAGCTACTGGTACATACCCGCAACCCCGACGGTGAACTACTCCCTCCTCGTCATGGAGACCGCCGGGATGATGAAGATGGCCTCCGATGATGGTTTCCCCCTCCGACAGGGTGCCGGAACGAGCTCCCGATTGGTTTTTCGTGGCTCTGGAGGCTTGCGGCGGCGGAACTCCTGATCTAGGTTTATTTCTGGGGGTTTCTATATTTATAGGAATTTTTGGCGGCGGTCCCACGTCCAGAAGGTTCCCGAGGAAGTCACAAGCCAAGGGGGCGCGCCCTAGGTGGGGGGGGGGGGGCGACCGCCCCTGTGGCTTGTGGCTTCCTCGGCCTTCCCTTCCGGCGACTCTTCGCTCCAGTATTTTTTATATTTTCCAAAAATATTCTCCGTAAAGTTTCAGCTCATTCCGAGAACTTTTATTTCTGCACAAAAACAACACCACGGTAGTTCTGCTGAAAACAACGTCCTCGAGTAGGTAAATGATAAAAGAAATAATTTATGAAGTGTGAATGCTACAAAACATTTTTATCATATTCTATTCTTCTTTGTATAGCATGGACATTTGGACTTTCAAAGCAATAGTCTAGTTTTAACATAATGACTTCAATACTCAAGCATGTCAACAAGCAACCATGTCTTTCAAAATATCAACACTAAAGAAAGTTATCCCTAGCCCATCATGCTCAATCATTGATCCATTCATGAAACACACTCAAATATTAGCTATGCCCAATGCTCAAGTACGATCATAGTGCCCCCTAGTTGGTGCTTATAAGAGAAGATGGAGACTCAAAGCAAAAATAAAAATTGCATAAAGTAAATAGATAGGCCCTTCGCAGAGGGAAGTAGGGATTTGTAGAGGTGCCAGAGCTCAAGGTTTAAATTGAGAGAGAAAAATATTTTGAGTGGCATGCTTTTCCTGTCAACGAAAACGACAAATTAGCTCACAATACTTTCCATGCTAGATACATTATAGGCGGTTCCCAAACAGAATGGTAAAGTTTTTACTCCCCCTCCACCAATCAATCACACTCCACGGCGAGCCGAATCCATGGGTACCGTCCATACAAACAACAATCCTGGGGGAGTTTTGTTTCATTATATTTTGATTTGATTTTTGAGCATGGAACTGGGCATCCCTACCAGCCACTTTCTTGTGAATGATAGTGAATCAACACATATCGTGAGAATAACACACCTAGCATGGAAAAATATTGGATACTCCCCACCGTTTCATGAGCGGTACGGGCACACAAAAGAGAAAATTTATTTTGAAAATTTATAGATGGCACATACAAATTTGCTTGGAACGGCATTGAAATACTGCATATATGGTAGGTATGGTGGACTCATGAGGCAAGACTTGGTTTAAGGATTTTGGATGCACAAGTAGTATTTCTACTTAGTACAAATGAAGGCTAGCAAATAGATTGGGGAGCAACCAAACCAAGGAACGAAAAATCACATAAGTGAGCATTGAGTCATAACTAACACCGAATAATGCACCACAAGTAGGATGCAACTTCATTGCATAACTATTGACTTTCGTACTTGCATAGGGAATCACAAACCTTAACACCAATATTCCTACTAAGCATAATTACTCATTAACATGACTCACATATTACTATCATCATGTTTCAAAACTATTACAAAGAATCAAGTTTAATTTGTCCCATGATCTTCATGAAAGTTTTTTTTATTATATCCTCCTTGGATATCTATCACCTTGGGACTAGTTTCATATATTGCCATTGCTTTTTGACAAGCTCAAAAAAATTTAAGTGAAGCACATGAGCATAAAGGTTTCATCCCTCAAAAAGGTATAAGTTAAGCATGAGAGGAAATGACAAGCTACTCTCAAAAGATATAAGTGAAGATCAATGAGTAGTCAAAAATTAAGTAGCTATGTGAGGACTCTCTCTCCCTCTCAATAAATATTTTCAGATCTGAGTATTTTATTCAAACAGCAAACCAAACAAAAATAGAACTCCAAGAATAGCACGCATCATGTGAACGAATAAAAAATTAGGCTCAACATAGGCTAACCGATAATTGTTGATGAAGAGAGGTGGGATGCGTAGCATCCCCAAGCTTAGATGCTTGAGACTTCTTGAAATATTTACTTAGCGTGCCTTGGGCATCCCCAAGCTTGAGCTTTTGTATCTCGTTCAATCCTCTCATATCATGGTTTCACCGATTTTCAAAAACTTCATCCACGCAAAACTCGAAAAGAACTCGTGAGATAGGTTAGTACACATAAGAATAAATCAACACTTCATGTACTGCCAAGACAAGTTGCACAATAATTTTCAACATCATCTACTGTTTACTATCATCTCCACAATTTATATCTATCAATATAGGCTATGGAAACTATAGGATAAGTAGATAACAAAACTATGACAGCAATCTGTCCAAACAGAACAGTCTGTAGCAATATATGAAAACAGTGTACTTCTGTAACTCAAAAAATTATGAAAATTTAATACATGCTAAATAATTTATATGACAACACTGTGTAAAAATTTCAGAAACTTTCCACGTTCCAGTAAAATATGAAAATTCAAACACTACAGCAAAAGTTTCTGTTTTTTTACACAACACTCATCAAAACATGCAATGCAAGCATCCTAAGGAAATTCTTGGAACTTTTTATTGAAAACCAAGATTATAAATAACACATAACAGAAAATAAAAAAATATAATGACGCTCCAAGCAAAACTCATATTATGTGACGAATAAAAATATAGCTCTAAGTAAGATATACCGATAATGTTGAAGACGAAAGAGGGGATGCCTTCCGGGGCATCCCCAAGCTTAGGTCCTTGAGTCTTCCTTGGATATTACCTTGGGGGTGCCTTGGGCATCCCCAAGCTTAGGTTCTTTTCACTCCTTATTCTCCTCATATCGGTGTCTCACCCAAAACTTGAAAACTTCAATCACATAAAACTTAACGGAACTTCGTGAGATGGGTTAGTGTAATAAAGATAGATCATTCACTTAGGTACTGTCAAGACAAGATTCATAATTGTTCCCACATGATACCTACTGTATTCTATCATTCCCATAATTTATATTACTGAATATAAGCTATGTGAACACTAAAACAAGCAAACTATGCATGCAAAACAGAATCTGTCAAAAACAGAACAGTCTGTGAAGATCTGTAGTATTGCCATACTTCCCTGTCTCTAAAAATTCTGAAAAATTGGGAAAATCTAGGCACTTTGTATATCAATCATGTGTAAAAAATTCAGATCAAAATAACGTTCCAGTGAATTTACAAAATTCCTGGACTGAGAGCAAAAGTTTCTGTTTTTGCACAGAATAGTGTCAACTATCATCCACACTATCCCAAAGGCTTTACTTGGCACTTTATTGAAACAAAAGCTATAAAACATGATTACTACAGTAGCTTAATCATGTGAACACACCAAAATAGAAGGTATACATATTGGGTTGTCTCCCAACAAGCGCTTTTCTTTAATGCCTTTTTAGCTAGGCATGATGATTTCAATGATGCTCACATAGGAATATTATTTGAAACATGTAAGAGAGCATCATGAATCTCATGAAGCACATTTAAGTCTAACCCACTTCCTATGCGTAGGGATTTTGTGAACAAACAATTTATGGGAGAAAGAATCAACTAGCATAGGAAGGCAAAACAAGCATAACTTCAAAACTTTGAACACATAGAGAGGAAACTTGATATTATTGCAATTCCTACAAGCATATGTTCCTCCCTCATAATAATTTTCAGTAGCATCATGAATGAATTCAACAATATAACCAGCACATAAAGCATTATCTTCATGATCCACAAGCATATAAAATTTGTCACTCTCCACATAAGCAATTTTCTTCTCATTCATAATAGTGGGAGTATCATATGAAGCTCGAATACTAAAAATTGTTTCCACATTAAAAGAGTAATGTTCAGTAAAAGGATATTCAAAATTATGACAATAATTATCACTACTCTTTATAACATAAGTATCATCACAATAATCATCATAAGTAGCAACTTTGTTCTCATCATAGTCAATTGAAACCTCTTCCGAAATAGTGGAATCATTAATAAGTAAAGTCGTGACCTCTCCAAATGCACTTTTATCATTATAATAAGATTCAACACCCTCCAAAATAGTGGTATAATTATTATGTAAAGTTGACACTCTTCCAAACCCACTTTCATAAACATTGCAATCATCATAAATAGGGGGCATGCTATCATCATAATAAGTTTGCACATCAAAACTCGGGGGACTAAAAACATCATCTTCATTAAACATAGCATCCCCAAGCTTGGGACAAACATTAATTGCAGCAAATAAATTCTCAAACATGTCATTCTCATCAAACATAGCATCCCCAAGCTTGTGGCTTTGCATAACATAAGCATAATCACTCTCATCATCAATAGTATAAATAGCACCAATAGTATAGCAATTATTATCATCATCCTCCAAGTTGGTGCCATAAATATTTTCAAGATTATAAGAAGTATCATTATCTTCCCAATCATAATTATCACAACAAGCAATAGGCATAACAAAATCATCCTCTTCCACAACTATTTTTGATTCATTCTCATGAAGCCTATCAATAATGGGAGCAACATTATTTGGGAGAGATACCTCTTTACCTTTACTTTTCCTTCTTTTCTTCTTCTTCACTACATTATGTGTGGGTTTATTTAATTCCTCCAACCTTCTTTTTGAAGGGGTTGGTTGAATAAAAAGCTCCTCCTCGTTACCTGATTCATCGTAAGAAAAAATAGGAGGATATTGGGAAACCTCTTACCCTTCATTAGTATTATCTTCATCTTCTATTTGTTTTCTTGTCTTTAAGTAATTGGCAATATAAGGATTCTCAATGCAATTAACCACGCAATACATATAGATTTTATTTAGATCAAAATCAATCATTTTCATGAGAACCCAAGCTGGAACATCCATAGTTTTATGTTTCATTTCTTCATACCCCAAAAATAGACTAAGTTCATTATGATGCTCAAGGGTAATGAGGTTATCACAGTTTTTGGAAACAATTCGATCATGAAATATTTCACATTGGAAATTAAAATGACCACTTTCATTGCAAAGTTCACAAGGACGGCGAGAAATATTAAGTCTTTCAGCACAAACATATAGCCTCTCTTGCAACCATTTAGTTTCTAAATACTTATGCCTCTTACAAAATCTATCTTCCCTTTTAGGCATGTCTTCACAAACTCTATGCACTCCACAAAAATTGACATGCTTATAAGAAATCTTTTTATCATGACTAGTGCAATCATCATTAGTACTATGGATATTCAAAGAATTCATACTAACAACATTGCAATCATGCTCATCACTCAAAGATTTAGTGCCAAACATTTTAATAACTTCTTCTTCTAACACTTGAGCACAATTTTCCTTTCCATCATTTTCACGAAAGACATTAAAAAGAAGAAGCATATGAGGCAACCTCAATTCCATTTTTTTGTAGTTTTCTTTTATAAAACCAAACTAGTGATAAAACAAGAAACTAAAAGATTCAATTGCAAGATCTAAAGATATTCCTTCAAGCACTCACCTCCCCGGCAACGGCGCCAGAAAGAGCTTGATGTCTACTACGCAACCTTCTTCTTGTAGACTCGTGTTGGGCCTCCAAGCGCAGAGTTTTGTAGGATAGTAGCAAATTTCCCTCAAGTGGATGACCTAAGGTTTATCAATCCGTGGGAGGCGTAGGATGAAGATGGTCTCTCTCAAACAACCCTGCAATCAAATACAAGAAATCTCTTGTGTCCCCAACACACAAAATACAATGGCAAATTGTATAGGTGCACTAGTTCGGCGAAGAGATGGTGATACAAGTGCAATATGGATAGTAGATATAGATTTTTGTAATCTGAAAATATAAAAACAGCAAGGTAGCAAGTAACAAAAGTGAGCACAAACGGTATTGCAATGCTTGAAAACAAGGCCTAGGGTTCATACTTTCACTAGTGCAAGTTCTCTCAACAATACTGACATAGTTGAATCATATGTAAATCCCTCATGTGCGACAAAGAGTTCACTCCAAAGTCACAAATAGCGGAGAACAAACGAAGAAATTATTGTAGGGTACGAAACCACCTCAAAGTTATCTTTTCTGATCAATCTTATGAGCTATCCCTATAAGTGTCACGAACAGCCCTAGAGTTCATACTAAAATAACACCTTAAGATACACATCAACCAAAACCCTAATGTCACCTAGATACTCCAATGTCACCACAAGTACCCATGGGCTTGATTATACGATATGCATCACACAATTTCAGATTCATCATGTTCAATCCAGCACAAAAAACTTCAAAGAGCGCCCCAAAGTTTCTACCGGAGAGTCAAGACGAAAACATATGCCAACCCCTATGCATAGATTCCCAAGGTCACAGAACCCGCAAGTTGATCACCAAAACATACATCAAGTGGATCAATAGAACATCCCATTGTCACCACGGATATCCCATCGCAAGACATACATCAAGTGTTCTCAAATCCTTAAAGATTCAATCCGATAAGTAAGCTTCAAAGGGAAAAATCAATTCATCACAAGAAGGTAGAGAGGGGAAAACTCCATATGATTCATCTATATCAATAAAGCTCGTGGTACATCAAGATCATGTCATCTCATGAACATGAGAGAGAGAGAGATCAAACACATAGCTACTGGTACATACCCTCAGCCCTGAGGGTGAGCTACTCCCTCCTCGTCACGGAGACCGCCGGGATGATGAAGACGGCCTCCGGTGATGGTTTCCCCCTCAGGCAGGGTGCCGGAACAGGCTCCCGATTGGTTTTTCGTGGCTCTGGAGGCTTGCGGCGGCGGAACTCCCGATCTAGGTTTATTTCTGGGGGTTTCTATATTTATATGAATTTTTGGCGGCGGTCCCACGTCCAGAAGGTTCCCGAGGAAGTCACAAGCCAGGGGGGCGCGCCCTAGGGGGGTGCCCCTGTGGCTTGTGGCTTCCTTGGCCTTCCTCTCCGGTGACTATTCGCTCCAGTATTTTTTATATTTTCCAAAAATATTCTCCGTAAATTTTCATCTCATTCCGAGAACTTTTATTTCTGCACAAAAACACCACCACGGTAGTTCTGCTGAAAACAGCGTCAGTCCGGGTTAGTTCTAATAAAATCATACCAAAATCATATAAAATTATTGTAAACATGGCATGAATACTTCAGAAATTATAGATACGTTGGATACGTATCAGTGATCACCAACCATCCTCCATCACCAATTTCATGATGCTCACCGCCATGCGTGAGTAATTCCATCGTAGGCTTGCTGGACGGTGATGGGTTGGATGAGATTTACCATGTAATCGAGTTAATTTTTTTAGGGTTTGATCCTTAGTATCCACTATGTTCTGAGATTGATGTTGCTATGACTTTGCTATGCTTAATGCTTGTCACTAGGGCCCGAGTGCCATGATTTCAGATCTGAACCTGTTATGTTTCCATGAATATATATGTGTTCTTGATCCTATCTTGCAAGTTGTAGACACCTAATATGTGTTATGATCCGCATACCCCAAGGTGACAATAATTGGGATTCTTTCCGGTGATTACCATAGTTTGAGGAGTTCATGTATGCACTAAGTGCTAATGCTTTGGTCCGGTTCTCTATTAAAAGGAGGCCTTAATATCCCTTAGTTTCCATTAGGACCCCGCTGCCACGGGAGGGTAGGACAAAAGATGTCATGCACGTTCTTTTCCATAAGCACGTATGACTATATACGGAATACATGCCTACATTACATTGATGAAATGGCGCTAGTTTTGTATCACCCTAGGTTATAACTGTTGCATGATGAATGCCATCCGACATAATTATCCATCACTGATCCATTGCCTACAAGCTTTTCACATATTGATCTTTGCTAAGTTACTTTTCCGTTGCTACTGTTACAATCACTACAAAACTGCTACTGTCACTTTGCCATCGTTACCATTACTACCATACTGCTTTGCTACTAAATACTTTGCTGCAGATATTAAGTCTTTCAGGTGTGGTTGAATTGACAACTCAGCTGCTAATACTCGAGAATATTCTTTGGCTCCCCTTGTGTCGAATCAATAAATTTGGGTTGAATACTCTACCCTCGAAAACTGTTGCGATCCCCTATACTTGTGGGTTATCAAGACCTTTTTCTGGCGCCGTTGCCGGGGAGCATAGCTTTATTCTCTGAGTCACTTGGGATTTATATCTGTTGATCACTATGAAGAATTTGAAAGATGCTAAAACCAAGATCTATCCCTCTACTACGAGGACAGGTAAGGAACTGGCATCTAGCTCTGCACTTGATTCACCTTCTGTTATGAGTAAATTTGCGGCACCACCACCTGCTAGTAATTCTGATATGTCGCAAGTAATTGATGATGCCACTTCTGCTATGCTTGATAATACTGTGCCTTTGGGTGAATTTCTTGATGAACAACTTGCCAGGGTTAGAGAGAATGAGATCATTGAAACTGATGATATTTCTGAAACTGATGAAATTATTGAAACTGAACACTTTCAGACACCTGTTAGACCTAGCTCTCCTAGATATGAATTGCCTGTTATACCTGAGGGTTATGTTATGGATGGAGAGGTAGCTAGGGACTTTCTTGCTTGTAAAGATTGAGATGATCTTAAGAAATTACTATGCAAGTGGAAAGAAAAATCTTTGAATGCTAGAATGCAATATGATCCTAAGTTTGCTACTTCACCTATCTTTGTTACTGATAAGGATTATGAATTCTCTGTCGATCCTGAGTTAATTACTTTGGTTGAATCTGATCCTTTCCATGGTTATGAATCTGAAACTGTTGTGGCACATCTTACTAAATTGAATGACATAGCCACCCTATTTGCTCATGAGGAAAAAAATCGCTATTACTTTATTCTTAAGTTGTTTCCTTTCTCATTAAAGGGTGATGCTAAGCTATGGTTTAAATCTCTTGCTCCTGGTTGTGTGCGTAGTCCCCAGAATATGATATATTACTTCTCTGGAAAAAAAAATCCTACTCATAAGAAACAAGCTTCCTTACAGGAAATATTTAACTTTGTGCAAATTAAAGAAGAGAGTCTCCCACAAGCTTGGTGGAGGCTTCTCCAATTACTTAATGCTTTGCCTCATCATCCTCTCAAGAAAAATGAAATACTTGATATCTTTTATAATGGACTAACCGATGCTTCTAGGGACCAAATAGATAGTTGTGCTGGTTGTGTTTTCAGGGAACGAACGGTTGAACAAGATGAATTACTATTGAATAATATATTGAGTAATGATAATGATTGGACCATCCCCGAACCACCTCCAAAGCCAACTCCGAAGAAAAGAGGTATTCTATTTCTCAGTCCTGAAGATATGCAAGAGGCAAAAAAATCTATGAAAGAAAAAGGTATTAAAGCTGAAGATGTTAAGAATTTACCACATATTGAAGAAATACATGGTCTTGATAACTCGACACAGGTAGTGGAGGTAAATTCTCTCTATAGATTTGACGAAGGTGATATTCCTTATAATAAGTCTGCTAGTCAATGTTTGGATGAATTTGATAACTTTATTGTTAAGCAAGAAAATTTTAATGCTTATGTTAGTAGACAATTGAAACATAATGCTTACATGCTTGATCTCTTAGGTGATTATATGAGTAGAACTGTTAATGATCTTAAGCTTATTAGTAAACATGCTTCCATGGTAACTACTCAAGTAGAACAAGTACTTAAGGCACAAAATGATTTGCTTAATGAGATGAATAGTAAGAACAATGATCATTCTGTTAGAGTTGTCACTAGAGGTGGTAAAATGACTCAGGAACCTTTGTATCCTGAGGGCCATCTTAAGAGAATTGAGCAATATTCTCAGAGAATTAATACTGATGCACCTAGTCGTCCCAGTAATAAAAGGAAAAAGAATGATGATAGGACTTTGCATGCTGCTAGTGAACCTGTTATAGATACACATAAAAACCCAAATGATATTTCTATTTCTGATGCTGAAACACAACCTGGTGATGAACATGAACTGGGTGATAATGTTAATGACGATGTTCATGTTGATGCTCAACTTAGTAATTATAATGATGTGGAGTTTGAACCTACTGTTGATCTTGATAACCCACAATCTAAGAATAAAAGATATGATAAAAGAGACTTCATTGCTAGGAAGCATGGTAAAGAAAGAGAACCTTGGGTTCAGAAACCCATGCCCTTTCCTCCTAAGCCATCCAAGAAAAGGATGATGAGGATTTTGAGCGCTTTGTTGAAATGCTTAGACCTGTCTTTTTGCGTATGCTCTTGACTGATATTCTGAAAATGTCTCCTTATGCTAAGTATATGAAGGATATTGTGACTAATAAAAGAAAGATACCGGAAGCTGAAATTTTCACCATGCTTGCTAATTATACTTTTAAGGGTGGAGTACCAAAGAAATTAGGAGATCCAGGAATACCAACTATACCATGCTCCATTAAAAGAAACTATGTTAAAACTGCTTTATGTGATTTGGGAGCCGGTGTTAGTGTTATGCCTTTCTCTTTATATCGTAGACTTGATTTGAATAAGTTGACACCTACTGAAATCTCTTTGCAAATGGCTGATAAATCAACCGCTTTACCCATCGGTATTTGCGAGGATGTGCATGTTGTGGTTGCAAACGTTACTATCTTAACAGACTTTGTTATTCTTGATATTCCCGAGGACGACAGCATGTCAATCATCCTTGGTAGACCCTTTTTGAACACTGCAGGGGCTGTTATTGATTGCAACAAAGGCAATGTCACTTTTCATGTTAATGGTAATGAGCATACGGTGCACTTTCCGAAGAAACAACCTCAAGTTCATAGTATCAACTCTATTGGAGAAATTCCAACAATTGCTATTGGAGGTTTTAAATTCCCTCTCCCTACTGTCAAGAAGAAATATGAAATAATCATGGTAGGGGACATGCCTATACCCGTTGAGGTAACTTAGTGTTATTCGAAAATTCTCCGGTTTCATGTTACTCGAAAGAAGTTTGTTAATAAGACTTGATCAACCTTGTTAATGAATTCCTTTTGACGGGCATGAGATGGATGAATTTAGAAAGCACAACCTTCTGTACCCAACTTTGACTTTCTGTTGTTTAGAATAAATAAAGCAAAAATACTATTATACTTCTGTTTTCTGAATTATCCGTACAACAAAAAAATGACCTGGAAATAAAAGTTCTCCAAATGCCCTGAAAATTTAGTATGATTTTTTATAGAATATTTAAGAATATTTGGCACTGAGGACACACCAGGGGGATGCACCAGTGGGCCACAAGCCCAGGGGCGCGCCCACCCCACCAGGGCACGCCCTGGTGGCTTGTGGGTCCCACGTGCCCCCCTCACTTATTCCAGCACCCATCCACTACGTCCTCCTCCATAAAAAATCCCACCATTGCTCAAACCCGTGTCCTAGCTCATCTTGCTCCCATTTTCGATCTCCTTGTGCAAAGCTCCATTTGCAAAACTGTTTTGGGGGATTGTTCTTCGGTATGTGACTCCTCCAATGGTCCAATTAGTTTTTGTTCCAGTGCTTTATATATTGCAAAATTTTGCTGCTGTGGTGACCTTGTTCTTGAGCTTGCATGTTAAATTTGTATGGTCCCAAGTAGTTTTGATGCATGATTTAGCCTCTAGGCACTTATGGGAGTGGTTGCTTTGGATTTTGTTGAGTTTTGTTCACTTTTATTTTGAGTTACTAAAATTTCAGAAATTTTTCAGAGGAAGAAAATGATGAGGAGATTGTTAAGAGGCTCTTCAAGCCGGGGTTCTAAAGAAAATGAAAATGAGAAGAAAGAGAAGCCCAAATACAATCTTCCCCGCACCACGGAGGTAAAACGGAGATATTTTATAACTAGAGAGGTGGAGGCCGCTCGACTCCCTGCTGCAGCCCTACAGGCAGTAGCTGTCGCGTCCCAGTACGTACCCGACTATAACTTTGGGTATCCACCAGGCCAGCCGTGGCCATAGACCAACTTAGGCCAAAAGCCTAAGCTTGGGGGTGTACGTATTTCTCACCGACATTACATTCATGTTCACACACTCATTCCAGTTGTCGGTGTTCATACTTTTTCATTGTATTATCCATGTTAGTTTATTTCTTTTTCTCGCTTTCTTCTTGTGTGTCAGAAAAACCTTAAGAAAAAAAAATTAGCTCTAGTTTTACTTTCTAGTATGTTTAGTTGTAGTATTAAAAGAAAACCCAAAAAGATTTCTCGTTCTTCTTTTGCTTGTTGGGAGCCTTCCCGTGTAAATAGTTTTTCTCGTTCTTGTTTTGAAATTCTTTTCTTTGGGTCGAGAGGAGAAGACCATGATGAAAATGTTGAGTGGCTCTCATATGCATTGTTGTTTATCTTACAGACTGCCCATATTACCTTGTCTTATTCTTTAAATAATTGTTTGCAGATTCCAGCTTAGTCCAATGCACATGCACTCTTATTATTATTCACACCGTTCGGTCGTGCAAGTGATAGGCAATAATGACGATATATGATGAAGTGATTGAGATGGAGAAAATCTGGTACGAACTCGACCTATTTTGTTTTTGTAAATATGATTAGCTCATCGTTCTGGATTCAACTCATTATGGATGAAACATGTTTGCAATGACAATTAGAGATTATAGTTACTCATGCCATGCTTAATTAGCTAAGAGTGTATAATAGTTTGTCTTGAGTGCCAACATGCATTTTAAAATGGTTGTGATGTAGTATGATAGGATGGTATCCTCCTTTGAATGATTCAAGTGGCTTGACTTGGCACATGTTCACTCATGTAGTTGAAACAAAATCAACATAGCCTCTACGATATTTATGTTCATGGTGATTTATATCCTACTCATGCTTGCATTCAATGTTGGTTAATCTCAATGCATGTTTATGATTGTTGTCGCTCTCTAGTTGGTCGCTTCCCAGTCTCTTGCTAGCCTTCACTTGTACTAAGCGGGAATACTGCTTGTGCATCCACTTCCTTAAACCCAAAGTTGTTCCATATGAGTCCACCATACCTACCTATATGCGGTATTTACCTGCCGTTCCAAGTAAATTTGCATGTGCCAAACTCTAAACCTTCAAATAATATTCTGTTTTGTATGCCCGAATCGCTCATGTAGAGACTAGGGGCTGTCAGTATCTTCCATGCTAGGTGGGTTATTCTCACGATGAGTGTTCATTCACTTGTCATTCACGAGAAAGTGGCTGGTAATCGGGATGCCCAGTTCCATGCTCAAAAATCAAATCAAAATATAATGAAACAAAACTCCCCCAGGATTGTTGTTTGTATGGACGGTACCCATGGATTTGGCCAGCCGTGGAGTGTGTTTGATTGGTGGAGGGGGAGTAAAAACTTTATCATTCTGTTTGGGAACCGCCTATAATGTATCTAGCATGGAAGATACCGAGATCTCTTGGTTGTTATGTTGACAATGAAAGCATACTGCTCAAAAATTTATTCATCTCTATTTTAAAAGCTCGAGCTCTGGCACCTCTGCAAATCCCTGCTTCCCTCTATAAAGGGCCTATTTATTTACTTTATTGTTGAGTCATCATCTTCTTATAAAAAGCACCAGTTAGAGAGCACCACTGTCATTTGTATGCTTTGTTATTAATTGATATTGAGTATGACTGTGACTGGATCTCTTTTACCATGAATTACAATGTCTAGTCAGTCCTTGATCTTCAGGGCTGCTCTGCATTTATGTTTTGCGGTCTCAGAAAGGGCTAGTGAGATACCATTTTGTTATATCATATCATGATTGTTTTGAAAAAGTGTTGTCATCCGAGACTTATTATTATTGCTCGCTAGTTGATTATGCCATTGAAATGAGTAAATGTGAGACCTAAATGTTATTGTGAATATGGTTAGTTCATAATCTTTGCTGAAAGCCTGAATGCTGGCTATACATATTTGCAACAACAAGATCAAACAGAGTTTGTAAAAGTTTTTCTTTGTCACTTTCAGTTTGTCAACTGAATTGCTTGAGGACAAGCAATGGGTTAAGCTTGGGGGAGTTGATACGTCTCCATCGTATCTATTCCAAACTCTTTTGCCCTTGTTTTGGACTCTAATTTGCATGATTTGAATGGAACTAACCCGGACTGACGCTGTTTTCAGCAGAATAGCCTTGGTGTTATTTTTGTGCAGAAATAAAAGTTCTCGGATTGACCTAAAAATTTACGGAGAATATTTTTGGAATTAATAAAAAATATTAGCGAAAGAATCAACCAGAGGGGGTCCACCCATTGGCCACAAGCCAGGGGGCGCTCCCCTAGGGCGCGCCCTGGCGGCTTGTGGGTCCCACATACCTCCTCCGACCCTAATTCCAACTCTATATATTCACATCCGTGGAGAAAAAAATAGAGGAGAAGAGTTCATTGCGTTTCACGATACGGAGCCGCCGCCACCTCCTGTTCTTCCACGGGAGTGCAGATCTGGAGTCCGTTTTGGGCTCCGGAGAGGGGAAATCGACGCCGTCGTCATCACCAACCATCCTCCATCACCAATTTCATGATGCTCACCGCCGTGCGTGAGTAATTCCATCATAGGCTTGCTGGACGGTGATGGGTTGGATGAGATTTACCATGTAATCGAGTTAGTTTTGTTAGGGTTTGATCCCTAGTATCCACTATGTTCTGAGATTGATGTTGTTATGACTTTGCTATGCTTAATGCTTGTCACTAGGGCCCGAGTGCCATGATTTCAGATCTGAACCTGTTATGTTTCCATGAATATATATGTGTTCTTGATCCTATCTTGCAAGTTGTAGACACCTATTATGTGTTATGATCCGCATACCCCAAGGTGACAAAAATTGGGATTCTTTCCGGTGATTACCATAGTTTGAGGAGTTCATGTATTCACGAAGTGCTAATGCTTTGGTCCGGTTCTCTATTAAAAGGAGGCCTTAATATCCCTTAGTTTCCATTAGGACCCCGCTGCCACGGGATGGTAGGACAAAAGATGTCATGCAAGTTCTTTTCCATAAGCACGTATGACTATATACGGAATACATGCCTACATTACATTGATGAATTGGACCTAGTTCTGTGTCACCCTAGGTTATAACTGTTGCATAATGAATGCCATCCGACATAATTATCCATCACTGATCCATTGCCTACGAGCTTTTCACATATTGATCTTTGCTAAGTTACTTTTCCGTTGCTACTGTTACAATCAGTACAAAACTGCTACTGTCACTTTTGCCATCGTTACCGTTACTTCCATACTACTTTGCTACTAAATATTTTGCTGCAGATATTAAGTCTTTCAGGTGTGGTTGAATTGACAACTCAGCTGCTAATACTTGAGAATATTCTTTGGCTCCCCTTGTGTCGAATCAATAAATTTGGGTTGAATACTCTACCCTTGAAAACTATTGCGATCCCCTATACTTGTGGGTTATCAGAGGTATGCCGAATCTCAACAAGAGGCTGGCCACCATGTGCTAACCCAAAATCTTGAGGAAAAGAAACGGCTTAAGGCGGAAAACCAGCGGCAAGCCAAAGAACTTGAGAGCTTGAAAACCCAATTGGCTCAAACCCAGGAAGAGAACCAGAGATTGTAGAGGGGCATGTTCTGTAAGTACATTTATATCTTCATAATTCCGAAAAGTACCCTTGTTATATTGTAAGGGACATGCTTCGTCTTGTGTCTAGGTCTCCTGACCGGGCGGCCCGAGGAAGAAATCGGATCATTCAAAGGGAACTTACTGAAGGATTTGTCCGTCGTACATGAGCGGGCTCGGAGAGCCACGAAGGGCATGGCCAAAGCACTCTGGCCTGCCGAGGCGCCTCCAGAGGGCATGTCCGAGCTAGCTGACCGGTTTAAAGGAGCCTGATGTCGTTTTGAGTTATGGAAGACTTCGGCTTGTCGAGAGGGAGCGCGGGAGGCGTGGGCGATGGTCAAGACCCGCTTTACCAAACTTAACCCAGAGCATATGGCTCGGGTTGGGCCGGTAGTGCCGGATGGGCAAGAAGTGCCGCGCCACTTGGTTTACGACCAAGTGATGCCCGCCGCTCGTCTTTCACAAGAAGATTGCGCCCTGGATACTTTAATAGATAACCTTGACCGGCAGCCAGGTGTTTGATTTTATGTAACTATGTTCTTTAGATCAAAAACTGCTCCGTCTATGCTGTAAATGTTGTCTTAACCGGCCATCGGCTTCGGCCTCCCTTGCTAAGAGCTTGGGAGTGTTCCGTATGTCCTTCGATAAAAGGAACTTATTTCTAGGAACCAGGCAATCCGGCCATGCGGTGCGAACAGACAGAACGTGCATAGGGAGATATGTTATATTACTGCTTAACATAAGAAACATCGTCTGAAGAAAATAGTTCCTCTATCGGTACCTTCCTTCAGGTTGCTACGTAAATCATAGATATCATGGCCGTATACTACTAGTATGCGGAGAACGACTTCCTTGGGAAAAATACTCCCAGGCAATGGTGATAGCTACCACAAGTTTTTTACTTCCATCGTGGCCGACCAATTTTCTTCTTAAGATAGCTAGCTTTTGGCTTCACCCGTCTGAGGTACGTATCCGGGTGATCCGGTCGTAACAATCGTAGAGGTGCTCCCTTTACCCTCCAGCCGAACAATCGGGAACGTAGAGGGTAAGCACATGAGCGAGGCAACCCAGCTTGGCCAAAATCTTAGGTCCAATTGATGCATATATTGGCTTAAAAACGATAAGGGAAGTGTGCATGCACAATACATGTGAGTCAGTGCACAGAATATATAATAATCGGCTTCTAGAAGAAGCCCCTGGGTGTTTCGTCGGATAGGACATTTGAAGATGTATACCGAAAAACACAAGCTCGGTTTAGCCGAACACATAGCTGGGAAATGAGATCCGATCCTATAAAGCTAAGAGGGAAAGGAAAGAATATGGAAGAAAAAGGAAAAATAAAAAGAAATGTAAAAAAAATACGACGACACCGATCTAGCCGTAAAAGCGCCGAAGACGAGCTGCGTTCCATGGGTTTGGTTCGAGGCGATTGTCCGGCGGATTGTGAAGGCGATAAGCCCCTCCTGTAAGTACTTCGGCAATTATGAAAGGGCCCTCCCACTTAGGATTGAGTTTATGCTTCTGCTTCTCTGGGAGTCGTAAGACGAGTTCGCCCACATTATATGCATTCGCTCTAACCTCCCTTCTTTGGTAGCGTCGAGCCTGTTGCTGATAGAAAGTAGAGCGAGCCCGAGCTATATCGCGCTCTCCTTCCAAGGCGTCTAAGTCGTCCTGCTGATCTAACTCGGCCTCCTTTTCTTCGTACATGCGCACCCTAGGTGCGCCGTGAATGATATCGCAGGGAAGGACTCCTTCTGCCCCATAGACCATAAAAAACGGTGTGTATCCCGTTAATCGATTTGGGGTAGTACGCAGACCCCACAGAACGGAGTCGATCTCCTCGACCCAATTGCAGTCGGATTCATGAAGAGATCGGACCAGTCGTGGTTTGATGCCGCTCATGATGAGATCGTTGGCCCATTCAACTTGTCCATTGGTCTGCGGGTGATACACCGAGGCGTAATCGAGCTTAACGCCCATGTTAGCGCACCAGTCCTTCACCTCCTAGGCGATGAAATTGGATCCATTGTCCATTATTATGCTATGCGGGACACCATAACGGTGTACCACGCAGGATATAAAGTCGACTACCGGTCCGTACTTAGCTGATCTTACTAGTTTTGCCTCGATCTATTTGGTGAACTTGTCAACCATGGCCAGTAGGTATTTATTTTTCTTGGTCCCCCCTTTAAGTGGTCCGACCATGTCCAACCCCCAGACCACGAAAGGCCAGGTGATCGGAATAGTCCGAAGAGCTGTTGGGGGCATGTGGCTTTGATTTGTGAATAGTTGACATCCAACACAGCGTTGGACGAGTTCTTGGGCGTCCGCTCGAGCGGTGGGCCAAAAGAATCCGGCTCGAAAAACTTTGCTTACTAAGGCTCGTGCTGCAGCGTGGTGACCGCCCATGCCTACGTGGACTTCGGCCAAGAGTTGTCTTTATTCTTCCTCAGATATACACCGCTGGAGTATCCCGGTAGTGCTTTTCTTATATAACTCACCCTCATGGACCTTATAGGCCTCGGATCGCCGAATTATGCGTCTTGCGTCCGTCTGGTCATCGGGGAGCTCTTGGCGGAGGAGGTAAGCAAGGAAGGGCTCGGTCCATGGTGCGATTACTGCCATGACCTCATGAGCCGAAGGCGTTTCTTCAATTGTGGAACCGCCGATGATTGGCTCATCTGGTTCATTTATAGGGGGGACGGTCTCTTCCGTACTTATGGCTCCAGCACTATTATTCTCATCCTGCCATACCACCGATGGCTTAATAAGACGCTCAAGGAAGGTGTTTTTTGGGACAGGGTTGCGTTTGGCTCCCATGCGGGCGAGTATGTCCGCAGCCTGATTGCTGTGTCTAGTGACGTGGTTGAATTCTAGTCCCTCGAACCGTGCAGATATTTTAACAACAACATTTCTGTATGCTGCCATCTTTGGGTTTTTAGCATCGAATTCGCCGTTGATTTGAGAGATCGCGAGATTAGAATCTCCCCAGACTTCAAGCTGTTTTATGCCCATCGATGCTGCCATCCGAAGCCCGTGCAATAGTGCTTCGTATTCGGCCGCATTGTTGGAATCGGCGTACATGATCTGCAACACGTACTGGACGTTGTCTCCCGTGGGAGATGTGAGGATAACTCCAGCCCCTAGTCCGGCCAGTGTCTTGGATCCATCGAAGTACATCGTCCAATGGGAGTACATACTATATTCCCTGGGGAGCTCGGCCTCTGTCCATTCGGCAAGGAAATCGGCCAACACCTGAGATTTAATAGCTCGTCATGGCTTATATGCGATTTCGAAAGGAAGGAGTTTGATGGCCCATTTGGCTATGCGGCCGGTGGCGTCCCTGTTATTGATTATATCATTCAGGGGTACTTCGGATGCCACCGTGACCGAACATTCTTGAAAGTAGTGTCCGAGCTTTCGTGATGCCATGAACACTGTATAGGCTACCTTCTGATAGTGCGGATATCTAGACTTGCATGGCGTGAGCACTTCTGACACATAGTAGACTGGCTTTTGTACCCGGAACTTGTGACCCTCGTCCTCTCGCTCGACGATGAGCAACGCAGTAACCACTTGATTGGTGGCCGAGATGTACAGTAACATTGGTTCACCGGCGCCTGGCGCCGTGAGTATGGGGTTGCTGGCCAGTAGTGCTTTGATTTCCTCTAGTGCAGCCGTTGCTTCATCGGTACACTCAAAGGTTTTTGTCCGTTTCAGCAGCCTGTAGAGCGGTAAAGCCTTTTCGCCCAGGCGAGAAATAAAGCGGCTCAAAGCTGCCATGCAGCCTGCCAGTTTTTGGACGTGCTTTAGCTCCGTAGGAATCGCAAGTTGAGACAGGGCGCGGATCTTAGCAGGATTCACTTCTATTCCTCTATGGGAAACAATGAATCCGAGTGGTTTACCGACGGGAACTCCGAAGACACATTTGTCCAGATTGAGCCGTATATCATATTCCTGTAGACTAGCAAAAGTTTGCCTGAGGTCGTCTACGAGCTGGCTGACATGTTTGGTCTTAATGACCACGTCGTCCATGTATGCCTCGACTGTTTTCCTGACTTGTTTTGCGAGACAAGTCTGAATCATACGCTGGTATGTGGCACCCGCGTTTTTTAGCCCGAAAGGCATCGTGTTAAAGCAGAATGGCCCATAGGGGTGATGAATGCAGTTGCAGCTTGATCGGATTCCTTCATTTTGATCTGATGGTACCCGGAATAAGCGTCGAGGAAGCACAATGAGTCGTTTCCGGCCATGGCGTCAATAATCTGGTGTATGCGTGGTAAGGGGAAAGGGTCCTTGGGGCAAGCTTTATCGAGGTCTTTAAAATTGACGCACAGCCGTCAGGACTTATCTTTCTTCAATACCATCACCAGGTTTGCGAGCCACTCAGGGTGTTTGATTTCCCTTATGAATCCGGCCTCCAGCAATTTTGCTAGCTCCTCGCCCATGGCCTGTCGCTTGGGTTCGGAAAATTGGCGTAGAGCCTGTTTGACGGGCTTGAAGCCTACGATTATGTTTAGGCTATGCTCTGCTAGCCGTCGTGGGATTCCTGGCATATCTGAAGGATGACAGGCAAAGATATCCCAGTTTTCTCGTAAGAATGTTCGCAGGGCTTCGTCCACCAGGGGGTCCAGCTGAGCTCCGATGGACGCTGTTTTGTTGGGGTCCGTTGGGTGTACCTGAAATTTAACAATTTCGTCTGTAGGTTTAAAGGACGTGGATTTAGGCCTCTTGCTAAGGACCACATCATCCTTGTCCACAGTTGACCGGAGTACGGTCAGTTCCTCTGCTGCAAAGGTCTCGGCTAGTGCCTTGAGGGCGAGCACTGCTATTCTGTTTTCGGCTCGAAGGGCTGTATGCGGGTCACTTGTGATTGTGATCACCCTGTTTGGGCCCGGCATTTTGAGCTTCATATACCCGTAATATGGTATGGCTTGAAATTTTGTGAAGGCGTCATGCCCCAACAAAGCGTGGTAACCACTGTGAAAGGGCACGATATGAAAGAGAAGTTCTTCAGATCTGTAGTTCTCGGGTGTGCCGAATACTATGTCGAGGGTAACGCGTCCGGAACAACGTGCCTCTTTCCCAGGGATAATCCCGTGGAAGGTTGTGTTACTATGTTCGATGCGGGATCGGTCAAACTGCATTTTTCCCAAGGTGTCCTCGTAAATGAGGTTTAAACCGCTGCCACCGTCCATTAGCACCTTTTGTAACCTAAAACCATTGACGATGGGGTTGAGGACCAGTGCGGAAGGTGTGCGGCCGGGGCGGGTAATTGGTTGATCAGCTTCTCCGAAGGTGATCGGTGTGTCTGTCCATGAGTTCGTTGCTGCCACCTGATAGATTTGTTCGAGTTCTCAGAGAGCTCTCTTCATCTTATTCTTTGAGGAAAACATTTCGTAGATCGTCAAGATCTCAGCGTTGCATTCGTGTGGCGCTTCTAAACCTTTGCCTGGAGGTGGGGCCTCGAGGATGGCCTCTCCACTCTTTGCTATCTGCCTGACAACCCAGCAAGCTCTAAGGCTGTGAGTTGGGCTTGTGTTCAGTAATACAGAGTGTATAGGGCATGGCTTGTCTAATAGTCCATCAAGGACAGATCTAACTCCCGTAGGGGGTCTATTCTTTTTCTCAGCGGGTTCGTGTTCGGCCGGCCATTTAGGGGGTATCCGCTTTTTCCGAGCTCCTCTAGGGTGTTTGGCAGGGACCTGATCCGAAAACAAACGTTCCGCTTGCCAGGTGCTTTCGATGGCGCAATATTTCTTTACCAGGTCCGATAGCTCGGCAAAGTCATGAATGTGACGACGGGCTAGGGCGTTGAGGATTCCTTTGTTGTGGCAATTCTACCTGAAGGTTGCTATCAGCTCCTGGCCACTAGAGTCTGGTACTCTATCTTTAATAAGGAGGAGCCTAGCCCAAAAATGTTGGACTGACTCCCCCGGCTGTTGTTTAATTTCCCATAAGCCCGGCAACTTGGGCTCTCCTGCGCTTGAGGAGTCTTCGACTTGGGTGGTGGGTGGGGAAAATTTTGGTTTCTCGCCAGGATGTGAGTTCGGGCTCACGGCGCTTGCCTCCCGTGTCATCGCGGGATCCGGCGTGGCGAGTTTGCAGCCCATATTATAAACAGGACCCTTCTTCGTGGGCTCTAGGCCGCGTGCTAGATCGGCGACTGATCCCGAGCTATTTCCGACGTGGTTTCCGGATTCCGGATTGTAGGAGAGATCCTGACAGTCGGAAACCGGGATGTAGACGGCTTTTAATTCCGGTAGCTGAGAGGACGAGCCTCCGACCGGACACTCAATGGTGGCGACTAAGTGGGTAATCGATGGGGTATGAATATCCCTATCATCGGGTTTAAACCCGATCCGGTCATAAATAGAGGTTTGGCCGTCGGTCATACCCATGGTTTGAATCCGACCAAGCAACTCGTTTAACGATGAGATGTTGGCGGGGTCCATGCCGCTGGAGGGCATGGGGTCGATCCGCAGCGCCGTTGTCTCAGGGTCGCTTGACGACGCACCTATGTTGTATTCAGCCACGGCAGATCCGGGCATATCGGCTGGGTTGGGCGTTATGGCCGACCTAGGGATAGGGGCCATCTCAGCGGTGGGGCCTGCTGCCTTCGGCGTTAAGGCGTCGGGGCCTGCGAGCACCCCCCCAAGAGCTAAGAGCTTTGTAAAAACGAGATCTCCCCGGGAGTCAGCGACGAACTCAAGGTTCCCGAACCTGACTTCCTGATCGGGGGTGAAATTCTCGACCTGGCCAAGATGGCCGGCCGGGTCGGCATGCGATACGACGCTGCTGAACGTGAAGATTTGACCAGGAACGAAAACGTCCCTGCCGCGGACTTCATCGCTGATAATCAGGCGAGCCATCGATTCCTTTTGCGATCCCACAATGGAACTCTAAATGAAAGCACCAATGTCGGTGTCAAAACCGGCGGATCTCGGGTAGGGGTTCCGGAGCTGTGAGATTAGGATCGATGGTAACAGGAGACGAAGGAGATGATGTTTACCCAGGTTCGGGCCCTCCTATGGAGGTAAAACCCTACGTCCTGCTTGATTGTATTGACGTGTATGAAGATTACAGAGTCGATCTACCTCGAGATCAAGTTTCTAAACCCTAGATGAGTTCACCTCCCTTCTACGAACTAAACCCTCTGGCTTATAAAGACACCAGGGGTCCCTAGGGTTACACATAGTCGGTTACTTGTCGAAGGAGTAAACCTGCCTATCCTACCATCTTAAGCTTGAAGGGCACGCCACGGCTTCTTAGGTTTCCTCCCTGGTCACGGGGTATTCGGTCAGTCCGATCTTCCAACGAGAGGCCCACGAGTCCGACCCATAAGGAACAGGCCGGTAGTTCGAGGACCCTTAATCCCGGAATCCCTCACCGCCCTACCGGGCCGGGTTAATATGTTAACGGTTCTACAGTCAAGTTTAAGATGGGCCGTGTCATGAAGACTAGACAGACAAGGCGGTGCCTGACTAGAGTCGCCAGGTGGCCCAACACCTGAAGACGGTGGCTCTTGGCCCACAAGGCGGAAGGCGCCGGCCGTTTTCCTTTCTTAAAGAACAAGGCGAGTTAGAGGCATTATAGGTTACGAGTCACGATATGACCCGGACTCTATTGTAAACCCTAGGGTCTTGACCTATATATAAAGGCAAGCCCCTAAGACCGAAGGACTCAAGTTACAATATCTTGATAGCTAGGTTAGTGATTCCGCACCCTTGTAATCGAGATCCATCCAGCAATACATAAAAAAGCAGGACGTAGGCTATTACCTCCATTAGAGGAGCCAAACCTGGGTAAACCTGACTCTATTTCCCGTTTAACCCCTTTGAGTCGCCACCTAGCGGCGATGGCCTCACACCGAAGTCCTTGCACTAGGACATCTGCCGTGACAAAACCACGAAAAATACGAGGCTATAAGTAATCATGCATATAAGAGATCAAAGAAGACTCAAATAATATTCATGGATAGAAACTGATCATGAACTCAAAATTCATCGGATCCCAACAAACACACCACAAAAGTTTACATCAAATAGATCTCCAAGAGACCATTGTATTGAGAATCAAAAGAGAGAGAGGAAGCCATCTAGCTACTGCCTACGGACGCGTAGGTCTATGGTGGACTACTCACGCATTATCGGAGAGGCACCAATGAGAATGATGAACCCCTCCGTGATTGTGTTAGATTGGATCTCGAGGTTCTGAAACTTGCGGTGGCTGGATGTGTTTTTCGTCGACTCCTCTAGGGTTTCTGGAATATTTGGGAATTTATAGGTGCCAGAGGCGGTAGAGAGGCGTCCCGAGGAGGGCACAACCCATCAGGGCACGCCCAGGGCCTCTAGCGTGCCCTGGTGGGTTGTGGTCTCCTCGACCCTCCCCCTGGCACTTCTTTGGCCCACTGGATGTCTTTTGGCCCAAAATAAATCTCCAAAAAGTTTCATAGCGATTGGACTCCGTTTGGTATTGATATTCTGTGAAATAAAAAACAAGCGAAAACAGCAACTGGCATTTGGCACTATGTCAATAGGTTAGTCCCAAAAAATGATATAAAGTTGCTATAAAATGATTGTAAAACATCCAAGATTGATAATATAACAGCATGGAACAAGCAAAAATTATAGATACATTGGCGACGTATCAGCATCCCCAAGCTTAATTCCTATTCGTCCTCAAGTAGGTAAATGATAAAAACAGAATTTTTGATGTGGAATGCTGCCTAACATGTTCATCACATATTCTTTTGTTTTGTAGCGTGGACATTTGGACTTTTATATGGTTCAAGACGATAGTCTAGTTTTGACATAATGACTTC
This sequence comes from Elymus sibiricus, assembly GCA_039707655.1. Taxonomy (NCBI): domain Eukaryota; kingdom Viridiplantae; phylum Streptophyta; class Magnoliopsida; order Poales; family Poaceae; genus Elymus; species Elymus sibiricus. The sequence continues at coordinate 186,823,723 of CM077669.1, read as the reverse complement.
AATACTCAAACATGCCAACAAGCAACCATGTCTTTCAAAATATCAACACTAAAGAAAGTTATCCCTAGCCCATCATGCTCAATCATTGATCCATTCATGAAACACACTCAAATATTAGCTACACCCAATGCTCAAGTACGATCATAGTGCCCCCTAGTTGGTGCTTTATAAGAGAAGATGGAGACTAAAATAAAAATAAAAATTGCATAAAGTAAATAGATAGGCCCTTCGCAGAGGGAAGTAGGGATTTGTAGAGGTGCCAGAGATCAAAGTTTTAAATTGAGAGAGAAAAATATTTGAGTGGCATGCCTTTCCTGTCAACGAAAACGACAAAGTAGTTCACAATACTTTCCATGCTAGATATATCATAGGCGGTTCCCAAACAGAAAATAAAGTTTATTCCTTTTTCCACCATTCTTTCACAATCCATGGCTGGCCGTATCCACGGTTGCCTTCCATACCAACACTTTCCACGGAATTTATTATTTGACAACATAAAGTAAAAAAATCTTTTTTTTTCATTTCGGGAATGGGCATCCCTATTACCTTTTCATGAGTGGTACGAGCACACAAAAAGGAAATTTTATTTTGAAAATTAGAGATGGCACATACAAATTTGGTTAGAACGGCATGGAAATACAACATATAGGTAGGTATGGTGGACTCATAAGGCAAAACTGGGTTTAAGGAATTTGGATGCACAAGTAGTATTTCTACTTAGTACAAGTGGAGGCTAGCAAATAGATTGAGAAGCAACCAACCAAGAAACAAAAATTCACATAAGCGAGCATTGACCATAACTAACACCGAATAATGCACCATAAGTAGGATGTAATTTCATTGCATAACTATTGACTTTCGTACTTGCATAGGGAGTCACAAGCCTTAACACCAATATTCCTACTAAAGCATAATTACTCACTAACATGACTCACATATTACTATCATCATGTCTCAAAACTATTACAATGAATCAAGTTTAATTTGTCCAATGATCTTCATGAAAGTTTTTATTATATCCTCCTTGGATATCTATGAATTTGGGACTAGTTTCATATATTGACATTGCTTTTGACAAGCTAACACAAATTTAAGTGAAGCACATGAGCATAGAGATTTCATCTCTAAAAATAGTATAAGTGAAGCATGAAAGGATTTCTTCAAAATTTACTAACTATGAAAATAATCTAAGTTAAGCATGAGAGGATTTCTTCAAAAGTTACTATCTCTCAAAATAATCTAACTGAAGCATGAGAGGATTTCTTCAAAAGTTTCCGAGCACACCATGCTCAAAAAGATATAAGTGAAGCACTAGAGCAATTCTATAGCTCAAAAAGTTTAAGTGAAGCATAAAGAGCAATTCTAACAAATCTGAGCATAATTTTGGCTCTCTCAAATAGGTGTGTCCAGCAAGGATACAAGTTACAAACTAAAAAGAAAAGCAAGCAAAGACTCAAATGACACAAGACACTCCAAGCAAAATTCATGATATGTGACGAATAAAAATATAGCTCCAAGTAAAATAACGATGGTCGTTAGAAGAAAGAGGGGATGCCACTCGGGCCATCCCCAAGCTTAGTTGCTTGTTTATCTTTGGATATATCTTGAGGGTGATGTAGCATCCCCAAGCTTAGGCTATTTTCACTCCTTATTCCTTCATCCATCGTGATCTCACACAAAACTTGAAAACTTCAATCACACAAAACTCAACAAAATCTTCGTGAGATCCGTTAGTATAATAAAGCAAATCACTACTTTAAGTACTGTTGCAAACCCATTCAAAATTTATTATTGCATTATACCTACTGTATTTTAACTTTACCATGGCTGATATCCTTCAATATAACCCATAGATTCATCAAAACAAGCACACAATGCAACGAAAACAGAATCTGTCTTAAACAGAACAGTCTGTAGTAATTTGTACTATAACCATACTTCTGTAACTCTAAAATTTTTGAACAATTAGGACAACTTAAATAATTTGTATAAAAATACTTAGTTAAAATTTCATCTCAATATCACGTTCCAGTAAGAAATGAAAATTCGCACACTGGAGGCAAAGTTTCTGTTTCAGATTCAGCATTGTTTCTACTCATCTTATGAATCATCCTAAAGGCTTGGCACAAACACTAAATAAAACATAAAATCACAATCATAACAGAGGCATAATTGTGTCAACACTCAAAAATAGAAAGAAAAAGATGGAAATAAATTTATTCATTGGGTTGCCTCCCAACAAGCGCTATCGTTTTACGCCCCTAGCTAGGCATAACGCATAGATTCAAGTATTGTCATCTTTGGTTTTTGCTCCATAGGATGCTCTCATGATTGATTAATATGGTGGCTTAATTCTTGTTCTAGGAAAGTGTTCCATCCCCTTTCTTAATGGAAATTGAAATCTAATATTTCCTTCTTTCATATCAATCACGGCACCTATAGTGCGTAAGAAGGGTCTACCAAGTATAATGGGACAAGACGGATTGCAATCAATATCAATAACAATAAAATGTATGGGCACATAGTTCCTATTTGCAAGAATAAGAACATCATTAATTCTTCCCAAAGGCTTTTTAATAGTAGAATCCGCCAAGTGCAAATTAAGAGAACATTCTTCAACATTGGTGAGACGAAGCACGACACATAAAGACTTCGGAATCGTGGAAACACTAGCAACCAAATCACATAAAGAAAAGCACTCATAATTTTTAATCTTGACCTTAATGGTAGGTTCCCACTCATCATGTAATTTTCTAGGAATAGAAATCTCCAACTCCAACTTTTCTTCAAAAGATTTCATCATGGCATCAACAATATGTTTAGTAAAAGCTTTATTTTGTTCATAAGCATGGGGTGAATTCAACATGGATTGCAGCAAAGAAATACATTCAATCAAAGAGAAACTATCATAATTAAAGTCTTTGCAATCCAAAATAGTGGGCACATCACTAGTTAAAGTTTTGACCTCTTCAAACCCACTTTCATCAAATTTTTCATCAAGATTTTCGCCCTCCAAATTATTGGGACGCCTTCTAGCTAAAGTTGACTCTACTTCAGTCCCTTTATAATCAATATTAATATTATTAAACAAGGAATCAATAGAAGAAACACCAATCACTTTAAGATCTTCATCATTTTTAGCCTTTAGAGAGATTGGTTTAGCGGCCATTTGATTTATTAAAGTAGCTTGTGCATCGAAAAAAATTCCAAGCCGATTTTCAGCATGAGCATATTTAGATTGGATATTAGAAACTTCTCTACTGATATCATCAAGTTGTTTCGTTATGGCATCTAGTACGGTAGAGTATTCTTTTAGCTCCTCGGTAAAATACTTGTTATGCTCAAATTGTGTAGTCATATATTCCTTAGTACTTTTCTCAATTTCAAGCAAAATATTGGGGTAAGGAACATCATAGTACTTTTATTGAGGCATCATGACTACGCAAACAAGATTGCAAGCAAGCAAGAGATCTGACGAGAAAAAGGCAAACGAAAAAGAGGGCGAATAAAACGACAAATTTGGTGAAGTGGGGGAGAGGAAAACGAGAGGCAAACGACAAATAATGTAATTGCAAGGAGATGATATTTGTGATTAGGAACCTGGTAGATGATGATGGTGTCACCTCGGCGCCAGAGATTGGCACATAGAAGAGACCGCTTCCTCCCCGGCCAAGGTGCCAAAAATTCCTTTGACGTGGCTTGAGACTGCGTCGGTAGTTCCCCAAAGAGGAAGGGATGATGCATCACAGCGATGGTAAGTATTTCCCTCAGTTATGAAACCAAGGTATCGAACCAGTAGGAGGATCACCACCACTACGTAAACAGCACCTGCAAACAAAGAACAAATACTTGCAACCCGACGCGAAAGAGAGGTTGTCAATCTCTCTACGGTAAAAAGATAGATTAGGTAGTGATAGATTGGAGAGATAGATCTCTGAAGAACACAAAATAAAAAGTGCAAATAAAAAGTGCAGCAAGGTATTTTTGGGTTTTTGGAATAATGGATCTGAAAACGAAAGCGGCAAAAAGATAGATCGGAAAGCAATATGTTGGAAAAGTAGACCCGGGGGCCGTAGGATTCACTAGTGGCTTTTCTCATGACGATATCCAAGGCGATGATCATTATATAGGCATCACGTCCAAGATTAGTAGACCGAAACGATTCTGCATCTACTACTATTACTCCACACATCGACCGCTATCTAGCATGCATCTAGTGTATTAAGTTCATGGAAAAACGGAGTAATGCAATAAGAACGGTGACATGATGTAGACAAGATCTATTCATGTAGGAATAGACCCCATCTTGTTATCCTTAATAGCAACGATACATGCGTGCCTCGCTGCCCCTTCTGTCACTAGGAGAGGACACCGCAAGATTGAACCCATCACAAAGCACCTCTTCCCATGGCAAGAAAAATCAATCTAGTTGGCCTAACTAAACCAAAGATTCGAAGAAGAAATACGAGGCTATAAGTAATCATGCATATAAGAGATCAAAGAAGACTGAAATAATATTCATGGATAGAAACTGATCATGAACTCAAAATTCATCGGATCCCAACAAACACACCGCAAAAGTTTACATCAAATAGATCTCCAAGAGACCATTGTATTGAGAATCAAAAGAGAGAGAGGAAGACATCTAGCTACTGCCTACGGACCCGTAGGTCTATGGTGGACTACTCACGCATCATCGGAGAGGCACCAATGAGGATGATGAACCCCCTCCGTGATGGTGTTAGATTGGATCTCGAGGTTCTGGAACTTGGGGCGGCTGAATGTGTTTTTTGTCGACTCCTCTAGGGTTTCTGGAATATTTGGGAATTTATAGGCATCAGAGGCGGTGGAGAGGGGTCCCGAGGAGGGCACAACCCATCAGGGCGCGCCCGAAGCCTCTGGCGCGCCCTGGTGGGTTGTGGTCTCCTCGACCCTCCCCTCTGGCACTTCTTTGGCCCACGGGATGTCTTCTGGCCCAAAAAAAATCTCCAAAAAGTTTCGTCGCAATTGGACTCCTTTTGGTATTGATATTCTGCGAAGTAAAAAACAGCAACTGGCACTTTGGCACTGTGTCAATAGGTTAGTCCCAAAAAATGATATGAAGTTGCTATAAAATGTTTGTAGAACATCCAAGATTGATAATATAACAACATGGAATAAGCAAAAATTATAGATACGTTGGAGACGTATCAGTCACCCATATCGGTACCACTGAGAATTATATATCGGTCTCACCGAGATGCCAAAAATTGCCACATTTTGCACTAGTCGGTACAACCGAGTTTCTATTTCTGTTTCACCGAGTTGGGCAATAATGTTGTAATGGTTGGATTTTTGGAGATGCCTATATATACCCCTCCACCTCCTCTCACTCATAGATGAAGCACTCAGAACACAGTTACACTTGTCCTATCCATTTTTCTAAGAGAGAGCCACTTGCTCATGTGTTGAGATCAAGACCTTGATACGTCCATTTTGCATCATGATTTCCTACTATTATTTATAATGTTTTTATGCATAATAATGCTTTAGGGAGTGATTCTAATGCCTTTTCTCTCATAATATGCAAGGTTTACACAAAGAGGGAGAATAACGGCAGCTGGAATTCTGGACCTGAAAAAGCACATCAGAGATACCAATTCTGCACATCTCCAAATAAGCTGAAACTTCACGGAGAATTATTTTGGAATATATAAAAAATACTGGAGCAAATAACTACCGGAGGGGGGGCACTGGTGAGCACAAGAAACCAGGGCGCGTCAAGCCCCCAAGGCGTGCCCTGGTGGGTTGTGCTCAGCACGGCCCACCTCCGGTGCCCATCTTCTGGTATTTAAGTTCTTTTGACCTAGAAAAAATAAAAAAAGGACTTTCGGGATGGAGCGCCGCCGTCTCGAGGCGGAACTTGGGCAGGAGCACTTTTGCCCTCCGGCGGAGCGATTCCGCCAGGGGAACTTCTCTCCCGGAGGGGGAAATCGAAGCCATCGTCATCACCCACACCCCTCTCATCTTTGGGAGGCCAATCTTCATCAACATCTTCAACAACACCATCTCCTCTCAAACCCTAGTTCATCTCTTGTGTTTAATCTTTGTACCAGAACCTCAGATTGGTACCTGGGGGTGACTAGTAGTGTTGATTACATCTTGTAGTTGATTACTATATGGTTTATTTGGTGGAATATTATATGTTCAGATCCATTATGATATTCAATACCCATCTGATCTTGAGCATGAATATTATTTGTGAGTAGTTACCTTTGTTCTTGAGGTCACATGAGACGTCATGTTGCAAGTAATCATGTGGAGTAGTTATTAGATGATGGGTTGCTAGAGTGACAGAAGCTTAAACCCTAGTTTATGCGCTACTTCGTAAGGGGCTGATTTGGATCCAAACTTTAATGCTATGGTTAGATTTTATCTTAATACTTTTCTCGTAGTTGTGGATGCTTGCGAGGGGGTTAATCATAAGTGGGAGGTTTGTTCAAGTAAGAACAACACCCAAGCACCGGTCCACCCACATATCAAATTATCAAAGTAGCGAACGCGAATCAAACCGACATGATAAAAGTGACTAGATGAAATTCCCGTGTACCCTCGAAAACACTTTGCCTATTATAAGAGACTGTTGTGGCCTGTCCTTTGCCACAATAGGATTGGGTTACCTTGCTACATTTTATTTACCGTTACCGTTACTTGCTTGTTACCAATTATCTTGCTATCAAACTATCTATTACCTAAAATTTCAGTGCTTGCAGAAATTACCTTGCTGAAAACCGCTTGTCATTTCCTTCCGCTCCTCGTTGGGTTCGATACTCTTACTTATCGAAAGGACTACGATTGACCCCTTATACTTTTGGGTCATGAAGACTCTTTTCGAGCGCCATTGCCGGGGAGTGAAGCGCTCTTGGTAAGTGGAAATCAGTAAGGAAAAACTTATACTACGTGCTGAAATTTATTGTCAGCTACTACTATGGAAAACAATCCTTTGAGGGGTTTGTTCGGGGTATCTTCACCTCGACCGGAACCACAATTAATTGCCCCTCAACCTACTGCACCTACTGAAAATATTGGTTATGAAATTCCTTCGGGTATGGTAGAACAACTGCTAGCTAAGCCTTATGCAGGAGATGGAACTGAACATCCTGATATGCACCTAATACATGTGAATGAAGTTTGTGGGTTATGTAAGCTTGCAGGTTTACTCGGAGGTGAAGTTAAGAAGAAGGTTTTCCCTTTATCTTTGAAGGGAAAATCATTGACATGGTATAGGCTATGTGATGATATTGGATCATGGAACTGGAATCAATTGCAATTAGAATTCCACCAAAAGTTTTATCCTATGCATCTAGTTCATCGTGATCGGAATTATATATATAATTTTAGGCCTCGTGAAGGTGAAAGCATCGCTCTAGCTTGGGGGAGGCTTAAGTCAATGTTATATTCATGCATGACCCAATCATGATAACCTGAGAGAAATTATTATTCAGAATTTTTATGCTCGGCTTTCTCATAATGATCAAGCCATGCTCGATACTTCTTGTGCTGGTTCTTTCATGAAGAAGACTATTAAATTCAAGTGGGATCTCTTAGAAAGAATTAAACGCAACTCTGAAGATTGGGAACTCAACGAAGGTAATGAGTCAAGCTTAAGTTTGATTGTGTTAAATCTTTTATGAATACCAATGTTTTTCACAAGTTTAGCACTAAATATGGCCCTGACTCTGAGATAGTAGCCTCTTTTTGTGAAGCATTTGCTACTCATGTTGATCTCCCTAAGGAGAAGTGGTTTAAATATTACCCCCCTATTAAATAAGAAGTTAAAGAACCGGTCATAGCTAAAGATGAAACCATCATTTACAATGTTGATCCAGTTGTGCCTACTGCTTTTATTGAAAAACCGCCTTTCCCTGTTAGGATAAAGGAACATGCTAAAGTATCAACTGTGGTTCGTAAAAGTAATATTAGAGCACCCAAGCCCTAACAAATAAAAGTAGAACCTAGTGTTGCTATGGTTAAAGATCTCTTGGTAGAAAATATTGATGGGCATGTTATTTACTTCTGTGATGAAGCTGCTAGAATTGCCAAACCCGATGAAAAAGATCAACATAGACCCATAGTTGGCATGCATGTTGTCTTAGTTAAAATAGGAGATCTTTGCTATCATGGTTTATGTGATTTGGGTGCTAGTGTGAGTGCTATTACTTTTACCTTATACCAAGAAATTATTAATGAAATAGCACCTGCTGAAATAGAAGACATTGATGTTACTATTAAACTTGCTAATAGAGACACCATCACACCACTTGGGATTGTTAGAGATGTTGAAGTCTTGTGTGGGAAAGTAAAATATCCTACTAATTTTCGAGTTCTTGGTTCCCCACAAGATGAATTTTGTCCCATTATCTTTGGTAGACCTTTCTTGAGCACCATTAATGCTAAGATAGATTGTGAAAAACAAACTGTCGGTGTCAGTTTTGGTGATGTGTCTCATGAGTTCAATTTTTACAAGTTTAGTAGACAACCACATGATAAATAATTATCTAGTAAGGATGAAATAATTGGTCTTGCTTCTATTGCCGTACCTCCTACCGATCCACTAGAACAATATTTGCTAGACCATGAAAATGATATGCACTTGCATGAAAGAAATGAAATAGATAAAAATTTCTTTGAACAACAACCTCTCCTAAAACACAATTTGCCTATTGAAACTCTAGGAGGCCCTCCTCCACCTAAAGGCGATCATGTGTTTGAATTAAAGCAATTGCCTGACACTTTGAAGTATGCTTATCTTGATGAGAAAAAGATATATCCTGTTATTATTAGTGCTAACCTTTCAGAACATGAAGAAGAAAGATTATTAAAAATTCTGAGGAAGCACCGGGCTGCTATTGGATATACTCTTGATGATCTTAAGGGCATTAGTCCCACTCTATGTCAGCACAAGGTTAATATGGAACCTGATGCCAAACCCGTTGTTGATCACCAATGATGATTGAATCCTAAGATGAAAGAAGTGGTAAGAAATGAAATATTAAAGCTTCTTGAAGCGGGTATAATCTATCCCAAAGCTGATAGTAGATGGGTAAGTCCCGTTCATTGTGTCCCTAAGAAAGGAGGTATTACTGTTGTTCCTAATGATAAAAATGAACTTATCCCGCAAAGATTTGTCACTGGCTATAGAATGGTAATTGATTTTAGGAAATTAAATAAAGCTACTAGAAAAGATCATTACCCTCTACCTTTCATTGATCAGATGCTTGAAAGATTATCTAAGCACACACACTTTTGTTTTCTAGATGGATATTCTGGTTTCTCTCAAATACCTGTATCACAATCTGATCAAGAGAAAACCACCTTTACTTGTCCTTTTGTAACCTATGCTTATAGATGTATGCCTTTTGATTTATGCAATGCACCTGCTACCTTTCAAACATGTATGACTGCTATATTCTCTGATTTTTGTGAAAAGATTGTGGAGGTTTTCATGGATGATTTTTCCGTTTACGGAACTTCTTTTGATGATTGCTTAAGCAACCTTGATCGAGTTTTGCAGAGATGTGAACAAACTAATCTCGTCTTGAATTGGGAGAAGTGCCACTTTATGGTTAATGAAGGTATTGTCTTAGGGCACAAGATATCTGAACGAGGTATTGAGGTGGATAAAGCTAAAGTTGATGCAATTGAGAAAATGCCATGTCCTAATGATATTAAAGGTATTTGGAGTTTCCTTCGTCATGCTGGTTTCTATAGGAGGTTCATTAAAGACTTCTCTAAAATTTCTAGGCCTCTTACTAATATTTTACAAAAGGATATTCCATTTGTTTTTGATGATGATTGTGTAGAAGCCTTTGAAACACTCAAGAAAGCCTTAACTTCTGCACCTATCGTTCAACCACCTGATTGGAACTTGCCTTTTGAAATCATGTGTTATGCTAGTGATTATGCTATTGGTGCTATTCTAGGACAAAGAGTTGATAAGAAATTAAATGTTATCCATTATGCTAGCAAAACTCTAGACAATGCCCAAAGAAACTATGCTACTACTGAAAAAGAATTTTTAGCAGTTGTGTTTGCTTGTGATAAATTTAGATCCTACATTGTTGATTCCAAAGTTATAGTTCACACTGATCATGCTGCTATAAATTATCTTATGGAAAAGAAAGATGCTAAACCTAGACTCATTAGGTGGGTTCTCTTGCTTCAAGAATTTGATTTACATATCATTGATAGGAAGGGAGCTGAGAACCCCGTAGCTGATAACTTGTCTAGGTTAGAAAATATTCTTGATGACCCACTACCTATTGATGATAGTTTTCCTGATGAACAGTTAGCTGCAATAAATGTTTCTCAAAACACTCCTTGGTATGCTCATTATGCTAACTACATTGTCTCTAAATATATACCACCTAGTTTCACATACCAACAAAAGAAAAAATTCTTCTATGATTTAAGACATTACTTTTGGGATGACCCACATCTTTATAAAGAAGGAGTAGATGGTATTATTAGACGTTGTGTACCTGAGCATGAACAGGAACAAATCTTACGGAAATGTCATTCCGAAGCTTAAGGAGGACATCATGCGGGAGATAGAACTGCTCACAAGGTATTGCAATCTGGTTTTTATTGGCCTACTCTCTTCAAGGATGCCCATAAGTTTGTCTTGTCTTGTGATGAATGTCAAAGAATTGGTGATATCGGTAAGCGCCAGGAAATGCCTGTGAACTATTCACTTGTTGTTGAACCATTTGATGTTTGGGGTTTTGATTATATGGGACCTTTTCCTTCCTCTAATGGGTACACTCATATTTTTGTTGCCGTTGATTATGTTACTACGTGGGTAGAAGCTATTCCAACTAGTAATGCTGATCATAACACCTCCATTAAAATGCTTAAAGAAGTTATCTTCCCGAGGTTTGGAGTCCCTAGATATTTAATGACTGATGGTGGTTCACACTTTATTCATGGTGCTTTCCGTAAGATGCTTGCTAAATATGATTTTAACCATAGAATTGCATCACCCTATCATCCTCAATCTAGTGGTCAAGTTGAACTTAGCAATAGAGAAATAAAATTAATATTACAAAAAACTGCCAATAGGTCTCGAAAGAATTGGTCTAAGAAACTAGATGATGCACTTTGGGCCTACAGAACAACTTATAAAAATCCTATAGGTATGTCTCCATACAAAATGGTATACGGAAAAGCTTGTCATTTGCCTCCAGAGTTAGAACATAAAGCATTTTGGGCAATTAAAGAACTCAATTATGATTTCAAACTTGCCGGTGAGAAGAGGTTATTTGATATTAGCTCGCTAGATGAATGGAGAACCCAAGCTTATGAAAATGCCAAACTATTCAAAGAAAAAGTCAAAAGATGGTATGACAAAAGAATCCAAAAGTGGGAATTCAAAGTTGGAGAATATGTTCTTTTGTACAACTCTCGTTTGAGATTTTTTGCAAGCAAGCTTCTTTCCAAATGGGAAGGACCATATGTTATCGAAGAGGTTTATCGTTCTGGAGCTATCAAGATTAATAATGGTGAAGGTACTAACCCGAAGGTGGTCAATGGACAAAGGATTAAACACTATATCTCAGGTACGCCTATTAATGTTGAAAGCAATGTTATCCAAACCATGACACCGGAGGAACACATAAAAGAAACCTTCCGGAACACTCCAGAATTCTGAAAAAGAAGAGGTACGTGATACAGTAAGTAAATGGACTCCGAAAAATCCGCAAAATATTTTCTATCAGTTTTGGAATATTACAAAAATTAGGAAAATAAGAAATAAATAGGAAAGCAACTGAGGTGAGCACGATACACCAGGCCAGGCGCTCCCTGGTGGGTTGTGCCCACCTCGGGCACCTTCCTGACTCCGTTTTCCTTCCATATTCTTGATTCCCAAGATAGAAAATCTCTATATATACTCCTGATTGTTTTGACCACCGCATCGCGGAAAAATCCCCTGTTCTTGTGTCGTGTTGTTTTCCTGGCAGATCTGAAAATATGTCGTCCCAAGATTCAGAGGCAGAGAGCTATGTTGCTGACTATATTGCGAACCCTAAGATCTATGGAGAGGTGGAGCTTTATGGATGGACCACAGACGAGGAGGAAGACCCTGCCATGAAGGAAACAAAGGATGATAGCTCTGAGGAAGAGGATGACCCACTACCTCAGCCCGGAGACATGCGTGTGGAATTCAAGAAGTAAAGCCTCCCTAAAGGATACAAACCTGAGGTTCAATTTATTCCATCTCGTTTTCTGCAGGAGATCAAGGCGGCACTATGCAAAAAGATACTAAAGCTCGAGTTAGAGAATGATGATCTAAGGGAGGAAAATTTTATGCTCAAATATAAGTTGAAGAAGAATGCTACTTCATCACCACCACCTTCATCATCTTCACCACCAAAGGAGACTTGAGTACATGGGTATGGGCACTCCCCTTGGATTGAGCCAAGCTTGGGGGAGGTGCCCCGGTATCGTATCACCATAACTTTCATTTACCTTTTACCTATTTTCGTTCGATCCTTAGCTCTTTCATGATTTAGTCGAATAAAACTTTAGTATGATCTATTTTCGAGTGTTAGTTTCGTGATCTATCTATCTATCTAATAGAGTGAGAGTTATATAATAAAGTTTATTTTGAGCTTTTTCTTCTTTACTTTCTTGTTCCAATCAAAATAGAAAGGAAATAAATGAAAAGAATCATATGCTAATCTTATGGTAAGTAATGACATCACATAAGGAAAAGTATAAGTGGTAAAATTTATTGGAGATTGATAAACATAGCATTGGTCAATGATGCAATTCATGAAAGAATTAATAAGGGAAGAGAAGATTCACATGCAAATACACTATCTTGGACATCTATTATGATTGTGAGCCCCCATTAAATATTATATGTCAAAATTGCTGACGTTGGACAAGGAAGACAACGTAATGATTTATGTTTGTTCATATTCACATAGAAGTTATATTGTCATAGATCCTTCAACATGTGGTGCTTGCTCAATATCTTTGCTAGCCAAAAATTCCGCACTAAGTAGAGATACTACTTGTGCATCCAAAAACCCAAAACCCAAAATCATGTTTTGAGAGTCCACCATACCTACCTATGGATCGAGTAAGATCCTTCAAGTAAGTTGTCATCGGTGCAATAAGGCAATAAAAATTGCTTCTAAATGTGTTTGATCGATTAGTGTAAGAGAAAATTGAGCGTTGTACGAATTTATGATGGCAAAGTAATAAAAGCAACGAACTGCATAATAAAGGTTGCTATCATAGGGGGCAATATAGCGTGACTGTCACAGCCCTAGCTAGCCATTGTTTGTCATTGCATTAATCATCATGGCATCATGTTTAAATTCAAATGAATTAGAAATGGGGATAACAAACCCTAGCACTTCATTGAATAAACAAAACTCCAAACAATTGAATTTTCAATTAATCCAAAATGCTCTTCAAAAATGTCCCCCCTGTAAAATAAATGTTGGCAACAACATACCAGGGGTGAACTATATTTTCACTACTATTTTAGCAAATTTAATAAATCAAAAAAGTTTCTGATTATGACCAATAAGGCACTATAAATATTTTAGATGTTTCAAAATCTCTGAAAGTTATTGTGGGACTTTGAAATATTGAAAATTTATCCCATGAATTGTTTCAGGAATTATGAAAGTGTTTTGGTATTTTAATAAATCATAACACAAAGCAGGAAATAGAAAAAACAGAAATTATAAAAAGTAGAAACCTCACCTGGGCCTCTTACCTGAGCAAGTGGAGGCCTAGCCCCCCACTGCCGCTCCCCTGTCGTCTTCCTCCTCACGCCAGTAGGCAGAGGAGAGGCGTGGAGAGCGCGTCGAGCTCCTTGCCACCTCCTGCTTCCCTCCCGTCGCGCTGGCGGGCTGGAAAGACCCCCCAGAGCCGTCTGGATCGATTCCATCTCCCCATTCTCTCTTCCCCTCGCTCTCTTGCTCGCCCTCGTCATGGCCGATCGCCATCATCGCCGCCGCTCGTCGCTCGCAGTCGACATGCCCAACGCCATCGCCTCGCCACCCCAAGCTAACCAACAGCTCCGCCAAGACTCTATGAACCTCCTCACCAAAGGAAGCGAGCCCGGACTGCCACAATCGTCGCCATCGTCTTCTTCTTCAACCTCGGCCCCGAGGGTCGCCGCCATTAAATTCTCCGTCGTCTGCGCATCCCCGTGTCGCTGAGCTTCTCTGCAGCTTCCCTATGAGCCTCGCGTCGTTCTACCCTCTTCCTCTAGTCGCTCCCGTGCCATAGCTGCCATCCCCGGAAGTGTGAGCACCACCGTCTGCCATTGCCGTCGCACGCCTTGCTGCCGAGCTCCCCAAGCGCCCCTTAGCTATTGAACGTGCTCACGGAGCTCTCCTGGTGCTGATGCGCTGCTTGGCCTGCTCGATTTTGAGCTGCAACCCCGTGCCCATATACCCCCGAGCTCCGGCCGCCGCTAGAGTCGATGCCGACGAGAACAACGGCGTCCCCGCGTCCAGCCGCTAGCTCCAATGGAAGCGGCGCCCCCTTAGCTCCCTGTAGGTGCCTTCCGCGCACAAAACAGTCGCCTGCGCTACGATACCGGCGTGCCTCCACCGTCAGCTAAGGTCGGCGGCGGCTAAACGCCGGCCGGACAACGTGGCAGTGCTTAGTTTAGGCTAATCACGCGGTTATGTAACCGTATGACACTCATAGTGTGTCCCAGCGCCTGTTAGTTAATAATTAGATTAATTAACCCTGGTTAAATAAACAGCGTCACTGACGTGTGGACCCTACACGCCAGGTTTGACCCAGGGCAGCCCAGTTGACCTGCTGACCTGACCCTGACGTCATGTTGACGCAATAAATCCTTTCTAGATTTAAAATATATACTGAATGAATTATTTATTCCAGAAAATGGTTAAAACTTCTAAAAATCATAGAAAATAATCTTTAACTCAGATGGAAATAAATTATATATGAAAAATTATCAGAAAAATCCAAAGAATCTGATTATGCCATGTACATGCATGTTTGAGCAAGTTAACAACACCAAGTAGGACATTTCATGATTAGGATAATATATGAAATAGCATTTGGAGTTGGAATTGAACTAAGTTTGAATTCCACTTCAATTAATATGTTTATCTATTTCACTAGGCCAATTCAATGCTTTAAGATGCCATATCATACATCCTGCTTGTTGCATTGCATTGAATGTGTTCCTTCTTGTTTGCCGGTGGTTGCTCTCCCTCAGTAGACGTTGTTCCGACGTTGAGATCGTTGTCACCGCTGAAGACTCATTGTTATCTGCAGAAGTGTTAGGCAAGCAACCCCTCCTTGATCATCCCGATAATATCCTACCCTCTCTCTCTGCTCTCTTTTAATTCATTTGGACAACAATGATTCAATTGTTACATGTTTCAGTAGTTGAACCCATTCCTTTGCATGATCTGTCATTGTCGCCAAATAGCTAAACCATCCTAGCATACTTAGGAGTTGCTTGAGCTATGTTGTGACTACTCAGCCATGCTCGCTTGCTATGCCTAGAGTTGAGTTGGTCTGATCCATCTGGGTGATGGATTGGAATGATCATGTCCTAATGATGAGACTAAGTGTCTTGACCCGTTTTGGTCAAGATGGTGATGAGAGGCCGTGTTGGAGAACATGCTGGATTGTGTTGTGATACGGCTCATAGTAACCGGGTTTCGTGCTTATCAGAGCCTACCTCGCTGTTACATGGACATGTGTGGGTCAGGTGCACGGGCATGTGGCACATGGCGCGTGTGGCCCGTCGTGGCACACGGCATGGCACATGGGCCGGACTAGACGCAGATACGTGTTTCGGGAGGGAACGTTGCTGACGGCACGAGGACGTCGGTTCATGTGAGTTAGGGTGAATTAATCTGTTCGAATAGTCGTGTCCTCGGATATGGACTACTTGGAGAACTTATGTGGTTCATAGACAATTTGACATGGATACTTTAAAATGCGCAAGATAAGCGTGAGTGCTATGGATGGCCTTCTCGTAGGGAGACGGGAGTGGATCCATAGTGGTGTATTGATATGGTGAATATGTGGACTCGTGTGCGCTATCCCACCTCAAATAAAGTACTTGTAGTCGTAGTACAAGTTAGCCAAGAGTCAAAGCTGGCTTGCTGCAATAAACTCCACAACCCCCTTTGTTGACAATGATGCATATGTAGATAGTTCTGATGTAAGTCTTGCTGAGTACCTTTGTACTCACGGTTGCTTCATTTATGCTTTTGCAGATGAGACGTCAGTCTCATTAGTGATCCTTATGACGTGAAGTTCGATGTTTACCGGATTAGCTTGGGAATACCAGACAGAGGTCTGGTTCCTTTGGTAGGGTTGTTGTAGCTTTTCAGGCTCCTCCAGCCACTTTTAGTAGATGTCTGTACCCAGACATGAATTGCTTCCGCTTGTTGCTTGTATGACTTGAGTGTTGGGTCATGTGACCCCCTGTTTGTAATATCACACTATGTTGACTCTTATGAGTCGTTAATAAATAACTAAGTCATAGAGTTGTGTTGTGATTCCATGTTGTATCTACACATATCGTGCATATTGCTTGTATGTTTGAAATGCATTGGTATGTGTGGGATTCGACACCTAGTCGTATACCTATGGTAGCCTTCTTTACAGGGAAATGCCTCTTTGTGTTTCCACTGAGCCTTGGTAGCTTGCTATTGCTCCGGACACATTGATTGACCAGCATGTATCCTTCCTTGCTGTCGTGTTTGTCCCTACGGGGAAATGTCACACGGTGTAATGGAGTCCTTGTAGCTTGCTATGACTCGTCTACACACGCTGATGACTGACACCTGCATTGTTGGGTTACGTATGCCTGTCCCTGTATGGTTGTGCCACTTGGGTCTATAACTAGTCATGTCGACCCGGGTTCTTGACATATGGATGCTAGCGACATAATCATATACGTGAGCCAAAAGGCGCAAACGGTCCGGTCAAGGTAAGGTGGCAGCCGTTGTGTACCATGTGTGAGGCCGCAAAGCTATATGATGGGTTACATGCTAGATCTGTGTGGCATAGGATCGGGGTCCCGACAACGTTGGTATCAGAGCTTGACTACTTGTAGTATTACCAAGCCAAACTGGTCAATGTTGAGTCTAGATCTGCTTTAGTTATATAAGGGAATTGATTGTGGAAGGGAACGTAAGGCTCTTTTTACTCCTTTCCTAGTGTCATTCTAATTCGGAGTCACCCTCTTCCTTATTCTACGGGGTTTAAGAATTAAGCTTCTCATCTATCTATCAGGATGACGAGTTACTATGCTGGAGACTTATAGTAAAGTTGTTGTCTCCCTGAATCAGTGTCTCCATAAGAAATCAGTTGTTATGTTGTCAGTTTTCTTGTGCAGGTTGCCTCATATTTCATACCCGTACAGCCGTTATGATGTCCGAGTTATTCCAAGGCTAATAAAAATCCGATGCAATTGCAAACTCCTTCCCCTGTTCCCGATGTCTTTGGGCCAGACAAAGCACACTAATTGTTGTGTTGGGATACTTTATTACCTCGACGTGTTTGTGGAAGGGTTAGGAAACCATGTTATCTTAGAGAACCACCTAACAGTCTAGTTGTGTTTTGAGTTCCCAGTGTGATAATTCTGGCCATCGTTATCGGAAGCATCCTGTGATGCTACTTAGTCAGTAGGTATTCTATTTCTGGGTTCCTGAATCCAAGGATCATTCCCCCTAACTCCTGTTGATAGTTTTTGCTCATTCTTTTAGGATGATTAGTAACCTTGTTATAGTCTTCAAGGTTCATGGTTTATCAATCTTCCACTACCATGAACCCTCCCCGGCAGGAGTTCCCCCTAAACTAAAGATCACAATATGAGTGCTCTTGATGAGCTCACCATTCTTTAATTGTGACCTTGCCAGCTCTTTCTTTCTGCATGGGTTATCTGGAAGAAACATGTTGAACTATTTTCGACGTATCCAACCTATGCATCTTCAACTCAGAAAATCATGTGCTCTGGAGTTGCCCTCTTCAATTGTATTCTAGCCCTCATCTATCATTGGATAGTCAATAGTAGTTGTGCATACATATTCATCGATGCATATCTTTCTTGTGGTCTGTCAAGCCATTCTATTCTAAGAATGACTAGGAGAAACAAACTCCGGTACCCCATCCATTTCTTGGATTGGGTCAAAGAAGTTGTATTCCACAGATCAAAATGCCAATCCAGCTTTTGCTCTGTTCTACCTTGAAGTGTTACCCTCTTCATGTCAAGATTGTCATGAGAATTGCACAACCTCTTATGGACTCTTGATGCAGTGATACTTCTCGCCATCATTATTCATTCCTCGGTATCCATGTTGTTTGTAACTGGAATGCCGACAAGTGAACCATGATGTGTCAACTCAATACTCCTAACAACCTTATTGCTTGGAAGTTAATGGACAATTATTTCATTCCTAGTGTGAGGATTATTGAATCACCATTCTAAGATTGATCGTGCTACCTAGTCCATCTTTCATGGTGCACTCTTTGATCAACGAGTTAGGATTGTGTCAATCCCTCGCTCTCTTGATCATATCGTCTTGTCTTGTAAAGCGAGATTGTTCCCGAGCTCAATAACATATCGGTGGTTCGTGATTTTCCGAATATCTTCTCGGAAGTATTACCGTGTTGACCCTGACCGTTATGTTGAGTTCATGATCAAGTTGGTTTTCCCTATAAACCATCCTTTCTCCAAGGATTTGTGTTGGATACCCCTGAGCTAGTTGGTTAAGTTAAACAACAACTTGGAGAGTTGGAAGATAAATGCTTCGCCTGACTTAGCTCTTTCCAAGGGGATATCTTCTTTTGTGGTTGTGTATGTTGAAGAAAGGCGATATCTTCATCGATTGATCCTTGTGATCAATTGTTGCATCTATCGTCTTATCCAATTTTTGATTTGAGTGTGGGCTATCGTCAAATCAAAATCAGAACCAAAGAACTTCCTAATGTTGTTTTACTCGTGGATGTATCCTTGACCATACACCGTTATATCTTTTGGTCTGACCAATGCTATCACCGTGTTCTCATAATCGTGGAATTCCATCCATAGGGATATCTCGATGAATTGTTGTTGAGCCCATTGGCAACCTCTTTCATCTGTTCCATGATTCATGATGAACATAAAGCTAGCGTTGGAAACTTTGTAGGCAATATCTTCATGTCCGGTACATGAGGTATATGTTAGGGTTAAGAAGTGACTCTTTCTCAATTCACGTGCATCTGACGCAAGTTGTCGTCGTGAATTCGAGGACAGATGTTTTGCTTCCTTTGGAATCATCCCAAGTCATTCATGCATGTGCGAATGCATGCTATGGTCTGGCAGATTAATTACCTCCATCCCATATGTATTCCCTAGCACCCAAGCCACTGATTGATTTGTTCAAGGAAAATAAGTTAAGTGTTAATCCTGAAGGGCCCCGACGGACGTGCACAAGGCTTCGCTACCTCCAATGATGGTTCCCAACCAAAACTCAGTAGTGTTTAGTTGTAAGACTATGTGGCCATACTTGTCTTGGACAGTGTGCCACTTGAGTCTTGCAATCCAGCTCATGTTTTGGAGTTGGCTCCCGTAGTTCATTTCCTGAGAATCTCGCAACGTCATTTCGTCGACTTGTGTTGCAAACTTTCTCGTTCGGACATGCTGAGTCCAAAACATCTTATCACCAATCAAATTTGAATCTCAAGCAGATATGAAGGTTGGGACGCTTCTCAAATATTATAATATTGGTCTCGCGGTAACCCGGTAAAGTGATGTTGTGGCTAACACACCTATCCGGAAGACCTACTATTATAATATCTTGTATCAGCAACATTAGCCACTTCCCCATGAGGACCTTGTATGAATTATTCTAGAAGTTGTTCCTCATGGACCCTTGGATCCCCCGAAGTCCGATCTTTACTTGATGTTCTAGATACCAAGCATTATATATAATGGGGGTATACTAGTACAACAAGGAGAACATTAGAAGCGGAGTGCTAAATGTCTCTCGGTCGATCATCCAGATTCCGTTCCCTTGGCATAGCTAAGGTGAAATCTGAGAAAGTGATGTCTTCCTTTGCATCTGCATCCTCCATCGCTATTCATCATGGTAGTATGATGTGTCACCAAGATCTTGGCGTAGATGTTGGTAAAACCGTGATGAATATGGAAATGCTCAAGTTCTTGAGATCACGCTCAGACGCTGGGTTATACCCTCGATATCAATTGGAATGTGCCTCCCGTTGCCGAGTGGTTCTATAACACTAGTTTCCTTTCCAATCTGGGTATCCCATTCTTTTGAATTCCTTCAAACAATCGCTTGTGAATTACCTTAGGCTGGTATAAAGAGTTTCAATGATCTCTGGATCAAAAGTAATTCTTTTTGCCACTTAAGGGAATACTCTACGAGTCACCCCCCTAAGGTGCCCCGTTATGAATCATGGCAATTATTTCCTCGCTACTTTGAGACCTCTTCACCACCAATTTTAGCGTGGAATTGTTGCCTACTAATTGAATCTTCATCATCTACCTCTATCCATCGCTCTTAATGTGTGTTTTGTGTCTCAACTCAAGAGACGTTTTGACGTCTCATTCTACGAGTTGATTATGAATTGCTCGATCTTCGAGGAGATCGATTCTTGTAGAGTGTTTCATTCCTTTGTCATTGTGTTTAGATGAAGATCTCAAGAGCAAAAATGTCAAGATCAACATGATGCAGTGAATCAACATCTTCGAGAAGGACAATTGGATCGTGAAGATTGTGATGGTTTAGTGTCCCCTCTGTCCTCTTACCCTATGCCTGAATCTCGGGACGAGATTCTTGTTTAGTGGGGGTGAGTTGTCACAGCCCTAGCTAGCCATTGTTTGTCATTGCATTAATCATCAAGGCATCATGTTTAAATTCAAATGAATTAGAAATGGGGATAACAAACCCTAGCACTTCATTGAATAAACAAAACTCCAAACAATTGAATTTTCAATTAATCCAAAATGCTCTTCAAAAATGTTCCCCCTGTAAAACAAATGTTGGCAACAACATACCAGGGGTGAACTTTATTTTCACTACTATTTTAGCAAATTTAGTAAATCAAAAAAGTTTCTAATTATGACCAATAAGGCACTATAAATATTTTAGATGTTCCAAAATCTCTGAAAGTTATTCTGGGACTTTCAAATATTGAAAATTTATCCCATGAATTGTTTCAGGAATTATGAAAGTGTTTTGGTATTTTAATAAATCATAACACAAAGCAGGAAATAGAAAAAAACAGAAATTATAAAAAGTAGAAACCTCACCAGGGCCTCTTACCTGAGCAAGTGGTGGCCCAGCCCACCACAGCCGCTCCCCTGTCGTCTTCCTCCTCACGCCAGTAGGCAGAGGAGAGGCATGGAGAGCGCGCCGAGCTCCTAGCCACCTCCTGCTTCCCTCCCGTCGCGCTGGCGGGCTGGAAAGACCCCCCCAGAGCCGTCTGGATCGGTTCCATCTCCCCATTCTCTCTTCCCCTCGCTCTCTCGCTCGCCCTCGTCACGGCCGATCACCATCATCACCGATCACCATCATCGCCATCATCGCCGCCGCTCATCGCTCGCAGTCGACATGCCCAACGCCATCGCCTCACCACCCCAAGCTAACCAACAGCTCCGCCAAGCCTCTATGAACCTCCTCACCAAAGGAAGCGAGCCCGGACGGCCACAATCGTCGCCATCGTCTTCTTCTTCATCCTCGGCCCCAAGGGTCGCCGCCGTCAAATTCGCCGTCGTCTGCGCATCCCCGAGCCGCTGAGCTTCTCTGCAGCTTCCCTGTGAGCCTCGCGTCGTTCTACCCTCTTCCTCTAGTCGCTCCCGTGCCCTAGCTGCCGTCCCCGCAAGTCCGAGCACCGCGGTCCGCCATTGCCGTCGCACGCCTTGCTGTCGAGCTCCCCAAGCGCCCCTTAGCTGTTGAACGTGCTCACGGAGCTCTCCTTGTGCTGCTGCGCTGCTTGGTCTGCTCGATTTCGAGCTGCAACCCCGCGCCCATATACCCCCGAGCTCCGGCCGCCGCTAGAGTTGACACCGACGAGAACTCCGGCGTCCCCGCGTCCAGCCGCTAGCACCAATGGAAGCGGTGCCCCCCTTAGCTCCCTGTAGGTGCCTTCCGTGCACAAAACCGTCGCCTGCGCTGCGATTCCGGCGTGCCTCCGTCGTCGACTGAGGTCGGTGGCGGCTAAACGCCGGCCGAACCACGTGGCAGTGCTTAGTTTAGGCTAATCACGCGGTTATGTAACCGTGTGACACTGACAGTGGTTCCCAGCGCCTGTTAGTTATTAATTAGATTAATTAACCCTGGTTAAATAAATAGTGTCACTGACGTGTGGACCCTACACGCCAGGTTTGACCCAGGGCAGCCCAGTTGACCTGCTGACCTGACCCTGACGTCATGTTAACGCAATACATCCTTTCTGGATTTAAAATATATACTAGATGAATTATTTTTTCCAGAAAATGGTTAAAACTTCTAAAAATCATAGAAAATAATCTATAACTCAGATGGAAATAAAATATATATGAAAATTTATCAGAAAAATCCAAAGAATCTGATTATGCCATGTACATGCATGTTTGAGCAAGTTAACAACACCAAGTAGGACATTTCATGATTAGGATAATATATGAAATAGCATTTGGAGTTGGAATTGAACTAAGTTTGAATTCCACTTCAATTAATATGTTTATCTATTGCACTAGGTCAATTCAATGCTTTAAGATGCCATATCATACATCCTGCTTGTTGCATTGCATTGAATGTGTTCCTTCTTGTTTCCCGGTGGTTGCTCTCCCTCAGTAGACGTTGTTCCGACGTTGAGATCGTTGTCACCGATGAAGACTCATTGTTATCTGCAGAAGTGTCAGGCAAGCAACCCCTCCTTGATCATCCCGATAATATCCTACCCTCTCTCTCTGCTCTCTTTTAATTCATTAGGACAACAATGATTCAATTGTTACATGTTTCAGTAGTTGAACCCATTCCTTTGCATGACCTGTCATTGTCGCCAAATAGCTAAACCATCCTAGCATACTTAGGAGTTGCTTGAGCTATGTTGTGACTACTCAGCCATGCTCGCTTGCTATGCCTAGAGTTGAGTTGGTCTGATCCATCTGGGTGATGGATTGGAATGATCATGTCCTAATGATGAGACTAAGTGTCTTGACCCGTTTTGGTCAAGATGGTGATGAGAGGCCGTGTTGGAGAACATGGTGGATTGTGTTGTGATACGGCTCATAGGAACTAGGTTTCATGCTTATCAGAGCCTACCTCGAGCTTACATGGACATGTGCGGGTCAGGTGCACAGGCATGTGGCGCATGGCGCGTGTGGCCCCTCGTGGCACACGGCGCGTGTGGCCCATCGTGGCACATGGCGCGTGTTGCCCGTCGTGGCACACGGCATGGCACATGGGCCAGACTGGATGCAGATACGTGTTCCGGGAGGGAATATTGCTGATGGCACGAGGACGTCGGTTCCTCTGAGTCAGGGTGAATTAATCTGTTCGAATAGCCGCGTCCTCGGATATGGACTACTTGGAGAACTTATGTGGTTCATAGACAATTTGACATGGATACTTTAAAATGCGCAAGATAAGCGTGAGTGCTATGGATGGCCTTCTCGTAGGGAGATGGGAGTGGATCCATAGTGGTGTATTGATATGGTGAATATGTGGACTCGTGTGCGCTATCCCACCTCAAAGAAAGTACTTGTAGTCGTAGTACATGTTAGCCAAGAGTCAAAGCTGGCTTACTACAATAAACTCCACAACCCCCATTGTTGACAATGATGCATATGTAGATAGTTCTGATGTAAGTCTTGCTGAGTACCTTTGTACTCACGGTTGCTTCATTTATGCTTTTGCAGATGAGACACCAGTCTCATTAGTGATCCTTATGACGTGAAGTTCGATGTTGACCGGATTAGCTTGGGAATCCCAGATAGAGGTCTGGTTCCTTTGGTAGGGTCGTTGTAGCTTTTCAGGCTCCTCCAGCCACTTTTAGTAGATGTCTGTACCCAGACATGAATTGCTTCCGCTTGTTGCTTGTATGACTTGAGTGTTGGGTCATGTGACCCCCTGTTTGTAATATCACACTATGTTGACTCTTATGAGTCATTAATAAATACCTAAGTCATAGACTTGTGTTGTGATGCCATGTTGTATCTACACATATCGTGCATATTGCATGTATGTTTGAAATGCATTGGTATGTGTGGGATTTGACACCTAGTCATATACATATGGTAGCCTTCTTTACAGGGAAATGCCTCTTTGTGTTTCCACTGAGCCTTGGTAGCTTGCTACTGCTCCGGACACATTGATTGATCGGCGTGTATCCTTCTTTGCTGCCGTGTCTGTCCCTACGGGGAAATGTCACATGGTGTAATGGATTCCTTGTAGCTTTCTATGACTCGTCTACACACGCTGATGACCGACACCTGCATTGTTGGGTTACGTATGCCTGTCCCTGTACGGTTGTGCCACTTGGGTCTATAACTAGTCATGTCGACCCGGGTTCTTGACATATGGATGCTAGCGACATAATCATATACGTGAGCCAAAAGGCGCAAACGGTCCGGCCAAGGTAAAGTGGCAGACGTTGTGTACCATGCGTGAGGCCGCAAAGCTATATGATGTGTTACATGCTAGATCTGTGTGGCATAGGATCGGGGTCCCGACAGTGACGTTCTTTTACATTAAAGGATTTGGCATACAAACCGAAAAGCGCGTGATAACCTCTGCTTCCCTCTGTGAAGGGCCAATCTTTTACTTTTATGTATTTACTTTTATGCAAGAGTCAAAGTATTCTTCCCTATTCCTTTTTACTTTTTCTTTTTGCAAGCATCATGTGGTGAGGAAAGATCTAGGCACATATATCCAGTTGGATGTGAGTGAGCATGAGTTATTATTGTTGACATCACCCTTGAGGTGAGTGCGTTGGGAGGCGAAACTATAATCCCCTATCTTTCTATGTGTCTGGTTGAAACATTTTGCTCATGGGTATGTTGTGAGCATTAGCAATCATAGAAGACTAAATGATGGTTGAGTATGTGGACTTGCCAAAAGGCTCCGACACGAGACCCTTCCTGAAAATATGATGAATTGAAGTTGTAAAGTTGACTGAGAACATAGTTTGTTGGTTTTCAATAAGGTTTATGCTTTATACTTCTATGGTGTGATGAATTGTTACTTGTTCATGAGAAGTTATATGATGAAGTTAGATAATAAAAGTTATATGAATAAGTTCTATTATAAAGTTTTTTGCTGCTATGATAATAAGCATGATGCTACTATGTCCGTATTTTGTTTTTATCGACACCTCTCTCTCAAACCATGTGGACATGCTTTTCAATTTCGGCCTTCGCTTGAGGACAAGTGAGGTCTAAGCTTGGGGGAGTTGATACGTCCATTTTGCATCATGATTTTCTACTGTTATTTATAATATTTTTATGCATAATAATGCTTTAGGGAGTGATTCTAATGCCTTTTCTCTCATAATATGCAAGGTTTACACAAAGAGGGAGAATACCGGCAGCTGGAATTATGGACCTGAAAAAGCACATCAGAGATACCAATTCTGCACATCTCAAAATAATCTGAAACTTCATGGAGAATTATTTTGGAATATATAAAAAATACTGGAGCAAATAACTACGGGAGGGGGGCCACCTGGTGAGCACAAGACACCAGGGCACGCCAGGCCCCCAGGCGCCCTGGTGGGTTGTGCTCAGCACGGCCCACCTCCGGTGCCCATCTTCTGGTATTTAACGTATTTTGACCTAGAAAAAAATAAAGAGAGGACTTTCAGGACGGAGCGCTGCCGTCTCGAGGTGGAACTTGGGCAGGAGCACTTTTGCCCTTCGGCGGAGCGATTCTGCTGGGTGTACTTCCCTCCCGGAGGGGGAAATCGAAGCCATCGTCATCACCAACACCCCTCTCATCTTTGGGAGGCCAATCTTCATCAACATCTTCAATAGAACCATCTCCTCTCGAACCGTAGTTCATTTCTTGTGTTCAATCTTTGTACCGGAACCTTAGATTGGTACCTGGGGGACTAGTAGTGGTGATTACATTTTGTAGTTGATTACTATATGGTTTATTTGGTTGAAGATTATATGTTCAGATCCATTATGCTATTCAATACCCCTCTGATCTTGAGGATGAATATTATTGTGAGTAGTTACCTTTGTTCTTGAGGTCACGGGAGAAGTCATGTTGCAAGTAATCATGTGAATTTGATATGTGTTTGATATTTTGATGATATGTATGTTGTGATTCCCTTAGTGGTGCCATGTGAACGTCGACTACATGACACTTCACCATCCTTGGGCCTAAGGGAATGCATTGTGGAGTAATTATTAGATGATGGGTTGCTAGAGTGACAGAAGCTTAAACCCTAGTTTATGCGCTACTTCGTAAGGGGTTGATTTGTTTCCAAACATTTAATGCTATGGTTCGATTTTATCTTAATACTTTTCTCGTAGTTGTGGATGCTTGCGAGGGGGTTAATCATAAGTGGAAGGTTTGTCCAAGTAAGAACAACACCCAAGCACCGGTCCACCCACATATCAAATTATCAAAGTAGCAAACGCGAATCAAACCAACATGATAAAAGTGACTAGATGAAATTCCTGTGTACCCTCAAGAACACTTTGCCTATTATAAGAGACTGTTCTGGCCTGTCCTTTGCCACAAAAGGATTGGGCTACCTTGATGCATTTTATTTACTGTTACCGTTACTTGCTTGTTACCAATTATCTTGCTATCAAACTATCTGTTACCTACAATTTCAGTGCTTGCAGAAATTATCCATCTGAAAACCGCTTGTCATTTCCTTCTGCTCCTCGTTGGGTTCGACACTCTTACTTATCAAAAGGACTACGATTGACCCCTTATACTTGTGGGTCATCAGACCTTCCACTCCAACCATATGAATCTTTATTTCTAGCCTCCCCAAGTTGCTTTCCACCCAATCAACCTCTTCTACCAAGTTAAATATGTGAGAGAGTGATTGTGTGTCGAGGAGACTATCTTTTGAAGCACAAGAGCAAGGAGTTCATCATTGTTACCACATCTATTACCTTTTGGACTGTGGTGCCTCCTAGATTTGTTAGGTGTCACTTGGGAGCCTCCTTCTTCATGTTGTGGAGTTGAACCAAGAAGTTTGTACGGGCAAGGAGATCGCCTAATTCGTGAAGATCAACCCATAGTGAGGCTAGTCCTTCATGGACGAAAGCCGAGATGGAAACGAGGTTGCTACTTTGTGGACCCTAACAGGTAGAGCCCTCCATGGACTCTCGCGACTGCTACCCTCCATGGGTTTAACTCTCCATCAGCGTAGACGTACGATAGCACCACCTATCAGAACCACGGGAGAAATCTTCGTATCATCAATTGCATTTGATTCTCCTCTCCCTACCTTTACTTTCATGTGCATGCCTTTACTTTCCGCTGCTATACTCTTAGACTTGCATGTGTAGGGTGTACTTTACTTGCTACAATTGCTAAAACTTGCCAATCTTTAAAATTGGGAAAAGGCTAGATTTTTAATTGGTCAAGTAGTCTAATCACCCCCCTCTAGACATACTTTGGATCCTACACAGTTCAGTTCATTGACGACATGATGTGGCTTTGTACAAAGTTCTGACAATCGATCGGCCCTGGGTGTCGACGATCTGTTAACAGTTCTTTGGGCCTCATCATAGTTAAGAATAGCGAACCATCACGTACACAAGAGGGTGATGAAGATGGTCGATCTTCTAAGGGGTCACGCATATTAACGAGGTTTAGTGTGGGGCTGGAGATTTTTGATTAAGTCTCTTCCCTCAAACACCCCAAAACTTAATCTAGCAACACGGATTATCGCCTTAATGGTGGACGTAGGTAGCTAGTGTTATCCTGAAACCCTAGAAACCACGTAATTAAAATTTGCCAAACCGATTGGAGGACGTCTAACTTGGTTTTGCAGGATTGCATGTGATGTGGTATAGCCCTTGTGATGACAATTTGTTTACGTATGAGATGGTTATATGTTGTAACATTAAGTGACCTGCACATCACAATACGGCATGATGGCTGGAGCCAAAGGATTGTCACCTTAATGAACTGCATGTCAAACTCATTGTTTTTTATGTTTTATTATCGACGGACATGACGAACGTGGTACAGAGGACTCCAGAGCAAGGTGGCTTCAACTGGCGTAGGAGATCATGGCGGAGACTGAGAAATCATCCCGAAGAATCATCCCCAGCGTCCAGGGCTATACTATATCATGCTATTATGAATTGCCTGAGATGTTTATCCCTTTGTTGTTTGCACCCTTGATTGCGCAGTAGTAAATTATTAGGGTGATCTCTCACTCAAAATATCAAGTTAAAAGGTGCTCTTCCTAGTGTTGCAACAGTCTATAACAAGTAGCATTCCAGAGTATATAATGTCCACATGAGTACACACGGTTTGTTAGGTGTAAGATGGGTAACTGGTCAGACCATGTAGCAGATAACAGTCGATTGTATTGAAGTTCTAGCAGAATCGTTCTGAGCTCAGAGTACGAAGCATCAAAAGATGAACAAGAATCATATGGAGATACGATCGGCAAAAGATTGCCCACCGGTCAAAATTCTCGACATCAGTGATGTCCACATCAATGGCTGATAATAAGATCAGAGTCTTGAAACACTTACTAATTAATTATGAGAGATATTGATTTAAGTGGGAGTGCACATTATATTAAAATTTGTTTAATAACAGTGCAAATTAATTATGAACATATGTCTAAATAAATTTGTGTTTATTCATTGTAGATCAATGGCTCGCAATATGTTCAACTTAGCCCCTGTGTTAGAGAAAGAAAAGTTGGCTGCAAATGGTGAAAACTATGTGGATTGGATCCGGAACCTGAGATTCATTCTCAGAAGTTCTAAGAAGGAGTTTGTACTCGATCAACCTCTAAGTGATCCTCCCGCAAAGGATGCACAACCATAAGTCGTAGCTGCTTTCACTGCTCGTAGTGATGACTATGAGTTAGTCGAGTGCCTCATGTTAACTTGCATGGACCCTGACCAACATAAATGTTTTGAACGATATGTCACCCAATTTATAATTGGGTCACTGGAAGTTCTGTACAAGAAGCAGGCAAGAATGCAAGATAACAGAAGGTTCCTCAACGAGTGAGCATATACTAAAGCTTGCTGGCTATGTTGATAGACTAGCTTCTCTGGAATTTGGAATTCCTCTAACACTCAGTATAGACATTGTGCTTGCTTCACTCCCACCCATCTTACGATGGTTTTATCATGAACTATAACATGAATGGGATGGAGAAAATTGCAAACGAGTTATTTGCTATGCTCAAAACTGAGTAAGTTGGGATGCAAAAGAACAGACAAGTGTTGATGGTCAATAAGACCGCCAGTTTCAAGAAGAAGGGCAAGTCCAAGAAGAACCCCACTGATGTCGATAAGATCGAGAACCAGAATATGAACAAGGGCGAAGCCACTAAGGAGACTTAATGTTTCTACTGCAAACAAAAACGACACTAGAAGCGCAACTACAAGAAGTACTTAGCGGATAAGAAGAAGAACGGATCTTCCGGTAAAGGTATAAAAGCTATAAAGAGTTAATGTTATTATACTTATTGATTTCCTATATGTCATGAATATTTGATACTAACCGGGAGCTATTTGCAAACCGATACAGGGACTACAGAAAGCTCACAAGTTGAGAAGGAATGAAGTCGTGATGCAATCGAGAATAGTGATGGGATCGCTGCTCAAGACCGTTGAAGTCATGCCTTTAGTTTATCTTCAAGATTTATCTTAGAAGCAAATAATAGTTGTTTCACTTCGGAGTTGTGTAAAACATTATGTTATGGGTTATGCAATGGATATTCTTATAAGTTTTAAATAATGGTTGTTCAAGTTATTATAAGGATATGTTTTGGATTTACCTATATTATTAGTGGTTTATTCATAAATCTTGAATTATAATTTATAACATTAAAATGCTAAACGTCTTAAGAAGACTGATAAGATACCGTTTAAATGTGGCACTTCATGGTTATATTGGAAATAATCTTCAGACACATGAAGTGTTAAAGATCAAATCAGTTGACAAAATACATAGTGATGTATATGATCCAATGAGTTGACCAGGGCGCGGTGGATAATCATACTTCATTGATGATTTAAGTGAATATGGTTTACTAAATATAAATATGAAATTTTGAAATGTTTAAAGAAATTCAGAGAGAAATGTTTGAAAGGTTCAAAAGATTGAAAGTGAAGATTAATGATTATTATGACGAAATGTTGTTCTATCATGAAGAAATCAAAGTCATGAGTTTAGCAAAACACTCAAATAATTGTGCAATTATTTCATACCGAGCTAGTTTTACTAAAATTTTGGAGTATATGTAGATATACTTGAAACATCAACAAAACACTAAACATAGCATCTTCTCGTAGTCGGTTGAGATGGCACCATATGAGTTATGGAAAGGATATAAATACATTTTATCACATATCGAGATTTGGGGTTATATGATTTTTTTTATGTAAAGTGTTTACATCCAAATAAACCTAATCCCAAAGCAGACAAGAAATTGCAAATTTGTAGGATATCCAATGGAAAATATTGGGTATTCCTTCTACCAAAAGTTCAAAGACAAAAGTGTTTGTCAAATAAGAATGGACACCTTTTCGAGAAGAAGTTTTCTCACTGAAGAAGTAAGTGGGAGGATATTACAAGCAAGACAAGATTATTGAATCCCCGACAAAGATTAGCGACAAACTGGAAACTGTTCCGAAAGTTGTTTGGAAATTAAACCGGATTTTCGAGCAAACAACTTGCACCCAACGCGGGCAAGAGGGTTATCAATCCCCTTGATCTCGTTATTTGCAAGCAAATGAGTTGTCTAGATAATTGTAAATTGCAAAATAAAATAAAACCCAAATAATGGCAGCAAGATAATAATAGCGTTTATGAATTTATAAGTGAATAGACCGGGGGCCATAGTTTTCCCTAGCGGCATCTCTCATGTAGGCAACATACGGTGGGTAACAAATTACTGTTGGAAAGTCGATAGAAAAGCGGATAGTTATGCGATTTTCACGGCAATGACCATGTGTATATAGGCATCACGTCCATAAACAAATAGGCCGACTCCTGCATGCACCTATTACTATTACTCCACTCATCGACCGCTATCCAGCATACATCTACAGTATTAAGTAAAATAGAGTAATGCATGGAGAACGATGACATGATGTAGACAAAGTTAAACTCAAGCAATTTGAATAAACCCCATCGTGTTATCCTTAGTAGAAAAAACACAAATATGCAACTTGTCCCCTTCTGTCACTGGGATATAGAAACTCATCAGGCTGAACCTACTACAACACACCTCTCTCACTGAAGAAAGATCAATCTACTTGGCCAAAGCAAATCAATAGATCGGAGAGAATTACGAAGCTATTATGATCATGCACTTAAGAATCATAATATATATCAGAGGTGACTCAAATTCTTTTCATGAATAATCTGAACATAAATCCACAATTCATTGGATCCCAACAAACGCACCGCACAAAAGGATTATATCGGATAGATCAAAGCAAAGATGCGATGATCATTGTATTGAAGATCAAGAGATAGAGAGATTGTCATCTAGGTACTAACTACGGACCCATAGGTCTGTGGTGAACTACACACACATCATCATGAGGGCAGCAAGGTTGATGAAGAGGCCCTCCGTGATCGATCCCCCTTCCGATAGGGTGTCGGAACGGAGCTCCAGATGGCCTCCCGACGGAACCGAGACTTGTGGCGGCGTAAAATGAGTTTCGGGACTACCTCCGGGGTTTTCACGATATTAGAGAATTTATAGGCCAGAGAACGAGGTCGGGGGAGCCGCCAGGGGCCCACAAGCCATCAGGGCGCCCCCCTAGGGCGCACCCTGTTGGCATGTGGGGCCCTCGTGTGTCTCCCAGCTTTCTTCCGGATCTCCCAGGTTTTCTTTTGGTCCAGAAAAGATCATCAAAAAGTTTCATGGCAATTGGACTTCGTTTGGTACTGTAAACCTAAAAAGTGAAAAACATGGAGAAAACAGCAACTGGCACTGGGCACTGGGTCAATAGGTTAGTGATACGTCTCCAACGTATCGGTAATTTATGAAGTATTCATGCCATATTTGCATATGTTTACAATACTTTATATGGTTTTGATGCACTTTATATGATTTATTTAGAACTAACCCGGACTGACGCTGTTTTCAGTAGAATTACCGTGGTGTTGTTTTTGTGCAGAAAATGAAAGTTCTCGAAATCGCCCAAAACTTTTTGATGATTTTTTCTGGAGGAAATAAGCAATATTGGAGCGAAGAACCACCGAAGGGGAGCCATCTGTGGTCCAAAATCCATCAGGGCACGGTCCCCCACCCCAGGCCGCGCCCTGTTGGCTTGTGGGGCCCACGTGGCTCCGTTACGCGTGATTCCAACGCTGAAAAACCCTATAAATCCCAGAAACCCCAGAAATAAAGAGAGAACTTCTGCCTCACAGCCACAACTCTCCATATCAACGAAGAACCAATCTGGAGCCTTTCCAGTACCCTGCCGGAGAGGGAAATCATCATCCGGTGGCCATCTTCATCATCATGGCGGAGGCCATGACGAGGAGGGAGTAATTCAACCTCGGGGCTGAGGGTATGTACCAATAGTTGTGTGTTCAATCTCTCTCTCTCGTGTTCTTGAGATGGCACGATCTTGATGTATCGCGAGCTTTGTTAATATAGTTGGATCATATGATGTGTTTCCCTTGTTATCTTGTTGTGATGAATTGAATCTTTCCCTTTGAGATCTCGTTATGTTGGATTGAATATTGGATTTGAGAACACTTGATATATGTCTTGCATGTGGATAGCCGTGGTGACAATGGGGTATTCTATTGATTCACTGGATGTATGTTTTGGTACTCAACTTGCGGATTCCCGAGGTAACATTGGGGTAATCTATGCATAGGGGTTGATACACGTTCTTGTCCTATGTTCTCCGATAGAAATCTTGGGGTGCTCCTTGAAGTTCTTTGTGTTGGATTGAATATGATAGATCTGAAATTATTTGATGCATGTCGCATAATTTACCCACGGATACTTGAGGTGACATTGGAGTATCTGGGTGACATTAGTGTTAATTGATATGTATCATTAGTGTTATTTTAGTATGAATCTTAGGGCTGTTTGTGACACTTATAGGAATAGCTCAAAAGATTGATCGGAAAGAATAACATTGAGGTGGTTCTACTACCTACAGCAATTTCATCTTATGTTCTCTGCTCGATACGAACTTTTGAGTGATTCTTTGTTGCACGTTGAAGGATAATTATATGATTCAACTATGTTAGTATTGTTGAGAGATTGCACTAGTGAAAGTATGAACCCTAGGCCTTATTTCCAAGCATTTATACAACATTTTGCTCGCTGTGTACTACTTGTTTCCTTGCTGTTTTTACATTTTAAGATTGCAAAAACCTATATCTACCATCCATATTGCACTCATATCACCATCTCTTCGCCGAACTAGTGCACCTATACAATTTGCCATTGTATTGGGTGTGTTGGGGACACAAGAGATTTCTTGTATTTGATTGCAGGGTTGTTTGAGAGAGACCATCTTCATCCTACACCTCCCACGGATTGATACACCTTAGGTCATCCACTTGAGGGAAAATTGCTACTGTCCTACAAAACTCCACGCTTGGAGGCCCAACACGAGTCTACAAGAATAAAGTTGTGTAGTAGACATCAAGCTATTTTCGGGTGCCATTGCCGGTATATTTTTAGATATTGCAATTACATCTTTTATAAAAGAAAAGTACAAAAAATTGGAATTTAGGTTGCCGCAATTGTTTCGTCTTTTTAATGTCTTTCGTGAAAATGATGGTTCGAAAAATTGTGCTCAATTGGTAGAGGAAGAATTTATGAAAATACTTAATGAGAATTCCTTGAATGATGAGCATGATTGCAATGTTGCTAGTATGAATTCTCTGAATATCCATGATGCTAATGATATGTCAATCCACAAGCTTGGGGATGCTATGTTTGATGAAGATGATATTTTTAGTCCCCCAAGTTTTGATGAGCAAATTTATTATGATGATGGAATGCCTCCTATCCATGATGATTATGATGATGACATGTATGCTATAAAGAGTGATGGTAAACATGAAACTTGTCATCATGATTTTAATATTGAATGTGGTTATGTCAATCGAGTGTCTCATGATAGTTATTTTGTTGAGTTTGCTCCCACTACCATGGATGAAAAGGAATTTGCTTATGTGGAGAGTAATGAAAATTCTATGCTTGTGCATCATGAAAAGAATGATTTATGTGATAGTTATATTGTTGAATTCCTTCATGATGCTACTGAAATTTATTATGAGGGAGGAACATATGCTTGTAGGAATTGCAATAATATCAAGTTTCCTCTCTATGTGTTGAAAATCATGAAGATATGCTTGTTTTGCCTTCCTATGCTAGTTGATTCTTGCTCCCATAAAATGTTTTCTCACAAAATCCCTATACATAGGAAGTGGGTTAGACTTAAATGTGCTTGTCATGAGATTCATGATGCTCTCTTGCATGTTTCAATTACTACTTTTTATGTGAGCATCATTGAAATCATCATGCCTAGCTAAAAGGCTTTAAAGAAAACTGCTTGTTGGGAGACAACTCAACACTTTTACTTTCTATTTTTGTTTGTTCACATGATTAAGCTACTTTCGTAATCATGTTTTGTGTCTTTTATTTTAATAAAGTGCCAAGTAAAGCCTTTGGGATAGTGTGGATACTTGTTAGTTTGATTCTGTGCAAAAATTTTACGTCCAGTGCAGAATTTCTCTGATTTTAATGGAGAGTCAAAAAATTCTGAAATTTTTACAGAATTTTAATATGAAAATTCTCTACGTTGTACTAATTGTTCAGATTTTTTAGAGACAGGGAAATATGGTTATACTACATATCTTCACAGAGTGTTCTATTTTTGACAGATTCTGTTTTGCATGCACAGTTTCCTTGTTTTACTGTTTCCATAGCTTGTAATTAGTGGTATAAATTATGGGAATGATAGAATATAGTAGGTATTATGTGAGAACAATTATTAATCTTTTCTTGACAGTACCTAAGTGAATGATTTATCTTTATTACACTAACCCTTCTCACGAAGTTCCGTTAAGTTTTGTGTGATTGAAATTTTCAAGTTTTGGGTGAGACACCGATATGAGGAGAATTTGGAGTGAAAAGAACCTAAGCTTGGGGATGCCCATGGAACCCCCAAGGTGATATCCAAGGAAGACTCAAGCGCCTAAGCTTGGGGATGCCCCGGAAGGCATCCCCTCTTTCATCTTCAACACTATCGGTATATCTTACTTACAGCTATATTTTTATTCATCACATAATATGTGTTTCGCTTGGATCGTCATTATATTTTGTTATTTTCTGTTAGGTGTTATTTATAATCTTGTTTCTCAATAAAAATTTACAAGAATTGCCTTTTAGGATGCTTGAATTGCATGTTTGATGTGTGTTGTGTAAAAACAGAAACTTTTTCTGTAGTGTTTGAGTTTTCATATTTTACTGGAACGTGGAAAGTTTCTGAAATTTTTACATGGTATTTTCATGTAAAGTTTTTATTGTTTCCTAAATTTTCAAATAAAATTGGAGTTACATAAGTACATTGTTTTGATAGATTGCTACAGACTGTTCTGTTTGGACAGATTGTTGTCATAGTTTTGTTATCGACTTATCCTAGAGTTTTTCATTGCTTATATTGGTAGATATAAATTGTGGAAATGATAGTATATAGTACGTAATGTTTGGAAATTATTATACAACTTGTCTTGGCTGTACATGAAGTGTTGATTTATTCTTATGTGTACTAACCTATCTCACGAGTTGTTTCCAAGTTTTGTGTGGATGAAGTTTTTGAGACCTAGGTGAAACCGGGATATGAGAGGATTGAACGAGATATAAAAGCTCAAGCTTGGGGATGCCCAAGTCTCCCCAAGTAAATATTTCAATAAGTCTCAAGCATCTAAGCTTGGGGATGCTACGCATCCCACCTCTCTTCGTCAACTATCGGTTAGCCTATGTTGAGCCTAAATTTTTATTCGTTCACGTGATGCATGCTATTCTTGGTGTGTATTTTTGTTTTGTTTGCTGCTTGAATAAAATACTCAGAGCTGAAAATCTTTACTGGGAGAGATAGTCCTCACATAGCTACTTTATTGTTTGACTACTCATTGATCTTCACTTATATCTTTTGAGAGTAGTTCGAAATTTACTATTGTGCTCCACTTATATCCTGAGAGTAAACGTTGAATGCATTGAATGTCATAAATGTGAAATTATATATGCTTCATATTCTTTTCCCATGGGGAGTAGTGACTTCACATACTAGGAGTATAAGCAGTAAAATTTATTGGAAGTTAGCAAACATAGCATTGTCATTTAAGCAATTCATGAAAGAATATTGAAGGAAGAGAGGTTTCACATATAAATACACTATGTTGGACATCTTATATGATTGTGAACCCCCATTAATTATTTTCAAACTTGATCAAGTAGTTGACGTTGGACAAGACAATGTAATGGTTATGTTTGTTTATATTCACGTAGAAGTTATATTGTCATGGATCCTCTAACATGTGATGCTTGTTTAGAACATTTTGCTCGCCAAAACTTCGTACTAAGTAGAAATACTA
The DNA here is from genome assembly GCA_039707655.1 of Elymus sibiricus. Lineage (NCBI taxonomy): Eukaryota > Viridiplantae > Streptophyta > Magnoliopsida > Poales > Poaceae > Elymus > Elymus sibiricus. The sequence goes on along the minus strand of CM077669.1, from coordinate 186,786,917 downwards.
CTTGTGCATCCAAATCCTTGAGCCAAGTTTCTTCCATGAGAGTCCACCATACCTACCTATATATGGTATTTCACTGCCATTCCAAGTAAATTTGCATGTGCCACCTCTAAACTTTCAAATAAACATCCGTTTTGTGTGCTCGTACCGCTCATGGAGCGACGGGGCAGTCATTATCTTCCATGCTAAGCGGGTTATTCTCAGGATAAGTGTTTATTCACTTGTCAATGCACGAGAGAGGCTGATAAAAAAGATGCCCAGTCCTGCATAATACAAAAATAAATAAACAAGAACTCCCCCTAGAAAGTTGATTGTTTGGATGGTACCCATGGATACGGCTAGCCATGGAATGTGTTTGAATGGTGGAGGGGGAGTAAAATTTCAATTCTGTTTGGGAACCGCCAATAATGTGATTAGCATGGAAGATGTTGAAATCTCTTGTCGTGACGTTGACAGGAAAGGCACACCACCCAAAATATATTCATCTCTGTTTTAAGCAATGAGCTTTGGCACCTCTGCAAATCCCTGCATCCCTCTACGAAGGGCTTATCTTTTACTTTTCATGTTGAGTCAACTTCGTATTCCAACCTCAATTCTTTAGTTGGCAAGCATCATGTGGTGGGAAAGATCCAGACACATATATCCAGTTGAATATAGGTGATCATGATTCATTATTTGTTGACATTATCCCCGAGATAAATAAGTTGGGAGGCATAACATTAAGCCCCTATCTTCCTATGTGTTTGACTGAAACTATTTGTTCTAAAAATATGCTTTGAGTGTCAGTAATCATGGAAGACTAAATGATAGTTGAGTATGTGGGATTTGCTAAACCAAAGCTCTTACATAGACCCTTCGTGAAAATAAGATGAATTGTAATTGTTTGATGACAGAAAACATAGTTTGCTAGTCTTCTAGAAAGTTTATGGTCTATACTTTAACATGTGAATAACTTGCTACTTGATTATGAGAAGTTCTATGAGAAATACTTGCTGGCTTTGATGCTAGAAAAGTGGATGGAATTATCCTTGATCAATATTATACATTATGCTAGCATTCACACTTAATAAATTACTTCTTTTCTCATTTACCTACTCGAGGATGACTAGGAATTAAGCTTGGGGATGCTGATACGTCTCCAACGTATCGGAAAATTTATGAAGTGTTCATGCCATGTTTGCCTATGTTTACAATACTTTTATATGGTTTTGATGCACTTTATATGATTTATTTAGAACTAACCCGGACTGACTCTGTTTTCAGCAGAATTACCGTGGTGTTGTTTTTGTGTAGAAAACGAAAGTTCTCGGAATCGCCCGAAACTTTTTGATGATTTTTTCTGGAGGAAATAAGAAATATTGGAGCGAAGAACCACCGGAGGGGAGCCACCTGTAAGCCACAAGCCATCAGAGCGCCCACCCTTAGGCTGCGCCGTGTTGACTTGTGGGGCCCACGTGGCTCCGTTGCGCGTGATTCCAACACTGAAAAATCCTATAAATCCCAGAAACCCCAGAAATAAAGAGAGAACTTCTGCCTCGCCGCCGCAACTCTCTGTATCGACGAAAACCTAATCTGGAGCCTTTCCAGTACCCTGTCGGAGAGGGAAAGCATCATCCGATGGCCATCTTCATCATCCCGGCGGAGGCCATGACGAGGAGGCAGTAGTTCACCCTCGGGGCTGAGGGTATGTACCAGTAGCTATGTGTTCAATCTCTCTCTCTCTCTCGTGTTCTTGAGATGGCACGATCTTGATGTATCGCGAGCTTTGTTAATATAGTTGGATCATATGGTGTGTTTCCCTTGCTATCTTGTTGTGATGAACTAAATCTTTCCCTTTGAGATCTCGTTATGTTGGATTAAATATTGGATTTGAGAACACTTGATATATGTATTGCATGTGGATACCCGTGGTGGAAATGGGGTATTCTATTGATTCACTTGATGTATGTTTTGGTACTAAACTTGTTGATTTTCGAGGTGACATTGGGGTAATCTGTGCATAGGGGTTGATAAACGTTCTTGTCCTACGTTCTCCGATAGAAATCTTGGGGTGCTCCTTGAAGTTATTTGTGTTGGATTGAATATGATAGATCTGAAATTGTTTGATGCATGTAGCATAATTTACCCACGGATACTTGAGGTGACATTGGAGTATCTAGGTGACATTAGGGTTAATTGATATGTATCATTGGTGTTATTTTAGTACGAACTCTAGGGCTGTTTGTGACACTTATAGGAATAGCTACAAAGATTGATCAGAAAGAATAACTTTGAGGTGGTTCTACTACCTACACCAATTTCATCTTATGTTCTCCGCTAGATCGAAACTTTGGAGTGATTCTTTGTTGCACGTTGAAGGATAATTATATGATTCAACTATGTTAGCATTGTTGAGAGATTGCACTAGTGAAAGTATGAACCCTAGGTCTTATTTCTAGGCATTTATACAACGTTTTGCTCGTTGTTTACTACTTGTTACCTTCTTGTTTTTATATTTTCAGATTACAAAAACATATATCTACCATCCATATTGCACTCGTATCACCATCTCTTTGCCGAACTAGTGCACCTATACAATTTGCCATTGTATTGGGTGTGTTGGGGACACAAGGGATTTCTTGTATTTGATTGCAGGGTTGTTTGAGAGAGACCATCTTCATCCTACACCTCCCACGGATTGATAAACCTTAGGTCATCCACTTGAGGGAAAATTGCTACTGTCCTACAAAACTCTGCGCTTGGAGGCCCAACACGAGTCTACAAGAATAAAGTTGTGTAGTAGCATCAGTTAGTGCTCAAAAATAATATAAATTGGTAAATAAATACTTAAAAAGTATCCTAGAATGATAATATATCAGCATGGAACAATCAAAAATTATAGATACGTTGGAGACGTATCAAGCATCCCCAAGCTTAATTCCTGCTCGTCCTCGACTAGGTAAATGATAAAAACAGAATTTTTGATGTGACATGCTACCCATTATGTAATCTTTTGCATGTATGCTCATTGAGAAACGATGAACTAACAAATATTAACATAGAAATACTTATAAGCATAAGAAATAAAATCAATAATATTTCAAAGTATACGGTACTCAAAGAATGTTTACCCCCATTCATATTATTATATCAGCAACGCATGGCTCCATCTTCACCACATTAATACAAATGTCAAGCACCAGGGTGTCCAAGTCAGGAAATTGGATCGTACTTTTTCAATATGCATCAACTTTTTATTGTTCACGCAATACATGAGTGTGAGCCATTGGACATAGCATTTAGGCGGAATGGAATATGGTGGTAGATATCAAAGGGGTAAAAAGGTGGAGAAGTTTGTCTCACATCAACTAGGCGTACCAACGGGCTATGGAGATGCCCGTCAATAGATGTCGATGCAAGGAGTAGGGATTGCCATGCAAATGATGCACTGGTGCTATAAGTGTATGAAAGCTCAACCGAAGCTAAGTGGAGTGTGCATCCAACTTGCTTGCTCATGAAGACTTTGGGCATTTTAGGAAGCCCGTCATAGGAATATACAAGCCATGTTTATAATAATGAAAAAGTAATTCCCACTAGCATATGAAAATGTCATAACATGAGACTCTCTATATGAGGAACAAGGTGCCACTTTGAGGCACAAGTGTGGTAAAAGATAGTAGCAAAATCCCTTCTCTCATTTTCTCTCATTTTTTTATTATGGTGGGCTCATTTGGTCTCCCCCATTTTTATTTCCTCACTTTGACAATGCTCTAATAATGATGATCATCACACTTTTATTTACTTACAATTCGATATGAAGAACTGATAGGAAGATATGACTCTATATGAATGCCTCTGGCAGTGTACCAGGATGTGCAAAGATCTAGCATGACATGTATCAAAAATATGATAAATGGTGGCTTTGCCACAAATACTATGTTAGCTCTATATATATGATCATGCAAAGCAATATGATGATGAATGAACTAGTCATGTGAAGTGACGATGGAATTTGCATGGCAATATATCTCGGGATGGCTATGAAAATGCCATGATAGGTAGGTATGGTGGCTGTTTTGAGGAAGATATAATAAGACTTATGTGCAACAGAGCGTATCATGTCACGGGGTTTGGATGCACCGGCGAAAGTTGCACCGATCCTCAAGGTGAGCATGGGCAATGCACGGTACAGAAGAGGCTAGCAAATATGAGGAGGTGAGATTATGTATGTCCATGGTTTCACGTTAGTCATAAAGAACTCATAAACTTATTGCAAAGTTTTATTAGTTTTTATCACAAATCAAAGTACTACTCGCATGCCCCGAGGGAGGAGGTTGGTAGGAGTTAACCATCGCACGCCTCCGACCCGAAACAACACTAGGATTTCAACGAGGGATAGAAATGCTCACACATAATCACCATGCCTTTTTAATTTTTAGACGAACAAGAAGTTAACCTCTCTTAATATCGACACTTCTACGGATCAACAATTATGAACTCACACCTTTTTCATATCACCACATCGATATCATTAACCCACAATTTCTCTATATGTGCTACATAATGGTTTTAATTATCACTCATTGAATACCTATTATTTTTGGACTAGTCTTATGACCCATGCAAATTACCGTCACTATTTATTAACACTCAAACAAATATAAGTGAAGAGAGAGAGTGAAATTATTTCTATAAAATCTACACGCCACCGTGCTCAAAAAGATATAAGTGAAGTACTAGAGCAACTGCTTAGCTCAAAAGATATAAGTGAAGCACATAGAGTATTCTAACAAATTATGATGAAGGTGTATATCTCTCTCAAATAGGTGTGTCCAGCAAACGATGATTGTGGCAAACTGTCAGAATCGGGGCTCCGCAGACCCAATAAGGTTCGAACTCTGGGGCGTGTGCGAAGATCTTAACCAGCGCTAGCCTCAAGCTCGCCACTCCACAGCCGAGCCTCACCGAATACGTGCGAGAGAACAAGAAGATGGACGCAGAGATTTACCCAGGTTCGGGCCACCTTGCGGTGTAAAAACCTACTCCTGCTTTTGGTGGATTGGCCTCAAGAGGAGGTTTGGGGATGAACTAGTATAGTGATTGAGCGACCTCGTGAGGGCTCTTGGGTGAGGATGGATCAGTCCGTCTCTACGGTGGGTGCTGGTCCCTATTTATAGTGGCATTGGTCCTCTTCCCTTATCGCACAGGCGGGAAGGGATCCCACAACGGCCAAATTTGAAAGGGGACAAGAGGCACATATTATCCTGACTAAAGTGGTATTCGTCTGCAAAGCAACTAGGCGTGACGCAGAGGTGGGCTCGGCGATGACATCCGTCCTGTCGAGCTCGTGGTCTTGGTTTTGTTGCACTGGAATGGAAACCTTTGGGGGTCCCTTGGGAACCCGCGTACGTCCTTGCCTTCTTAGCACGAAAGAGCAAACTGTCCCCTCTGCGCCCACCGGCGCCCGCTGGCGCTCGCTTGGCCTTGGTCATCATGGCTCACGTTACCGCAGCCTCCTGAGGCCGGGTATCCGCATAGGAATCTCCGCTCCTCGGGAGGCAGCCTGGGGAGGCCACTCCCCTGGGGATCTTGGCGTTGCTCGCCTCGCGAGGCTGGGGCTCTCCCGAGGGTCTTGTCCTGGGGGGTTTGTCGCCAGGCCATACCGGGTCATCGAGGTGGGCCACGCACTGGGCCACAGGCAGGCAGGTCTAGGTACCCCCGATCCCAGAACGCCGACAGTAGCCCCCGGGCCCAAGGCATGCTCGGGCTGGCTTCGGGGTGAAGCCAAGGAAGGATGTCCGAAGCGCTGTGGGCCCCAACCGCCTACAGGCCAGGCTCGACGCGTGGGGCATGACAGTATGCGGATGCCTCCACTTCCCCACGTCGCCTCGGCAATCGCCCTTGCTGACAAAAACCTGGCGCACGTAGCAGGGCCATCATTGTCCCACCTCGCGCCTGCCTTCTGCTCCTCCATCCTCCGCAAGCTTGCACCTTCCTCACCGGATCTCGCGCTTGCTCCAATCTGCCGCTCCGCCATGGCTCCCAAGAAGAAAAGGGGCAGGACCTCGATGACGTCAGAGCCCCGGCCGGGACCAGAGCCGGCACTGGGCCGGTCCTCCGTGCTCAATCTCGAAGGGCTGGACTAGGTCCGGCTGGCAATCGCCGCCAATACCAACGAGTGGAGGGCGACGAGGATCTGGCCCGCCTCGAGGCTTTCAGTTGATCTGGAGGCCACCAATATCCCCCTTCATCTCCACGCCCCATTCTCCAGCTTGCTGCCACCATTTTCAAACTTCTTCAATGCCGTGCTCGCGCGCTACCAGGTCCACGCATTGCATCTCGACCCTGGGTCCATCGTCCTCCTCTCCGCCTTCGCATTCTTGTGCGAGGCCTTCGTGGGCATCTCCCCGTCCGTGGCCCTGCTTCGCCACTTCTTCTCCCTCCAAATGGTCGCCAGCAGGCAGTGCTCGGGGTGCGTGTCGCTCCGAGCGGCGGACGCGATGGCGGGTGCTGCCCTTGATGTCGATCTTCATCCGAACATGGAGGGCTTCCAGAGGTAGTGGGTGTATGACGACGCCGCCGCGTACAGCCCCTTGCTCCAAACTCCGGCGGCCCCCGCGGAGCCGAGTCCCGGTTGGGAACACGCGAAGCTTGTTGACCCGCGGCTCGCACGGGTTACGGCCAGGTTGGCCGACCTGAAGAAGGCGGGTGTGACGATGGTGATGGTGGCGAGGGAGTTCATCCGTCGGCGAATTGCTCCCCTCCAGCGCCATTCTCGCCCCATGTGGGCCATTACCGGCCCTGACGACGCCATGAGGCTCCAGGTGCCCTCCCTTCCTTCCAACGTGTTGCGTCAGGTGCTCCACCTCTTGACCGGCGGAGAGCCCACCGTACTTCCTCCGGAAGGGCTCCCTTTGTATGATTATCCGAACGGGGGAGCCTTCGCCCAGAAGATGCCACGCTTCGACGAGTGGGGGCTGCTTCCCGGGGACCATGTGGGACCTCGCGACAACCCCCTCTTGGTGGCCCCGAGCCCTGGGGGGCCTGAGGTCAGTGCCCCTCACGTAACTGCGGAGGAGCGCCCTGAGCCGCGCGTGTCCCAAGCATCCGCCTTGGCCCCTCCAAGCAGTGAAGGTGATGCCTGACCCGGAGGCTCGACCGCCACTCCTGCCGCAGGGTGCCATGTGCCTAACATCAGCGAGCCGTCCCCCGACCCCCGCACATGTCGAAAGAGGAAGGATCCCGGGGGCCGCATCAGCCCGGCCCCGAGGGCCCCGAGGAAGAGGAAGTGGATCACCCTGGATGAGTAAGCGCTCGACCTTCCTTGATTTCCGCATGATGTGCACCTCTGAATTTTTGCTCCTCGGGTCCCCTCTTGACGAAGGAGGAAGCGCACTTCCACCACCACCTCTCGAAGGCGCTGGTCCTGTGGCGGCCTCGTGCCCCGCGAGCCACGTGACTGTGCGCAAGGAGGTACCCACAGGGCCCAAGCCGTCCCTGGGGGGCCTCGGGCCCGAGTTTCCGGCGTTCCTCTTCAGGCGTGGCCTCCGGCTTGCGGGGGCAGGGCCGAGGCCTCCTATGATGATTCTTCCCGGCAACTGGATGCTTGGGGCGTCGGCACCTTCTTCGAGCAGGGGGTGAGTTCCCATGGGACCCAGCCCCGAGCTGGAGGGCCGAACAATGGACCCTCGGCCCCGGATCCCCGCTGGAGACGGGTGGGCCTTCATGTGCCTTCCCTGCTGACCGGGGGGCGGAGGAAAACCCCGGTCGAGCGCTGGAGCTCGCTTGCGGTCGTAGCGCTGCCCGGCACGGCCTCCTTCAAGGCACGGTGAGCGTGCTAGGCCGCCTCGGGGCCAAGCTTAACGACGTCCACGCATGCCTTGAGGCGGAACGCTTGCGCCTGGCACGCGAATGGCGCCGGCTCGAGGTCGCCATCAACCTCGGTCGTCTGCAACGCGAGCACGGAAGCCAAAGAATCCCTCGTCACGGCGAGGGAGGCCCGCGATCGTGCCCTTGAGGAGGTCCGGGCCGCGGACTGCCGGCGTGAAGCTGCAGAGAAGCACGGGAAAGAGCTTCAAGCTTCCAATGCCGCCCTCGAGCGACAAGTCCAGGCGCGTAAGGCCACACTCGCTGCCTCGGCGGACGGGCCATCCACGGGCGAAGCGAGGCTCCGCACACTTGAAGACACGCTGACGCTGGAAGCACTGGAACAAAGCCTGGAGGGCGAGCGGCTGGAGGTGATGGAACGCCAAGTGGCTGCCACCGAGGACTCCCTCACCTCCCGAGAGGCGATGATCTGGGGAGAGGTCGACGAGACGGTGGCGGAGGTTCGCCGGGCCCTCGCCAAGGACTACCGCGAGAAGATGAAGTTGCAGGAGTCCCGCTTCTGCAAGCGGCACGACGACCTGAAAGGTGAGGCTGACGGCCTCAGGAAGAAGTTAGCTGCGGTGGAGCAACGTGAAAAAGTTGCGATGGACGCCCAGGCCGCCGCCGAGGCCGAGCTGTCTTTCCTCTACAAGCAAGTAGAGGATGTCACTTCCCTCGTGGAGAAGGCCTCGGACGAGGCGGACCGCACCCAGGGGCTGCAGCACACGCGCCCCCAGATGTTCCGGGCCCTTGAGAGGAGGGCCCACCAAGCCCTGAGCAGTATCTGCAACGAGAGTGTCTCCAGTTCTCTCATTCCTGATGACGCCGGCTATCTTGGCTTCTTCACCAGGATTGTGGAGCACCTTGAAGGCGGCGCAGAGAAGGTTCGCCAACTCGTGGAAGATAAGCGCCGTGACCTCCTCGCGCGGGCATCTTCGCGTGTCTTCAGCCACCTTCTTCGCTTCGACCCCAACTTCGACTTCGAAGCCGTGATAGCCCCCGTGCCCGAGGTGATTCAAGGTGCCCTCGAGGACTGGGTGGAGGATCATGTGGACGACCTGATCGCGGAGTTTTCCCCCACTGAGGGCAAGGGCTAGCCTTTGGTCGAGGGGCGCGGCTCTGACGGCGGTGGTAGCAACAGCGGCAACGGCGACAACACATCTCCCTAGGTTGTCTCTTTCTTGTTTTACCTGTCAAGATTTTGAATATGACCCCGTGGGGATGTGAAAGTATTTTGGAAGAAACTCCTTTATGACGTATCAAGTAACGTTGTACTCCCTTGGGTCGCCTTTCCTTTGCTCGTCGGGGGCCTGCAACCCTTGAGGAGGGGTGGGTCATTACCATTATACCGAGTCGCGGTGCCCGGCCAAGGTCAGGAGGCGGATGTTTCGACGGAGGCCTCAGACCACGTGTGCGTGCTGGCTTGCATGAGAGCGTCGCGCGAGGACTCGGACGCCAAAGCCTTGGCGAGGTGTGCGCACGGGCAGGCCCGCGGCTGTTGTGACCTGGGCCCTCGGGGGAGGCCCTCAACACCGCTGGGGCTGGCTCAACGTACACACCGTGTCCAGTCCCCGCTCGCGGGGCACGCGCGAGAGAGAGAGAGAGAGCTGGCAAGGAGAAACGAGACTCGGGATGGGAAGCGCTGCAAGGAGAAAAATTCCCACCCCTCTTTTCGAATAAAGACGCGAAAACTTCAAACTTTATTCCAAAAAACGACAAATTCGGTTACAGAAGAGAGAAAAGAACAGTCGCGTCCTACACCTAAGCTAGTCTTCCCCCTAGCGCAGAGCATGGGGCTTCCACTAGGCATGGGCATAGTCGTTGTAAGACCGTGTCGTCCGCCAGCGCAGAGCATGGGGCTTCCACTTGGGCGTGGGTGGGGGCCCCTCCGCGTCCTCGGGGGACCCCGGGCGTATACAACCCACTCATTATTACGTGAGAGTGTCTCGGGGAGAGCCTGGGGAGGCGTAGGGTGCTGGATGCCTCCGGGGCTCGGAACCCATCCCTTGTCCCCAGGCGCACGGCGGCGGGCCTGGGGCGCGTCATGCTCCGAATGGGTCCTCCCGCGGGGCGGGAGCCCACGGGCGCCCTTTCTGGGGAGGACCCGCTTCGGGATGAGGTCTCCGGCTCCTTTGGGCCCGGAGGCGGCCGCCGCCACCGTGGTAGCGACGCGGACGGGGCCCGGTGCCGGACCCTCTAGCTACGTGCGAGGTTGGCCCCCGGCGCGGCACCCCGGCGCACCTTGCCTGGGTGTCCGGGCGTCTTGCACGGGCACTCCACCCTCCGTCTCCAAGCGGGCAGCGCCGGGCCTGGAGACATGGGTGAATGCTCCACCCTCCGTCTCCAGGCGGGCAACACCCGGCCGGGAGACAGGGGTGCTTGTTCCACCCTCCATCTCCAGGCAGGGAGCGCCCGACCCGGACACATGGGCGCTTGTTCCACCCTCCGTCTCTAGGCAAGCAACGCCCGGCCCGGAGACATGGGCGCTTGTTCCACCCTCCCTCTCCAGGCAGGCAACGCCCGGCCCGGAGACATGGGCGCTTGTTCCACCCTCCGTCTCCATGCAGGCAATGCCCGGCCCGGAGACATGGGCGCTTGTTCCACCCTCTGTCTCCAGGTAGGCAACACCCGGCCCGGAGACATGGGCGCTTCTTCCACCCTCTGTCTCCAGGCAGGCAACGCCCGGCCCGGAGACATGGGCGCTTGTTCCACCCTCCGTCTCTAGGAAGGCAACGCCCGGCCCGGAGACATGGGTGCGTGTTTAGCCTGATGACGTGCCTCGCAAGGTTGCTCATGCCAGGTAACCTCACAAGGCTGACCACGCCAGCTCTCCACGCGAGGCTGCTCGTGCCAGGCCTGGCGGAGGCCGCCCGCGAGGACGCGTCCGTTCCACGGGGTGTCGACGTAGACGTGCAGCCCGCCGCCCACGTCGGGTGCGGCAGCCACATTGGGTGGTGCAGGGCGACGCTCGCCACGCATGGCCCACGCCTTCCGAAGCTCCTCGATTGTGCTGGTGATGAACCCCCGCGAGCCTAGCGCCTCGCGCCGTGCTCCTTACTTGTGAGGGCGCGCATCGAAGCACGCCTCCAAGCGGCGCCCGAGCGCCTCCCTCGTTACTCCCGTCAGGTCGGGAGCTCTCCAGGCGGAAGCCCCCGAGGCCGCCCCGATGGAGAGCAACAGGGCCTCGCCGGCGGCATTGACGGGCTCCGCGGCGCGACCCAGCCAGTCGCTGTAGCAATCATTGGCGGGGCGGTAACGAAGCAGCTCGCGCGCCACGAGCAGCGCAGTCCGCAGATTCGTCGGCCTGCGATGAGCGTGGAAGGATGACGCCGTGGCGAGGGCGAGGGACGAAATAGCGGCGCGGCCATCGCACCACGCGGTGGGCAGTGCCAATGAGTCCTGCTGCCCGTGAGCAGTCGGGTCGGTGGCAGCGTTAGCTGTAGGAGGGGCAGAGCGGCGCAGAACGCCGCGTCCCACGGGTTCCGCCTGAGCGACACGAGCAGCTCGACGCTCAGCGCGAGCCCGGCGAGCCTTGGCCATGGGAGCGACGAAGCAGAGACGAAGCGGAACTGGAGGGAGGATTCCGACACGCCCCTACCTGGCGCGCCAAATGACGGAATCGGGGCTCCGCAGACCCAAGAAGGTTCGAACTCTGGGGCGTGTGTGAAGATCTTAACCAGCGCTAGCCTCAAGCTCGCCACTCCACAGCCGAGCCTCACCGAATACGTGCGAGAGAACAAGAAGATGGACGCGGAGATTTACCCAGGTTCGGGCCACCTTGCGGTGTAAAACCCTACTCCTGCTTTTGGTGGATTGGCCTCACGAGGAGGTTTGGGGATGAACTAGTACATTGGTTGAGCGACCTCGCGAGGGCTCTTGGGTGAGGATGGATTGGTCCGTCTCTAGGATGGGAGTTGGTCCCTATTTATAGTGGCCTTGGTCCTCTTCCCTTATCGCACGGGCGGGAAGGGATCCCACAATGGCCAAATTTGAAAGGGGACAAGAGGTACATCTTATCCTGACTAAAGGTGGTCTTCGTCAGCAAAGCAACTGGGCGTGACGCAGAGGTGGGCTCGACGATGACATCCGTCCTGCCGAGCTTGTGTTCTTGGTCTTGTTGCACTGGAATGGAAACCTTTGGGGGGTCCCTTGGGAACCCGCGTACGTCCTTGCCTCCTTGGCAAGAAAGAGGAAACTGTCCCCTCTACGCCCACCGGCGCCCGCTGGCGCCTGCCTGGCCTTGGTCGTCATGGCTCATGTCACCGCAACCTCCTGAGGCCGGGTACCTGCATAGGAATCTCCGCTCCTCGGGAGGCAGCCTGGGGAGGCCACTCCCCTGGGGGTCTTGGTGTTGCTCGCCTCGCAAGGTTGGGGCTCTCCCGAGGGTCTTGTCCTGGGGGGTTTGTCGCTAGGCCGTACCGGGCCGTCGAGGTCGGCCCCGCACTGGGCTGCAGGCAGGCAGGTCTGGGTACCCTCAATCCCAGAACGCCGACACAAACTAAAAGTAAAAGCCAACAAAAACAAACGACGCTCCAAGCAAAACTCAAATCATGTGATGAATAAAAATATAGCTCCAAGTGACATACCGATGGATTGAGACGAAAGAGGGGATGCCTTCCGGGGCATCCCCAAGCTTAGACGCTTGAGTCTTCCTTAGAATATTACCTTGGGGTGCCTTGGGCATCCCCAAGCTTAGGCTCTTGCTGCTCCTTATTCCTTTGACCATCGTGATAACACCCAAAACTTGAAAACTTCAATCACACAAAACTCAACAAAACTTCGTGAGATCCGTTAGTTTAAGAAATATATTGAATACTTTAGATACTGTTATAAATTGATTCTTATTTCATAATTGCATAATAGGTACTGTATTAAAACTTCTCCATGGCTTATACCACCCGATACAATCCATAGCATAATCAAAACAAGCAAACTATGCAAGTAAAAAACAGAATCTGTCTAAAACAGAATAGTCTGTAGAAATATGTAAAAAACCTATACTTCTGTAACTCTAAAAATTCTGAAAAATTAGGAAAACCACGAAAATTTGTAGAGCAATACTGTGTAGAAAATTCGGATCATTATCACGCTCCCGCAAAAAAATGAAAATTCCTGTACTTGAGTCAAAAGTTTCTGTTTTGTTTCAGCATCGATTCTACTCATCTTGTGAGTCATCCCAAAGGCTTTACTTGGCACAAACACTAATTAAAAAATAAAAACACAATCATTACAGAGGCAATAACCATGTTATAAAAAACAAACAGAAAGTAAAGAGCAAAAATAAAGATAACTATTGGGTTGCCTCCCAACAAGCGCTATTGTTTTATGCCCCTAGCTAGGCATAATGCATAGTTTCAAGTGTTGTCATATTTGACATCAAGCTCCTCAATAACACAACCATGGATAATAAGGACAATAGGAGGCTTGAAAATAGAATCTTTTATCAAGTTTATAAAGTTGGGATGAACACTAATCATTTTTAGATCTTCGTTTCTTTTGGTAGGAGGTGTACTAATGCTCTTAGGAATATATATGAACTTGGGGCTTTTGTTTCGAGAGGTACTAGCATTAGTTTTAGGAGGTTTGAAAGCGGAACCTACTTTATCAATGACCTCCTCCATTTTATCAATTCTATTCAAGCCTTGTTCTATCCTTTTTCATCAATAATAGTGTCCTTTTCTTTAAAGTTTTCAAAGTCAATCCTACACGTGACCCAAATTGAGTGATATGATTATGAAGTTTTTTATCTAACTCCACAATTGGTTCATTCGTAATCATTTTGTTTTCAATAGCATCAAGCAAAATTGCATGTTCTTTTATTTCCGAAGCGAATAATTTATTATGCTCATATTGTGAAGTCATGAAAGTTTTCATAGACCCTTCTATTTCCGACATTCTTTGGTAATAGGGAGTATTGTAAAATCCATCTTGACCGAACAAGCAAAGTAACAAGCAGGACAAGTAAACTAGCAAGTAAAACGAGCAAAGAAGTAAACTAGTGACAAGCAAAGATAATTTTTTTGTATTTTTGATTTTTATGAAACAAACTAAATATAGCACCAAATAAAAAGATAAACAAGTGAATGATAATTTGTGTGAAGTTACTTGATAGTTGATGAGGATATTCCCCGGCAACAGTGCCAGAAATCCTTCCTGATACTTGTGATATGCGTTGGGTTTTCCGTGAAGAGGAACGGGTAATTGCAGCACAATATGGGTAAGTATTTCCCTCAGTTATGAAACCAAGGTTTATTGTACCAATAGGAATATCAATCCTCAACCGTCTTCAGCGGCTGCACACAAAAGAGCAAACAACTTGCACCCAACGAGGGCAAGAGGGTTGCCAATCCCCTTGATCTCATTATTTGTAAGAAAATGAGTTGTGTAGATAATTGTAAATTGCAAAATAAAATAAAAGACAAATAATGGCAGCAAGATAATAATAGCGTTTATGAATTTATAAGTAAATAATAGACCCAGGGGGCATAGTTTTCCCTAGCGGCATCTCTCATGTAGGCAACATACGGTGGGTAACAAATTACTGTTGGGCAATTGATAGAAAAGCAAATAGTTATGCGATTTTCACAGCAATGATCATGTGTATATAGGCATCACGTCCATAAAAAATAGGCCGACTCCTGTCTGCACCTATTACTATTGCTCCACTCATCGACCGTTATCCAGCATGCATCCAGAGTATTAAGTAAAACAGAGTAATGCATGGAGAACGATGACATGATGTAGACAAAGTAAACTCAAGCAATATGAATAAACCCCGTCGTGTTATCCTTAGTAGAAAAAACATAAATACGCAACTTGTCCCCTTTTGTCATTGGGATATAGAAACTCGTCAAGTTGAACCTACTACAACACACCTCTCTCACTGAACAAAGATCAATCTACTTGGCCAAAGAAAATCAATAGATCAGAGAGAATTACGAAGCTATAATGATCATGCACTTAAGAATCATAATATATATCAGAGGTGACTCAAATACTTTTCATGAATAATCTGAACATAAACCCACAATTCATCGGATCCCAACAAACGCACCGCACAAAATGATTACATCACATAGATCAAAGCGAAGATGCGATGATCATTGTATTGAAGATCACGAGATAGAGAGATTGCCATCTAGGTACTAACTACAGACCCGTAGGTCTGTGGTGAACTACTCACACATCATCATGAGGGCAGCAAGGTTGATGAAGAGTCCATCCATGCTCGATCCCCCCTCCGGCAGGGTGCCGGAACGGAGCTCTAGATGGCCTCCGATGGAACAGAGACTTGCGGCAGCGTAAAAAGAGTTTCAGGACTGCCTCCAGCATTTTCACGATATTAGATAATTTATAGGCCAGAGAACGAGGTCGGGGGAGCCGCCAGGGGCCCACAGGCCATCAGGGCGCCCCCCCTAGGGCGTGCCTTGTTGGCTTGTGGGGCCCTCGTGTGGCTCCCGGCTTCCTTCCAAATCTCCCAGGTCTTCTTTTGGTCCAGAAAAAAACATCAAAAAGTTTCATGGCAATTGGACTTCGTTTGGTACTGTAAACCTGAAAAGTGAAAAACATGCAGAAAACAGGAACTGGCACTGGGTCAATAGGTTAGTGCTCAAAACTAATATAAATTGGTAAATAAATACTTAAAAAGTATCCTAGAATGATAATATATCAGCATGGAACAATCAAAAATTATAGATACCTTGGAGACGTATCATCCACGAGCTCGCCGGTCTTCCCCCGCGCCTCCATGCCACCACGACGGAGCACCTCACCACCGGCGACCAGCCCCGATGCTCCCTCCATATCCTTCCTCTCTACCTCATTTCTCCTTTTCCCTCTCTCTCCCTCTGGTTTTACTCACCCCCCATGTCCATGCCTGCGCAGGTCGTCGACATGGACCACCAGGAGCTCTCTGCCTTGGCCGCGAAGAGGATCCCCACACCACCACCATGCTCTGCCATGGATCCGGTCCCTCTCCAACACCCGTCACCGGATCTGGTCTGTCGTTGCCCGTCCGCACCTCCGACGACCCCCTGCCTTCGCTGGATCAAACCATTGACACCATTGACAGCACGAACGGGGTCGAGATATATTTTTTTGGTTTTTGAAATTAATAGTAGTAGCGGGGGTGATAGACATGCACTACAGATAGTTAGTGGTAGCACGGGTGGCACCAACACTACTACTAACACACGTAGTAGTAGCGCGGGTGACACCCGCGCTACTACTACCAGTTAGCTGTAGCGCCCTAGTAGTAGCGCGAGCACCCGCGCTACTACTAGCTATTTAACCCGCGCTACTACTAGGCTTTTCCCTAGTAGTGGTTTGAAGTAAGCATCAATGAGCTGGATTAACATTTTAAATAGTCAAAGAGTTTACTATGTTAGACTGATAAAAAAATGTATATGTATACAAAGTTCAGTGGGAGCTATATATCATTTCTAAACCCCTTATGTAATTGACATATTGGAAATGATATAAAGTTCTTAAGCACAAAGTAATAATGTCTTCACTAAAAGATTTAAAGGCAAGATCTACTTATTAGTCATCAAAAGATCTATATGAGATAGATCAAGATGTTTGATTGTGCTCGGCCAATAAAGAATACATTGGCAAGGTTTTAAAAGGTTTAAAATGGAGAATGCATTTTCTCTCAATGTCACATAACATGATGCTTAGGAGTGATCAATGTGTGATGATAATTGATAAGCATGAGAAATTGAGAGGTATTCAATATATATATTGATAAATTGAATCCATCATAAAAGCTATGAAGTGTATAAAGCCATAAAGTTTCTTATGTACTAAAACATTAACAAATACCAAAGTGATCGTGGATTAGTTCACTAGGTAAATGTTGATATTATTAAGTACCTCGGAGATGACAAAGAAATAGTTCCTCATCAAATAGAGGCGAAGTGGGTTGTTATAAACGGTTACGAGCAACATTAGCTTTATGACTGATATAAATTGGGCCAAAATTATATTGTTTGGAATAGTTTTCAAGCATGAATAATATTGTAGATTATATAGCATTAAAATTGTATATTGAAAAACATTTAATGTTTCAAAGATGTCTGGATCAAGAAGTGTCTTGATATATGCAAGAAGTGTCTTGATATTAAGAATGTATTCAAGAAGTGTCTTGATACGAATAATGTGATCCAAAATGCAATGAAACCAATGACACTGTATTATGAATAATAGTGACATTGCTCAAAGCGAAAGGAATTGAGGATCGTACAAAAACAGACATGTCTGACACAAATATTATATGGTTTTGAATTTGTCAAAACTGGTGAGGAAGGCTCTGCCACTAAAGCAAATCCTGAGCAACACCAGATAAGCCATTGGTGTTAACAAACCATGCAACTAGATTATTGACTCTAGTGCAAGTGGGAGACTATTGGAAATATGCCCTAGAGGCAATAATATTGTATTATTATATTTACATATTCATAATTAAGAGTTTATATTCTATGCTATAACTGCTATGATTCTGGAATATGTGATTTAGTGGAAAACTCATATGCACGTGTGGAATGATAAACGGTAAAACAAAGGTTCCTAGTCTTGTCTCTATGATTGGCTCAAGTGTTGTTAGTGACCATGTTTTACGGATCTTAGGATATCGTTAAGTGTAACGGTAGTCCTATAACAACATTAAGAGTATGACGTTAGAAGAACGGCCATATTGAATCGACCCAAACTTGTTTGTTATACTTTGAGATAATATCATCTGGAATCAATTGTTATAACACGGAGTGTTATCATGTGTTCTATGTTCCTTAGATCCTGAGAGTATCGTAGTCACTTCGTACCGTACGATGAGCTTTGGGGTTGCTCAAATGTCATCTGTAACTAGGTGATCGTAAAGACAACTTACAGGTTCATCGGAAAGTTTGACAAGGGACTAGATAGCTCAAAAGTGGGATTTGATACTCCGATGATGGAGATATATTATTAGGGCCCTCTCTGTGTGACGACATCGTCATCGTCTGGCCAGACATAGGTGACTATGTCACGGGGATGCCAGAACACATCAACGAGAAAGAAGAATAAAATCGGTAACGATGAGAAAGAAGAATAAAATCGATAACGAGAATAATGGTATAACGAGCATGTGATTGCCTCAAGAGGATAACGATAATTATTGGGTCTTGTAAAGTATCATGAAGCAAAGGTAATGTCACATGGTAACCGATGGTTCACTCGAATCATTCATGTACTCATAGGGATCGATATGGACGTCCACGGTTCCGCTATCGGTCATTGAACGAATGAGGTTTGTTCATGTCTATGAGTTACCAAACATACGGGGTCACAAGCTTAAAGTAATCACGATCTGCTAAGTGTTAGTAGGACGAGAGTATCGAGGATTTATTTGTGGAATTGTTTCACTAATATTCGGAATAGTTTCGAGAGGATCCCAAAGCGTTTCGGGATCACCGCAAGGGTTTCGAAGAGTATCGGGTAATACCGAGTATTACCAATAAATATATATAGGAGCAAAATGTTTCTGGAGATGTTATATAATATATAAAATGGTCTGAAAGTATTTAGAACAATTTTATACTTAATTAAATATCAAAGGGCCTAACAAGGCCAAGTGGAGGAAAGCAACTTGGGCCACAAGGGCTCAAGTGGGGAGGCGCCTCCTTCCCTATGGAAGGGGAAGGACTCCCCTTCCCTCCTTGGCTGGCGCAAGGGGAGGGGAGTCCTCCTCCTCTTGGCTGCCTCCTCTCCCCTCCCACCTATATATACTTGAGGTCTTGGGCTCTTTTGAACACACAAGTTTTGAAGCCTCCTCTTGTTCTTCTAATTCTAGTTCTTTGGTCCTAGTTGACTAATTAGAGCTAGGTCTAGTTCCTTTAATACTCATAATTAGAAGCCTAGTGTGGTTCTAATCTCCTTCCTCTAATTCTACGGTGACGATTAGCTCTGGACAATGAAGCGCTGTCGGATCAACGAAGCGCTGCCGGATTGTGAAGACTGCATACTTGCAACCAAGTAGAGAGGTCGTGTTTTCGGTCTTTAGTTCGAGGGATCGTTCGTGGGCAGTTCATGGGATCATTCATCCATGGTTAGAGGGACTTCAAGTAAGATCTACATCATCGCATTCTTCTTCTGTTGCAACTCGTTGACGGTAACGATCGCAATCCCAACCATTATTGTATCTTCATAGTGTTCCTGGTTGACCGTAGGGCGATTTTTTTGTGTTTTCTACTTCATTCCCAACATCCGTGGCAAGACTATATAAGCCATACTCCATTTCAGATCTAGGATTAGCGAAGTTGTTATTGATTCTACGACCGATGATGAAGGCGCTTTGGTTGGTGGAGACCATCATTGCTAGCCTAGGAGTCAATCGGAGCGAAAGGACTTTTGAGAGTAGATTTGCCAGGAGGTGGATCGGCTGATTGGCAATAGTCAAAAAGTGGCCCCACATCCGGTTTCTTGGGGAGCAAGGTGATGAGGGCTTCGTTCAACTTGTGGAAGCCACGATTGTTGAGCTAGTAAAGCTTCCGAAAGACATCGCAAATGTTGTGCTTGATGATCTCCCAAGTGTTTCGAAGGAACTCATAAGTGAATCCATCCGGCCAGAGTGCCTTACCCGATGGAAAACTCTTGACAACGACCCATATTTCCTCCTCATTAAATGGTCTCTCGAGGTCAGATAGGTCAAAGTGCCCAGCATGGATCTCACCAAGGTCAAGCGCGAAAGCGCACAACTTAGTTGTGCCTAGAATGTCGATGAAGTGCCGGTGCACTACCTCGGCCATGCCCACGTGCACGGGTGGAGCTCTGTAGGGGCCAAACTGGGCCATGGCCCTCCAAGGAATTTGACCAAATATTTTTTACCTACGTGTCTTCCTAACCCAGCCCACGCATGCACAAGCACAAAATCCCCTGCTCTCCTCATCTCATGCACGCACCGCACGAAGCACAACGCCCCAGATCCCATCTTCTCAGCATGTAGCCGTA
Source organism: Elymus sibiricus (assembly GCA_039707655.1). NCBI lineage: Eukaryota > Viridiplantae > Streptophyta > Magnoliopsida > Poales > Poaceae > Elymus > Elymus sibiricus. The sequence goes on along the minus strand of CM077669.1, from coordinate 186,767,090 downwards.
GGGATGTAAATGGAAAATAAGCGGCACCTGCAAGTCCCATTTAGTTAGCTTTACCTAGCTTCATAGTTCATTTTCTCGGAAAAAAATTTGAACCGTCAGTTTATTAATGGATTTAAATGGGATTAAACGGGGCCCAATTCCCATCACTATGTAGCCGCGTCGGCCGCCGTGGACAGGGAGCACCGTCCACCGGAGTGCACCGCCTACCGTCTTGCGGAGCAACCACTGCAGTGTCGCCCGCCGAGATCTCGCCTCTCCCCTACCCTGCTCCCTCCCGCCTCCCCCAAGCGATCGGCGACGACTCTCCGTGCGGCCACCCCGTCGTGCGTGCTACTGGCCAACCAGTCCTGTGGCTATTCTGATCCAGGCCTCCAACACGACAACATGTCAAGCAGGGGACTGAAGGCAACAACCTATTGTGTTCTACAATTTTATCGACGGATCACTTCTTTTGTTCATTACCCTTTTAAGTTTCTATAGGGAGTGCTCAACGTGTATTTTCTATTATGGAGACCATTAAGACAAGATTACGCAATATGAGGAAGATGTGAATCTTTCTAATAACCAGTTAGTTACATAGAGGGTGGGATTCTGGAGAACTACAACCACGAAGATGTCATCATAGATTTTACAAGGAAAAAAGAACAGAGTTGATTTTAGAAGCAAAAAGGATCTGAGTAGTAACTTAATAGTTCTTCATGGTTGAACTGCCTTTTGGTACACACACACACACATATATATACACACATATCTGCTTGCTCCATCTCGTAACGTGTGCTTATGATGAAAAAGTTGAAAAATAATTGTACTCTTCATTAATCTGGCCCGTCGAAATTTTTCTTTCAAGCTCCGCCACTGCCCACGTGTCAGCCACCTTAATCACAAGGATGCATTTCTTCGTTAAGAAGTGGTTCCCCAATAGCACATGCATGTTAACCTTTTACCCTAGTATTCTGTTCGGGGTCCAAATAGCCCTTACAATTTTCATGTGTTGTCATTTTTTTAAAGTCAAAATAGTCCCAAAAAAATTTCTAGTGTTATATAAACTTTGATTTTAAGGCAAACAAAGTGTACCTTAAATTTGATGTGTTATAAACTCATGGCGAAGTGGGGCCTTACTTTACTCCATCGGCAGGAGTGAAGCAGGGAGACCCGATTTCGCCCCTTCTCTTCAACCTTGCGGTTGATGCCTTGGCCGGTATCCTAGATAAAGCACGGACGACTGGTCATCTTACTGGGGTGGTTGCCCACTTAATCTCTAGTGGAGGGGTCATCCATCTCCAATATGCGGATGATACCATGATCATGATCGAGGGGTCGACTCTCGACTTAGTTAATCTGAAGTTCCTCCTTTGCTTCGAAGCTATGTCAGGCCTGAAAATCAATTTTGATAAAAGTGAGGTTTTCATCCTCGGCTACTCCCTAGAGGATCAGCAACGGATTGCAGATAACGTAAACTGCAAGCTGTCAGCGTTCCCCACAACTTATCTGGGGTTGCCGCTGGCCGAGTCGAAGATCCTGGCCAGCGGATTTGATCCCCTGGTGGGCCGGGTTGCCTCTCAAGCCGAGTCGTGGAGAGGCCGTTTTACCTCCAAAGGGAGTAAAACAGTGCTCATTAGTGCAAACCTGGCGAGTCTCCCCATGTATATGATGGGGTTGTACATCCACCCGGAGAGCGTTCATAGCTCGTTCGACAAGGAACTCGCCAGGTTCTTCTGGCAGGCCTCTGATGGCCGCCAAAAATACCACATGGTAAAGTGGGTGGATATCTGCCTGCCCAAGGACCGAGGAGGGTTGGGGATCATGGCCTCCCGTACTATGAATATGGCTCTCATGCTTCGGTGGGAGAATTTAGAATATTCATGTCTTTCAATTCTCGTAGTCGTAATTGGAAAGTTCTGGAAGGAGACCCATCATTTTGCAATGAAAACAACATATAAAACGCTGGACAATTTCGAAATCGGGCCAAGCGTCTTAATACATATGCCAAAAAAATTCATTATTGGCCCACCATTGACTAGAAGATTTAGCTATGGCGGATCCTTCTTAGTGATGGTGGATTGTGGTTAAAACTCATTCAGGCGAAATACCTGAGGGGTGAACCGCTCCTAGCTTGTTCTCACGCCGATGGATGCCAATTCTGGCGCGCGGTCTAAAATATCAAGGAGGAAATTCAACTAGGAATTTCCTTCTCTATAGGTAATGGGACGGGACCCAGTTCTGGCTGGACCCTGATAACCCACAAGTATAGGGGATCGCAACAGTTTTCAAGGGTAGAGTATTCAACCCAAATTTATTGATTCGACACAAGGGGAGCCAAAGAATATTCTCGAGTATTAGCAGCTAAGTTGTCAATTCAACCACACCTGAAAGACTTAATATCTGCAGCAAAGTATTCAGTAGCAAAGCAGTATGGTAGTAATGGTAACAATGGCAAAGTGGCAGTAGCAGTTTTATAGTGATTGTAACAGTAGCAACGGAAAAGTAACTTAGCAAAGATCAATATGTGAAAAGCTCGTAGGCAATGGATCAGTGATGGATAATTATGTCGGATGGCATTCATCATGCAACGGTTATAACATAGGGTGATACAGAACTAGCGCCAATTCATCAATGTAATGTCGGCATGTATTCCATATATAGTCATACGTGCTTTGTCCTACCCTCCCGTGGCAGCGGGGTCCTAATGGAAACTAAGGGATACTAAGGCCTCCTTTTAATAGAGAACCGGACCAAAGCATTAGCACTTAGTGAATACATGTGGGGACCCCGACTCATAAGTCGTGATCACCGAATGTACGTGCACAGTGATCCCAGAGATCAATGCTCACTGAACACACAGAAACTGAATAACAAGAGTCTTACATCCATTACATACCGTGTATTTCTCAAATATGGCCTTTATGGCCAAGTCTTCATAATCTCGCAGCGGAAATCTTCAACGATAGCGTGAACCCAAGCCATCTGCCTTAACCCTACAGGCATTCTGACTGGGAAGCATCCTAGCTCGCATGTTCGTCACCAAGGTAATCTTCATCATAACCTGATCTTTCATGCCTGGCCAATAAAATAACCAGTGGCAAGCCAATGAGTACTTTGAATGTACTCGCAAGCAACCCATGTTTGGAACAAGGTACAACAGAGCATGATGTAGCACTAATAGGTAATTTTGCGGAAAGCTAGTTTGAGTGCAATGACATGTTCAATCGACTTGTAAAAGCATGCATCAACAGGTTGCAGATATCCATATGAACAAGTTACAGATTTAAACATAAGCAGGGTTTGAACATCACATGTTCAATCATTTCATCAAGTCTTCCGACTTAGCTCAAGTATCTCTTTGTCACACACACACCAAGTTTTGTGAAAACATCTGGACGTAGTTTAAGAAGCACCACCCAACTGTCCTTGACCGTGGACACGGCTATTCGAATAGTTTTACACTCTGCAGAGGTTGCACACTTTACCCACAAGACTCGGGGAACTTCTGTGTCATCCACGACTCGCGGTATATAACATACCCGAGGTAAGCACCCGAACAATGCCTTTCCCTTGACGATACTAAACAAAGAGTCCACTCGTTGGTCCGTGTCTTCATGATGTACAAACACGAGCCTTGCTCTACACAGTACCATCCATGAAGGAACACAACGGTGTGCCCGGTGCCTGTGAAGACAGCGCATGATCGTCCATTCCGGCACGACCCCGTATCGAGAGTGACCACGTCACTCCCGCCACTAGTAATGCGGGCTCTATGCTAGTACGCATCAAAGTAATCAACAAAGCCCCTTCCCATATAGGGGTAGAGTGGTTGTACATGTAAGGTTGGGACGGTCGACAAATCTTAAATCTAATCCATTTTCAAAAACACACACACTCACTTGCTCCGGTACACCACTTCTTTCTCAAGTGGTTACCTAACTCAACATCATCTCCCTCGGGCATTAGTGGCACCCGACGGGGTTTTCGAAAAGTCTTTGAAATCATTTTTTGTTTCCATCACCATGCATATTCCCGTCCCACTTGCGTAGCATCTACTAAGCATCCTATCTACTCCCACCCGCACAACCCTCATAAGAATGGTAGGGTCATGCATGATGCAAGTATCAATGGTAAAGTATCGGAGGTTTCCCACCGAAGTGGTCACCACATCAACATGATCAACATCACGGAAATAAGTGCTATATGCCATGCAAATAAAAGGGTTCTTAGTCATGGTCAAAGGGCTGCTTGCCTGGCTTAGCAACGTCTTCGAGGTCTTCACCCGCTTCTCGTCTATTCCGAGAACTTCATCTACTTCGTCAACTATCGCCGGAAACAACCGCAATAAGCAACACAACAAGCAGAAAATAAAAGTGCTCTATAAATAGGAGTTTTATTTTTCTTGGACACCTCTGGTCACAAGAAAAATAACTAAGTAGGTTTCATAGGATGTGGATCAAGGGGGATTTTTGAACGGTGGAAATGAAAGAATTGATGACCCTATAAGAAGCCTACAGAAAATATTTTTATAAAAATGAGTGGATGCACTCATCAAATAGGGCATGGTTTTAGAAACATTTGTGAAGTGATTTCAATGGATTTGGAGTTGGCATAATTTTCCTAGGGATTTTCAAAGTGAGCCATATATGAAGAAATGGTTCAATAATCCACATAACAGAGAAAGTATATGGAAAAATGTTCACATATTAGCTCATGAGTTTAGATACACCTAGGATTTTGAATCACTCCATTTAGAGCTATTATGAATGCTCTAGGGATTTTGCAAGGTGGTTCCATAATACAAGTTATAAAAAAATATGGGTGGATCAGAATATGCTATATGGAAAAATTGTGCATTGCACATATTTGGATTGGTCATGAATTTAGGAGTCTGTAGAAACTTGAATCATCAAATTTGGAGCTAAAATGAATTTTGTGGGATTATTTTTGTCTCTCTGGAAAATGGAAAAAGGGAAAGAAATTACCTAAGGCTAAACTGCGCAACTGGGCGGAGCATAGCAGCAACCGGACTGGGACGGCCCAACTGCTCACCCACGCGCGCAGGGGGGGCCACGTCGGAGACGTATTCCACGGAATACGCCTCCTTCGCGGAGAGGCGTAGACGGGGGAATCCGCATCCACTTATGCGCGGGCCCGGTCTTCGGGTCGCCTACAGGCGGGGCCCGCCTGGCAGGCTCGTCTCCCTCCTCCTGCCTGAACAGAGGCGAGGCAATAGAGGCGGGGCCGAGCGGGCGCCGGCGCCGTTTCGGCGACTCCGTCCACCTCCGACGAAGCCCGACATACCGGCGAGCTCGGGAGAGAGGGACCCATCGCTCTGGATGGGTTTTGATGCCCGGGGAAGGTTGAGGCCGGGCGCGGCATTGGACAGGCCGGACGGTGGCGACGGTGATGATGGGCACGGCGCCACCGCCATGGAGAGGGAGAAATAGAGCGTGGAGGAGGTCCTTGTCAATGGAAGGGATGCCCTGATGGTGCTAAGGGGGGAGGAGGGGCACGGGTGAGCTCGAATTTGAGCGGGGGTCGCGGCGGCACTGCTGGTCCAGGGGGAAGCAGAGGGCACGGGGGAACGATCCAGGGGGTCTGGGAGGTCCGCGGGTGCGAGAGGAGATGAAGGGAGACGAGCGAGGGGCTCGGGGAAGTCTTATATAGCCGCAGCGCCGGATCTCCGTGGATAGGGAGTTTGGCGGGGTTGAGGCCATTGCTAGAGCTCACGGGGGCAGGTTCGGGCATGTCTACGAGCTTTGTGGGCGAGGTTCACGACCAGGGAGAGGAAGAGGGGGAGCGGGGACGCGCCAGGAGCCCGCGCGTGTGAGCTCGCCCACTGGCCGAGCCGGCCGGCCACGGTGCGCGTGCGAGGAGGCCCCAGGAGGAGGAGAGAGGAGGGGGACAGGACGGTTGCGTGTCCCGGACGTCAAGGCCGACCATCTGGCGAGAGGGGGGCGCTCGAGGTAGTCGGAGCCATGCATTGGGCGCCGGCTACATTGCTGTCGGCCACGGTAGCGCGCTCTGGAGCGCTGTTTTGGCATGCCATGGCATGTCCTTGGCAGCTTCTGCGTGGCCTCCCGTGTCTAGGGGGTCTGGGGGGAGTAAACAAGCAGGGTTGAGGCATTGGATGCCCTGGAGAGTCAAGGGAGAAGGAGAGAGGCCAAGGAAGAGAGGGAAAGGGGCTGTCCAGAGGAGTAAAGTGAAGTTTTACCCCAGCAATCAGTGGCTTGAGGGCTTGGGGTTTTTACTGGAGGTGAAGTGCAATGTTGGCAAGCTGTGGTAAAAATTTGAAGTAAAGGAGAATAGCAGAAGGGGGTCAAACAAGGGTTTTACCATTAGGGCAAAAAGTGTTTGATGAAGGTTTTGGCAAGCAAATGGGGTTTGCTTGACTTGAGACTTGGCAGGGTCAAAGGGTGGTTAGAAATAGGGTTAATCACCAAGTTTGAGCTTGATTGAAGAAAGTTCACAATGTAACTTTGTGAAACCCTAGAAATCAACAGAATCAGATTTCTATAGATCTAGGCATGCATATCACTTCCCATAAATCCACCACTTGGTGTGGTAACACTATTTGGGGTTTAGCACATGCCCACAAAGTTTGGGGTCAAGGAAATAAACTTCACAATGTAAATTTGTTCAAATTTGGCTCTGTACAGGAATGGTTTTGGAATATTTTGATGAAGCAAATCAAATGGGATTGATATGAAACTTTGCAAGATCATCACATATGACAATTGTCACTTGCTGGAATTTTCTTGGAATTTATTGAGAATATTTATTATAGAAATATTTCAAAAGCTTGATTTAAGCAGAAAGGGTTTTGAGGGGTTTTGCCCATTCTTTTGAACATGACCATGTGTTGAAACTCATATATATGGAAAATATATGTCCACTGAGTTTCCCTAAATTTTCTCAAATATTTTTAAACCATTTAAATAATTCTTCCCTATAAAAGACCATTTCTGGCCTTAAGAAAAAGCCTTTAAATAAAATATAAAAATAATCTTTAAAATTAATATTTGGTGGTTTTGGGAATTCATATATATATTGGGTTCCAAACAAAGCCTTTGGGGAAAAACAATCCACCCAATTTGAGGACTTGTAGTACAAACCTCAATTCAGGGGTTTTGGAAAACCTAATGTGAATAAATCCATTTTGGCCAAAATAAAATTTTATAAAAATAGTTTTATTTCCTATTCACATGGCATGATCATTGGGCAAATATTTGGAGCAAGGAGATGAGTTTTGAGAGTATGAGGGATTTTATGAATATAGAGCACAAGCAAGCAAACAAGCAATCAACAATCAAGTCAAGCATCACAAGCAGAGAAAAAGTTTTAATTGGCCCAAATTTTTGAGTCATGTAACTTAGTCATGAGGCAAAACACATGGTGTGACAGACCTACCCCCCTTACAAGAATCTCGTCCCCAAGATTCCTAGGCTAGGCGTTGAAAAGATCTGGAAATCCAGAATTGAGGTAGTCTTCACGTTTCCATGTGGCTTTTTCTCCGGCGTGGTTGCTCCATTGGATCTTGAAGTGCCTGATGATATGTCTTCGAGTGCATCGTTGACTTCGTCTAAGGGTAAACGGGGTTCTAGCAATATGCTAGGCTTTCCTAATGGTTAAGGGTTTGGTGGACGAGGTTCTGGCAAGGGCCTAGCTTGCGTGTGTATCCCAAAGTCGGAATACGTGGCCAAGTAGTGTGTCTGTGTGCTGGTCCTGGGGTTGCTCACGTTGGTTAGTGACATCTAGATGTCTCACGTTAGAATAGAAGGGACGAGTCTGGGTGTAGCTTGTTGCCGGTGAGGAAGTCCTTATCTTCCTTAAGCAGGAGGTTCTCAGTCGCAGGTGGTCTTCATCCTGGAGAGTATTTAAGCGCGTCATCGTAACCTTTGCGTTGAGAACTTCTGCTTGAGTGAGTTGCCCAGATATGTTCTTCATTCATCACCGGCCATTTGTCTTCGTCGTCACGGACGCAAGTTTCTGGCGGTTCCTCGAGTGTTCGGTCTACTTATCTCTTTGTAGTCATCGTGACAAAGGTTTGAGGCGAGCCTCGTCCCTAAGACTAAGCGTAGAGACTTGGTGTCAAAACAGGTCCTACCATCTTGGAAGGTTTTGAGGGGTTCTAAATAAGCTGACTATCCAGAAGTATAGAATAGTCATTTAGTCCCCACAGTCCGAGGCTTGGCAAGCGGGGTGAACTACCTTTGACAGGTGGTTTACCTTGATCAAGTCAGGGTTTACGCCCTAGATTATCTAAAAAGGGGCTGGTAATGAAGCCATGACAGTCGTCCACTCCATTCCAGGCATCTGAAGGGAGTAGGGATGTCATGCTCACCGTACACCGTCAAGGTGGTGGAGTGAGGGGGGTGTCATCAGCTCCTCGGTTCCTTCCTAGTCAGGAACTGATATATGACTAGTTAAAACAAGGGGCTCTTTAATTCTCTTGATGTGCAAGGGCTTCATCGTGCTTGGACGTCGGTGCTCCTTGGTATAGTCTAGTTGATGTAGTCGGTCGAGGAGCGGTGGTTGACTTGCTTCTTCTTCTTCGTCGTGGCTTCTCAATCGTAGTGGCTCTTCATCTTGCTTGGGTAGGAATGTATTCTGCTATAGGGTGGGTACTTCAAGTAGTCCAACCCTTTTTAAGGTGGAGCCTTATACTTGAGAGGCATGGTAGTTGGGGTTCCTGAGGCTGGTCCAAACAGGACTAAGGTGTTCCTTCTCTTATTGGGTAAATAAGTATGTCATCCCGGAGGATAACAACCTATTCCCCCAAGTATCACATAAACACATTGCTCATGGGATATGTGAGAGGAGCGGGCATTAGTTCCAGATGGTCACTAGTCCAGGGGTTCGTGATCCAACGTAGTCTAGTTCTTCGTGTCCACATTCCCTATGGACAGGTTTGGTGGTGGTCAAGGTGGAGTATCGACCATAGTCTTTTGACTTAGAGCCAGAGCCTATGGTCATATTCCGACCGTGTCATGGCTCAGTAAAGCTTTGGGGTTTCAAGGGGCTTAGGATGTGAGTGAATGCCTATCATTTTATCCTTGAGCACAGTTCTTAGATGCCAATAGTACTACCTACTGCTCCAAACATAATCACCCTATCTCATTGAAGGTATCATCTCATATAAGTCAACTCCAACATTACACGTGCTACTCATATCTCCATGGTTCGAGAGAAGGACTAAACCAAAATCTCATATGTTATTCTACAACTAACTCAAATATATCCCTATGTAAAAATCCTCGGGAAGCATACAAGCTGCTAAGCTTGATCGTAACACTACAAATCCAAGTCCTCAACTAATATATCCAAGGTCTAAGGTGTTGCATCTCTATGCTATGAAACACGTAATAAACCAATCCGAGATCTTGTTTCCTTCCTACGAATCCGATTAACCCGTCTACTAATCCCATCAAGCACCGCATGATTTATCACTTCTACAAACTCCAACTTTGTTGGAGTTCCACACAATCTTCTAGAGTTCCTATAATCCCTGAATCCTTGAAAGGACTATCTTATCGTAGTACATCCACCAATTTTCATCATGCTGATCTAGTAAACTCCAAGGTTAGGTGCATATAGAACCCTGAATCATATCGGACGACAATCTAGTGTTTATAGTTTATCTCCCACCGAGAAACATGGTACTAAGATCAAGATCATCAGACTAAATCCAAATTACTCCGAACCATGTAGTCTTGCTTAAGACCATCACTCTATTAGGATTACCTATTTAAATCCAATTCTCAATTCCATCGAGAACTCCTACTTGCTACTCCAAGTCATTGTTGTAACATCACAAATCCATGTCTATTACTTATCAGAATCAAGTTACCATGCCACCAAGAATTTCCAACATGTGACCCCAATTGTCCTACTAAATCCAAGTTACTCAAGGGAGAAGTAATTTATGCTACTCTACCAACTTGATCCATCAAGCTCACCTATCATCATGAAAATCTCGTAATCCACCAAAGGGTCTCAACTACTTCATCGAGATATCTATTATAACTTCATCAAATCATTGGTCTTACTAAATCATATATCCAGAAAATGATATACCGTATGGCATCATTAGATCAAGTGCTAGCTTAAGGATGTAATGTGTTTGCTCACTATGATCACTAGTCCCATATGAACCCAGTGCTAAGCAGGGGTTATTGAAACTCAACGGGTGCTCTGGAAAACCCGTATATTAAACACGTGATCAGAGGTTTGAGCTGAGGGTAGCTAGTGAGGTCTAGGTTGGTCACTACTCACTAGGTTGAGTATGTAGTAGTCAAAGTCTTCAATGCTGATTGTCCGTCGAGGTGGATCTATGGTGCATCTTGTCTTGCTGGTCTTCAGTTGACGAGATGGGGGAGAGAAAGCAGCATAGAGAGGAGTGCCTAAGGGGGTGGTATAGTGCAAGTGCAATCAAACAAGTGCCGAAAAGGCCAAACACAGACATTAAGGTAAGGTAGGTGATATAGTCACGCACTTGTTGCCTAGGGCAAAAGTGTGACTTACACCAAAGCACAAACAAGCAAAGACAAGCAACACACAATTATGGTTCTATCTGAACCATCATACAGACTCGACTTCGCATAGGGGACACACGACCTATCCTAACCTAGGGGTTCTCGGACTCATTAGTCGTGCTTGCTTCGTGTCTTCGAGAGGAGTCCGCTCGGTCTTCTGGGTCTTCTTCAGGTGTTGCTAAGTCTCATGTTGTTGCCTGTTGAAACGATCCGGGTTATGCCTGAAGAGTCCTTGACAACTTTGCGTCTGGTGAGTTGATGACGAAGGTGGTTCCTCATGACTGTCGTTGACGGGTCTTTTGTTGTCTTAGTAATCGTGTCAATGCCTTCTTGTCCTTCAAGGCGTCGAGAGTTCCAAATGGCAATCCTTTATGCAATGACATCAACAAGGCATGATAGAGTTCCAACTGGTCGGTCATGTTGATAATATCGACACCCAGAGCGGGGGATGGAAGGAACCGTTTTCCTGCTCACTATGGTGAGGCGGACCAAATGGCAAGGTTCTCATCCACCGGCGGTTGCCGACACAACAATGAAAAGGACAGGGTTGCTCTATTAGCGATGCATATCATGACATTGCATGTTTTGTGCCCTGGTCATCGAAGGCCAAGGTGGCATCATCCTGGGGCATTGTCGAGGGTGTCACCATCTTCTGAGTCTTGATATCCTCATTCCTCGAGAAGGTATCTTCTGTCGATTTCTTCTTGTCTGGTGTCGCCAACTTGTGTCCAAGATATGTGGGCACTCGTCTGGCGAGGTGGCTTCCTTCCAGGTTACCCACGAGGATTTCATGGAATCCAGTGGTCAGGGGCTCAAGGGTACTATCGACCGTTTGCAAGGTTTTGAAAAGTAGATGAGGAGAGCCAAAAGAAAAATGGTGGAAGTGCTAAGGCACAATCCTTTAGTTTCTTTGGAAGCTTAGAGGAGGTAAGAAATATGGTAGTCTTTGCAAGTGATTTGAAGGGTCTGGGAAAACAGTTTTGTCCTAACTAACGTCCATGCTAACTAAGAGCTTCCTACAGTCAGGATGGCTCTGATACCAGCTCTGTGGGGACCCCGACTCATAAGTCGTGATCACCGAATGTACGTGCACAGTGATCCTAGAGATCAATGCTCACTGAACACACAGAAACTGAATAACAAGAGTCTTATATCCATTACATGTCGTGTATTGCTCAAATATGGCCTTTATGGCCAAGTCTTCATAATCTCGCAGCGGAAATCTTCAACGATAGCGTGAACCCAAGCCACATGCCTTAACCCTACAGGCATTCTGACTGGGAAGCATCCTAGCTCGCATGTTCGTCGCCAAGGTAATCTTCATCATAACCTGATCTTTCATGTCTGGCCAATAAAATAACCAGTGGTAAGCCAATGAGTACTTTGAATGTACTCGCAAGCAACCAATGTTTGGAACAAGGTACAACAGAGCATGATATAGCACTAATAGGTAATTTTGCGGAAAGCTAGTTTGAGTGCAATGATATGTTCAATCGACTTGTAAAAGCATGCATCAACAGGTTGCAGATATCCATATGAACAAGTTACAGATTTCAACATAAGCAGGGTTTGAACATCACATGTTCAATCATTTCATCAAGTCTTCCGACTTAGCTCAAGTATCTCTTTGTCACACACACACCAAGTTTTGTGCAAACATCTGGACGTAGTTTAAGCAGCACCACCCAACTGTCCTTGACCGTGGACACGGCTATTCGAATAGTTTTACACTCTGCAGAGGTTGCACACTTTACCCACAAGACTCGGGGAACTTCTGTGTCATCCACGACTCGCGGTATATAACATACCCGAGGTAAGCACCCGAACAATGCCTTTCCCTTGACGATACTAAACAAAGATTCCACTCGTTGGTCCGTGTCTTCATGATGTACAAACACGAGCCTTGTTCTACACAGTACCATCCATGAAGGAACACAACGGTGTGCCTGGTGCCAGTGAAGACAGCGCATGATCGTCCATTCCGGCACAACCCCGTATCCAGAGTGACCACGTCACTCCCGGCACTAGTAATGCAGGCTCTATGCTAGTACACATCAAAGTAATCAACAAAGCCCCTTCCCATATAGGGTTAGAGTGGCCGTACATGTAAGGTTGGGACGGTCGACAAATCTTAAATCTAATCCGTTTTCAAAAACACACACACTCACTTGCTCCGGTACACCACTTCTTTCTCAAGTGGTTACCTAACTCAACATCATCTCCCTCGGGCATTAGTGGCACCCGACGGGGTTTTCGAAAAGTCTTTGAAATCATTTTTTGTTTCCATCACCATGCATATTCCCGTCCCACTTGCGTAGCATCTACTAAGCATCCTATCTACTCCCACCCGCACAACCCTCATAAGAATGGTAGGGTCATGCATGATGCAAGTATCAATGGTAAAGTATCGGAGGTATCCCACCGAAGTGGTCACCACATCAACATGATCAACATCACGGAAATAAGTGCTATATGCCATGCAAATAAAAGGGTTCTTAGTCATGGTCAAAGGGCTGCTTGCCTGGCTTAGCAACATCTTCGAGGTCTTCACCCGCTTCTCATCCATTCCGAGCACTTCATCTACTTCCTCAACTATCGCCGGAAACAACTGCAATAAGCAACACAACAAGCAGAAAATAAAAGTGCTCTATAAATAGGAGTTTTATTTTTCTTGGGGACCTCTGGTCACAAGAAAAATAACTAAGGAGGTTTCATAGGATGTGGATCAAGGGGGTTTTTTGAACGGTGGAAATGAAAGAATTGATGATCCTATAAGAAGCCTACAGAAAATATTTTTATAAAAATGAGTGGATGCATTTATCAAATAGGGCATGGTTTTAGAAACATTTGTGAAGTGATTTCAATGGATTTGGAGTTGGCATAATTTTCCTAGGGATTTTCAAAGTGAGCCATATATGAAGAAATGGTTCAATAATCCACATAACAGAGAAAGTATATGGAAAAATGTTCACATGTTAGCTCATGAGTTTAGATACACCTAGGATTTTGAATCACTCCATTTAGAGCTAATATGAATGCTCTAGGGATTTTGCAAGGTGGTTCCATAATACAAGTTATAAAAAAATATGGGTGGATCAGAATATGCTACATGGAAAAATTGTGCAATGCACATATTTGGATTGGTCATGAATTTAGGAGTCTGTAGAAACTTGAATCATCAAATTTGGAGCTAAAATGAATTTTGTGGGATTATTTTTGTCTCTCTGGAAAATGGAAAAAGGGAAAGAAATTACCTAAGGCTAAACTGCGCAACTGGGCGGAGCATAGCAGCAACCGGACTGGGCCGGCCCAACTGCTCACCCACGCGCGCAGGGGGGCCACGTCGGAGACGTATTCCACGGAATACGCCTCCTTCGCGGAGAGGCGTAGACGGGGGAATCCGCATCCACTTATGCGCGGGCCCGGTCTTCGGGTCGCCTACAGGCGGGGCCCGCCTGGCAGGCTCGTCTCCCTCCTCCTGCCTGAACAGAGGCGAGGCAATAGAGGCGGGGCCGAGCGGGCGCCGGCGCCGTTTCGGCGACTCCGTCCACCTCCGACGAAGCCCGACATACCGGCGAGCTCGGGAGAGAGGGACCCATCGCTCTGGATGGGTTTTGATGCCCGGGGAAGGTCGAGGCCGGGCGCGGCAATGGACAGGCCGGACGGTGGCGACGGTGATGATGGGCACGGCGCCACCGCCATGGAGAGGGAGAAATAGAGCATGGAGGAGGTCCTTGTCAATGGAAGGGATGCCCTGATGGTGCTAAGGGGGGAGGAGGGGCACGGGTGAGCTCAAATTTGAGCGGGGGTCGCGGCGGCACTGCTGGTCCAGGGGGGAAGCAGAGGGCACGGGGGAACGATCCAGGGGGTCTGGGAGGTACGCGGGTGCGAAAGGAGATGAAGGGAGATGAGAGAGGGGCTCGGGGAAGTCTTATATAGCCGCAGCGCCGGATCACCGTGGACAGGGAGTTTGGCGGGGTTGAGGCCATTGCTAGAGCTCACGGGGGCATGTTCCGGCGTGTCTACGAGCTTTGTGGGCGAGGTTCATGACCAGGGAGAGGAAGAGGGGGAGCGGGGACGCGCCAGGAGCCTGCGCGTGTGAGCTCGCCCACTGGCCAAGCCGGGCGTCCATGGTGCGCGTGCGAGGAGGCCCCAGGAGGAGGAGAGAGGAGGGGGACAGGACGGTTGCGTGTCCCGGACGTCGAGGCCGACCATCTGGCGAGAGGGGGGGCGCTCGAGGTGGTCGGGGCCATGCATTGGGCGGCGGCTACAGTGCTGTCGGGCACTGTAGCGCGCTCTGGAGCGCCGTTTTGGCATGCCATGGCATGTCCTTGGCAGCTTCTGCGTGGCCTCCCGTGTCTAGGGGATCTGGGGGAGTAACCAAGCAGGGTTGAGGCATTGGATGCCCTGGAGAGTCAAGGGAGAAGGAGAGAGGCCAAGGAAGAGAGGGAAAGGGGCTGTCCAGAGGAGTAAAGTGAAGTTTTACCCCAGCAATCAGTGGCTTGAGGGCTTGGGGTTTTTACTGGAGGTGAAGTGCAATGTTGGCAAGCTGTGGTAAAAATTTGAAGTAAAGGAGAATAGCAGAAGGGGGTCAAACAAGGGTTTTACCATTAGGGCAAAAAGTGTTTGATGAAGGTTTTGGCAAGCAAATGGGGTTTGCTTTACTTGATACTTGGCAGGGTCAAAGGGTGGTTATAAATAGGGTTAATCACCAAGTTTGAGCTTGATTGAAGAAAGTTCACAATGTAACTTTGTGAAACCCTAGAAATCAACATAACCAGATTTTTGTAGATCTAGGCATGCATATCACTTCCCACAAATCCACCACTTGGTGTGGTATCATTATTTGGGGTTTAGCACATGCCCACAAAGTTTGGGGTCAAGGGAATAAACTTCACAATGTAAAGTTGTTCAAATTTGGCTCTGGACAGGAATGGTTTTGGAATATTTCGATGAAGCAAATCAAATGGGATTGAGATGAAACTTTGCAAGATCATCACATATGACAATTGTGACTTGCTGGAATTTTCTTGGAATTTATTGAGAATATTTCTTATAGAAATATTTCAAAAGCTTGATTTAAGCAGAAAGGGTTTTAAGGGGTTTTGCCCATTATTTTGAACATGACCATGTGTTGAAACTCGTATATATGGAAAATATATGTCCACTGAGTTTCCCTAAATTTTCTCAAATATTTTTAAAGCATTTAAATAATTCTTCCCTATAAAAGACCATTTCTGGCCTTAAGAAAAAGCCTTTAAATAAAATATAAAAATAATCTTTAAAATTAATATTTGGTGGTTTTGGGAATTCATATATATATTGGGTTCCAAACAAAGCCTTCGGGGAAAAACAATCCACCCAATTTGAGGACTTGTAGTACAAACCTCAATTCAGGGGTTTTTGAAAACCTAATTTGAATAAATCCATTTTGG
Source organism: Elymus sibiricus (assembly GCA_039707655.1). Classification (NCBI taxonomy): domain Eukaryota; kingdom Viridiplantae; phylum Streptophyta; class Magnoliopsida; order Poales; family Poaceae; genus Elymus; species Elymus sibiricus. The sequence goes on along the minus strand of CM077669.1, from coordinate 186,751,135 downwards.
CCAAAATAAAATTTTATAAAAATAGTTTTATGTCCTATTCACATGGCATGATCATTGGGCTAATATTTGGAGCAAGGAGATGAGTTTTGAGAGTATGAGGGATTTTATGAATATAGAGCACAAGCAAGCAAACAAGAAATCAACAATAAAGTCAAGCATCACAAGCAGAGAAAAAGTTTTAATTGGCCCAAATTTTCGAGTCATGTAACTTAGTCATGAGGCAAAACACAGGGTGTGACAGACCTACCCCCCTTACAAGAATCTCGTCCCCGAGATTCCTAGGCTAGGCGTTGAAAAAATCTGGAAATCCAGAAGTGAGGTAGTCTTCACGTTCCCATGTGGCTTCTTCTCCGGCGTGGTTGCTCCATTGGATCTTGAAGTGCCTGATGATATGTCTTCGAGTGCATCGTTGACTTCGTCTAAGGGTAAACGGGGTTCTAGCAATATGCTAGGCTTTACTAATGGTTAAGGGTTTGGTGGAGAGGGTTCTGGCAAGGGCCTAGCTTGGGTGTGTATCCCAAAGTCGGAATACGTGGCCAAGTAGTGTGTCTATGTGCTGGTCCTGGGGTTGCTCACGTTGGTTAGTGACATCTAGATGTCTCACGTTAGAATAGAAGGGTCGAGTCTGGGTGTAGCTTCTTGCCGGTGAGGAAGTCCTTATCTTCCTTAAGCAGGAGGTCCTCAGTCGCAGGTGGTCTTCATCCTTGAGAGTATTTAAGCACGTCATCGTAGCCTTTGCGTTGAGAACTTCTGCTTGAGTGAGTTGCCCAGATATGTTCTTCATTCATCACCGGCCATTTGTCTTCGTCGTCATGGACGCAAGTTTCTGGCGGTTCCTCAAGTATTCGGTCTACTTGTCTCTTTGTAGTCATCGTGGCAAAGGTTTGAGCCGAGCCTCGTCCCTAAGACTAACCGTAGAGACTTGGTGTCAAAACAGGTCCTACCATCTAGGAAGGTTTTGAGGGGTTCTAAATAAGCTGACTATCCAGAAGTATAGAATAGTCATTTAGTCCCCACGGTCCGAGGCTTGGCAAGCGGGGTGAACTACCTTTGACAGGTGGTTTACCATGATCAAGTCAGGGTTTACGCCCTAGATTATCTAAAAAGGGGCTGGTAACGAAGCCATGACAGTCGTCCACTCCATTCCATGCATCTGAAGGGAGTAGGGATGTCATGCTCACCGTACACCGTCAAGGTGGTGGAGTGAGGGGGGTGTCATCAGCTCCTCGGTTCCTTCCTAGTCAGGAACTGATATATGACTAGTTAAAACAAGGGGCTCTTTAATTCTCTTGATGTGCAAGGGCTTCATCGTGCTTGGACGTCGGTGCTCCTTGGTATAGTCTAGTTGATGTAGTCGGTCGAGGAGCGGTGGTTGACTTGCATCTTCTTCTTCGTCGTGGCTTCTCAATCGTAGTGGCTCTTCATCTTGCTTGGGTAGGAATGTCTTCTGCTATAGGGTGGGTACTTCAAGTAGTCCAACCCTTTTTAAGGTGGAGCCTTATACTTGAGAGGCATGGTAGTTGGTGTTCCTGGGGCTGGTCCAAACAGGACTAAGGTGTTCCTTCTCTTATTGGGTAAATAAGAATGTCATCCCGGAGGATAACAACCTATTCCCCCAAGTATCACATAAACACATTGCTCATGGGATATGTGAGAGGAGCAGGCATTAGTTCCAGATGGTCACTAGTCCAGGGGTTCGTGATCCAACGTAGTCTAGTTCTTCGTGTCCACATTCCCTATGGACAGGTTTGGTTGTGGTCAAGGTGGAGTATCGACCATAGTCTTTTGACTTAGAGCCAGAGCCAATGGTCATATTCCGACCGTGTCATGGCTCAGTAAAGCTTTGGTGTTTCAAGGGGCTTAGGATGTGAGTGAATGCCTATCATTTTATCCTTGAGCACAGTTCTTAGATGCCAATAGTACTTCCTACTGCTCCAAACATAATCACCCTATCTCATTTAAGGTGTCATCTCATATAAGTCAACTCCAACATTACACGTGCTACTCATATCTCCATGGTTCGAGAGAAGGACTAAACCAAAATCTCATATGTTATTCTACAACTAACTCAAATATATCCCTATGTAAAAATCCTCGGGAAGCATACAAGCTGCTAAGCTTGATCGTAACACTACAAATCCAAGTCCTCAACTAATATATCCAAGGTCTAAGGTGTTGCATCTCTATGCTATGGAAACACGTAATAAACCAATCCGAGATCTTGTTTCCTTCCTTCGAATCCGATTAACCCGTCTACTAATCCCATCAAGCACCGCATGATTTATCACTTCTACAAAATCCAACTTTGATGGAGTTCCACACAATCTTCTAGAGTTCCTATAATCCCTGAATCCTTGAAAGGACTATCTTATCGTAGTACATCCACCAATTTCCATCATGCTGATCTAGTAAACTCCAAGGTTAGGTGCATATAGAACCCTGAATCATATCGGACGACAATCTAGTGTTTATAGTTTATCTCCCACCGAGAAACATGGTACTAAGATCAAGATCATCAGACTAAATCCAAATTACTCCGAACCATGTAGTCTTGCTTAAGACCATCACTCTATTAGGATTACCTATTTAAATCCAATTCTCAATTCCATCGAGAACTCCTACTTGCTACTCCAAGTCATTGTTGTAACACCACAAATATATGTCTATTACTAATCAGAATCAAGTTACCGTGCCACCAAGAACTTCCAACATGTGACCCCAATTGTCCTACTAAATCCAAGTTACTCAAGGGAGAAGTAATTTATGCTACTCTACCAACTTGATCCATCAAGCTCACCTATCATCATGAAAATCTCGTAATCCACCACAGGGTCTCAACTACTTCATCGAGATATCTATTATAACTTCATCAAATCATTGGTCTTACTAAATCATATATCCAGAAAATGATATACCCTATGGCATCATTAGATCAAGTGCTAGCTTAAGGATGTAATGTGTTTGCTCACTATGATCACTAGTCCCATATGAACCCAGTGCTAAGCAGGGGTTATTGAAACTCAACGGGTGCTCTGGAAAACCCGTATATTAAACAGGTGATCAGAGGTTTGAGCTGAGGGTAGCTAGTGAGGTCTAGGTTGGTCACTACTCACTAGGTTGAGTATGTAGTAGTCAAAGTCTTCAATGTTGGTTGTCCGTCGAGGTGGATCTATGGTGCATCTTGTCTTGCTGGTCTTCAGTTGACGAGATGGGGGAGAGAAAGCAGCATAGAGAGGAGTGCCTAAGGGGGTGGTATAGTGCAAGTGCAATCAAACAAGTGCCGAAAAGGCCAAACACGGACATTAAGGTAAGGTAGGTGATATAGTCGCGCACTTGTTGCCTAGGGCAAAAGTGTGACTTACACCAAAGCACAAACAAGCAAAAACAAGCAACACACAATTATGGTTCTATCTGAACCATCATACAGACTCGACTTAGCATAGGGGACACACGACCTATCCTACCCTAGGGGTTCTCGGACTCATTAGTCGTGCTTGCTTCGTGTCTTCGAGAGGAGTCCACTCGGTCTTCTGGGTCTTCTTCAGGTGTTGCTAAGTCTCTTGTTGTTGCCTGTTGAAACGATCCGGGTTATGCCTGAAGAGTCCTTCACAACTTCGCGTCTGGTGAGTTGATGACGAAGGTGGTTCCTCATGACTGTCGTTGACGGGTCTTTTGTTGTCTTCGTAATCGTGTCAATGCCTTCTTGTCCTTCAAGGCGTCGAGAGTTCCAAATGGCAATCCTTTATGCAATGACATCAACAAGGCATGATAGAGTTCCAACTTGTCGGTCTCGTTGATAATATCGACACCGAGAGCGGGGGATGGAAGGAACCGTTTTCCTGCTCACTATGGTGAGGCGGACCAAATGGCAAGGTTCTCATCCACCGGCGGTTGCCGACACAACAATGAAAAGGACAGGGTTGCTCTATTAGCGATGCATATCATGACATTGCATGTCTTGTGCCCTGGTCATCGAAGGCCAAGGTGGCATCATCCTGGGGCATTGTCGAGGGTGTCACCATCTTCTGAGTCTTGATATCCTCATTCCTCGAGAAGGTATCTTCTGTCGATATCTTCTTGTCTGGTGTCGCCAACTTGTGTCCAAGATATGTGGGCACTCGTCTGGCGAGGTGGCTTCCTTCCAGGTTACCCACGAGGATTTCAAGGAATCCAGTGGTCAGGGGCTCAAGGGTACTATCAACCGTTTGCAAGGTTTTGAAAAGTAGATGAGGAGAGCCAAAAGAAAAATGGTGGAAGTGCTAAGGCACAATCCTTTAGTTTCTTTGGAAGCTTAGAGGAGGTAAGAAATATGGTAGTCTTTGCAAGTGATTTGAAGGGTCTGGGAAAATAGTTTTGTCCTAACTAACGTCCATGCTAACTAAGAGCTTCCTACAATCAGGATGGCTCTGATACCAGCTCTGTGGGGACCCCGACTCATAAGTCGTGATCACCGAATGTACGTGCACAGTGATCCCAGAGATCAATGCTCACTGAACACACAGAAACTGAATAACAAGAGTCTTATAATCATTACATACCGTGTATTGCTCAAATATGGCCTTTATGGCCAAGTCTTCATAATCTCGCAGCGGAAATCTTCAATGATAGCGTGAACCCAAGCCATCTACCTTAACCCTACAGGCATTCTGACTGGGAAGCGTCCTAGCTCGCATGTTCGTCGCCAAGGTAATCTTCATCATAACCTGATCTTTCATGCCTGGCCAATAAAATAACCAGTGGCAAGCCAATGAGTACTTTGAATGTACTCGCAAGCAACCCATGTTTGGAACAAGGTACAACAGAGCATGATATAGCACTAATAGGTAATTTTGCGGAAAGCTAGTTTGAGTGCAATGACATGTTCAATCGACTTGTAAAAGCATGCACCAACAGGTTGCAAATATCCATATGAACAAGTTACAGATTTCAACATAAGCAGGGTTTGAACATCACATGTTCACACTACTGGAATCAGGGAATTTGCCATCAGCCAGTTCTTTGCCATCTGCTAGCGGACGGCAAAGAACGTCATTCTCGTCCGCTATCAGAAAGCAGACGGCAAAGAACTGGCTGATGGCAAATATACAGTTTGCCATCCGCCGGTTCTTTGCCGTCCGCCAGCGGACGACAAAGGTCTCAAAGGCAGACGGCAAAGAGCCCAGCTGGGCCCCACTGGAACCTGAGGCTGGTTAGGTCAGACGGACGGGCTGGATGCCGTCCGCCTGCTCTTTGCCGTCTGCCTTTGGGACCTTTGCCGTCCGCCAGCAGATGGCAAAGAAAAGAACCTAACTAACGGCCGTTCCCCCCGGCCCCACCACTCTTTGCCGTCTGCTTGCAGACCTCTTTGCCGTCTGCTAGCGGACGGCAAAGAGGCTGCCTAAACACACCACGCGGATCGCTGACATGGCAAGATCTAGAACGCACATCTCACCCACACACGAGTCCACTCAGGCACGCGGCCGTCCACACGCCCCCACGACCCACCCCCACCCACGCGCATGTCTCCTCTCTCTCCTTCTCCCCCGAGCTCCCTCTTCTCTCCTCCCCGAGCAAACACATGTCGCCGGCCAGCACTCTCCTCTCTCCTGCTCCCTCCTCTCTCCTTCTCCCACGAGCAGCCGCCCCGCCACCGGCCAGTGCCTGCCAGCCCGTACGGCGCCCCCAAGCAGCCGCGCGCCGCTGGCCCGCGCCCGCCCGCCCGCCCGGCGCCCCCGAGCAGCCACGCGCCGCTGGCCCGCACCCGCCTGCTGGCCTGTCCGGCGCCCTGAGAAGCTGGACTCTGCACCCCTGGCCGTTCGTCCGTCCAACGCCACGCCCGCCCGTCCGCCCTTCCCCGAGCAGCCGGAGTCTGCACCACTCGCCCGTCCGTCCGGCGTCGCGCCCCTCGCCCGCCTGTCCATCGTGGCTAGCGGCCTCGCCGCGTGCAGCTCCGCCGTCGTCGCCGCGTGAAGCTCTGCCACCTTGCCGCGTGCAGCTCCCTCCCAACTCTCTTCGGCGGCTTCTCCTCTCTCCGGCATGGACGCCAAACCAAAGCAGGGAACGGCCGGCCGTCGACGATGACGAGGTGCGACGCGGACCTCTCGGCGCGGGCGGTGAGCAGCTCTGCTCCGGCGAGCTCGGCCTCGATCCTATTTGGATCGACTACGGCGGTTGGGCGAGATGCTCTGCTCCGACGTCAGAGGCAATTTGTTTTCTTTACTTGATGCGTGCACAGTGTATTGTTTACAGATCGTGCTGTCCGTGGCATGTGTGAAGCAATTTTTTTTAAATAAAAAAATTATTTGCCGTCCGCGGCAGACGGCAAAGGGGGAGGCGGCAGACGGCAAAGGCGGGCGGGAGGCAGACGGCAATGGGGGGGCGGGAGGCAGACGGCAAAGGGGGGGCGGGTGGCAGACGGCAAAGGGTGGGGGTCTGTTAGCCACCTAACGGTGGCGCCGTCAGTACTACGCCGTCCAGGTCCTTTGCCGTCTGCAAGCTGACGGCAAAGAATCTTTGCCGTCCGCTGGGCCGAAGCAGACGGCAAAGAACCCCTTTGCCGGAGTTCGTTGGGCCTGAAATTGTGTCGTCCGCCTTTTGCCCTTTGCCGTCTGCCATGGCAGACGGCAAAGTGCCTGATTCCTGTAGTGTCAATCATTTCATCAAGTCTTCCTACTTAGCTCAAGTATCTCTTTGTCACACACACACCAAGTTTTGTGAAAACATCTGGACGTAGTTTAAGCAGCACCACCCAACTGTCCTTGACCGTGGACACGGCTATTCGAATAGTTTTACACTCTGCAGAGGTTGCACACTTTACCCACAAGACTCAGGGAACTTCCGTCTCATCCACGACTCGCGGTATATAACATACCCGAGGTAAGCACCCGAACAATGCCTTTCCCTTGACGATACTAAACAAAGAGTCCACTCGTTGGTCCGTGTCTTCATGATGTACAAACACGAGCCTTTCTCTACACAATACCATCCATGAAGGAACACAACGGTGTGCCCGGTGCCTGTGAAGACAGCGCTTGATCGTCCATTCCGGCACGACCCCGTATCGAGAGCGACCACGTCACTCCAGCCACTAGTAATGCGGGCTCTATGCTAGTACGCATCAAAGTAATCAACAAAGCCCCTTCCCATATAGGGGTAGAGTGGTTGTACATGTAAGGTTGGGACGGTCGACAAATCTTAAATCTAATCCGTTTTCGAAAACACACACACTCACTTGCTCCGGTACACCACTTCTTTCTCAAGTGGTTACCTAACTCAACATCATCTCCCTCGGGCATTAGTGGCACCCGACGGGGTTTTCGAAAAGTCTTTGAAATCATTTTTTGTTTCCATCACCATGCATATTCCCGTCCCACTTGCGTAGCATCTACTAAGCATCCTATCTACTCCCACCCGCACAACCCTCATAAGAATGGTAGGGTCATGCATGATGCAAGTATCAATGGTAAAGTATCGGAGGTATCCCACCGAAGTGGTCACCACATCAACATGATCAACATCACGGAAATAAGTGCTATATGCCATGCAAATAAAAGGGTTCTTAGTCATGGTCAAAGGGCTGCTTTCCTGGCTTAGCAACGTCTTCGAGGTCTTCACCCGCTTCTCGTCCATTCCGAGAACTTCATCTACTTCGTCAACTATCGCCGGAAACAACCGCAATAAGCAACACAACAAGCAGAAAATAAAAGTTCTCTATAAATAGGAGTTTTATTTTTCTTGGACACCTCTGGTCACAAGAAAAATAACTAAGGAGGTTTCATAGGATGTGGATCAAGGGGGATTTTTGAACGGTGGAAATGAAAGAATTGATGATCCTATAAGAAGCCTACAGAAAATATTTTTATAAAAAAGAGTGGATGCACTCATCAAATAGGGCATGGTTTTAGAAACATTTGTGAAGTGATTTCAATGGATTTGGAGTTGGCATAATTTTCCCAGGGATTTTCAAAGTGAGCCATATATGAAGAAATGGTTCAATAATCCACATAACAGAGAAAGTATATGGAAAAATGTTCACATATTAGCTCATGAGTTTAGATACACCTAGGATTTTGAATCACTCCGTTTAGAGCTATTATGAATGCTCTAGGGATTTTGCAAGGTGGTTCCATAATACAAGTTATAAAAAAATTATGGGTGGATCAGAATATGCTATATGGAAAAATTGTGCAATGCACATATTTGGATTGGTCATGAATTCAGGAGTCAGTAGAAACTTGAATCATCAAATTTGGAGCTAAAATGAATTTTGTGGGATTATTTTTGTCTCTCTGGAAAATGGAAAAAGGGAAAGAAATTACCTAAGGCTAAACTGCGCAACTGGGCGGAGCATAGCAGCAACCGGACTGGGCCGGCCCAACTGCTCAGCCGCGCGCGCAGGGGGGGCCACATCGGAGACGTATTCCACGGAATACGCCTCCTTCGCGGAGAGGCGTAGACGGGGGAATCCGCGTCCACTTATGCGCGGGCCCGGTCGTTGGGTCGCCTACAGGCGGGGCCCGCCTGGCAGGCTCGTCTCCCTCCTCCCGCCTGAACAGAGGCGAGGCAAGAGAGGCGGGGCCGAGCGGGCGCCGGCGTCGTTCCGGCGACTCCGTCCACCTCCGACGAAGCCCGACACACCGGCGAGCTCGGAAGAGAGGGACCCGTCGCTTTGGATGGGTTTTGATGCCCGGGGAAGGTCGAGGCCGGGCGCGGCATTGGACAGGGCGGACGGTGGCGACGGTGATGATGGGCATGGCGGCACCGCCATGGAGAGGGAGAAATAGAGCGTGGAGGAGGTCCTTGTCAACAGAAGGGATGCCCTAATGGTGCTAAGGGGGGAGGAGGGGCACGGGTGAGCTCGAATTTGAGCGGGGGTCGCGGCGGCACTGCTGGTCCAGGGGGAAAGCAGAGGGCACAGGGGAACGATCCAGGGGGTCTGGGAGGTCCGCGGGTGCGAGAGGAGACGAAGGGAGATGAGAGAGGGGCTCGGGGAAGTCTTATATAGCCGCATCGCCGGATCACCGTGGACAGGGAGTTTGGCGGGGTTGAGGCCATTGCTAGAGCTCACGGGGGCAGGTTCGGGCGTGTCTACGAGCTTTGTGGGCGAGGTTCACGACCAGGGAGAGGAAGAGGGGGCGCGGGGACGCGCCAGGAGCCCGCGCGTGTGAGCTCGCCCACTGGCCGAGCCGGGCGGCCATGGTGCGCGTGCGAGGAGGCCCCAGGAGGAGGAGAGAGGAGGGGGACAGGATGGTTGTGTGTCCCGGACGTCGAGGCCGACCATCTGGCGAGAGGGGCGCGCTCGAGGTGGTCGGGGCCATGCATTGGGCGGTGGCTACAGTGCTGTCGGGCACTGTAGCGCGCTCTGGAGCGCCGTTTTGGCATGCCATGGCATGTCCTTGGCAGCTTCTGCGTGGCCTCCCATGTCTAGGGGATCTGGGAGGAGTAAACAAGCAGGGTTGAGGCATTGGATGCCCTAGAGAGTCAAGGGAGAAGGAGAAAGGCCAAGGAAGAGAGGGAAAGGGGCTGTCCAGAGGAGTAAAGTGAAGTTTTACCCCAGCAATCAGTGGCTTGAGGGCTTGGGGTTTTTACTGGAGGTGAAGTGCAATGTTGGCAAGCTGTGGTAAAAATTTGAAGTAAAGGAGAATAGCAGAAGGGGGTCAACCAAGGGTTTTACCATTAGGGCAAAAAGTGTTTGATGAAGGTTTTGGCAAGCAAATGGGGTTTGCTTGAATTGAGACTTGGCAGGGTCAAAGGGTGGTTAGAAATAGGGCTAATCACCAAGTTTGAGCTTGATTGAAGAAAGTTCACAATGTAACTTTGTGAAACCCTAGAAATCAACATAACCAGATTTCTGTAGATCTAGGCATGCATATCACTTCCCACAAATCCACCACTTGGTGTGGTATCATTATTTGGGGTTTAGCACATGCCCACAAAGTTTGGGGTCAAGGGAATAAACTTCACAATGTAAAGTTGTTCAAATTTGGCTCTGGACAGGAATGGTTTTGGAATATTTTGATGAAGCAAATCAAATGGGATTGAGATGAAACTTTGCAAGATCATCACATATGACAATTGTGACTTGCTGGAATTTTCTTGGAATTTATTGAGAATATTTCTTATAGAAATATTTCAAAAGCTTGATTTAAGAAGAAAGGGTTTTGAGGGGTTTTGCCCATTATTTTGAACATGACCATGTGTTGAAACTCATATATATGGAAAATATATGTCCACTGAGTTTCCCTAAATTTTCTCAAATATTTTTAAAGCAGTTAAATAATTCTTCCCTATAAAAGACCATTTCTGGCCTTAAGAAAAAGCCTTTAAATAAAATATAAAAATAATCTTTAAAATTAATATTTGGTGGTTTTGGGAATTCATATATATATTGGGTTCCAAACAAAGCCTTTGGGGAAAAACAATCCACCCAATTTGAGGACTTGTAGTACAAACCTCAATTCAGGGGTTTTGGAAAACCTAATTTGAATAAATCCATTTTGGCCAAAATAAAATTTTATAAAAATAGTTTTATGTCCTATTCACATGGCATGATCATTGGGCAAATATTTGGAGCAAGGAGATGAGTTTTGAGAGTATGAGAGATTTTATGAATATAGAGCACAAGCAAGCAAACAAGCAATCAACAATCAAGTCAAGCATCACAAGCAGAGAAAAAGTTTTAATTGGCCCAAATTTTTGAGTCATGTAACTTAGTCATGAGGCAAAACACAGGGTGTGACAATACATGAACTCCTCAAACTACGGTAATCACCGGAAAGAATCCCAGTTATTGTCACCCTGGGGGATGCGGATCATAACTCGTAATAGGTGTCTACAACTTGCAAGATAGGATCAAGAACACATATATATTCCTGAAAACATAATAGGTTCAGATCTGAAATCATGGCACTCGGGCCCTAGTGACAAGCATTAAGCATAGCAAAGTCATAGCAACATCAATCTCAGAACATAGTGGATACTAGGGATCAAACCCTAACTAAACTAACTCGATTACATGGTAAATCTCATCCAACCCATCACCGTCTAGCAAGCCTACGATGGAATTACTCACGAACGGCGGAGAGCATCATGAAATTGGTGATGAAGGATGGTTGGTGATGATGACGGCGTCGATTTCCCCTCTCCGGAGCCCAAAACAGACTCCAGATCTGCCCTCCCGAGGAAGAACAGGAGGTGGCGGCGGCTCCGTATCGTAAAACGCGATGAACTCTTCTCTCTGATTTTTTTCTCCCCGAATAAGAATATATAGTGTTGGAGTTGAGGTCGGAGGAGCTTCAGGGGGCCCACAAGCCTGCAGAGCGCGCCCTAGGGGGGGCGCGCCCCACTGGCTTGTGGCCAGGTGGTGGACCCCCTTCGGTTGATTCTTTCGCCAGTATTTTTTATTAATTCCAAAAATATTCTCCGTAAATTTTCAGGTCAATCCAAGAACTTTTATTTCTGCACAAGAATAACACCAAGGCAATTCTGCTGAAAACAGCGTCAGTCCGGGTTAGTTCCATTCAAATCATGCAAATTAGAGTCCAAAACAAGGGCAAAAGAGTTTGAAAAAGTAGATACGATGGAGACGTATCAACTCCCCCAAGCTTAACCCATTGCTTGTCCTCAAGCAATTCAGTTGACAAACTGAAAGTGATAGAGAAAAACTTTTACAAACTCTGTTTGATCTTGTTGTTGTAAATACGTCTAACTGATGTTCAGATCTTCAGCAAAGATTATAGACTTACCACATTCACAATAACATTTAGGTCTCTCATTTACTCATATCAATGGCATGACCAACTAGCGAGCAATAATAATAAGTCTCGGATGACAACAATTTTATCAAAACAATCATGATACAATATGATATAATGGTATCTCGCTAGCCCTTTCTAAGACCGCAAAACATAAATGCAGAGCACCTCTAAAGAACAAGGACTGACTAGACATTGTAATTCATGATAAAAATCCAGTCACAATCATACTCAATATCAATTAGTAACAAAGCATACAAATGACGGTGGTGCTCTCTAACTGGTGCCTTCTTATAAGAGGATGATGACTCAAGAGTAAAGTAAAATAGATAGGCCCTTCGCAGAGGGAAGCATTGATTTGCAGAGGTGCCAGAGCTCGAGCTTTTAAAACAGGGATAAATAATAATTTTGAGTGGTATACTTTCATTGTCAACATAACAACTAAGAGATCTCGGTATCTTCCATGCTAGATACATTATAGGCGGTTCCCAAACAGAATAGTAAAGTTTTTACTCCCCCTCCACCAATCAATCACACTCCACAGCGAGCCAAATCCACGGGTACCGTCCATACAAACAACAATCCTGGGGGAGTTTTGTTTTATTATAATTTGATTTTGAATTTTGAGCATGGAACTGGGCATCCCGAATACCAGCCACTTTCTCGTGAATGATAGTGAATCAACACATATCGTGAGAATAACCCACCTAGCATGGAAGATACTGACAGCCCCCAGTCGCTACATGAGCGATTCGGGCATACAAAACAGAATATTATTTGAAGGTTTAGAGTTTGGCACATGCAAATTTACTTGGAACGGCAGGTAAATACCACATATAGGTAGGTATGGTGGACTCATATGGAACAACTTTGGGTTTATGGAAATGGATGCACAAGCAGTATTCCCGCTTAGTACAGGTGAAGGCTAGCAAGAGACTGGGAAGCAACCAACTAGTGAGCGACAACAGTCATAAACATGCATTGAGATTAACCCACATTGAATGCAATCATGAGTAGGATATAAATCACCATGAACATAAATATCGTGGAGGCTATGTTGATTTTGTTTCAACTACATGCGTGAACATGTGCCAAGTCAAGCCACTTGAATCATTCAGAGGAGGATACCATCCTATCATACTACATCACAACCATTTTAAAATGCATGTTGGCACTCAAGACAAACCATTATACACTCTTAGCTAATTAAGCATGGCATGAGTAACTATAATCTCTAATTGTCATTGCAAACATGTTTCATCCATAATGAGCTGAATCCAGAACGATGAGCTAATCATATTTACAAAAACAAAATAGGTCGAGTTCATACCAGCTTTTCTCCATCTCAATCATTTCATCATATATCGTCATTATTGCCTTTCACTTGCACGACCGAACGGTGTGAATAATAATAAGAGTGCACGTGCATTGGACTAAGCTGGAATCTGCAAACAATAACTCAAAGGAGAAGATAAGGTAATATGGGCTCTCTGTAAGATAAACAATAGTGCATATGAGATCCACTCATCATTTTCATTGTGGTCTTCTCCTTAGGACCCAAAGGAAAGAAATTTCAAAACAAGAATGAGAAAAACTATTTACACGGGAAAGCTCCCAACAAGCAAAAGAAGAACGAGAAATCTTTTTGGGTTTTCTTTTAATGAAACAACTAAACAAACTAAAAGGTAGAGCTAGAACTAATTTTTTTTTAGATTTTTCTCAAGGTTAATTAAACACACAAGAAGAAAGCAAAAAGAAGAAATAAACTACCATGGATGATACAATGAAAACGTATAAGCACCGGCAACTAGAATGAGTGTGTGAACATGAATGTAATGTCGGTGAGAAATACGTACTCCCCCAAGCTTAGGCTTTTGGCCTAAGTTGGTCTAGGGCCATGGCTGGAAATAACCATCTCCTGGATACTCCTGAGGATACTGAGGGTTCCACTGGTTGGCGAGCTCCTGTGGCTCCCACTGAAAAACTGGATCCTGATACGGATCAAGGGCTGGTGCCGACTCAGGTGCGGGGGGTTGCGACAGACCCCAATATGTATAGATGTCCTCGGGCATAATAGTGTACCTGCCTGAATGAATATCGAACAAAGAAGAAGCAGGCAGAGCAATAATCTCACTAGTACCCTGACTAAATACTAAGTTGTATAGCAGCCTCCTGTCATTATCCTTTCTAATAAAATCATGTGCTACCATACTATCATAGTCTAAATATCTTGTAGGTAGTAACATTTCCTCTTCCTCGTCAAGCCTAATGGGTATTTTGAAGTGTTTGGCTAGACGAGATGCATAGATACCTCCGAATACGGGGCCCTTCGAAAGGTTTAAATTCAACCGTTGGGCCACTATAGCGCCCAGACTAAAAGTTCTATTAGCAAGTAAAGCGTGGCGCAGAATGGCGAGGTCAGGAGCACTAAGACTTCCACTCTCTCCACAACAAACTAAACATCTCCCCGCAAATAATGAATAATAGCGTAGAACAGGAAAATGTAAACTAGCCGCTCTTGCCTTTGACACACCTCTCTCTTCCCCCACAGTGATTGCGGCAATAAAGTCCTCCATGTCTCTAGGACGTGGTTCACTGATGCTGCCCTCATAAGGTATTTTGCAAACTTTGCAAAAATCGTAAAGTTTCATCTCCTTAGGCACATCATATAAGTAAAATTCTACCATGGAAGGATTCTTCCTAGGATAAAAGTGACAATTTTGCACGAAGATATTAGTGAGTAGGAGGTACTGGTCACACTTATCGTTGAGGAAGTCGGTGATGCCTGCATTCTCAGCCAAGAAATAAAAATCTTCATAAATTCCGGCCGCCCTCAAGAATGCATCACTTGGCCATTCACATGGCTGAACCTCCGCGACGCGAGGAAGATTATATTTGGACTTCTTCTTCACCTCATTTTCATCTTATTTAGAGCCCCGGCTTGAAGAGCCTCTTAATAATCTCCTCATCATTTTTTCTGAAAAAAATCTGAAATTTTTAGTGACTCACAATAAAGGTGAACAAAACTCAACAAAACTTATAGCAACTACTCCCACAAGTGCCTAGAGGCTATATCATGCATCAAAACTACTTGGGACCATACAAATTTGAAATGCAAGCTCAAGAACAAGGTCACCACAGCAGCAAAAATTTGCAATATATAAAGCACTAGAACAAAAACTAATTGGACCATTGGAGGAGTCACATACCGAAGAACAATTCCCCAAAACAGTTTTGCAAATGGAGCTTTGAACAAGGAGATCGAAAATGGCAGCAAAATGAGCTAGAACACGGGTTTGAGCAACGATGGGGTTTTTTCTGGAGGAAGAAGAAGTGGATGGGTGCTGGAATAAGTGAGGGGGCCCCACGTGGGACCCACAAGCCAGGGGCACGCCCAGGGGGGTGGGCGTGCCCTGCAGGCTTGTGGCCCACTGGTGCAGCCCCCTGATGTGTTCTCAGTGCCAAAAATTCTTAAATATTCCAGAAAAAATCATACTAAATTTTCAGGGAATTCTAAGAACTTTTATTTTTAGGTCACTTTTTTATTGAACGGATAAAACAGAAACAAAAAAATAATAGAATTTTACTGTAATTAACTCTAAATAACAGAAAGTAAAAGTTGGGTATAGAAAGTTGTGCTTTCTAAATTCATCCATCTCATGCCCGTCAAAAAGAATCCATCAATAAGGTTGATCAAGTCTTATTGACAAACTTTTTTCGAATGACACGGAACCGGAGAATTTTCGAATAACACTAGGTTACCTCAATGGGGATATGCATGTCCCAACAATAAGTATATCATATTTCTTTTTGGCAGTAGGGAGAGGGAATTCAAAACCTCCAATAATAATCGTTGAAATTTTTTCAATGGAGTTGATACTATGGACTTGAGATTGTTTCTTCGGAAAATGTACCGTATGCTCATTACCATTAACATGAAAAGTGACATTGCTCTTGTTGCAATCAATAACAGCCCCTGCAGTATTCAAAAAGGGTCTACCAAGGATAATCGACATACTGTCATCCTCGGGAATATCAAGAATAACAAAGTCCGTCAAGATAGTAACATTTGCAACCACAACAGGCACATCCTCGCAAATACCGATGGGTAAAGCAGTTGATTTATCGGCCATTTGCAAAGATATTTCAGTAGGTGTCAACTTATTCAAATCAAGTCTACGATATAAAGAGAAAGGCATAACACTAACACCAGCTCCAAGATCACATAAAGCAGTTTTAACATAATTTCTTTTAATAGAGCATGGTATAGTAGGTACTCCGGGATCTCCTAGTTTCTTTGGTATTCCACCCTTAAAAGTATAATTAGCAAGCATGGTGGAAATCTCAGCTTTCGGTATCTTTCTTTTATTTGTCACAATATCTTTCATATACTTAGCATAAGGAGACATTTTCAGAATATCAGTCAAGCGCATAGGCAAAAAAACGGGTCTAAGCATTTCAACAAAGCGCTCAAAGTCCTCATCATCCTTTTTCTTGGATGGCTTAGGAGGAAATGGCATGGGTTTCTGAACCCAAGGCTCTCTTTCTTTACCATGCTTCCTAGCAACGAAGTCTCTTTTATCATATCTTTTATTCTTAGGTTGTGGGTTATCAAGATCAACAGCAGGTTCAATCTCCACATCATTATCATTACTAGGTTGAGCATCAACATGAATATCATCATTAATACTATCACTAGGCTCATGCTCATTACCAGATTGTGTCTCAGCATCAGAAATAGAAATATCATTTGGGTTTTCATGCGTATCTATAACAGGTTCACTAGCAGCATGCAAAGTCCTATCGTCATTCTTTTTCCTACTATTACTGGGACGACTAGGTGCATCAGTATTAACTCTCTGAGAATCTTGCTCAGTTCTCTTAGGGTGGCCCACAGGGTACAACGGTTCCTGAGTCATTTTACCACCTCTAGTCACAACTCTAACAGAATGATCATTGTTCTTACCATTCATCTCATTAAGCAAATTATTTTGTGCCTTAAGTACTTGTTCTACTTGAGTAGTTACCATGGAAGCATGTTTACTAATAAGCTTAAGATCATTGATAGTTCTACTCATATAATCACCTAAGCGATCAAGCATGTAAGCATTATGTTTCAATTGTCTACTAACATAAGCATTAAAATTTTCTTGCTTAATAACAAAGTTATCAAACTCATCCAAGCATTGGCTAGCAGACTTATTATAAGGAATATCACCTTCATCAAATCTACGGAGAGAATTTACCTCTACTACCTGTGTTGGGTTATCAAGACCATGTATTTCTTCAATAGGTGGTAGATTCTTAACATCCTCAGCTTTAATACCTTTTTCTTTCATAGATTTCTTTGCCTCTTGCATATCTTCAGGACTAAGAAATAGAATACCTCTTTTCTTCGGAGTTGGCTTTGGAGGTGGTTTGGGAATAGTCCAATCATTATCATTGCTCAATATATTATTCAATAGTAGTTCAGCTTGTTCAACGGTTCATTCCCTAAAAACACAACCAGCACAACTATCTAGGTGGTCCCTAGAAGCATCGGTCAGTCCATTATAAAAGATATCAAGTATTTTGTTTTTCTTGAGAGGATGATCAGGCAAAGCATTAAGTAATTGGAGAAGCCTCCCCCAAGCTTGTGGGAGACTCTCTTCTTCAATTTGCACAAAGTTAAATATTTCCTGTAAGGCAGCTTGTTTCTTATGAGCAGGAAAATATTTTTCAGAGAAGTAATATATCATATCCTGGTGACTACGCACACAACCAGGAGCAAGAGAATTAAACCATATCTTAGCATCACCCTTTAATGAGAAAGGAAACAACTTAAGAATATAGTAATAACGATTTTTTCCTCATGAGTAAATAGGGTGGCTATATCATTCAATTTAGTAAGATGTGCCACAATAGTTTCAGATTCATAACCATGGAAAGGATCAGATTCAACCAAAGTAATTAACTCAGGATCGACAGAGAATTCATAATCCTTATCAGTAACAAAGATAGGTGAAGTAGCAAACTTAGGATCGTATTGCATTCTAGCATTCAAAGATTTTTCTTTCCATTTGCATAGTAATTTCTTAAGATCATCTCTATCCTTACAAGCAAGAAAGTCCCTAGCTACCTCTCCTTCCATAACATAACCCTTAGGTATATTAGGCAATTCATATCTAGGAGAGCTAGGTCTAACAGGTGTCTCATAGTGTTCAGTTTCAATAATTTCATCAGATTCAGAAATATCATCAGTTTCAGCATTCACTCTAGCAATTTGTTCATCAAGAAATTCACCCAGTGGCACAGTATTATCAAGCAAAGTATCATCATAAGCATCATGCATAGCAGAAGTGGCATCATCAATTATTTGCGACATATCAGAATCACTAGCAGGTGGTGGTGTCGCAAGTTTACTCATAACAGAAGGTGAATCAAGTGCAGAGCTAGATGGCAGTTCCTTACCTCCCCTCGTAGTTGAGGGATAGATCTTTGTTTTAGCATCTTTCAAATTCTTCATAGTGATCAACAGATATAAATCCCAAGTGACTCAGAGAATAGAGCTATGCTCCCCGGCAACGGCGCCAGAAAAGGGTCTTGATAACCCACAAGTATAGGGGATCGCAACAGTTTTCGAGGGTAGAGTATTCAACCCAAATTTATTGATTCGACACAAGGGGAGCCAAAGAATATTCTCGAGTATTAGCAGCTGAGTTGTCAATTCAACCACACCTAAAATACTTAATATCTGCAGCAAAGTATTCAGTAGCAAAGCAGTATGGTAGTAATGGTAACAATGGCAAAGTGGCAGTAGCAGTTTTATAGTGATTGTAACAGTAGCAACGGAAAAGTAACTTAGCAAAGATCAATATGTGAAAAGCTCGTAGGCAATGGATCAGTGATGGATAATTATGTCGGATGGCATTCATCATGCAACGGTTATAACATAGGGTGATACAGAACTAGCTCCAATTCATCAATGTAATGTAGGCATGTATTCCATATATAGTCATACGTGCTTATGGAAAAGAACTTGCATGACATCTTTTGTCCTACCCTCCCGTGGCAGCGGGGTCCTAATGGAAACTAAGGGATATTAAGGCCTCCTTTTAATAGAGAACCGGACCAAAGCATTAGCACTTAGTGAATACATGAACTCTTCAAACTACGGTAATCACCGGAAAGAATCCCAGTTATTGTCACCCTGGGGGATGCGGATCATAACTCCTAATAGGTGTCTACAACTTGCAAGATAGGATCAAGAACACATATATATTCATGAAAACATAATAGATTCAGATCTGAAATCATGGCACTCGGGCCCTAGTGACAAGCATTAAGCATAGCAAAGTCATAGCAACATCAAGCTCAGAACATAGTGGATACTAGGGATCAAACCCTAACTAAACTAACTCAATTACATGGTAAATCTCATCCAACCCATCACCGTCCAGCAAGCCTACGATGGAATTACTCACGAACGGCGGAGAGCATCATGAAATTGGTGACGAAGGATGGTTGGTGATGACGACGGCGTCGATTTTCCCTCTCCGGAGCCCAAAACAGACTCCAGATCTGCCCTCCCGAGGAAGAACAGGAGGTGGCGGCGGCTCCGTATCGTAAAACGCGATGAACTCTTCTCTCTGATTTTTTCTCCCCGAATAAGAATATACAGAGTTGGAGTTGAGGTCGGAGGAGCTTCAGGGGGCCCACAAGCCTGCAGGGCGCGCCCTAGGGGGGGCGCGCCCCCCTGGCTTGTGGCCAGGTGGTGGACCTCCTCCGGTTGATTCTTTTGCCAGTATTTTTTATTAATTCCAAAAATATTCTCCGTAAATTTTCAGGTCAATCCGAGAACTTTTATTTCTGCACAAAAATAACACCAAGGCAATTCTGCTGAAAACAGCGTCAGTCCGGGTTAGTTCTATTCAAATCATGCAAATTAGAGTCCAAAACAAGGGCAAAAGAGTTTGGAAAAGTAGATACGATGGAGACGTATCAGACTCCTAGGTTGGGGATGTACCACTCAGGGTGGGGTTCCCCGTCTTGTTCTCCATCTGCGCTGACCCTTCCCTTCTCGTCTCTTCGGTTGCCCGCTTAGGGCAATGGAACATTAGATTCAGGCGTAATTTCGGCCAGGTATAAACGGCGGAGTGGAACCGCCTGCTTGCTACCTTGCCTCAGGCTCTGCCGGACTATTCGGACGTAGTGGCCTGGCGCATGTCCCCGTCTAGGGAATTATCGGTGAGCTCGGCTTACAGGCTCTATGCCGATCCCCCATCATCCCATGGCTCGCACCGTTATGGAAGGCGCCCCTTCCCCTTAAGATCAAAATCTTTGTATGGCAATTGCTTCGTAATCGACTCCCTTCGGGGACGGAGGTCCGCATACGACATGACCCTGGGACGACATGTGCCCCCTATGCTCGGTCCCGGAGATAGCGGCCCACATTATCTTCACATGTACGGCGGCGAGGGCCATATGGGAATTCATACGCAAGGATCTTGGGCGCGACTGGGAGGCCAAGACCTCGCGGAGTTCCTCCAAACCAGGGCCACCTAACCTGGACGGCACCGCCGCTTATTTTGGCTGATCTTTGCCGCTATGTCATGGACCCTTTGGACTACTCGCAATAAGATGGTGATTGAGAGGATCTTCCCCAGACAGGCGTCTGACTTCTTCTTCAAACTCCTTGCTTTTATACAACACTGGCATCCTCTCTCTAGGCAGCGAGACCGGGACCATCTCGATGGCATGCTGGATGCTCTCCAGGCCACGACACGTCGACTGGCTTCCCGGGAGGGATGATGTACCCCCGCCACTAGGTGGCTTTTTTCTTATTTCTTTTATTTTCTTTGGACGAGAATGTGCCGATGCCCAGACGGTATTATGCAAGTAAACTTGTGTGGGTGGTTTGTATGGATAATTGCTTTATCTATAAAGCGGGGTGAAAGTATATTTCTGAGACAATATACTATATCACTAAACCTCCTAGAATTGGAGGCCTTACAATCAATTGAGGTCTCCAATTGGGATTTGGTCATCCAATTTTAACCGGGTCAACCATCTCTTCCGTTTATTTTTTATATACAATACACTATGCTTTCTAATTTTTAAATCTTCACAATTAATTGAGGCTTCAATTTAGAATTCTGTCACCTGATTTTGACCGGGTCAATAATTTCTCAAGGAGTTCTCCCATTAATTAATTTTAAGTCTATGTTTCCTAACTTTAAAACTCTTTCATTCGATTGAGGTATTCAATTTTGAATTTGGTTTACAATTTTGATCGGGACAATGATTTTTCAAATCAATCAATAGCAACCGACCTATAAAAATATATTAACCCCTAAAAGACTCCTATCACCACAAAAAATAAGCCACCATGTGATATTATAGCCGAATAAAATACACACAACCAACGATGAAAAAATAACCCCACATAAATATGGGTTAATTAGCGGATAACACATAATCACACCGCGAAAGGCCCACCAAATAACCGCATTATAAATAAACATAAAACACACTGTCTCCCCCACCGGCCAAACTAAATACTCCATCAATTTCAAAATATAAGGATTATTAGTTTTTTAGAAAGTCAAATTTTTGTAATTTTGACCAAGTTCAGAGCTAAAAATATCGAATTTCACAATATTAAACAAAAAATATGAAAATTCATTCCTACAAAAAATATGAATATTCATTTCCTGATGAATCTAATAACACCGGTTTGATATATTTCTCTACAAATTTGATCAGACTTAAAGAGATTTGACTTTTCAAAAAAATAATACACCATATATTTTGAAATAGAATGAGTAAAGAAATTTGAGAATCCCAATAAATTTAACGGCGCAGCAAAGCGCGTCCAATAGAAAGAAGAAAAGCAAGACCAGTGAACGGAGAAGAAACGCAGTAGAAGGCGAACGGCATATATGGCCCCCTTTGTTTGGGCTACAGATTCCTAAGAATCACTTTGCTATGGATTCCTGAGAATCAATTGTGGCTCTGGATTCCTGAGAATCAGAATCCGGCTGTTTGTTTACTCTGTTGTTTGTCAGCTTTAGGAGTTGTGGCTGTTATGAAATGTCAGTAACGCCCTCGACTGCTGACTATGCTGTTTATATGCAGATTAACTGCATGTTATCTGTTTTGACTCGATAAAGTGTGAATTAGCACAAAAACACAATATATAGAATATATTTTTGTTGAAATGTCAATCCAAAATATGCATATGAAACATAACGTCCTAAAAAACAATCAACCCTCGTAGTCCATACGAAATATATCATCCATATATGGGCCAACCATCATAGCCTTACATACGTGCACATATCATTCAAAATATGCACTAACCATAGTCTTACATACGTACACATATCATCCAAAATATTCACCATTCATCAAAGTCTCATCAAGTAATATGTGAAACTATACTTGATACGCCATCAATCCAGCAGCAATCGCCTCACGAGTTGGTTTCATGGTCGCATCATCACCAACCACAATGTTCGATACATGTCCTGTGGGTAGGGGATGTAAATTCCCTGGCATGTAGTTCTCATCATGATCACATTTGTCAAACTCCAAGTCTCTCAAATTGCTTTCTCTAATGCAATTATGAAGTGCCATGCATGCAATGATGATTCGAGCTTGCTTCTCAGGAGAGTAACTTGGCATATTTTGTAAAATACGCCATTTCATCTTCAAGACACCAAATGAACGCTCAATAACATTGCGTAGAGATGAATGTGCAAAGTTAAATGTTTCCTTCTTTCCATTTGGTGGGAGACCTTGACGAAATTTCAGTAGCAACACTATTCTTATGTGAGTTCATTGCCGCATCTTTACTAATCAAGTGGTCAACCATGCGCTTGAAGTCCCTTTGAACATGATTCTTTTTACTAGAGGTACCATCTATCTTCACTGGCCCTTTCTTTGCCTTCTTGGCTTGGGTAGGATGTAGTTCTTCCTCCTCTATTTCATCCTCTTCAAGATCAAGCACTTCATGCTCACAACCTGGCATCATAGAACTTTCTCCAGTAACATTGATATTCTCTCAATTGGAACAATCATATGGCACAACACAGGCATGCCCAGGAAATAAACGACATGAAGCAGACCAGGAAATAAACATACGGCACAACACAGAGGCTCTCTTTACCTTGTTCTGATGGGGATGGGGCAGCGGTGCAGCAGGAGCTTCGAAGGGGCAGCCGAGATGGCGCAGCTGGAGGCGGGGGCTGGAGGCTTGGGGGCGACGGGGCCGGAGCTTGGTGTACGGCGGAGGGGCGACGGGGCCGGAGCTGGAGGCAGGACGGCGGAGGGGCCGGCGACGGGGCGGGCGCAGCTGGAGGCTTGGGGGCGACGGGGCAGGCGCAGCTGGAGGCGGGGGGCGGGGGGGCGACGGGGCCGGAGCTTGGTGGACGGCGGAGGGGCCCGGATCCGCACGCCGGGGTGGCGACGGGGCCGGCGATGGCGGCGGCGGCGGCGACGGAAACCTAGAGAAAGCCTCGCGTGTGTTTCTGCCTATGTCCCAGAACGAACGAGAGCCTCTGTTTCGATGGAGAGATGGGTTTGGGCTGCGGTGGCATATCCATCGTAATAACGGTGAGAAGAATGCCTATATTTGGAATGGGGTAAGTGGCTTCCGGCTGCGAGTAGTGCATTTTTAGGAATCGATTCTGCGTAGCTGTGATACGAATCTGTTGTTTGTTTCAGAATCTGATTCTGGAGGAGCTAGAATCTGGGAATCACAAGCTAAAGCCCAAACAAAGGCCACCATAGCGCTCTCTCACACTTCTCCCGTGGTCGACGTTGCAGTCCACACGCGGCTGGGGTCCGCCGGTTCCACCACCTCATCTCCCTTACTCCCTCTGCCTCGTATCCCGTCGCCTTCCTCCACACCCCGCAGGCGCATTGCCAGCCGTCCGATCGCGCCCGGGCGGCGGTGGTTCCTTCTGCCCATGTTCCGCGGCCATGCGCCTCTCCACCGGCTACCCATCCTCCTCGCCGCCGCCGGCGGTGGCCGCCGCTCTCCACAGCACATCACCGTCGTGCCGTGCCGCCACTCATGTGAGCACCCTCTGATCTTGTCTTCCTTCTCTCATATCGCTGTTTGGTGGTACCACGCTGCTCACTGTTACATGGGCTGCTTGCGTTCGTGTTTTCCCGATTCCGAGCTCGCCCACATGTGTTTGAAGTAGAAGGATACCAGATTTGTTGTCGCTAATTCATGTTCTGCTAGTACTAGTACTTTTTTTTTTACTTTTCTGGAATTGGTTCGATTGTGATAAATGCAGTAAACTGTACCTGGCTGAACAAATCTTGATTGGAGAAGGGCCTATGAACTCAAAAATTGTACCGAACAGATGAAATATGTATGCAGAGGCAGGTCTGAGGTCAAATTTCATCAGTTATGATACTTCATCTTATATTAATAGCAGTGAATTTATCTGAAGAGTTGTACCTGTTTTTTTTTTCTTTCTGTAGTTCAGTGCCCTGCCCTTCATTTCTTCGATTTACAAAACAATTTTTTACGTGCTTAGTTTGAGGAAATAATATTCCTCAGATTGCTTCACTAGGTTGTGCACTGCCCATTTCCTTATCCTAATATCCTACTTATGCATTGTTTCCTGCAACTCTGTCAGGTTATGTTCAGGCAGAAGCTGAGTTTCATGGTGGCATTTCAGACTCAGCATCTGAAATATGCTCCTTGCTTGATCAAATCAGTCGTAAAAAGTATTAGATCAAATATAACTGATGGTGATAATGGAACGACTGAGCCAGCTAGAGAATTGCTGGAGCGGCTATTTGCGAAGACACAAAGTTTAGACACTGGTGCTTCTCATGATAGTGAACTGAGCGTGAGCATTGAGGTCCTGAAGTCTGAATTCGAGGGTGCCTTGTCTATCCTTAGAAAGAAAGAGAGGGATCTTCGCAACGCAGAGAAGAGGGTTTCTGATGATCGGATAAGGTTGAGCAAGATGAAGCAGGACCTATATCAGAGAGAGGAAGAGATCCGCAAAGCTTATGTAAGGCAACAAGGAATAGAGAAAGCACTGAAAAAGGCAAGTAGAGATCTGGCATTGCGAGTGAAGCAGATCAGTAATCTGAAGCTTCTGGTTGAGGGGCAAGACAGGACTATTGCCAGTTCACAAGCTTTGCTTTCTCAGAAGGTAATTGAAATGGAAAATCTCAAACGAGATATGTTCAAGAAGAACGAGGAAGCAGACCTGATGCATTCAGAGATCAAGTCCAAAGAACAGCTGCTTCTTACAGCTAATCAAGCTGTTGTGCAGCAAGAAGCAACAGTTAGGGAGCTGCAGAGTGAAATTAAAAGAAAGACAATCGATATCGCCAGATCAAATGAATTGAGGAAAACTAATGAAAAAAAACTGAAAGTTGCTGAACAGGAACTTCAGAAGCAGAATTTAGGATGGTTAGCAGCACAACAAGAGTTAAAGGAACTTGCACAACTGGCGTCCAATGATACAGATGATATCAAGGGTATTATCACTGACTTCAAACGTGTGAGGTCTCTGCTAGATGTTGTACGCTCTGAATTAATCTCTTCAAAAGATGCTTTTGCTTCCTCTCGCAGACAAATAGAAGGTCAAGCGGTGCAGTTGCAGGAACAAGTACAGGAACTCGAGGACCAAAGGGTATTACTGATGTCTTACACCCATGATTTGGAGGCTGCTCAACTGGAGATTCAAGGGAAGACACAGGAGCTCAATTACGCACAGTCTCGTTGTCATGAACTTGAATCGCAGTTACTTCAGGAAATGGAGAAGGTCGAGTCTCTAGAAGCTGAATTAACCAACGAAAGACAGAGCTTAGAACATAGAACTGAAGAAGTAGACTTTCTTCAGAAGGAGCTTGTACAGAAAGAAAATGAGTGCACCAAATCACAAGAACTTGTTAAAGTAAAAGAGTTTGAGCTGTTAGAAGCCAGAGATGAAGTCCAAGATATGAAGTTAAAGGTAGAGTCTATTCAATTGGCTGTTCAAGAAAAGGATTCAGAGCTTTCTGATACACAGAGCAGACTAACTGAAGTCAGCAGTGAAGTTGTTAAGCTTCAGCAGTTGCTAAATAGCAAGGAGGATCAATTGGTTCAGGCTAGAACTGAATTGCATGATAAAGAACAACATATAGAAACACTGGAGAGTGAATTGGATAGCATACGACTCAGATGCTCACAAGCTGAATCTGTGGTTCAAAGGATGGCTGAGCTCACTGGCGATCTTGCTAGTTCCGTAAAAACTGGAGAAATGGACATCTATACATTACTGGATGATGAAATTTCAAGCACAGGTACAGCCCTCGAGTCCAATTTGCATAAGCATAATCAACTGGAGGCTGACATAGAGATGTTAAGAGAATGCTTGCGGAATAAGGATACGGACTTGAGAGCTGCCCATGAAGCACTTGATGCCAAAGATCAAGAGCTGAAGGCAGTACTTAAAAAGTGGGATGTGAAAGAGAGAGAACTACATGAGTTGGAGGAGTTACCGGATCCCAGTTCCACAAATGAACCTGCTGGTTTTTCCAATGAGACAACAGAGGGCGGCATTGTAGGAGAGATGGAGCTCCAAGGGCTTCAAATTGAAGCTGCGGAGGTGGAAGCACTTGCTGCTACGACTGCATTGAGGAAGCTTGCGGATATGACTAAGGATTTCTTCAAACACGACAAACCTGATTCTGGTATTGACTTGGTTGCATCAGAGAGTCATAAAATCAGTAAATGTGATTCTAAAATGGAAGTACACAAGAAGACGGATGTGATCCTTGAAGCTGAAAAAGAAATAGTTAGGCTCTTCTCATTGACAAAACAGATTGTCACTGATGACATAATAAACGATGTCGAGGAACGATAGCTTCAAACTAAAGCATGTAGTCTTCCGATTCTATCAAGATAGATCTTCCAAGGTAGCTTCAGAGTAGAGATATACCAGATAGATCTTTCGAACATTTATGGATAGTGATGTCGCCCAGAAAGATAAGATCTTCTCTGGTTGATTTTTTTTTCGAGAGTACTTCTCTGGTTGATTTGACAACTGCCATTTTTGAAAAAGGGTAACATGTTGAGCAGAAGCTTGTCATCTGATCCTTTGTGCTCCTTTTGTACTGTACCTCAAACTATTACTCGTATCTTTGTTCAATAATATGTACCCCCTAAATATACGGGGGGCGTTACTGGTATGGCAATTGGTGATGGTTTTCGTCCTGCCAAAACTACTATCGAGATTGTGGTGAATATTTCCATGTGCAGAAACAGTTGGTGCAACGATATTGCAGCAAGGTTGTTGTTAGTTGTTTTACTGTATCATTGCAAATTCAAATAATTTCAAATCCAAAAGCTAATAAAGTAGATGACTGTCAAGTATTCTCTCTTCTTTCTTCAAAAAAGTCAAATACTTGTCTTTCCACTTGCTTTCAAAAATTCTGTAGTTCAAAATTACACTGTTAGGAGGGGTGAGCATCAAACGTGAAAGCTAAGAAACTTGAGGCTTAGAGTTCAGCTCTGAAACATCGAACCAAATATTTAAATCCATGCTGAAGAAACCAGGTCTTGATCTTTCTAGCAAGCATATAACTGGTTAAACAAGAAAAGCTCTTCTCCTCCCGTCGGCGCCGCCGCCGGTCCGCCCCATCTCCGATGGCCTCTAGGCCATGGTGGTGCGGAGGATCTCGGCCCCCCGCCGGCGGGAGGGACCCCGTTCTCGTTCTTGTTAGATTCAGCATGTTGGTTGGGGCTGTGTGGCGGCGGCGATATCCCATAGTAGGAATAATGTCTCCCACGTTCTATCCCCGTCCCGATGGTGTGTCTAGCATCATCGGAGGGCGTGTGGAGGTTTGTCTCCGTCGGATCTCGCGGGATTCGGTCGGTGCTGGTCTTCGGTGGATCTGTTTGGATCCGGTCTTCGTTCGCCTTTGTTTGGGTGTTTACAGGTTTGATTCTTCTGATCTACGACTTTCTTCATCGGCGATGGTTGCTACTCTGGTGCGCTGGTCCTATGGGGCCTTAGCACGACGACTTCCCGACTGTCTACTACAACAAGGTTTGCCCGGCTCCGGTGAGGGAGGGGCGATGACGGCGGCGCGCCTTCGGCTCGCTCCAGTGCTTGTAGTCGTCGCTAGGTGGTCCACGGACATGGTTGTAATTTTTATTACCTCTGTTGTTCTTTGTACTGCCATGATTGAAGATGAATAGATTGGAAGTTTCTCGCAAAAAAAAAACAAGGTATATGCCGTCATCTCTTCGAAGACTGTTGATATTGATAAATGTGATTCAAAAATGGAAGTAGACACGGAAGACATTGATAAATGTGATTTAAAAATGGAACTAGACACGAAAGACGTTGACTAGATGCTGATGTCCACTGGCAAAAATACCCCCACCACCCTGACAAGGACGAAGGCAGCGACATTAGGGTTGATAGAAACCACCGAGGGCTCATTTGGTTATTGGGGTGGAAAACCCTGGGAAGTAAGCCCCCCGAGGGGGATTTCCTTGCTCATATGGGATCCCCCTCCCGCCATGTGAAAATACCCCCGTTGCCATTTTGTGTTGGAAATATGCCCTATACGCAATAATAAATTGGTTATTATCATATTTTCTTGTTCACGATAAGTGTTTGTTATTGATGTTAGAATTGCATAGACCGGAAACTTAAATACATGTGTGGACACATAAACAACACCGTGTCCCTAGTGAGCCTCTACTAGACTAGCTCATTGATCAAAGATGGTTAAGGTTCCCTAACCATAGACATGAGTTGTCATTTGATAACGGGATCACATCATTAGGAGAATGATGTGATGGACAAGACCCAACCGTAAGCTTAGCATATGATCGTGCCATTAAAGTTTAATTGCTATAGTTTTGTTCATGTCAAGTATCTGTTTCTTAGACCATGAGATCATGCAACTCCCTGACACCGAAGGAATACCTTGTGAGCTATCAAATATCACTTCGTAACTGGGTGATCATAAAGGTGCTATTCATGCATCTCCGAAGGTGTCTGTTGGGTTGGCATGGATCGAGACCGAGATTTGTCACTGCATGTGATGGAGAGATATCTCTGGCCCCCCCTCGGTAATACAACATCACAAGAATCTTGCAATCATATGACTAATGAGTTTAGTCACAGGATCTTGTATTACGAAATGAGTAAAGAGACTTGCCGGTGTTAGAGCATATTTCTCCATGTGTGGTTTTGGTAATTGTTGACAATCCCTATGGACTAATGGTTACTTTGATTTTTTACTTCAAGGATTTGTCCATAGGCATTGCTTGAAGTCCATTTGTTGGTTTCAAGGAGTTTATGTGATGACCAAGGCGGTATTCAAGGATTTATCCCAAGATTTGTCATGTGAGAGTTGAGCCTAAGTCAAGCATGTCTTGAAGAAGAAGATTGTGTGAACATTCATGTTTACCTTCAAGACATCATCTTTATGAAGAGAAGATAAGATTCAAGGTTGATCAAGACTATGGCAAAGAGTGATTCAAGTTGATCAACACACACAAAGCGTAGAAGATGTACCAAGTGGGATTAAGTGATCTCATGGTATGGTAAGTATTGTCCATTACGCTTTGTGTACTAACCCATGATCTTTGTGAGTGTTCCTTGTGGGGTTAGGTATTTTTCCATGGCCTTGCATCAAGAGGAAGATCCCACACAACCCATGGAGGATGACATTAAGTGGTGATCGTCATCAAGGTTGCGGTGTGTAAGTTCAAGTTAAGCATCACGAAGAGATCACATGCTTGAAGCTTGATGTCCACTATGGTGATGATGGACATTTGAAGGTGTGATGAAAAGAGGCTCACCCATAGTGGAGTTTGGGAGAGCAATCTACTAGTCTTCATCGAGCTGGCGCAATCAAGAAAGGTGGTCCATCTTGAGGAGGACAAGATTGTAATCATCTAGCTCAAGTGGACAATGCGCAAGGCAAAGGTTTGTCCTTGATAGGTTTTTCTATTTTACCGGTCTCATGGTGGTAGTTGGGAGACCGATCGATAGTCGTACTATCAAGGGGGGCTCTCGAGTGAGTAGCTTCATCATATTGTTCGTTGAGAACTCAAACCATTGCATTCTTGGCATCATCATCTTTCTTGGTTCTTGTTTGGATTTTCGCTATGTGAGTTTTGGAGCTTATGGTCTTCATCGTGTTAAGCTCAAGTTCATCGAAAACGGATTTGGTATGCATCATCTTTGTGTTTTCGGTGTTGGAGATTTTGCCGGATCATATTTGGGA
This sequence comes from Elymus sibiricus, assembly GCA_039707655.1. Lineage (NCBI taxonomy): Eukaryota > Viridiplantae > Streptophyta > Magnoliopsida > Poales > Poaceae > Elymus > Elymus sibiricus. The sequence goes on along the minus strand of CM077669.1, from coordinate 186,721,154 downwards.
AGGTCATCTTCCTTATCCTATTGGCATTTATTCTCCATTGCTTGTTCTTATATGTCTCCAACGTATCGATTAGGAATTGAGCTTGGGGATGCTGATACGTCTCCAACGTATCGATAATTTATGAAGTATTCATGCCATATTTGCCTATGTTTACAATACTTTTATATGGTTTTGATGCACTTTATATGATTTATTTAGAATTAACCCGGGCTGACGCTGTTTTCAGCAGAATTACCGTGGTGTTGTTTTGTGCAGAAAATAAAAGTTCTCGGAATCGCCCGAATTTTTTTTATGATTTTTTATCGAGAAAATAAGAAATACCGGAGTGTGACGCCCCCATTTTGATCGTACGCTAATCATACATGCAAATGCGTACGACCAAGATTACGGACTCGCTGGAAGATATCACAACACAACTCTAGACACAAATTAAAGGCATACAAGCTTCATATTACAAGACAGGGGTCTCGATGTTGGGGAACGTTGCATGGGAAACAAAAAATTTCCTACGCACACGCAAGATCTATCCATGGTGATGAGCATCTACGAGAGGAAGAGTGGATCTACATACCCTTGTAGATCGCTAAGCGGAAGCGTTAAAAAACGCGGTTGATGTAGTCAAACGTCTTCGCGATCCAAATCGCTAGCCGTCCCGCGATCCGATCATGATTCGTCCCGCGATCCAATCACGAACCGTCCCGCGATCCAATCACGGTCCTTCCGATCTAGCGCCGAACGGACGGCACCTCCGCGTTCAGCACACGTACAGCTCGATGACGATCTCCGCCTTCTTGATCCAGCAAGAGGGAGCAGAGAGGTAGACGAGTTCTCCGGCAGCACAACGGCGTGGTGGCGGTGGTGGTGGTGCTATCCCGGCAGGGCTACGCCTAGCGCTACCGAAACCGCGAACGGAGGAGAAAACGATCTATGGAGAGAGAGGGGCGCCAAGGGCTTCGTGTGTGCTCTTGGGCCCCCCCTCCACTCTATATATAGGTGGAGGGGCGTGGAGATCAGCCGCTCCAAGCCCTAGGGCGCAGCCAAGGGGGAGGAGTTGGACTCCTAGTCCAATTCCCTCCCTTTCCATAAACAGGTGGACTTTCCACCTCTCCCAAGCCACATGGGCCTTGAGGGACTTGTGCGCCTGGCCCAATAAGGCCAGGGCACCTCCCCTCATCCCATGCAAACCCTTGGGACATGGTGGAACCCTTGGTGGACTTTCGTACTCCTCCGGAAGTTTCTGGAACCTTCTAGAAGCTTCCCGGTACAATACCGGAAGAACCCGCAACTTTTCCGGTCGCCAAAATATGACTTCCCATATATAAATCTTTACCTCCGGACCATTCCGAAGCTCCTCGTGACGTCCGGGATCTCATCCGGGACTCCGAACAACCTTCGGTCACCAATCATACATAACTCAATAATACCGAAACGTCACCGAACGTTAAGTGTGCAGACCCTGCGGGTTCGAGAACTATGTAGACATGACCGAGACAACTCTACGGTCAATAACCAATAGCGGGACCTGGATGCCCATATTGGTTCCTACATATTCTATGAAGATATTTATCGGTCGAACCACGATGTCAAGGATTCAGACAATCCCGTATGCAGTTCCCTTTGTCCATCGGCATGTTACTTGCCCGAGATTCGATCGTCGGTATCTCCATACCTAGTTCAATCTCGTTACCGGCAAGTCTCTTTACTCATTCCGTAACACAAGATCCCGTGACTAACTCCTTAGTCACATTGCTTGCAAGCTTATCGTGATGCTGTGTTACCGAGTGGGCCCAGAGATACCTCTCCGTCATACGGAGTGACAAATCCCAGTCTTGATCCATGCCCACTTAGCAGACACCCTCGGAGATACCTGTAGAGCATCTTTATAGTCACCCAGTTACGTTGTGACGTTTGATACACACAAGGTACTCCTCCGGTGTCAGTGAGTTGCATGATCTCATGGTCATAGGAACAGATACTTGACATGCAGAAAACTATAGCAATAAACTGACACGATCATATGCTGTGTTCATAGTTTGGGTCTTGTCCATCACATCATTCTCCCAATGATGTGATCCTGTTATCAAATGACATCTCATGTCTATGGCTAGGAAACCTTGACCATCTTTGATCAACAAGCTAGTCTACTAGAGGTATACTAGGGACACAGTGTTGTCTATGTACCCACACATGTATTTGAGTTTCCAATCAATACAATTATAGCATGGATAATAAACGATTATCATGAACAAGGAAATATAATAATAACCAATTTATTATTGCCTCTAGGGCATATTTCCAACAGTCTCCCACTTGCACTAGAGTCAATAATCTAGTTCACATCACCATGTGATTTACATTGTTACGAATCTAACACCCAATGAGTTCTGGGATTCGATCATGCTTTGCATGTGAGAGCGGTCTTTAGTCAATGGTCTGCAACAATCAGATCCGTGTGTTCTTTGCAAATCTATATGTCATACTGCAGATGCTACCACGCTCCACTTGGAACTATTCCAAATGGCTGCCCCACTATATGTATCCGGATTGCTACTCAGAGTCACCCGGATTGGTGTCAAAGCTTGCATCGACGTAACCCTTTACGACGAACTCTTTATCACCTCCATAATCGAGAAACATTTCCTTAGTCCTGCAGTTACTAAGGATAATTTTGACCGCTGTCCAGTGGTCCACTCCTGGATCACTCTTGTACCCCTTGACAGAATCATGGCAAGGCACACACTAGGTGCGGTACACAGCATGGCATACTATACAGATCCTATGGATAAGGCATAGGGGACGACCTTCGTCCTTTCTCTTTCTTCTGCCGTGGTCGAGCTTTGAGTCTCACTCAACTTCACACCTTACAAATCAGGCTAGAACTCCTTCTTGGACTGATCCATTTTGAACTCATTCAAAATCTTGTCAAGGCATGCACTCATTGAAAGTCTTATCAGGCGTTTTGATCTATCTCTATAGATCTTGATGCCCAATATTTAAGTAACCTTTTATCCAGGTCTTCCTTTGAAAAACACCTTTCAAACAACCTTTTATGCCTTTCAGAAATTTCTACATCATTCCCGATCAACAATATGTCATCCACATATACTTATCAAAAATTCTATAGTGCTCCCACTCACTTTCTTGTAAATACAAGTTTCTTATAAACTTTGTATAGACCCAAAAACTTTGATCACCTCATCAAAGCGTATATTCCAACTCCGAGATGCTTGCTCCAGTCCATAGAAGGATCGCTGGAGCTTGCATACATTTTAGCATCCTTAGGACTGACAAAACCTTTTGGTTGTATCACATACAACCTTTCCTCATGGAAACCATTCAGGAAACTCTGTTTTGACATCCATCTGCCAGATTTCATAATCAAAAAATGCAGCAACTCCTTGAACTTTAGCATCGCCACGAGTGAGAAAGTCTCATCGTAGTCAACTCCTTGAACTTTGTCGGAAACTTCTTTGCGACAAGTCGAGCTTTATAAATGGTGACATTTACCATCAGCGTATGTCTTCTTCTTAAAGTTCCATTTATACTCAACGGCCTGCCGTTTAACGGGCAAGTCTACCAAAGTCCATACTTGGTTTTCATACATGGATCCTTTCTCGGATTTCATGGCTCCTAGCCATTTGTTTGAATCCGGGCCCACCATCACTTCTTCATAGTCTGTAGGCTCATCGTTGTCTAAGAACATGATTTCCAAGACAGGATTGCCGTACCAGACAGGGCAGTATGTGTCCTTGTCGACCTACGAGGTTTGGTAGTAACTTGATCCGAAGTTTCATGATCATCATCATTAGCTTCATCTTCACTTGGTGTAGACGTCGCAGAAACATCTTTCTGCGTTGTGCTACTATCCAACTGAAGTGACGGTTCAACAACCGCACCAAGTTCTACTTTCCTCCCACTCAATTCTTTCGAGAGAAACTTTTTCTCGAGAAAGGATCCGTTTTTAGCAACAAACACTTTGCCCTTGGATCTGAGATAGAAGGTATACCCAACTGTTTCCTTAGGGTATCCTATGAAGATGCACTTTTTCCGCTTTGGGTTCGAGCTTATCAGACATAAGCGTCGCATTCCCAAACTCTGAGAAATGACAGCTTAGGTTTCTGCCAAACCAAAATTCATACGGTGTCATCTCAACGGACTTAGATGGTGCCCTAATTTAAAGTGAATGTAGTTGTCTCTAATGCATAACCCCAAAACGATAGTGGCAAAATGATAAGAGACATCATAGTACGCACCATATCCAATAGAGCACGACTACGACGTCCGGACACACCATCATAATATGGTGTTGCAGGTGGCGTAAGTTGTGAAACAATTTCCACATTGTCTTAAGTTGCATACCAAACTCGCAACTCAGATATTTACCTCCACGATCATATCGTAGACATTTTATCTTCTCGTCACGATGATCTCAAACTTCACTCCAAATTTGTTTGAACTTTTCAAACATTTCAGACTTGTGTTTCATTAAGTAAATATCCCCATATCTACTCAAATCATCAGTGAAGGTAAGAAAATAGCGATATCCACCGCACGCTTCAACATTCATTAGACCGCATACATCAACATGTATCATTTCCAATAAGTCACTTGCCCGCTCCATCAAGTCGGAAAGCGGGGTTTTAGTCATCTTGCCCATGAGGCACGGTCCGCATGTCTCAACCGATTCGAAATCGAGTGAGTCCAAAGATCCATCAGCATGGAGCTTCTGCACGCGTTTTACACCAATATGACCTTTAGCGGCAGTGCCACAAGTATGTGGTACTATCATTAATAACTTTGCATCTTTTGGCATCAATATTATGAACATGTGTAACACTACGATCGAGATTCAATGAACCATTCACATTGGGTGCATGACCATTGAAGGTATTATTCATGTAAACAGAATAACCATTATTCTCTAACTTAAATGAATAACCGTATTGCAATAGACACGATCCAATCACGTTTATGCTCAATGCAAACACCAAATAACATTTATTTAGATTCATCACTAATCCCGAAGGTAGAGAGAGCGTGCGATGGTGATCACATCAACCTTGGAAACACTTCCAACACACATCGTCACCTCACCCTTAGCTACTCTCCGTTTATTCCGCAACTTTTATTTTGAGTTACCAACGTTTAGCAACTGAACCGGTATCTAATACCCAGGTGCTACTAGGAGTACTAGTAAGGTACACATGAATAAAATGTATATCAAATATACTTCTGTTGACGTTGCTAGCCTTCTTATCTACCAAGTATCTAGGGTTGTTCCGCTTCAGCGACCGTTCTCCTCATAATAGAAGCACTTACTCTCGGGTTTGGGTTCAACCTTGGGTTTATTCACTGGAGCAGCAACTGACTTGCCATCCATGAAGTTTCCCTCCTTGCCCTTGCCCTTCTCGAAAGTAGTGGTTTCACTAACCATCAACACCTGATGCTCCTTCTTGATTTCTACCTTCGCGGTGTCAAACATCGTGAACAGCTCAGGGATCATTATTTCCATCCCTGGCCTTTTATAGTTCATCACGAAGCTCTAGTAGCTTAGTGACAGTGACTTGGAGAACTATATCAATCACTATCTTATCTGGAAGATCAACTCCCACTCGATTCAAGCGATTGTAGCACCCAGACAATCTGAGCACATGCTCAACGATTGAGCTATTCTCCTTCATCTTGCAGGCAAAGAATCTTGTTGGAGGTCTCATACCTCTCAACACGGGCACGAGCCTGATATCCCAATTTCAGCTCTTAGAACATCTCATATGTTCCGTGACGTTCAAAACGTTTTGGTGCCTCAATTCTAAGCCGTAATGCATGACGCACTGAACTATCAAGTAGTCATCAGAACGTGCCTGTCAGATGTTCACAACATCTACAGACGACGCTAGAGGGGGTGGCGCACCGAGCGGTGCATTAAGGACATAAGCCTTCTGTGCAGCAATGAGGACAATCCTCAGATCACGGACCCAGTCCGCATTATTGCTACCATCATCTTTCAACTCTATTTCTCTAGGAACATATAAAAAATTCAAGGGAGCTACAGAGTGAGCTAGTAATCTACAACATAATTAGCAAAGACATTTTGACTATGTTCATGATAATGAGTTTCGTTAATCATATTACTTAAAAACTCCCACTCAAATTGACATCCCTCCGGTCATTCGAGTGTCACATGATCCAAATTCACCGACTCAAGTCCGATCATCACGTGAGTTGAGATGGCTTCAGTGGTGAACATCTTCATGTTGATCATATCTACTATATGACTCATGTTCGACCTTTCGGTCTCTTGTGTTCCGAGGCCATGTCTGTACATGCTAGGCTCGTCAAGTTTAACCCGAGTGTTCCGCACGTGCAACACTAGCTTGCACCCATTGTATGCGAACGTAGAGTCTATCACACCCGATCATCACGTGGTGTCTCGAAACGACGAACTTTCGCAACGGTGCACACTCGGGGAGAACACAATTTTATCTTGAAATTTAAGTGAGGGATCACCTAATAATGCTACCGTCGTCCTAAGCAAAATAAGATGCATAAAAGGATTAACATCACATGCAAATCATAACTGACATGATATGGCAATGAACTTGTGCTTTTGATCTCCATCTCCAAAGCACTGGCATGATCTCCATCGTCACCAGCATGACACCATGATCTCCATCATCTTGATCTCCATCAACGTGTCGCCATGAAGTTGTCGCACCGACTGTTGCTTCCACGACTATTGCTAACTCATAGCGATAAAGTAAAGCAAGACGGCGAAAATAATTAAAGACAACCCTATGGCTCCTGCCGGTTGCCGTACTCATCGACATGCAAGTCGTGATATTCTATACAATATATGATCATCTCATACATCACATATATCTCATCATGTAATTGGCCATATCACATCACAACATACCCTGCAAAAACAAGTTAGACGTCCTCTAATTGTTGTTGCATGTTTTACGTGGCTGTTACGGGTATCTAGCAAGAACTATTCTTACCTACGCAAAAACCACAACGGTGATACAAAAATTGCTATTCAACCTTCTCAAGGACCGCCTTTGTCAAATCCGATCCGACTAAAGTAGGAGAGACAGACACCCGCCAGCCATCTTTATGCAACGAAGTTACATGTCAGTTGATGGAACCGGTCTCTCGTAAGCGTACGAGTAAGGTTGGTCCGGGCCGCTTCATCCCACAATACCGCCGAATCAAGAAAAGACCAAGGGAGGAAGCAATCTAAATATCAACGTCCACAAACTCCTTTGTGTTCTAATCATGATCTCATCTACACATAGACCTAGCTCATGATGCCACTGTTGGGGAACGTTGCATGGGAAACAAAAAATTTCCTACGCACACGCAAGATCTATCCATGGTGATGAGCATCTACGAGAGGGAGAGTGGATCTACATACCCTTGTAGATCGCTAAGCGGAAGCGTTAAAAAACATGGTTGATGTAGTCGAACGTCTTCGCGATCCAAATCGCTAGCCGTCCCACGATCCGATCACGATCCGTCCCGCGATCCAATCATGAACCGTCCCGCGATCCAATCACGGTCCTTCCGATCTAGCACCGAACGGACGGCACCTCCGCGTTCAGCACACGTACAGCTCGATGACGATCTCCGCCTTCTTGATCCAGCAAGAGGGAGCGGAGAGGTAGATGAGTTCTCCGGCAGCACAACGGCGTGGTGGCAGTGGTGGTGGTGCTATCCCGGCAGGGCTACGCCTAGCGCTACCGAAACCGCGAACGGAGGAGAAAACGATCTAGGGAGAGAGAGGGTCGCCAAGGGCTTCGTGTGTGCTCTTGGGGCGCCCCCTCCCCTCTATATATAGGTGGAGGGGCATGGAGATCAGCCCCTCCAAGCCCTAGGGCGCAGCCAAGGGGGAGGAGTTGGACTCCTAGTCCAATTCCCTACCTTTCCATAAATAGGTGGACTTTCCACCTCTCCCAAGCCACATGGGCCTTGAAGGACTTGTGCGCCTGGCCCAATAAGGCAAGGGCGCCTCCCCTCAGCCTATGCAAACCCTTGGGACGTGGTGGAACCCTTGGTGGACTTTCGGACTCCTCCGAAAGTTTCCGGAACCTTCTAGAAGCTTCCCGGTACAATACCGGAAAAACCCGAAACTTTTCCGGTAGCCAAAATATGACTTCCCATATATAAATATTTACCTCCGGACCATTCTGGAGCTCCTCGTGACGTCCGGGATCTCATCCGGGACTCCGAACAACCTTCGGTCACCCATCATGCATAACTCAATAATACCAAAACGTCACCGAACGTTAAGTGTGCAGACCCTGCGGGTTCGAGAACTATGTAGACATGACCGAGACAACTCTACGGTCAATAACCAATAGCGGGACCTGGATGGCCATATTGGTTCCTACATATTCTACGAAGATCTTTATCGGTCGAACCACGATGTCAAGGATTCAGACAATCCCGTATGCAGTTCCCTTTGTCCATCGGTATGTTACTTGCCCGAGATTCGATCGTCGGTATCTCCATACCTAGTTCAATCTCGTTACCGGCAAGTCTCTTTACTCGTTTCGTAAAACAAGATCCTGTGACTAACTCCTTAGTCACATTGCTTGCAAGCTTCTTGTTATGCTGTGTTACCGAGTGGGCCCAGAGATACCTCTCCGTCATTACGGAGTGTCAAATCCCAGTCTTGATCCATGCCCACTTAGCAGACACCCTCGGAGATACCTATAGAGCATCTTTATAGTCACCCAGTTATGTTGTGACGTTTGATACACACAAGGTACTCCTCCTGTGTCAGTGAGTTGCATGATCTCATGGTCATAGGAACAGATACTTGACATGCAGAAAACTATAGCAATAAACTGACACGATCATATGCTATGTTCATAGTTTGGGTCTTGTCCATCACATCATTCTCCCAATGATGTGATCCTGTTATCAAATAACATCTCATGTCTATGGCTAGGAAACCTTGACCATCTTTGATCAACAAGCTAGTCTACTAGAGGCATACTAGGGACACAGTGTTGTCTATGTACCCACACATGTATTTGAGTTTCCAATCAATACAATTATAGCATGGATAATAAACAATTATCATGAACAAGGAAATATAATAATAACCAATTTATTATTGCCTCTAGGGCATATTTCCAACACTCGAGGGCTCGAATACATAAGCTCAAATTCAAACGAGTCAGCGGAAGCAAATATTATCCGAGTACAAACATAAGTTAAGCAAGTTTTGCCTTAAGAAGGCTAGCACAAACATAAGCAGCGGATCGAAAGAGGCAAGGCCTCCTGCCTGGGAGCCATCCTAACTACTCTTGAGCGTCGGCACTCTCCACGTAGTAGTTAGCTCCAGCAATGGTGTAGTAGTCGTCTACGGTGTAGTCCATATCCTGGGCTCCGTCATCTGAACACAGTAATCGTATCGAGGGGGAAAGAGGAGGTAAAGCAGCGGTGAGTACTCATCCAAAGTACTCACAAGACTTATATCGAAACTATGCTAGAATATGCATCAGTATCAAAGGAATGGGGTTATGTCTTTGGACTGACTACAGAAAAGCAAGAATAAGGGGAAGACCTAGTCCTATCGAAGACTAGCATCTTCAACATCTTGCAGCATTAGAAGAGAGTAGATTGGTAACTCATATGTAACAATATTATTGTAGCAATTTTATTAAGTAACCACGCCCAGGGATTCTTCCTCGACTCCCTGCGAGAAAGCAATCTCCGAGCCAACATTCATTTCAATTTTAAGTCACAATTCTAGTTGTATTAGATCGGGATACAACTCCATGTCGTCCTGTTACCGTGGACACGGCTATTCGAATAGTTAATTTCATCCCTGTAGGGGTGCACCACATTTTCCAACACGCTTGATAACCTCTAGCCGGACACACTTTCCTGGGTCATGCCCGGCCTCGGGAAATCAACACGTCGTCGCCCTACCTAGGCTCAACAAAGAGACCAGCCCGCCGGTCTAATCCTAAGCGCTCAGGGGTCATGGGCCCACTCGCCCTTTGCACTCCTGCACGATGCGTGGGCGGCCGAGATCAGTCCTAGCACCTCTAATACAAGATCAATGCCGTCGCGGACCACTCGGGCACGCGCCGCTCCATTGCTGGCGTCCGAAGAGCTTCGGCTGATACAACGACGCCGAGTACCCATAACTTCTCCCACGTGAAGGTTAGTGCGAAAAGGTCAAACGACCAACTCAGATAAAATACCCAACCCATTAGCATTTTGCTAATTGCGATGACGAACCCGATACACGATATATGGTCCCGTCGCCTCGTCTTGAGGACTTGTGGCAAGGGCCAAGAATGCCCGGCCACGCCCTGTCGTATTACACCAACAACCTCCAGGTCATCCTGACCTCAACATGTAACAGCAGTAAAGTTAAAGTAACCGTGTTTCCAAACATCAAGGGTAAACCCGAGGAATCATCCTCGGAGGATCCCACCCGATGTAACCGTCAAGGTGACCAGAGAGGATTCACTCTTGATGGTCTACGCTTGAGGGGTTGCACGACAGATTCGTTGTCGGGAGTGGTGAAGGAGGAATCACCCTCGATAACCATGACCGACTAGCTACACTACAGAGTTAGCATCATGAGTACTTTACGAGGTGTCACCCTCGGTACTCAATAGTAGCTCTGCAAAGTCGTACAACTAAGGGGGGTGTGCGGTGAATGTGACGGGTCATGGCTTGTCGATCAGTTGATCAATTCTTCAAGTCGTCGATGATGAAGCATGGGCAACTGGGACTAAGGGTCATAGGGGATCACTAATCAACCTATGCTAAGCAGTTGATATAACAACAGGTACAGTAGTAATGTATCAAAAATAGGCTATGCATCAGAATAGGAGCTAACTACAAGAGTAGCAAAATCTAATGCAAGCATGAGAGAGAAAGAATTTGCGATATCGGTATCATCAAGGGGGTTGCTTGCCTTGCTGCTCTGCTGCGAAGGCCTGATCGTCAGTGGCGTAGTCGTACCTGGCAGCAGCGTCAGTCTCGGTGTCTACCGATAAGAAGAGGGGGGAGAAACAATAAATATAAGGCAGACAAATGCATCACGATGCATGACATGGCAATATGCAGTGCTAGGCATGAGCTAACGCAGTACTACACGTCATAGACGGAGCGGGAAAATACCGGACAATATTTCCCGGGTCTCGGGCTACTACCGGACAGACGAATCCGATGGAAAAGTTCCATGTTCATGATGTTAGGAGCATGTGGCAGATGAACGGACAACGTATTCGGATCCGTGGGATTTTTCTGAGCAACTTTCATATATAAAACTTTTTCATCTGAGTTACAGATTATTTTATATCAATCTTTAAAGTTTTATTAATTTTCTGAAATTAACAGATTTGTTTTAATTCAAAAAAGCATTTATGAGGTCAGCATGGCATCATGCTGATGTCAGCAGTCAACGGTGGGGCTGACTGGTCAAACCTGCCAGTGGGCCCCATCTGTCATAGACTCAGAGCCTAAATCAGAGTTTAATTAATTTAAAATTCAATTATTTAACAAAGGGCCCACATGTCATACTCTGTTTGTTAAACAACGAGATTAATTAGTCTAATTAGGTGGGTGGGTCTCAGTGTCAGTGACTGTGGGTGTTTAATTAGATATTAATCTAATTACTACAGTAAATGGGGCCCGGTGTTAGTGGCTGATTAGTGGCTGGATTAAGAGCTAATGGCGGGGGCCCCACCTGTCGGTGACCCACCGCTGTGTTGAACGCGGCGGCGCGCCGGCGACACTCCGGTGAGCACCTGAGACGGTGGCGGCGCTCGGAAACAGCGCACAGGCCAACATTTGGCGCGCCGCGCCCATCTACGGGACGGGGGAGCTCGCGCGCATCGTCCTAGCCTAACGGCGGCGGCGGGGGAGGTCGGGAGCGACAACGGCGACGGTAAGCGCGGCGGCCAAAGCTCGGGTCGGCACGGGCGGGCGTGGGTAAGCGCAAGGAGGCGAGCGCGGAGCGGCTGCGGGTTGCGGGCGAGGCGCACGGGTGAGGAGAGGCAGCAGCGGGTGTGAGGGCGGCCGGAGGGGCGCCGTAGCAGCACCGGCGATGCAGGGGGGCTGGGGCATCATGGCTTGGGGCGGCCGGTGAGGAGGAGGCGGGGAAGAACGGCGGCGACGGTGCGGGGTGGACCGGCGATGGGGACGACCGGTGCGTCGCGGCGGCATCGGGCGTTCCCCGGGCGGCGCCCAGATCGGGAGGGAGGAGCAGGGGGCACGCGAGGAGGGGGGCTAGGGTTCCAGAGGGGAGGGAGGAGCAGGGGGTGCACGAGGAAGGGGGGCTAGGGTTCCAAAGGGGAGAGAGGGGTGGTCGCCGGCTTTATAGGTGCGACGGCTCGCCGGATGGATGCCACGACGATGGCCGAGGCCGTGGCGGCCATCGGCCATAGCCACGCCTCGCGTGAACAAGGGAGAGGGGGAGCGAGCGATTGTGGGCCGACCTGTTGGCGGCCCAGGGGACAGGGGGGTTTCCCTTTTTAAATTTAAAACTTTCTTTTAAAAAAAATTTGTTTTATTTAATTTTAGTAACAAATACTTTTAGTAAAATATGGCACAAGGTCCATTATCCTCAATGCAATTTATGGCACTGTCAGAAAAAGTTTGAGGACCTTTTGAAAATATTTGAAATCTGCCAAAATCAAAAGGCATCTAAATAATAGTTTTGGCCTCTGTTTTAATTAATTTGAGGCATCAAAACACTTCACAAAAAGTGACTTGCAATTTTGCAAATGCCTAGGGAATATTTGCAACCCATCCATGATTTTTAATTCCGGGTTTGCAAAACTTTGAAATCCATTTTTCAAATGAATTAGAATTGCAAAAGAAATTGAATTAGGATTTGATTTCAAAAGTGATCATACATGGATTAGCAAAAGTATTAGCTTAATCTTGGCCATCACTGTAGCTTAATTACATTGATCACTGTAGCACTGAATCCAGGGTGTTACACAGAGCAAAGAACCACCGGAGGGGAGCCAACTGTGGGCCACAAGCCAACAGGGCGTGCCCACCCCCCTGGGCGCGCCCTGTTAGCTTGTGGGGCCCACGTGACTCCGGTTGACATGATTCCAATGCTGAAAAATCCCGCAAATCTAGAAACCCCGCTCTGCTACCGCAACTCTCTGTATCGAAGAAAAACTCATCTGGAGCCTTTCCAGTACCCTGCTGGAGGGGGAAATCATCACCGGTGGCCATCTTCATCTCCCGGCGGAGGCCATGACGAGGAGGGAGTAGTTCACCCTCAGGGCTGAGGGTATGTACCAGTAGCTATGTGTTTAATCTCTCTCTCTCTCTCTCTCTCTCTCTCTCTCTCTCCCGTGCGCGTTCTTGAGATGGCACGGTCTTGATGCATCACGGGCTTTGTTAATATAGTTGGACCATATGGTGTTCTTCCCTTGCTATCTTGTTGTGATGAATTGAATCTTTCCCTTTGAGACTTTGTTATGTCAGATTGAATCTAGGATTTGATATCACTTGATATATGTCTTGGTACTCAACTTGCGGATTCCCGTGGTGACAATGGGGTAATCTATGCATATGTGTTGATACACGTTCTTGTCCTACCTTCTCCGATAGAAATCTTTGGGTACTCTTTGAAGTTCTTTGTGTTGGATTGAATATGATGAATCTGAAATTGTTTGATGCGTGTCGAATAATTAACCCACGGATACTTGAGGTGACATTGGAGTATCTAGGTGACATTAGGTTTGATTGATATGTATCATATGTGTTATTTTAGTACGAACTATAGGGCTGTTTGTGACACCTATATGAATATCCCAATAGATCGATCGGAAAGGGTAACTTTGAGGTGGTTCTACTACCTACAACAATTTCATCTCATGTTCTCTGCCAGATATGGACTTTGGAGTGATTCTTTGTTGCACGTTGAGGGATGATCATATGATTCTATTATGTTAGCATTGTTGAGAGATTTCACTAGTGAAAGTATGAACCCTAGGCCTTATTTCCAAGCATTAATATAACAATTTTCTCACCGTTTGCCACTTGCTACCTTGCTGTTTCTATATTTTTATATTACAAAAACCTATATCGACTATCCATATTGCACTTGTATCACCATCTCTTCGTTGAACTAGTGCACCTATACAATTTGCCATTTTATTGGGTGTGTTGGGGACACAAGCGATTTCTTGCATTTGATTGCAGGGTTGTTTGAGAGAGACCATCTTCATCCTACACACCCCACGGATTGATAAAACCTTAGGTCATCCACTTGAGGGAAAATTGCTACTGTCCTACAAAACTCTGCGCTTGAAGGCCCAATAGAGTCTACAAGATTAAAGTTGTGTAGTAGACATCAAGCTATTTTTTGGCGCCGTTGCCGGGGAGGTGAGTGCTTGAAGTTATATCTTCATATCTTGCAATTAAATCTTTTAGTTTCTTGTTTATCACTAGTTTGGTTTATAAAAGATAACTAAAGAAAAAATGGAGTTTAGGTTGCCTCAATTGCTTCATCCTTTTAATGTCTTTCGTGAAAATGATGGTTCGGAAAATTGTGGTCAATTGTTAGAGAAAGAATTTATAAAAATGCTTAATATGAGTTCCTTGAATGATGAGCATGATAGCAATATTGTTAGTATGAATTCTCGGAATATCCATGACGCTAATGATATGCAAAGCCACAAGCTTGGGGATGCTATGTTTGATGAAGATGATACTTTTAGTCCCCCATGTTTTGATGAGCAAATTTATTATGATGATGGCATGCCTCCTATCTATGATGATTATGGTGATGACATGTATCCTATAAAGAGTGATAGTAACCATGAAAGTTTTCATCATGATTTTAATGTTCAATTTGGTTATGTCAATGAAGTGTCGCATGATAGTTCTTTTATTGAGTTTGCTCCCACTATTATGAATGAGAAAAATTTGCTTATGTGGAGAGTGATAAATTTTATATGCTTGTGAATCATGAAGATAATGATTTAAGTGATAGTTATATTGTTGAATTCCTTCATGATGCTACTGAAAATTATTATGAGAGAGGAACATATGCTTTTAGGCATTGCAACAATATCAAGTTTCCTCTCTATGTGTTCAAAGTTTTGAAGTCATGCTTGTTTTGCCTTCCTATGAAAGTTGATTCTTTCTACAATAAATTGTTTGCTTGAAAAATCCCTATGCATAGGAAGTGGGTTAGACTTAAATGTGCTTGACATGTGATTCATGAAACTCTCTTGCATGTTTTAATTACTGTTCCTATGTGAGCATCATTGAAATCATCATGCCTAGCTAAAAAGGCTTTAAAGAAAAGCACTTGTTGGGAGACAACGCAACACTTTTCCTTTCTGTTTTTGTGTGTTCACATGATTAATCTACTATAGTAATCATGTTTTGTATCTTTTATTTCAATAAATTGCCAAGTAAAGCCTCTAGGATAGTGTGGATACTTGTTAGTTTGATTATGTGCAAAAACAGAAACTTTTACGTCCAGTGCATAATTTCTCTGATTTTACTGGGAGTAAAGAAATTCTAGAATTTTTACATAGTTTTTATATGCAAATTTTCTGCATTGTACTAATTTTTAAGAATATTTAGAGATAGGGAAATATGGATTTCATTCAGATCTTCACAGACTGTTCTGTTTTTGACAGATTCCATTTTCATGCATAGTTTGCTTGTTTTAGTGTTTCCATAGCTTATATTTAGTGGTATAAATTATGACAATGATAGAATACATTATTTATTATGTGAGAACAATTATGAATCTTGTCTTGACAGTACCTAAGTGAACGATCTATCTTTATTACACTAAATGATAACCCACAAGTATAGGGGATCGCAACAGTTTTCGAGGGTAAAGTATTCAACCCAAATTTATAGATTCGACACAACGGGAGCCAAATAATATTTGTGAGTATTAACAGCTGAGTTGTCAATTCAACTACACCTGGAGATTAAATATCTGCAGCAGAGTGATCAGTAGCACAGTAGTATGATAGTTTTGATAGCAGTAGTAGCGGTAACAGTAACAGTAGCAGTGACAACAATAGTTTTGTATCAGTTGTAACAGTACCAGTAGCAATAGTAACTTAGCAAGAACAATATGTGGAAAACTCGTAGGCACTAGATCGGTGAACTCGTTGTATGATATTCATCATATAACAATCATAATCTAGGGCGATACAGAACTAGCTCCAGTTCATAAATGTAATGTAGGCATGTATTCCGTAAATAGTCATACGTGCTTATGGAAAAGAACTTGCATGACATCTTTTGTCCTACCCTCCCGTGGTAGCGGGGTCCATAAGGAAACTAAGGGATATTAAGGCCTCCTTTTAATAGAGAACCGGAACAAAGCATTAACACACAGTGAATACATGAACTCCTCAAACTACGGTCATCACCGGAAAGTATCCCGACTATTGTCACTCCGGGGTTTACAGATCATAACACGTAATATGTGCGTATGACTAGCAAGATCGGATCAAGAACATAAATATAATGGTGATAACATAAACGGTTCAGATCTAAAATCATGGCACTCGGGCCCTAGTGACAAGCATTAAGCATGGCAAAGTCATAACAACATCAATCTCAGAACATAGTGGATACTAGGGATCAAGCCCTAACAAAACTAACTCGATTACATCATGAATCTCATCCAACTCCTCACCGACCAGCAAGCCTACGAAGGAATTACTCACTCCCGGTGGGGAGCATCATGGAATTGGCGATGGAGAAGGGTTGATGATGACGAAGACCGAAGATTCCCCTCTCCGGAGCCCCAAACGGTCTCCAGATCTGGCCTCCCGATGAAGAACAGGAGGTGGCGGCGGCTCCGTATCATAAAACACGATGAAACTTTCTCTCTGATTTTTCTCTCCAAAAATAGGATTTTATAGCGTCGGAACTAGGGTCAGTGGGGCCCCGAGGTGGGCACAACCCACCAGGGCGCGCCTGGGGGGCTGGCGCGCCCTGGTGTCTTCTGCCTAGCCAGGGCTCCCCTTCTGGTGGTTCTTGGCTCCAGTATTTATTTATTTATTGTAAAATAAACCTCCAAAAAGTTTCGTCCAGTTCCGAGAACTTTTATTTCTGCACAAAAACAACACCATGGTAGTTCTGTCGAAAACAACGTTAGTCCGTGTTAGTTTCATTCAAATCATGCAAATTAGAGTCCAGAACAAGGGTAAAAGTGTGAGGAAAAGTAGATACGACGGAGACGTATCAACTCCCCCAAGCTTAACCCATTGCTTGTCCTCAAGCAATTCTGTTGACAAACTAAAAGTGATAAAGAAAAACTTTTACGAACTCTTTTGTTCTTGTTTACATATATATGCGTAAGTAGCACCCAGGTTTTCAGCAAAGATTATAACTAACCATGCCAACAATAACTCTTAGAAATTATATTAACTCATATCAATGACATAAGCAGCTAGCGAGCAATAATAAAATATCTCAAGCGCCAACACTTTGTCAAAACAATCGTGATATAATATGACAACAGTGGTATCTCGCTAGCCCTTTCTGAGACCGCAAAACATAAATGCAGAGCACCTCCAAAGTTCAAGCATCGACTAAACATTGTAATTCATGGTAGAAAAGATCCAGTCATGCTGCACCCAACATTAACTATACACAATGCATGAGGATGAAAATAGTGCTCTCAGGTCTGGCGCTTATTTGAGAAGGTGATGACTCAACATAAAAGTAAATAGATAGTCCCTTCGCAGAGGGAAGCAGGGATTTGCAGAGGTGCCAGAGCTCAAAGTTTAAAATAGAGATAGATATAATTTTGGGAGGTACACCCTTCCTGTCAACGTTACGACCAAGAGTTAACAATATCTTCCATGCTAAACACATTAGCGGCGGTTCCCAAGCGGTAAAAGTAAAGGTTTACTCCCCCTCCACCAACAATCACACTCCACGGCTAGCCGAATCCATGGGTACCGTCCATACCAACAACATTCCTGGGGGAGTTTTGTTTAATTATTTGTAATTTTTCATTTCGGGACTAGGAATCGCTATTACCACCCTCTCATGCAATGACGAGTGAATAAACACTCATCATGAGAATAACCCGCTTAACATGGAAGATACGGACAGCCCCCTGTCGCTCCTTGAGCGGTCCAAGCACACAAAACAGATGTTCATTTCAATTTTAGAGGTGGCACATGCAAATTTACTTGGAACGGTAGGGTAATACCGCGTATAGGTAGATATGGTGGACTCATCTGGAATAACTTAGGTTTAAGGGTTTTGATGCACAAGCAGTATTCCTGCTTAGTACAGGCGAAGGCTAGCAAATAGGTTGAGAAGCGGCCAGCTAAAGAGTGAAAACGGTCATGAACATGCATTACGAATAATAAACATTGACTACTAGCATGAGTAGGATATGGACACCATGAACATAAATATCATGAAGGCAATGTTGGTTTTGATTCAACTACTGTTGGGGAACGTTGCATGGGAAACAAAAAATTTCCTACGCACACGCAAGAGCTATCCATGGTGATGAGCATCTACGAGAGGGAGAGTGGATCTACGTACCTTGTAGATCGCTAAGCGGGAAGCGTTAAGAAACGCGGTTGATGTAGTCGAACATCTTCGCGATCCAAATCACAAGCCGTCCCGCGATCCAATCACGATCCGTCCCGATCTAGCGCCGAACGGACGGCACCTCCGTGTTCAGCACACGTACAGCTCAATGACGATCTCCGCCTTCTTGATCCAGCAAGGGAGAGCGGAGAGGTAGATGAGTTCTCCGGCAACACGACGGCGTGATGGCAGTGGTGGTGGTGCTATCCCGGCAGGGCTACGCCTAGCGCTACCGAAACCGTGAACGGAGGAGAAAACGATCTAGGGAGAGAGAGGGGCGCCAAGGGCTTCGTGTGTGTTCTTGGGGCGCCCCTCCCGTCTCTATATAGGTGGAGGGGCGTGGAGATCAGCCCCTCCAAGCCCTAGGGCGCAGCCAAGGGGGAGGAGTTGGACTCCTACTCCAATTCCCTCCCTTTCCATAAACAGGTGGACTTTCCACCTCTCCCAAGCCACATGGGCCTTGAGGGACTTGTGCGCCTGGCCCAATAAGGCAAGGGCGCCTCCCCTCAACCTATGCAAACCCTTGGGATGTGGTGGAACCCTTGGTGGACTTCCGGACTCCTCCGGAAGTTTCCGGAACCTTCTAGAAGCTTCCCGATACAATACCGGAAAAACCCGAAACTTTTCCGGTAGCCAAAATATGACTTCCCATATATAAATATTTACCTCCGGACCATTCCGGAGCTCCTCGTGACGTCCGGGATCTCATCCGAGACTCCGAACAACCTTCGGTCACCAACACACATAACTCAATAATACCGAAACATCACCGAACGTTAAGTGTGCAGACCCTGCGGGTTCGAGAACTATGTAGACATGACCGAGACACCTCTACGGTCAACAACCAATAGCGGGACCTGGATGCCCATATTGGTTCCTACATATTCTACAAAGATCTTTATCGGTTGAACCTCTATGTCAAGGATTCAGTTAATCCCGTACGTTGTTCCCTTTGTTCATCGGTATGTTACTTGCCCGAGATTCAATCGTCGGTATCTCCATACCTAGTTCAATCTCGTTACCGGCAAGTCTCTTTACTCGTTCCGTAATACAAGATCCCATGGCTAAGACTTTAGTCACTTTGCTTGCAAGGCTCATTGTGATGTTGTATTACCGAGTGGGCCCTGAGATACCTCTCCGTCACACGGAGTAACAAATCCCAGTCTTGATCCATGCCAACTCAACAAACACCCTCGGAGATACCTGTAGAGCATCTTTGTAGTCACCCAGTTATGTTGTGATGTTTGATACACACAAGGTACTCCTCTGGTGTCAGCGAGTTACATGATCTCATGGTCATAGGAACACATACTTGACATGCAGAAAACAATAGCAATAAACTGACACGATCATATGCTACGTTCATAGTTTGGGTCTTGTCCATCACATCATTCTCCTAATGATGTGATCCCGTTATCAAATGACAACTCATGTCTATGGCCAGGAAACCTTGACCATCTTTGATCAACGAGCTAGTCTAGTAGAGGCTCACTAGGGACATAGTGTTGTCTATGTATCCACACATGTATCTGAGTTTCCGATCAATACAATTCTAGCATGGATAATAAACGATTATCATGAACAAGGAAATATGATAATAACTAATTTATTATTGCCTCTAGGGCATATTTCCAACAGTCTCCCACTTGCACTAGAGTCAATAATCTAGTTCACATCACCATGTGATTAACACCCAGTGAGTTCTGGGGTTTTATCATGTTTTGCTTGTGAGAGGTTTTTAGTCAATGGGTCTGCAACATTCAGATCCGTGTGCACTTTGCAAATATTATGTCATACTGTAGATGCTGCTACCATGCTCCACTTGGAGCTATTCCAATTGGTGCTCCACTATACGTATCCGGATTGCTACTCAGAGTCATCCGGATTGGTGTCAAAGCTTGCATCGACGTAACTCTTTACGACAAACTCTTTATCACCTCCATAATCGAGAAATATTTCCTTAGTCCTTTAGTTACTAAGGATAATTTTGACCGTTGTCCAGTGATCCACTCCTGGATCACTCATGTACCCCTTGATAGACTCATGGCAAGGCACACACCAGGTGCGGTACACAACATGGCATACTATATAGAGCCTACGGCTAAGGCATAGGGGACGACCTTCATCCTTTTTCTCTCTTCTGCCGTGGTCGAGCTTTGAGTCTCACTCAACTTCACACCTTACAAATCAGGCAAGAACTCCTTCTTTGACTGATCCATTTTGAACTCATTCAAAATCTTGTCAAGGCATGCACTCATTGAAAGTCTTATCAGGCATTTTGATCTATCTCAATAGATCTTGATGCCCAATATTTAAGTAACCTTTTATCCAGGTCTTCCTTTGAAAAACACCTTTCAAACAACCTTTTATGCCTTTCAGAAATTTCTATATCATTCCCGATCAACAATATGTCATCCACATATACTTATCAAAAATTCTATAGTGCTCCCACTCACTTTCTTGTAAATACAAGTTTCTTATAAACTTTGTTTAAACCCAAAAGCTTTGATCACCTCATCAAAGCATATATTCCAACTCCGAGATGCTTGCTCCAGTCCATAGAAGGATCGCTGGAGGTTGCATACCTTTTAGCATCCTTAGGACTGACAAAACCTTCTGGTTGTATCACATACAACCTTTCCTCACGGAAACCGTTAAGGAAACTGTGTTTTGACATCCATCAGCCAGATTTCATAATCGAAAAATGCAGCAACTGCTAACATAATTCCAACAGACTTTAGCATCGCTACGGGTGAGAAAGTCTCATCGTAGTCAACTCCTTGAACTTGTCGAAAACTACTTTGCGACGAGTCAAGCTTTATAAATGGTGACATTTACCATCAGTGTCTGTCTTCTTCTTAAAGGTCCATTTGTACTCAACGGCCTGCCGTTTAACAGGGAAGTCTACCAAAGTCCATACTTGGTCTTCATACATGGATCCTTTCTCGGATTTCATGGCTCCTAGCCATTTGTTGGAATCCGGGCCCACCATCACTTCTTCACAGCTCGTAGGTTCACTGTTGTCTTAACAACATGACCTCCAAGATAGGATTGACGTACCACTCAGGAGCAGTACGAGTTCTTGTCAACCTACGAGGTTCGGTAGTAACTTGATATGAAGCTTCATGATCATCATCATTTGCTTCCGCTTCACTTGGTGTAGGCGTCGTAGAAACATCTTTCTGCGTCGTGCTACTATCCAACTGAAGTGACGGTTCAACAACCTCATCAAGTTCTACTTTCCTCCCACTCAATTCTTTCGCGAGAAACTTTTTCTCGAGAAAGGACCCGTTTTAAGCAGCAAACATTTTGCCCTTGGATCTGAGATAGAAGGTATACCCAACTGTTTCCTTAGGGTATCTTATGAAGATGCACTTTTTTGCTTTGGGTTCGATCTTATCAGAAATAAGCGTCGCATTCCCAAACTCTGAGAAATGACAGCTTTGGTTTCTGCCAAACCAAAATTCATACAGTGTCATCTCAACGGACTTAGATGGTGCCCTAATTTAAAGTGAATGTAGTTGTCTCTAATGCATAACCCCAAAACGATAGTGGCAGAACGATAAGAGACATCATAGTACGCACCATATCCAATAGAGCACGACTACGACGTTTGGACACACCATCACACTATGGTTTTCCAGGTGGCGTAAATTGTGAAACAATTTCCACATTGTCTTAAGTTGCATACCAAACTCGTAACTCAAATATTTACCTCCACGATCATATCGTAGATATTTTATCTTCTTGTCATGATGATCTCAAACTTCACTCTGAATTTAACTTTTCAAACGTTTCAAACTTGTGTTTCATTAAGTAAATATCCCCATATCTACTCAAATCATCAGTGAAGGTAAGAAAATAGCGACATCCACCACACGCTTCAACATTAATTGGACCGCATACATCAACTTGTATCATTTCCAATAAGTCACTTGCCCGCTCCATCAAGTCGGAAAACGGGGTTTTAGTCATCGTGCCCAAGAGGCATGGTCCGCATGTCTAAACAGATTCGAAATCGAGTTAGTCCAAAGATCCATCAGCATGGAGTTTCTGCATGCATTTTACACCAATATGACCTTTAGCGACAGTGCCACAAGTATGTGGTACTATCATTATTAACTTTGCATCTTTTGGTATCAATATTATGAACATGTGTGACACTACGATCGAGATTCAATGAACCATTCACATTGGGTGCATAACCATTGAAGGTATTATTCATGTAAACAGAATAACCATTATTCTCTAACTTAAATGAATAACCGTATTGCAATAGACACGATCTAATCACGTTTATGCTCAACGCAAACACCAAATAGCATTTATTTAGGTTCATAACTAACCCCGAACGTAGAGAGAGCGTGCGATGGTGATCACATCAACCTTGGAAACACTTCCAACACACATCGCCACCTCGCCCTTAGCTAGTCTCCGTTTATTCCGTAGCTTTTATTTCGAGTTACCAACATTTAGCAACTGAACCGGTATCTAATACCCAGGTGCTACTAGGAATACTAGCAAGGTACACATGTATATCAAATATACTTCTGTTGACGTTGCCAGCCTTCTTATCTACCAAGTATCTAGGGCAGTTCCGCTTCAGTGACCGTTCTCCTCATAATAGAAGCACTCAGTCTCGGGTTTGGGTTTAACATTATTTTTCTTTACTGGAGCAGCAACTGGCTTGCCATCCATGAAGTATCCCTCCTTGCCCTTGCCCTTCTTGAAACTAGTGGTTTTACTAACCATCAACACTTGATGCTCCTTCTTGATTTCTACCTTCGCGGTGTCAAACATCGCGAATAGCTCGGGGATCATTATTTGCATCCCTGGCATTTTATAGTTCATCACGAAGCTCTAGTAGCTTTGTGGCAGTGACTTGGAGAACTATATCAACCACTATCTTATCTGGAAGATCAACTCCCACTCGATTCAAGCGATTGTAGCACCCAGACAATCTGAGCACATGCTCACCGATTGAGCTATTCTCCTTCATCTTGCAGGCAAAGAATCCTGTTGGAGGTCTCATACCTCTCAACCCGGGCACGAGCCTGAGATCCCAATTTCAGCTCTTAGAACATCTCATATGTTCCGTGACGTTCAAAAACGTTTTGGAGCCTCAATTCTAAGCCGTAATACATGACGCACTGAACTATCAAGTAGTCATCAAAACGTGCCTGTCAGATGTTCACAACATCTACAGATGACGCTTGAGGGGGTGGCGCACCGAGCGGTGCATTAAGGACAGAAGCCTTCTGTGCAGCAAATGAGGATAATCCTCAGATCACGGACCCAGTCCGTATTATTGCTACCATCATCTTTCAACTCTATTTTCTCTAGGAACGTATAAAAACACAAGGAAGCTACAGCACGAGCTAGTGATCTACAACATAATTTGCAAAGACATTTTGACTATGTTCATGATAATGAGTTCAATTAATCATATTACTAAAGAACTCCCACTCAAATTGACATCCCTCTGGCCATTCGAGTGTCACATGATCCAAATTCACCAACCCAAGTCCGATCATCACGTGAGATGAGGTGGTTTCAATGGTGAACATCTTCATGTTGATCATATCTACTATATGAGTCATGCTCGACCTTTCGGTCTCTTGTGTTCCGAGGCCATGTCTGTACATGCTAGGCTCGTCAAGTTTAACCCGAGTGTTCCACACGTGCAACACTGGCTTGCACCTGTTGTATGTGAACGTAGAGTCTATCACACCCGATCATCACGTGGTGTCTCAAAACGACGAACTTTCGCAACAGTGCACACTCGGGGAGAACACAATTTTATCTTGAAATTTTAGTGATGGATCATCTTATAATGCTACCGTTGTCCTAAGCAAAATAAGATGCATAAAAGGAATAACATCACATGCAAATCATAGGTGACATGATATGCCCATGAACTTGTGCCTTTGATCTCCATCTCCAAAGCACCAGCATGATCTCCACCATCACCGGCATGAAACCATGATCTCCATCATCTTGATCTCCATCAACGTGTCGCCATGAGGTTGTCACGCCAACTATTGCTTCTACAACTATTGCTAACTCATAGCGATAAAGTAAAGCAAAACGGCAAAAATAAATTAAAGACAACCCTATTGCTCCTGCCGGTTTCCGTACTCATCGACATGCAAGTCGTGATTATCTATACATAACATGATCATTTCATACATCACATATGTCTCATCATGTCATTAGCCATATCATATCACAACATACCCTGGAAAAACAAGTTAGACGTCCTCTAATTGTTGTTGCATGTTTTACGTGGCTGCTATGAGTATCTAGCAAGAACGATTCTTACCTACGCAAAACCACAACGGTGATACACAAATTGCTATTCAACCTTCTCAAGGACCGCCTTTGTCGAATCCAATCCAACTAAAGTGGGAGAGACAGACACCCGCCAGCCATCCTTATGCAACAAAGTCACATGTCAATTGATGGAACCGGTCTCTCGTAAGCGTACGAGTAAGGTTGGTCCGGGCCGCTTCATCCCACAATACCGCTGAATCA
The DNA here is from genome assembly GCA_039707655.1 of Elymus sibiricus. Lineage (NCBI taxonomy): Eukaryota > Viridiplantae > Streptophyta > Magnoliopsida > Poales > Poaceae > Elymus > Elymus sibiricus. The sequence goes on along the minus strand of CM077669.1, from coordinate 186,696,023 downwards.
AGAAAAGACCAAGGGAGGAAGCAATCTGAGCATCAACGCCCACAAACTCCTTTGTGTTCTACTCGTGATCTCATCTATGCATAGACCTAGCTCTGATACCACTGTTGGGGAACGTTGCATGGGAAACAAAAAATTTCCTACGCACACGCAAGATCTATCCATGGTGATGAGCATCTACGAGAGGGAGAGTGGATCTACGTACCCTTGTAGATCGCTAAGCGGGAAGCGTTAAGAAACGCAGTTGATGTAGTCGAACGTCTTCGCGATTCAAATCACAAGCCGTCCCGCGATCCAATCCTGACCCGTCCCGATCTAGCGCTGAACGGACGGCACCTCCACGTTCAGCACACGTATAGCTCGATGATGATCTCCGCCTTCTTGATCCAGAAAAGGAGAGCGCAGAGGTATATGAGTTCCCCGGCAACACGACGGTGTGGTGGCGGTGGTGGTGGTGCTATCTCGGCAGGGCTACGCCTAGCGCTACCGAAACCGCGAACGGAGGAGAAAACGATCTAGGAGAGAGAGGGGCGCCAAGGGCTTCGTGTGTCTTCTTGGGGCGCCCCCTCCCCTCTATATATAGGTGGAGGGGCGTGGAGATCAGCCCCTCCAAGCCCTAGGGCGCAGCCAAGGGGGAGGAGTTGGACTCCTACTCCAATTCCCTCCCTTTCCATAAACAGGTGGACTTTCCACCTCTCCCAAGCCACATGGGCCTTGAGGGACTTGTGTGCCTGGCCCAAAAAGGCCAGGGCGCCTCCCCTCAGCCCATGCAAACACTTGGGACGTGGTGGAACTCTTGGTGGACTTCTGGACTCCTCCGGAAGTTTCCGGAACCTTCTACAAGCTTCCCGGTACAATACTGAAAAAACCCGAAACTTTTCCGGTCGCCAAAATATGACTTCCCATATATAAATCTTTACCTCCGGACCATTCCGGAGCTCCTCGTGACATCCGGGATCTCATCCGGGACTCCGTACAACCTTCGGTCACCAACATACATAACTCAATAATACCGAAACGTCACCGAACGTTAAGTGTGCAGACCCTACGGGTTCGAGAACTATGTAGACATGACCGAGACACCTCTACGATCAACAACCAATAGCGGGACATGGATGCCCATATTGGTTCCTACATATTCTACGAAGATCTTTATCGGTTGAACCTCTAGTCAAGGATTTAGTTAATCCCGTACGCTGTTCCCTTTGTTCATCGGTATGTTACTTGCCCGAGATTCGATCGTCGGTATCTCCATACCTAGTTCAATCTTGTTACCGGCAAGTATCTTTACTCATTCCATAATATAAGATCCCGTGGCTAACAATTTAGTCACTTTGCTTGCAAGGCTCATTGTGATGTTGTATTACCGAGTGGGCCCTGAGATACCTCTCCGTCACACGGAGTAACAAATCCCAGTCTTGATCCATGCCAACTCAACAGACACCCTCGGAGATACCTGTAGAGCATCTTTATAGTCACCCAGTTACGTTGTGACGTTTGATACACACAAGGTACTCCTCCGGTGGCAGCGAGTTACATGATCTCATGGTCATAGGAACACATACTTGACATGCAGAAAACAATAGCAATAAACTGACACGATCATATGCTACGTTCATAGTTTGGGTCTTGTCCATCACATCATTCTCCTAATGATGTGATCCCATTATCAAATGACAACTCATGTCTATGGCCAGGAAACCTTGACCATCTTTGATCAACGAGCTAGTCTAGTAGAGCCTCACTAGGGACATAGTGTTGTCTATGTATCCACACATGTATCTGAGGTTCCGATCAATACAATTCTAGCATGGATAATAAACGATTATCATGAACATGGAAATATGATAATAACTAATTTATTATTGCCTCTAGGGCATATTTCCAACAACTACATGCGTGAACATGTGCCAAGTCAAGCCACTTGAAACATTCAGAGGAGTATACCATATCATCATACCACATCACAATCATTTTAATGCATGTTGACATCCAAGATAGATCATTATCTACTCCTAGCTACTTAAGCATGGCATGAACAACTATAATCTCTAATTGTCATTGCAGATATGTTTGATCATAATATGCTGAATCAAGGATACTAGGTTAAACATATTAACAAAAACAAAAACAAGTTGAGTTCATACCCGCTTTTCTCTGCCACAGTCACTTCATCAAATATCGTCATTATTGCCTTTCACTTGCACGACCAAATGATATGAAAATAATAATAGTGCAAGAGTGCCGTGGACTAAGATGGAATATGCAAACATTTTATTCAAGAGGAGAAGACAAAGTAACATGGGCTCTTTGTTAGATTAACAATGATGCATATGAGAGCCACTCAATATTTTCATTGTGGGCTTCTCCTTGGTATGACTCAAATAAAAGGAAAAGAATTTCAGAGAAACACACTGAAATATTTTTGGAGTTTTTGTTTTTTCTTGAAGAAAGCAAATTAAAAAGGAAAAACAAAAACGAGAAAAACTATTTACACAGGAATGATCCCAACAAGTAAAAGAAAAAGCAAGAAATCTTTTTGGGTTTTCTTTTGATGCTACAAATAAATTAAGCTAGAAAGAAAAGCTGAAAAGAAGTAGGAAATATTTTTGGATTTTCTCAAAGTTTTTCAAACACGCAAGAAGAAAGCGAGAAAATAAATCTAGCATGGATAGTACAATGAAAAAGTGTAGACACCGACAACTGGAATGAAATGTGTGAACATGAATATAATGTCGGTGGAAATACGTACCCCCCCCAAGCTTAGGCTTTTGTCCTAGCTTGGTAATCACCATCCATAGTAACCATCCGGTCCTAAGTCGAAGTGAGGTGGAGGCAGCACCTAAGCGTCCCACTCCTGGGGCTCCTCCTCAGCAGCTGCTAGGTGGTTCCGGTAGGCTGTAATGTCATCTGGCATGATCCTGTATCCGTTCCTGGCAATAGAATCAAACAGAGCAGGTGCAGGCAACGGGATAACATCACGGGTTTCGACGCTGAATACTAAGTTGTAATGAATGTTATGCAAAGAATTAGTTGCCTCAATAAATTGGTGATCCTGCAACGCCTTGTGATCTAGATAAACTTGGGACAAGGGATAATTATGGGGGAGAATCTGAACATTAAAGCGTCTCGCTAAACGAGTAGCATAAATACCACCATGTATCTTTCCCTTAGTCCTATTAAGGTGTAAGCGACGTGCAATAATAGCTCCCATGCTAAAGGTGTGATCACTGTGCAGTGCACGGCGTAAGATGGCAAAGTCGGGGGCACTGAGTGAGCCAACCTTCTCCCTAGCGGTTAAACACTTCGCGATGAATAAAGCAAAGTAGTGCACAGACGGAAACTGCAAACTGGTAGCAGTGGCTTTTGACACGCCTCTATCTTCACCCACTGTTAAAGTGAGGAGAAAGTCCTCAAACTTCCCTAGTCTAGGCTCCCATAATTCCCCATCAGAAGGGATCAAGCATATGTCGCAAAAGTCAGTGAGAGGTATTTTGTGCGTTTCAACATATAGCTTAAACTGCACCTCGGGAGGATTATTCCTTCTCACAAATTGAAAACTTTGCACAAAGGAATTTGTAAGGATGTGGTATTGGTCACACTTAGCTGCGAGGAAATCGGTCAGCGCAGCATTTGCAACGAATTGGGCAAACTCTTGCTGGAACCCGGCCTCCTCCATGAAGGCATCATGCGGCCATTCGCATGGCCGCACCTCCATCATTCTCGGGGTGTGAAGGTCATTGTCTTATGATTCAGCAATGACTCCTTTGGCATTTTTCTTGGAGGAAAACTTCCTAAAGAAATCCATCTTATTCCTATAATAAAAATTCTGAAAATTTTAGTCCACAAAATTTTTGTCAACAAAACTTTGTTAGATTGATAGCAACTACTCCTAAGGATGCATAGAGGCTATATTAAGCATTCAAACTACTTAGAACTCTAAGAATTCCACATGCAAGCTCATCTACAGCAACACCAAGAGTAGCTAATTACTCTAAAAATAACCCACTAAATCAAACTCTAATTGGAGCAATGGAGGAGTCACATACCAAGTAGCAATTCCTCCAAACAGTTTCAGAAACGGAGCTTCGAGCAAACAGATCGAAATTCGCGGGTTTGAGAGCAAGAACACGGGAATGGAAGCTATGGTGATTTTTTCTGGAGGTAGGGGATGATATGGGTTAAAGGAATAAGTGAGGGGGCCCACGTGGGGGCCACAACCCACCAGGGTGCGCCTGGGGTTGCTGGCGCGCCCTGATGTCTTGTGGGCACCAGGTGCACCCCCTGTGATGTTATTTGCACCAGAAATTCAGAAATATTCAGAAAAAAATCGTATCAAATTTTCAGGACATTCTGAGAACTTTTACTTTTGGGTGATTTTTTATTGCACAGAGAAAACAGAAAACATGATAAACATGGCATTTTATTTTATTTGACGAAGTAAAACAAAAAATAAAAGGTGGGAGCAGAAGGTTGTGCCTACTAGATTCATCAACATCATACCTCTCAAAAATGATCCATTTATAAGGTTGATCAAGTCTTATTAACAACCACTTCCGATTAGCATGAAACTGAAGAACTTTCGTAAACACTAAGTTACCTCAATGGGGATATGCATATCCCCAACAATAAGTATGTCATATTTCTTTTTGGCAGTAGGTAGAGGTAATTGAAAACTTCCAATAGTGATTGTCGAAGATTCTTCAATAGCATTTATACCATTCACTTGGAATTGTTTCTTCAGAAAGTGCACCGTATGCTCATTACCGTTGATATGAAAAGTGACTTTGCTTTTATTGCAATCAATAACAGCCCCTGCAGTATTCAAAAAGGGTCTACCATGGATAATCGACATGTTGTCGTCCTCGGGCATCTCAAGAATAACAAAGTCCGTTAAGATAATAACATTTGCAACAACAATGGGCACATTCTCACAAATACCGATAGGTATGGCAGTTGATTTGTCAGCCATTTGCAATGATATTTCAATACGTGCGAGTTTATTCAAATCAAATCTTTTATATAAGGAGGAAGGCATAACACTAACACCGTCTCCCAAATTACACAAAGCAGTTTTGACATAATTTCTTTTAATGGAGCAAGGTATAGTTGGTATTCCAGGATATCCAAGTTTTTTAGGTACTCCATCCTTAAAAGAATAATTAGCAAGCATGGTGGATATTTCAGCTTCAGGTATTGTCGGGGATATAACTCAAGACAAGTAAGGCGGTGCCTGACTAAGTCGCCGGGCGGCCCAACACCTGAAGACAGCGGCTCAAGGCCCACAGGGCGGTAGGCGCCAGTCGGTTTCTTTGCTTAAGGAGCAAGGTGAGTTAGAGATATTATAAGTTACGTGTCACGATATGACCCAGACTCTATTGTAAACCCTAGGGTTTTGACCTATATATAAAGGCAAGCCCGTAGGACCGAAAGGCTCAAGTTACAATCTCTCGATAGCTAGGTTAGCGATTCCGCACCCTTGTAATCGAGATCTATCCATCAATACACACAAAGCATGACGTAGGATTTTACCTCCATCGGAGTGGCCGAACCTGGGTAAACCCGACTCTCTTTCCCGTTTAACGCCTTTGAGTCGCCACCTAGCGGCGATGGCCTCATACCTAAGTCCTTGCACTAGGACATCTGCCATGACAAAACCACGACAGTTGCTAAGAGCCCCCGCGGCAAGATCTACATCGACGACTCTAGCTGGGGACCATGAGGCTCTCGCCTGGTGGAGTTGAGTTCTCAAAGGGAGCCCTTCCAGGGTTCGGGAGCTATGCGGTTGGTCGTATGACTAAGAGCCCCCGCGGCAAGATCTACATCAACGACTCTAGCTGGGGACCTGAAACCGATTCGATCGAGTATGGTTACCTGGTCCCCTTTGGCAAGATCCATGTCTTCATCGGCAAGATCAGCGCGATGGTGCCCGAGCCGGTCATCTACACCAACATCATCGAGCTGGCTTGGTGCGTCAAGCCGGCCAAAGTCATGACGTTGTCAGGCCTTCTTGGTGGGTCAGTCCTTTGGGCGAACCGGCTGTCAAGGGAGCGATCATCATCAATTCGGATGCCAAGCTTGGGGGCTCATTTGGAGCAGAGGCCCCCGAGGAACTTCGCGGTTTCCCCCTGCAGACCTCAACCCGTGCTACGACAAGCGCAACGGCGCAAGTATCGCTCGTGTTTGGAGCATCGAGCGGCTCTGAGAGGGCGCACGACGACTCAAGAACGGAGCTTCAGCAGCATGATAGCCAAGGTACTTTTCAGAAAAAATCCAAAGCAACTAAATTGTGGTCAATACCACGTGTTCACCACCAATACGTGCAAGCGGGACAACAAGGTCAAGAGTAGGGCCGTCAACATGGCTGAGCCGGCGGTCCCCAGGTACCTCAACTGGTTCGAACACGCCATTACCTGGAGCAGGGAGGATCATCCCCCCCGGGTTGACAATTCGGGCGGCTTAGCTTTGGTGGTGGCACCTCAAGTTCGCGGATATACCCTGTCCTAGGTTCTTATGTGTCACACCCTGTGTTTGTATCACTTTGCTATGCTATGGATTTACAAAATTTGGAACCAATTAAAACTTTTGAGTGCATGAGCTTGTTTGATTTGTTTGATGCTTGCTTGCTTGGTTGATTGTGTGGCACTCATAGATTCTGCTCCTCTCCATACTCATCTTCCTTGATCGAAACATCTTGCCCAATGATCATACCATGTGTATAGCACCTAAAACTATTTTTATCAAATATTATTTTGGCCAAAAAGGACTTATTCAAATTAGGTTTTCAAAAACCCCTGAATTGAGGTTTGCACTACAAGTCCTGAAATTGGCCGGATCCTTTTTCCCCAAAGACTCTATTTGGAACCTACTATATATAAGACTTCCCAAAACCACCAAATATTATTTTTAAAGATTATTTTACTATTTTATTTAAAGGCTTTTTCTTAAGGCCAGAAATGGTTTTTCATAGGGAAAAATTATTTAAATTCTTTACAAATATTTGAGAAAATTTAGGGAAACTCAGTGGACATATATTTTCCATATATAAGAGTTTCAACACATGGTCATGTTAAAAATATTGGACAAAAACCTTCAAAACCCTTTCTGTCTGTTTCAAACATTTGAAATATTTCTATAAGTAATATTCTCAATAAAATCCAGGAAAATTCCAGAAAGTCACACATGCTATATGTGATGATCTTGCAAAGTTTCATCTCAATCCCAATTGATTTGATCCACCAAAATAATCCAAGACCATTCCTGTCCAGAGTCAAGTTTGAGCAACTTTACATTGTGAAGTATCTCCTATTGACCCCAAACTTGGTGGACATGTTCTAACCCCCAAATAATGAAAGCACACCAAGTGGTGGATTTGGGAGAATAGGATTGCATGCCTGGATCTATAGAAATCTGATTCTGGTGATTTCTAGGGTTTACCAAGTTTACATTGTCAATTTTCCTCAAATGAGCTCAAAGTTGGTGATCAAGCTCATTTGTTATCACCATTTGATCCTGTTAAATTTCACATCCATTAGAACACCAGAGGTAACCAAACCAGTGATCAAACACCTTCAGGCAGAATCCAAGAATCAATTATTGAGCCCCCTCCACCAGTCTCCTTCACCTCAAATTTTTACCACATCACCATGCAATCCCTCCCCACCTCCAGTAAAGTTCTTGGCGCCAGAGATCATGATTGCATGGGGTAAAAACCCCATTTCCCTCTCTGGACAACATCTTTTCTTTCCACTCTCACTTCTCTCTCTCACTCATGGCTAGTCCAGAGCATCCAAGGCTCTTTCCCACTTGTTTACTCCCTCCTGCAACCCCTGGACACAAGTGGACACGCCAGAGCGCGTCAAAAGCTCTGGCATGCCGGCCAAAGTCGCGCTCTGGAGTGCGCAGTCACACTCCAGAGGGTTGACCTTCCTCTCCTGCCCACACCCGACCACCTCGAGCCTCTCCCTCGCGCCAGTCGATGCGCCTCGACGTCCGGGACACGCCACGGCCCTGTCCCCCTCCTCTCCCCTCCTCCTTCTCTCCCCTCTCGCACGTACCGAGCGCCGCCCGAACAGGCCAATGCGTGGGCTCGCACGCGGACGCTCCTGACGCCTCTCTCTCCCTCCCTCTCTCCTTCCCGCGTCATGGACAAGTCCCACGAGCACCCCAGGCGCACTCCCCCCTCCTCCAACGGTCGCCAGCACCGTTGCCGCGGAGCCGAGCCCCTGTCCACGGTGCACCCGCGCCCCCGCCTATATAAGGCCTCCCCCAAGCCCTCTCTCCCCTCTGCTAGCTCACCCTTCCTCCCAATCGACCCACTGCTCCACCCTTTCCTCTCCAGGAGCTCCCGAGCTCGAGATCGAGCTTGGAGTTTGCCGCATCGGCTCACCGGAGATCTTCGGGTACAACCCCTCTCCGGCCCCGTTTTCTTCTCCTCTCGCTTCCCCTTATCCCCCTGCCGCGTTCCCCTTCTCCTCCCATTCGGATTGCTGCAGGAACCACTGGCGGCAACCTCTCCCGGAGCTCCTCCGCCGCGGGCTCCTCGTCGTTGGCGAACGAGGGCAACACTGGCCCCCCTTCCACCTCCACCAGATCAGCGGCTCAGCGCTGGTCCCATTCCCGTGCTCTCCAGCCATCGCTGTGCCCTGCATCGCCGCCGGTGAGCTCGCCGGCCTCCCTGTCACGAGGTTGGAGATGACAGGCGGGCCCCGCTTATCATCCTTACCTCCCTCCCCCTCCTCTCTGTGTCGCTGGCCTCTGGGCCCCGGACCTCAGGTTCAAACCTGGCGCGCGCCGGGGCGCCAATGCACCTGGCCTGGCTGGCCATTGGGCCAGCCCAACAGCTGGCTGGCTCTGGCCCAGGGCACTGTGGCCCTTTTTATTTTTCCTTTTTGTCTATTTTTGCAAAAATCCCACACAAATGAATATTCCTCCAAATCCAATAATTCGACCACCACAATTCGTGTAATATTCTGAAGAATTTAATAGTGCCACTTGGGAAAATATTTGAAAACATTTTATGTACTGTTTTATTTAAAAAACCCTTTTTAGCATTTTTAACCTCTATTAAAAATAGTTTCGAAAATGTTTATCACAACAAGACCTTAGGCACATATTTTTAGTTTATATTGTAGTATTTTACAGAGTAGGGTAACATTTTAGAAGTGAGTTTTGTGCTCTGTTTTTGTGCTGATTCTTGTTATTTCCGTTGTTATCGCGACGATAGATTGCGCTATTGACGAGGGAGTTGGACCAGAAGACTTTGAAGACCCCGAAGACTTTGTTGAGCCAGGCAAGCAACCCTTTGATCATGACTATAAACCCTTTTATTGCATCGCATATAGCACTTTATTTCGTTGTATTGATCATGATGATGTGGTGACCACTTCGGTGGGATGCCTCCGATACTTTTACCATTGATACTTGCATCGTGCATGACCCTACCTCCTTATGAGGGTTGTCCGGGTGGGAGTAGATGGGATGCTTAGTAGATGCTATGCAAGTGGGACGGGAATATGCATGGTGTTGGAAACAAGAGTGTTTTCAAAGACTTTTCGAAAACCCCGTCGGGTGCCACTAATGCCCGAGGGAGATGATGTTGAGCTAGGTAACCACTTGATAAAGAAGTGGTGTACCGGAGCAAGTGAGTGTGTGTGGTTTTCGGAAAACGGATTGGTGTAAGTTGCGACCGTTGTTCCAACCTTACATGTACAACCACGATACCCCTTATGGGACGGGGCTTTGTTGACTACCTTGGTGGGTACTAGCATAGAGCCCGCATTACTTGTGGCGGGAGTGATGTGGTCACTCTCGATACGGGGTCGTGCCTGGTAGGGCGACCATGCGCTGTCTTCACAGGCACCGGCCACACCGTTGCGTGCCCTCATGGATGATACGTGTGATGTATATCATGAGGGATGGCACCAACGAGTGGACTCTTTGTCTAGTATCGCTAGGGGAAAGGCAATGTTCAGGTACTTACCTCAGGTATGAACAATATCGCGAGTCGTGGCTTGACATGGAAGTTTCCCGAGTCTTGTGGGTAAAGTGTGCAACTTCTGCAGAGTGTAAAACTATTCGAATAGCCGTGTCCATGGTCAAGGATAGTTGGATGACCGCTCTTGTGCTACATCCAGTGCTCACTAAACTTGGTGTGTGTGAGTGTGAGGATGACACAGAGATGATACGTAAGCCAAGTTAGATGACTTGACATGTTGGTCTAACATGAGATGTTCAAACCTTGATTCATATTGATATATGTAACCTATTCATACGGATACCTGTTATTTGTTGATGCATGCTATCACAATTTATTTTTAACATGACATTGCACTCAAAATTAGCTTTCCGCAAAACTTACCTACTTAGTGCCATATCATGCATTGTTATACCTTGTTCCAAAACATGGGTTGCTTGCGAGTACATTCAAAGTACTCATTGGCTTGCCACTGGTTATTTAATTGGCCAGGCATGGAAGAGCACGAATATGGTGAAGAGTTCGATGGTGACGAACATGCGAACTAGGACGCTTCCCCGTCAGAATGCCTGTAGGGTTAAGGCAGATGGCATGGGTTCAAGCTTTCGTTCAAGATTTCCGCTGCTAGTTATGTTTGATGTTTGACCGTCATGTCCCTATCTATGTAAGACTTGACCTCCGTGGTCTTTATTTGTGTAAGACGATATGTATGGATGTAAGACTCTTGTTATTCAGCTTCTGTGTGTTCAGTGAGCATTGATCTCTGGGATCACTATACACGTGCATTTGGTGACCACGACTTATCTGTCGGGGTCCCCACATTATGGATGGAGGCAAGAGGATAAACATATTATATTACGAAACCTTTCGCCGGATGAATCTGTCGGAGAGCAAGTTGCTTCCTTCAACGACAGTTTTTCATGGAATCATCCCTGGAAAGTCTGCTTATCCAATCGGGCGGATTAAGCTTGATGTGGCCTTCGGAGATGAGTTCAACTACAGATGCGAGCCTTTGATGTTTGAAGTTGTCAAAATAAAGAGCCTTTATCATGCTCTGTTCGGACGGCCGGCTTACGCTCATTTCATGGCCCGCCCGTGTTAATACTATCTCAAGCTCAAGATGCCAACCGGAAGATAGCTCAGGAATGCGAGGAAGGAGATGCGGCCTATGCCGAGTGAGCCTGCACGGCAGAGGAATCGAAGGTGTACACAGACAATGTTGACCCGGCTGACATGAGCCCGCTCAAAAAAAAACAAATACTGAGTCGGAACCTCCACTTAAATTTAAGCCGGCCGAGGATACGAAGCAGATCGACTTCACACCGGGCGACTCATCAAAGCAGTTCACTATTGGGACCGGCTTGGATCCCAAATAGGAAAGCGCGCTCATCAAGTTCATCCGTGAGAACCGGGACATCTTTGCATGGAAGCCATCTGACATGCCTGGAGTCCCGAGGGAACTTGCTGAACACCACCTTAATGTGGATCCCAAGATGAAACCAGTACACCAATACCTCCATCGTTTTAATGAGGAGAGACGCAAGGCCATTGGAGAAGAAGTGGCCCGGCTCCTAGCTACCGGGTTTATCGTGGAAGTCTTTCACCCTAAGTGGTTGGCTAACCCGATGCTTGTTCTGAAAAAGAACGACACTTGGCGCATGTCTGTCGACTACACAGATCTCAACAAAGCTTGTCCTAAGGATCCTTTTGCCCTCCCACGTATTGATCAGATCATAGATTCTACGGCGGGTTGCGAGCGTTTATGCTTCTTGGATGCGTACTCTGGGTATCATCAGATCAAGTTGGCTGTTGAGGACCAAGAGAAGACGACTTTCATCACTCCCTTCGGAGCTTTCTGCTATGTGTCCATGCCTTTTGGGCTCAAGAGCGCCGGGGCGACTTATCAGCGCTGCGTGCAGAACTGCCTTAAGCCACATATTGGGCGCAACGTTCACGCCTACGTTGATGACATCGTGGTGAAATCTTAGAAGAAAGAGACGCTCTTGGATGACATCAAGGAAACCTTTGACAACCCTTCGAGTATACCAGATGAAACTTAACCCGACGAAGTGTGTCTTTGGCATCCCTACAGGCAAGCTACTGGGGTTCATGGTCTCTGAGCGGAGCATCGAGGCCAACCCGGACAAGATCAAGGCGGTGACTTCATTGCCCGAGCCGGCAAACGTAAATCAAGTTCCGTGGCTCGCCGGACGCATTACGGCCTTAAGCCGATTTATAAGCCGCCTGGGAGAAAAGGCAATTCCTTTCTACTAGTTGTTGAAGAAATCGGGCGACTTTAAGTGGATGAATGAAGCTAATGAAGCCTTTGAAGCGCTCAAGCAACAGCTTGTTAACCCACCCATCTTGGCTGCTCCCACGGAGAAAGAGCCTATGCTCCTGTATATTGCTGCCAACTCCAAAGTGGTAAGCGTTGAAGTTGTGGTCGAGCGGAAAGAGGAAGGAAAGGAATATCCAGTTCAGCATCCGGTTTATTTTATCAGCAAAGTATTAACTCTGTCTAAGCAGCGGTACCCACATTGGCAGAAGTTGGTCTTCGGGATCTTCATGGCGAGCCGGAAATTGAAGCATTATTTCCAGGAACACCCGATCACCGTGGTCAGTTCGGCGCCTCTCGGTGACATCATACAAAACCGGGAGGCCACGGGTAGGATTGCCAAGTGGGCCATTGAGCTTGGCGACCACCACTTGAAATACATGTCCCGAACCGCTATCAAGTCTCAGGCACTGGTGGATTTCATCAATGATTGGACAGAGATACAGATTCTGGAAGATAGGCCAGATAACACGTACTGGACTATACATTTCGACGGGTCTAGACAACTGGAGGGCTCGGGAGCTGGAGTCATATTATCTTCTCCAAAAGGTGACAATATTTGTTATGTCTTACGACTCATGTTCCCGTGTACTAACAATGCAGCTGAGTATGAAGCCCTCTTACATGGGCTTAGAATAGCCAAAAAGATGAATCTTAGCCGGGTCAGATGCCTGGGCGACTCAGATTTAGTGGCTCAACAAGTTTCAGGGACTTGGGATTCTAAAGACCCTCTTATGGCGGCTTACCGACGAGTAGTCTCTGATGTGGCTGGTCATTTCCAAGGTTACCAAGTCGATCATATAGATCGCCGGCTCAATGAGGCGGTTGATGCCTTGTCTAGACTTGGCTTGCAGAGAAAGCCGGTGCCGCCTAACGTATTTTTGGACGTCCTTCATAGTCCATCGGTCAAATTACCGTCTGAGGAGGACATAGTTGTTCCTGACCCGGAGGCACATTTGGTGGTGGCTCTACATGCTACCCCTGACTCGACGGTGCCGTATTTGGCTTACCTAACCCAAGGGGAACTCCCAGAGGAAGAAGTCGACGCTCGACAAATAATCTGGCGATCAAAGTCAATGACAATCGTCAATGGTGAGTTGCACCATCGAAGCAGCATTGGCATGTTTCAACGGTGTGTTTCGCTTGAGGAAAGCCAGGAAATACTTAATGAGATTCATTCTGGCGATTGCGGACATCATGTCGGATCACGATCACTGGTGGCCAAAGCTTTCCGGCATGGATTTTATTGGCTGACGGCTCATGCTGACGCCGAGGAGATTGTGCGCAAGTGTGACGGGTGCCAAAAGTTTGGTTGACAGGCTCATGTACCGGCTCAGGAGTTGCGTATGATCCAAATTACCGGGCTGTTTGCGGTCCAGTGGCTAGACATGGTTGGTCCGTTTAAGCCGTCTTCTGACAAGAAAACCCACTTATTAGTGGTGGTTGATAAGTTCACTAAGTGGGTCAAAGCAGAGCCGGTCAGCAATTGTGATGCAGAAACTGCGGTCAAATTTTTGAAGAAGTTGATTTTCCGTTTTGGCTACCCTCACAACATCATTACTGATAATGGTACAAATCTGTCCAAGGGAGCCATGGAACAATTCTGCCAACGAGAGCACATCCGGCTCGACTTAGCAGCGGTTGCACATCCACAGTCCAACGGGCAAGCTGAAAGAGCTAACCAAGAGATCCTGAGAGGAATCAAACCCCGGCTCACGGTGCCTCTTGAGCGCACGCCGGGTTGTTGGGTTGAGGAACTCCCTTCAGTACTTTGGAGTATTCGAAGAACGCCAAATAGATCCACATGATACACTCCTTTTTTCCGGGTTTACGGAGCTAAGGCGGTTCTCCCAAGTGATATCCGTCATGACTCGCCTCGGGTTACTGCCTATGTTGAGGTGGATAATTAGCAAGCACGCCAAGATTCCCTGGATGCCCTGGAAGAAGAGCGTGACTTAGCAGCAGTCAGATCTACCATATACCAGCAAGATCTATGTCGTTATCACAACCGTAGAGTCCGAAGCCGCACTTTTCAAGAAGGCGACTTAGTGATCCGTCTGATTCAAGACCAAATTGGGATACACAAGCTCTCCCCACCTTGGGAGGGTCCTTTCGTCATCAGTCAAAACCTCAATAATGGTTCATATTATCTGGTCGACTTACGAGAAGGGTCATACACTTCTGAGGAGGAGACAACCCGGCCTTGGAATATTGCACACCTACGGCCTTATTAAACTTAGGAGCCACCGGCTCACTTTTTTGTAATTTCCCCCCTCTGCAAAATTATGTATATACTTCTTTATGTTCAAATATAATAAAGCCGGCACCCCTGAAACTCGGGGTCTCTATCGTTTCAGCCTATAAATTGAGCATGAGTCTTTGTTGTTTGAAACATAGGTCACCTGGGGGCTTCCAACTCATCGAGTTTAGCTTTCTCACCCTCTTGACCCGACAAAAAACGCCATTAAAATATGGTTAAACCTGCCTGTATGCTTGATGTGACTCCGATCAGATGACCCCATGTACTCTTGAAAAGTTAATCCTTTTGGACCCTGAACTTTTAAGGTTAAAACATTGGCTTGAGTCATGTGAGAGCCGGCATACAGAAAGCTAGGATAAACCATGGATTATTATACCCGCCTCATTGAAGCAAGACTTGCGCCTCGAAAGCCAGTCTCCTTTTTCTAAGTCTCACTGAGCCGGCTTATTTAAAAAGAAATATATATTTACATACTCATAATTTTCAGGTAGATTGTTACCCATATTACCGGTTTATGTTTAGATGACCGGGTTACATAACTGAGTTCATATTATGGCCAGTTTCCATATTATCTATCTTCAATATCATTGAAGGAGAATTAGATAGACTTGAGTTTTCGAAAACCAAGTTATTTTTGCGGCTTATTCCTGACCTGCCTTATAGATGTGACAAGACTCATTGAGCACGAAGCAAGAAACGTGCAGAAACAGGTAATAAGAGTAGCATAAGCATATTAACAGAAGCTTAACGGATTGGAGTTCAGCACCAACAAAAGGCGCCAACGTGCACGATGGCACGACAGAGCAATTCCGAAGTTTTGAAAACACTACCCCTATTACAGGCTCACGATGGAGGCCACACAATTCTTAAAAGTTCTCCTTACACAAGGGGGCTCGCTTTGTAGGGGCAATTCATCCAGCTTCTGAGGTGTTTTCATGCTCTATCATCAGCCGCCTCTGGATATGACTCCGCTGGCTCATCATCATCAACCTGCTGGCCCCTCTGTTGCCATCGAATTGAGATCAAAGATTCAAAATTTGTTGTTCCTTCAACAAGAGCTGACGCATCTATGTCAGGAGCAAAAGTTGTCTTACGTCGAGGAGGCACCAGGTCAGACGGCTCGTCCTTGGGCGCGTTAACACTCTCGTTGTCGGTGGTGTATGCAGGATGATATTTTGAGAGATCCACCTCCTCAGCTATCAAAGACGCCAGTGGCCGAGTCTCCGTGATGAACTTTGCGTAATCTGACTGAGTGAATGCAGAGCCGTCGAGTTTAAACTCTGGGAAGCCGCCTCTTAGGAGCTCCACGTCCAATTCTGGCAGATATGCTTTTGCTCGAGCAAGTGCCATGTTTGCCCCTCCTCGAGCCACCGATTTCCGGGTTTCAGTGTGTGGACCCCAACTCATAAGTCGTGATCACCGATTGTACGTGCAAAGTAATCCCAGAGATCAATGCTCACTAAACACACAGAAACTGAATAACAAGAGTCTTACATCCGTTACGTACCGATTAACTCGAATGTGGCCTTTATGGCCAAGTCTTCATATGTTTGCAGCGGAAATCTTCAACAATAGCGTGAACCCATGCCATCTTCCTTAACCCTACAGGCATTCTGACTGGGAAGCATCCTAGCTTGCATGTACGTCACCGAGGTACTCATCATTCAATCCTGTGCTTTCGTGCCTCGCCAATAAAATAACCAGTGGCAAGCCAATGAGTACTTTGAATGTACTCGCAAGGAACCCGTGTTTGGAACAAGGTTTAACAGAAGCATGATATAGCACTAACTAGGTAGGTTTGCAGAAATCTAATTTTGAGTGCAGTGACATGATCAAATAACTTATGTAAGCATGCATCAACAGTTGGCAGATAGCCATACGACCAAGTTACAGATATCATCATAAGCAAGGGGTTGAACATCTCATGTTCAGTCATCATGTCAAGTCATCTGACTTACTTCAAGTATCATATTTGTCACACACACAACAATTTTTGAGAAAACATCTGGACGTCGATTAAGAAGGACCTCCAACTATCCATGAACGTGGACATGGCTATTCGAATAGTTTTACACTCTGCAGAGGTTGCGCGCTTTACCCACAAGACTCGGGGAACTTCCGTGTCATCCACGACTCGCGGTATATTACATACCCAAGGTAAGCACCCAAACAATGCCTTTTCCTTGATGACACTAAACAAAGAGTACACTTGATTGTTACACAACCCTCATGATGTACATCATACGAGCCTTGCTCCAGATCGTACCATCCATGAAGGGACCAACGGTGTGCCCGGTGCCTGTAAAGACAGCGCATGGTCGCCCTACCAGGCACTACCCCGTATCGGGAGAGTAACTCACAATCTCCCGCCACTAGTAATACGGGCTCCCTGCTAGTATCGACCAAAGTAATTAACAAAGCCCCTTCCCATATAGGGGTAGAGTGGTCGCACATACAAGGTTGGGACGGTCAGCAGACCTTCCCATACAAGGTTGGGACGGTCAGCAGACCTTAAATCTAATCCGTTTTCGAGAACACACACACAACTTTCTCTGGTACACCACTTCTTTCTCAAGTGGTTACCTAGCCCAGCACCATCTCCCTCGGGCATTAGTGGCACCCGACGGGGTTTTCGAAAAGTCTTTGAAAACACTTTTGTTTCCATCACCAAGCATATTCCCGTCCCACTTTGCGTAGCATCTACTAAGCATCCTAACTACTCCCACCCGCACAACCCTCATAAAGAGGTAGGGTCATGCACGATGCAAGTATCAACGGTAAAAGTCTCGGAGGCATCCCACCGAAGTGGTCACCACATCATCATGATCAATACAACGAAATAAAGTGCTATATGCCATGCAAAAAGGGTTTCATAGTCATGGTCAAAGGGCTGCTTGCCTGGTTTAGCAACGTCCTCGAGGTCTTCACACGCTTCTCGTCCACTCTGAGTACTTCATCTACTTCGCCAACTATCGTCGGAAACAACCGCAATAAGCAACACCACAAGCAGGAAAATAAAAGTGCTCTACAAATAGGAGTTCTATTTTTCTAGGGTGTCTCTGGTCATAAGAAAAATAACCAAGGAGATTTCATTGGATGTGGATCAAGGGGGGATTTTTGAATGGTGGAAATAGTGGAAATGATGATCCTATAAGGAGTCTACAGAAAATATTATTGTAAAAATGAGTGAATGCACCTATTAAATAGGGCATGATTTTAGAAGGTTTTAGAAAGTGGTTTCACTGGATTTGGGGTAGGGATGAATTCCCTAGGAGTTTTATAAGATGGAAATAATGAAAAAGGGAGCTACTTATTTGGTACAACAGAATCTAGGCTAAGGAAAAATGTTACACATGGCTAGATAGATAGGGCATGTTGTTATGGTCATCTAGGAATTTGAATCACTGAATTTGGAGTTGGAATGAATGCCCTAGGGTTTTTACAAACAGGGTTTTGAATAATTCAAATTTGAACTAATACTGGAACAGTGCAGAAACTTGTGGTGGAAAAATATGAGAGTTGCATCATTGGATAGGTGGCATTTTTGGGAGAATGTAGAAATTTGAATCATCAAAATGGGAGTTGATATGAATTTAGTATGAATTTTTGAATATGTCAGAATAAGAAGAAAGGAAAAAAGAAAATCTATACCTAAATAGTTATTCAGCGCTCAGGGCACTGGATAATCAACTGGGCTGGCCCAATGGCTCGGCCGAGCTGGAGGTGGTGACGCTGAAAGCGCATTCCAGCGAATACGCTTCCCTGAAGCGGAGACGGCCGCCCTCCATTCCCGCCTCCACTTAACAGGGCGGGGGCCACTTGTCGGCGGCTTGGTCCCGCTGGCCGGCTGACACACGGGGCCCGCGTGGCGGGTTCGTCTCCTTCCTCCGCGGGTGCCTTCGGGCATGGAGAAGAGCGATGCCGGCGGTGCTCGCTGGCGCTACGGGCCACCATTTCGGGCAGGCCGGCTACCTGCGCGCTCATGGCGGCAAGCCGCATCTGCCTGGGTGTAGCATGCCCACAGGGGAGAGGTGCAGCGACGAGGGCTCGGATGGCCGCGGATGTGGCCGTCGGCGACGAAGGGCATGGCTCCACGAGCATGGGAGCAAGGAAATGGAGCGACGGGAAGCCTCGTGGTGATGTGGTAGGTGTCCTGATGCGGCTCAGGGGAAGGGAGAGTCGTCGGGAAGCTCGAATTCAAGCGGCGGCCGAGGCGGCATCGTCAGCCGTAGGAAGAGGAGGAGGACTCGGGGGCAAGACTGGCGATGTCCAGGGGTTCTATGGGAGAGAGAGGGGGCTAAGGGGGCTGAGAGGGGCGCTCCAGAGGCCTCTTATAGCCGGTCCGAGGCGTGCCATGGACCGTGTCCATGGGAGGTGCTCGGGCATGCTCGGCAGGGGAGAGAGGAGGGCAAGGGAGGAGAGGCCCGACCGTGTGGCGTGACGAGGACGTCGAGGCGACCTCGGGGGACACCACCGTGAGGCCCAAGGTTGTCGGATGGCTAGGGATGGGGGCCGCTACAGTGCTCGGGTGCACTGTAGCGCGCTCGAGAGCGTGGCTTTTGCATGCCATGGCGTGCCCCACATGCCCTGGTCGTGGCCACTCTTGTCCACAAGTGCTAGGGGTTTTCCGGAGATGCTCTGGCACTCTTAGGAGCTAAGGGAGGGTGTAGGGAATAAGAAATTGAGGGAGAGGGAGTGCTGCCATGGTGAAACAGGGTAGGAAATGTGGCTTTTACCCACCTAAATTATTGAGCAAAGTCCTGGGTTTTTACTGGAGGTTGAATAGGGTCATAATTGATTGTGGTAAAAATTTAGGATCAAGGAGAAACAGGGAAGTGGGCAAAACAAGAACTTTTGAAAATCAACAGAAGGTGTTTGATGCTGGTTTGGGTGACTAAAGAGATTCTACTAGCCATGAAATTTAACAGGACTAAATGGTGGTTAAGAATAAGGTTTACCACCAAGTTTGAGATTTGTTGAGGAATGTTGCCAATGTAACTTTGGCAAACCCTAGAAAGCCTCAGAAACTGATTTTCTTAGATATATCCATGCAAACTTATTCTCCTAAATGCACCACTTGAGGTGGTGGCATAATTTGGCCATTAGAGCATGCCCAAAAAGTTTGGGATCAAATGGGGAGACTTGATAATGCAAAACTTCCCAATTCTTGAAATCAGCAGAAATGGATTTGGGGGGATTTGGACAAGTGTATCTATCCTCCTTGATGCACCACTTTGTGTGGGTGCATTATTATGGGATTAGAACATGTCCACAAAGTTTGAGCATGATTGGAGATAGTTGGCAATGTAGAGTTGCTCAAATTTGGATCTGCACAGAGAGGGTTTTGGAATATTTTGGTGTATCAAATCAATTGGGATTGAGATGAAGCTTGGCAAGATGATCACATATGTCATATGTGACATGCTAGAATTTTCTTGGATTTATTTGAGAATATTTCTTATATAAATATTTCAAATGCTGGATTTAAGCAGAAATAGTTTTGGAGGGTTTTGTCCAATATTTTGAACATGACCATGTGTTGAAACTCTTATATATGGACAATATATGTCCACTGAGTGTCCCTAAATTGTCTCAAAAAATTTCAAAGCATTTAAATAATTTTTTCCTATGAAAAGCCATTTCTGGCCTTAAGAAAAAGCCTTTAAATAAAATAGTAAAATAACCTTTAAAATTAATATTTGGTTCTTTTGGGAAGTCTTATATATTGTAGGTTCCAAATAAGGTCTTTGGGGTAAAGCATCCACCCTAATTTGAGGACTTCTAGTACAAACCTCAATTCAGGGTTTTTTGAAAACCTAAATTAATAAAATGCTTTTTGGCCAAAATAATATTTTATAAAAAATAGTTTTATGTCCTATACACATGGAATGATCATTGCGCAAGGTCCTTGGGTCAGGGATATGAGTTTGGAGTGTTGGAGGAATTTAATGAATTAGAGCACAAGCAAACAAACAAGCATTCAGCAACCAAGTCAAGCATCACAAGCACACAAAAAGTTTTAATTGGTCCTAATTTTTGAGCTATGTCAACTTAGTCAGGAGAGGCAAAGCACAGGGTGTGATAGACCTACCCCCCTTACAAGAATCTCGTCCCCGAGATTCCTAGGCTAGGCGTTGAAAAGATACGGAAGTTCCGGAATGAGGTAGTCTTCACGTTCCCATGTGGCTCCTTCTTCTATGTGATTGCAACATTGGATCCTGATGTGCTTGACGATACGGCTTCGAGTGCATCATTGGCTTCGTCTGAGGGTGAACGGAGTTCTTGCAATATGCTAGGCTTGCCTAAAGGTCAAGGGTTTGGTGAACGAGGTTCGGGCAAGGGTCTGGCTTGCGTATGTACTCCAAAGTCGGAATACGGGGCAAAATAGTGTGTCTGCATGCTAGTCCTGGGACTGCTCACGTTGGTTAGTGACATCTAGATGTCTCACTCTGGACGAGAAGGTTCAAGGTCTTGGTGTAGCTTCCATTGACGGGGGAATCGTCAACTTCGTTGGAGCAGTTGATCTTCCGGTGCCCGTGGATCTTCAATTGTAAGGACGTCAAAGTTTGTTGGCGTGGGCTTCTCGTCGAGATATTCCGCTTGAGTAAGTAGTCCAGGTACGCTCTTCATCCATCTTTGGCCATTAGACTTCATTGTCACGGACGCACGTTACGGATCTCCGAGTTTTTGGTCTATGTGTCTTCCCGTGGTCATTTGTGGCAAGGTTGGGCTAAGTATCGTCCCTAAGGCTAAGCTTACAGACTTGGTGCCAAAACGGGTTCTACCATCTAGGAAGGTTTTTGAGGGGTTCTAAAGAGGTTGTCTATCCAGAAGTATAGAACAACCATCTACTCCTCAAGGTCTGAGGCTTGGCAAGTAGGGTGAACTACCTTGGACAGGTGGTTTACCATGATCCAGTCAGGGTTTACGCCCTAGATTGGACCAAAAAGGGGCTAGTAATGGGTTCATGAAACTCGTTCCTCTCTGTTCCAGGTATCGGGAGAGAGTAGGGACGTCATGTTCATCGTACACCGTCAAAGTGGTGGAGTGAGGGGTGTTATCAACTTCTCAGTTCCATCCTAGTCAGGAACTGATAGTTGACTACTTATAACAAGGGGCCCTTTAATTTCTCTTGATACCTAAGGTCTTCATTTTGCTTGATCGTTGGTGCTTCTTGATATAGTCTAGTCGACGTAACCGGCAGAGGAGTGGCGGTTGACTTCTCTTGCTTCTTCTTCTTTGTTGGGGTTTCTCGACCGTAATGGTTCTCCATCTTGCTTGGGTAAGAATGTCTTCTGCTGCAGGGAGGGTGCTTAAAGGAGTCCAACTTTTTCAAGGTGAACCCTTATACTTGAGAGGCATGGTAATTGGTTTTCCTGGGGCTGGTCCAAACAGGACTAAGGTGTTCCTTCTCTTATTGGGTAAATAAGTATGTCATCCGTGAGAACAACAACGTATTTCCCCAAGTATCACACAAGCACATTGCTCGTGGGATATGTGAGAGAAGTGGGCATTTGCTCCGGATGGTCACTTATCCAGGGGTTTGTGGTCCATCGTAATCTAGTTCTTCGTGTCCACCTTCCTCAGGGACATGATTGGTGGGGGTCGAGGTGGAGTATCGAGCATAATCTTTTGACTCGGAGCCTATGGTCATACTCTGACCGTGTTCGGGGTTTCAAGGAGCTTAGGATGTGAGTGAACGTCTATCATTTTATCCTTACGCACAGTTTCTTAGATGCCAATAGTCCTACCTATTACTCCAAACAAATCACCATATATCCTCAAACGTATCATATCATATAAGTCAACTCCAACATCACTCCTGCTATTCAACTCCAAGATTTGAGAGAAGGACTAAACCGAGATTGCTTATGCCTACCCTAGCTAACTCACATATATCCCTATATAAAAATCCCCGGGAAGCATACAAGCTGCTAAGCTTGATCGTGGCACTACAAATCCAAGTATTCAGCTAACACATCCAAGGTCTAAGGTGTTGCATCTCTATGCTAAGGAAACATGTAATATACCAATCCAAGATCTCGTTTCCTTCCTACGAACCCAGTTAATCGACCTACGAATACCATCCATTATTACATGATCTATTACTGCTACAAATCCAATACCGGTGACGTTCGATATATCTCCAGATTTCCTAAATCCCCAAATTCTAGAAAGAACTATCTCATCACAGTATAACCAGCAATTCCCATCATGATGATCTAGCAATCTCCGATGTTAGGTGCATATGGATCCTTGAATCAATTCTGACAACCATCCAATATTCCTGGTTTGTCTTCCACCGAGAAACATGGTATCAAGATCAAGATCATCGGACTAAATCCAACTTACTCCGAACCATGTAGTTTGATTGATCCTGAGCACCTCTTAGAATCACCTATTTAAATCCAAGGTTTACATCTAGTAAGAATTCCCTACTAGTTACTCTAGTCACTATCGTACCACCATCAATCCACTATCAATATTACTTGCCAAAGTCAAGTCATTAATCCACCAAGAATTTCAGCTTGTGATCATATTTGTCCTACTAAATCCAAGTTACTCAAGGGAGAAACAAGTTATGCATCTCTATTAATTTGATCCACCAAGTCCGTCTATCAACATGAAATATTGTAAACCATCCAAGGGTCTCAACTACTTCCTCAAGATATCCACTACAACCTCGTCAAACCATCAGTTTACTAATTATGCATCCTCAAAACATTCTACCATGTGGCATCATCAGTTCAAGTGCTGTCTTAGGGATAAAAGGTGTTTGTTCACTATGATCACTAGTCTCATAATGAACCCAGTGCTAAGCAGGGTTTACTGAGGCTCAACTGGTGCTCTGGAAAATCCGTGTATTAAACACGAGATCAGAGGCTTGAGCTGGGGAATCCTGTGAGATCTAGGTTGGTCTAGGGAGGGGTTTCCAATCTTGAGGAAAAAAGCATAACTCTACGGGGTTACGTCTGGTTGAACACGTTGTAGTCATAGTCTTCAATGCTAGTCGTCCGTCGAGGTGGAACCTTGGTGCATCTTGTCTTGCTGGTCTTCAGTTGACGAGAAAGGTGAGAGTGGAAAGTAGCATAGAGGGGAGTGCCTAAGGGGGTGGTATAGTACAAGTGCAATCAAACAAGTGCCGAGAGGGCCAAACACAACCAGTAGGATAAGGTAGGTGATATAGTCGCGTACTTGTTGCCTAGGGCAAAAGTGCGACTCTCACCAAAGCACAACAAGCAAAACAAGCAACACACATCATGGTTCCATTTGAACCATCATACGGACTCGACTTCGCATAGGGGACACACAACCTATCCTACCCTAGGGGTTCTCGAACTCAGTAGTCGTGCTTGCTCCGTGTCTTGGAGAGGAGTCCGCTTAGTCTTCTGGGTCTTCTTCAGGAGTTGCTATGTCTCTGATTGTTGTTCGTCGAAACGATCCTGGTTGTGCCCGAAGAGTCCTTGACGACTTTCGGGTCTGGTGAGTTGACGATGAATGTGATTCCTCATGGCTGTCGTTGACGGGTCTTCTGTTGTCTTCGCAATCGTGCCAATGCCTTCTTGTCCTTCAAGGTGTCGAGAGTTCCAAGTGGGCAATCCTTTATGCAATGACATCAGCAAGGCATGATAGAGTTCCAACTTGTCGGTCATGTTGATAATATCGACACCGAGAGCGGGGGATGAAGAGAACCATTTTCCTGCTCACTATGGTGAGGCGAACCAAATGGCAAGGTTCTCATCCACCGGTGGTTGCCGACACAACAACGAAAAGGACATGGTTTCTCTATTAGCGATGGATATCATGACATTGCATGTCTTGTGCCCTGGTCATTGAAGGCCAAGGTGGCATCATCCTGAGGCAGTGTCGAGGGTGTCACCATCTTCTGAGTCTTGATATTCTCATTCCTCGAGAAGGTATCTTCTGTCGGTATCTTCTTGTCTAGTGTCGCCAACTTGTGTCCAAGATATGTGGGCAATCGTCTGGCAAGGTGGCTTCCTTCTAGGTTACCCACGAGGATTACAAGAAATCCGGTGGTCAGGGGCATAAGGGTACTATTGACCACTTGCAAAGTTTTGAAAAAGCAGACGAGGAGAGTCAAGAGAATAAGGGTGGAAGTGCTAAGGCAGAAACCTTCACTTCCTTTGAAAATGTAGGAGAGGTGAGAAATATAGAGGTTTTGTAGGTGTTTTTGAAGGGTCTGGGAAAACACTTTTGTCCTAACTAACGTCCATGCTAACTAAGGGCTTCCTATAGTCAACCTGGCTCTGATACCAGCTCTGTGGGGACCCCGACTCATAAGTCGTGATCATCGATTGTACGTGCACAGTGATCCCAGAGATCAATGCTCACTGAACACACAGAAACTGAATAACAAGAGTCTTACATCCATTAAGTATCGATTTACTCGAATGTGGCCTTTATGGCCAAGTCTTCATATGTTTGCAGCGGAAATCTTCAACAATAGCGTGAACCCATGCCATCTGCCTTAACCCTATAGGCATTCTGACTGGGAAGCGTCCTAGCTTGCATGTACGTCACTGAGGTACTCTTCATTCAATCCTGTGCTTTCGTGCCTCGCCAATAAAATAACCAGTGGCAAGCCAATGAGTACTTTGAATGTACTCGCAAGCAACCCGTGTTTGGAACAAGGTTTAACAGAAGCATGATATAGCACTAACTAGGTAGGTTTGCAGAAAGCTAATTTTGAGTGCAGTGACATGATCAAATAACTTATGTAAGCATGCATCAATAGTTGACAGATATCCGTACGAACAAGTTACAGATATCATCATAAGCAAGGGGGTTGAACATCTCATGTTCAGTCATCATGTCAAGTCATCTGACTTACTTCAAGTATCATCTTTGTCACACACACACACACACACACACACACACACATACCAATTTTTGAGAAAACATCTGGACGTAGTTTAAGAAGGACCTCCAACTGTCCATGACCGTGGACATGGCTATTCGAATAGTTTTACACTCTGCAGAGGTTGTGCGCTTTACCCACAAGACTCGGGGAACTTCCGTGTCATCCACGACTCGCGGTATATTACATACCCGAGGTAAGCACCCGAACAATGCCTTTCCCTTGACGACACTAAACAAAGAGTCCACTCGATTGGTACACAGCCCTCATGATGTACATTATATGAGCCTCGCTCCAGATCGTACCATCCATGAAGGGACCAACGGTGTGCCCGGTGCCTGTAAAGACAGCGCATGGTCGCCCTACCAGGCACGACCCCGTATCGAGAGAGTAACTCATATTCTCCCGCCACTAGTAATGTGGGCTCCCTGCTAGTATCGACCAAAGTAATCAACAAAGTCCCTTCCCATATAGGGGTAGAGTGGTCGCACATGTAAGGTTGGGACGGTCAGCAGACCTTAAATCACCATCTCCCTCGGGCATTAGTGGCACCCGACGGGGTTTTCGAAAAGTCTTTGAAAACACATTTGTTTCCATCACCATGCATATTCCCGTCCCACTTTGCGTAGCATCTACTAAGAATCCTAACTACTCCCACCCGGGAAACCCTCATAAAGAGGTAGGGTCATGCACGATGCAAGTATCAACGATAAAAGTCTCGGAGGCATCCCACCGAAGTGGTCACCACATCATCATGATCAATACAACGAAATAAAGTGCTATATGCCATGCAAAAAAGGGTTTCATAGTCATGGTCAAAGGGCTGCTTGCCTGGCTTAGCAACTTTCTTGAGGTCTTCACACGCTTCTCGTCCACTCCGAGTACTTCATCTACTTTGCCAACTATCGTCGGAAACAACCGCAATAAGTAACACCACAAGTAGGAAAATAAAAGTGCTCTACAAATAGGAGTTTTATTTTTCTATTGTGTCTCTGGTCATAAGAAAAATAACCAAGGAGGTTTCATTGCATGTGGATCAAGGGGGAATTTTTGAATGGTGGAAATAGGGGAAATGATGATCCTATAAGGAGTCTACAGAAAATATTATTGTAAAAATGAGTGAATGCACCGATTAAATAGGGCATGATTTTAGAAGGTTTTAGAAAGTGGTTTCACTGGATTTGGGGTAGGGATGAATTCCCTAGGAGTTTTATAAGATGGAAATAATGAAAAAGGGACCTACTTATTTGGTACAACAGAATCTAGGCTAAGGAAAAATGTTACACATGGCTAGATAGATAGGGCTTGTTGTTATGGTCATCTAGGAATTTGAATCACTGAATTTGGAGTTGGAATGAATGCCCTAGGGTTTTTACAAATTGGGTTTTGAATAATTCAAATTTGAATTAATACTGGAACAGTGCAGAAACTTGTGGTGGAAAAATATGAGAGTTGCATCATTGGATAGGTGGCATTTTTGGAGAATGTAGAAATTTGAATCATCAAAATTGGAGTTGATATGAATTTACTATGAATTTTTGAATCTGTAAGAATAACAAAAATGGAAAAAACAAAATCTATACCTAAACAGTTATTCAGCGCTCAGGGCGCTGGATAATCAACTGGGCCGGCCCAATGACTCGGCCGAGCTAGAGGTGGTGACGCCGAAAGCGCATTCCAGCGAATACGCTTCCCTGAAGCGGAGACGGCCGCCGTCCATTCCCGCCTCCACTTAACAGGGCGGGGCCCACTTGTCGGCGGCTTAGTCCCGCTGGCCGGCTGACACACGGGGCCCGCGTGGCAGATTCGTCTCCTTCCTCCGCGGGAGCCTTTGGGCGTGGACAGGAGCGATGTCGGCGGTGCTCGCCGGAGCTACATGCCACCATTTCGGGCGGGCCGGCTACCTGCGCGCTCGTGGCGGCGAGCCGCATCCGCCTGGGTGTAGCATGCCCACAGGGGAGAGGTGGAGCGACGAGGGCTCGGGTGGCCGCGGATGTGGCCATCGACGACGGCGGGCATGGCGCCACGAGCATGGGAGCAAGGAAATGGAGCGACAGGAAGCCTCGTGGTGATGTGGTTGGTGTCCTGATGTGGCTCAGGGGAAGGAAGAGTCGTCGGGAAGCTCGAATTCGAGCGGCGGTCGAGGCGGCGTCGTCAGCCATAGGAAGAGGAGGAGGACTCGGGGGCAAGACTGGCGATGTCCAGGGGGTCTATGGGAGAGAGGGGGCTAAGGGGGCTGAGAGGGGCACTCCAGGGTCCTCTTATAGCCGGTCCGAGGCGCGCCATGGATCGTGTCCATGGGAGGTGCTCGGGCGTGCCCGACAGGGGAGAGAGGAGGGCAAGGGAGGAGGGGCTCGACCGTGTGGCATGACGAGGACATCGAGGCGACCTCGGGGGACAGCGAGGCCCAAGGTTGTCGGATGGCTCGGGATGGGGGCCGCTACAGTGCTCGGGCGCGCTGTAGCGCGCTCCAGAGCGTGGCTTTTGCATGCCATGGCGTGCTCCACGGGCCCTGGTCGTGGCCAATCTTGTCCACAAGTGCTAAGGGTTTCTGGAGATGCTCTGGCACTCTTAGGGGCTAAGGGAGGGTGTAGGGAATAAGAAATTGAGGGAGAGGGAGTGCTGCCATGGTGAAACAGGGTAGAAAATGTGGCTTTTACCCACCTAAATTATTGAGCAAAGTCCTGGGATTTTTACTGGAGGTAGAATAGGGTCATAATTGATTGTGGTAAAAATTTAGGATCAAGGAGAAACAGGGAAGTGGGCAAAATAGGAACTTTTGAAAATCAACAGAAGGTGTTTGATGCTAGTTTGGGTGACTAAAAAGATTCTACTAGCCATGAAATTTAACAGGACTAAATGGTGGTTAAGAATAAGGTTTACCACCAAGTTTGAGATTTGTTGAGGAAAGTTGCCAATGTAACTTTGGCAAACCCTAGAAATCCTCAGAAACTGATTTTCGTAGATCTATCCATGCAAACTTATTCTCCTAAATGCACCACTTGAGGTGGTGTCATAATTTGGCCATTAGAGCATGCCCAAAAAGTTTGGGGCCAAATGGGGAGACTTGATAATGCAAAACTTCCCAATTCTTGAAATCAGCAGAAATGGATTTGGGGGCATTTGGACAAGTGTATCTGTTCTCCTTGATGCACCACTTTGTAAGGGTGCAATATTTGGGGATTAGAACATGTCCACAAAGTTTGAGCATGATTGGAGACAGTTAGCATTGTAGAGTTTCTCAAATTTGGATCTGTACAGAGAGGGTTTTGGAATATTTTGGTGTATCAAATCAATTGGGATTGAGATGAAACTTGGAAAGATGATCACATATGTCATATGTGACATGCTAGAATTTTCTTGGATTTATTTGAGAATATTTATTATAGAAATATTTCAAATGCTGGATTTAATTAGAAAGGGTTTTGGAGGGTTTTGTCCAATATTTTGAACATGACCATGGGTTGAAACTCTTATACATGGACAATATATGTCCACTGAGTGTCCGTAAATTTTCTCAAAAAATTTCTAAGTATTTAAATAATTTTTTCCTATGAAAAGCCATTTCTGTCCTTAAGAAAAAGCCTTTAAATAAAATAGTAAAATAACCTTTAAAATTAATATTTGGTGGTTTTGGGAAGTCTTATGTATGTTAGGTTCCAAATAAGGTCTTTGGGGTAAAGCATCCACCCTAATTTGAGGACTTGTAGTACAAACCTCAATTCTGGGGTTTTTGAAAACCTAAATTAATAAAATGCTTTTTGGCCAAAATAATCTTTTAGAAAAAATAGTTTTATGTCCTATACACATGGCATGATCATTGGGCAAGGTCCTTGGGTCAGGGATATGAGTTTGGAGTGTAGGAGGAATTTAATGAATTAGAGCACAAGCAAACAAACAAGCATTCAGCAACCAAGTCAAGCATCACAAGCACACAAAAAGTTTTAATTGGTCCTAATTTTTGAGCCATGTCAACTTAGTCGGGAGAGGCAAAACACAGGGTGTGACATTTAGTCACCCACTGTGGCATAGTAGAGAGTTGTTTCAACATGTCCTTGATATTCCTTGGCGGGTGTTTTAGGTTTTTCACTGCCATGATGGAATAAACAAAGCCTGTGAACAACTGCTCCACATATGTGAAAATAGTTTTCAACTTCACAATTGGCAGCTCTACAAGGTTATGATTTTTTCTCCCTGCAAACAAAAAGAAGGTACAATAAGCCGCCGCAAGAGTCATAAGCCGGTACATTGGCAAAAGAGAGATGGAACACATACCAAAGATTGCTGTCAACATCTCGTTGATCTGTTTCACAAGAGTGGCATATCTTTCTTTCAAGGGGTCGAGTTTCTTTTCAGCCTTTTCCGCACGGTTTGTCAGGATGGCCTTTTTCTGCCTCAAACAACTTTATGGCATGTTCAAGACGTTCGTTCGCCTGACGTGCAAAATCTTCAAAATGAGCCGCCATGGACTCACCTTTAGTCTTCAATTTTCTTTCTTCTTTGAGCCATTTCTGTAGTTTGACAGCAACCGACTCAGCATCCTCAATATATCCCTAATAGACGAGCAAGAAGAATCGGCAAATATATTTACAGATAATTTCATGCCGCCATTGGACGGCTTACTTCTTTATCAAGTCCCAAGAAGATTGCAAGCAATATCCTTGACACTTGGGGGCTAATGCATATCAGTTCTGTCGAAACTTAGATATGGAGAAGACCCGACACATCTCAAGAAGATGAGCTGGCCCTTGGGGGCTACAGGTCGAATTTCTTCAATCTTCAAGACCCGACTCATCTCAAGAAGATGAGACGGCCCTTGGGGGCTACAGGTCAAAGTTCTTCAATCTTCAAGACCCGACTCATCTCAAGAAGATGAGCCGGCCCTTGGGGGCTACATTGTTACAGGCCTTAGCTATTTTATGAAACCAGCTTATCATAACAAGCTAGTCTTTGGAAGCTAATGATAGTATACAAGATAATGGTAACATGAGAAGATTACCTCATATTTCTCCTTCATAGCATTTATCATGCTCCCTTCAATTTCCCGGCTCTCAGATAGTTGGATCAAGTACTGCTGGTACAAATCTTCAACACCAAGCGCGGACAATTCCGGAAATTCCATCTTGGCTTTTCCTTTGTCTGAATTCACTGGTTCATCCTTGCTCACGATTTTAGCCAAGGATGTGCAAACAGTTGGGGCCTGAAAACTCTCTTTAACAAATACAACATCTGAAGTGTTGTGGTCAAGCGACGGCATGAGTTCATCTGCATAAGATGATTTGGGCGGAAGGATGGATGATTCAGTCTCGGGAGGAACGTCCATAAAAACTGGCTCATTTGGTTCAGACGTCTCAGTGGCAGCTGCCGGCTCCACCCTCATATCAAGCTCCTTTTCAACATAAGGGTTAACTGTCGAAGCTATTTTTCCTAGTGGAGGGATTGGCGTGTCTTGGCCTGCTGACCCAGAGGACGACCCGCCGGCCCGTTTGGACACAACAGCTTTGGCCCTATGGATTGTCAGTAAAACAAAAGTTATGACAAGTTGGAATTAAACAATGAAGGGCATAAGGCAACACTACAATGATAGAAACTTACCGACGATTAACATTGAAAGGGGGAAGCTGTGATGCACTTGAGTCGCCCGATGACGAAGGAGAGTCCTGATAAAGGGAAATTGAAGGGCTGAGAGGTTGTTTAAACAAACCGGCTCTGGGACGAGAATCGGTTGGACTATGGGGCACCTCAAGGCGTGGTTTATGAGCTGGCGGCGCGTGAGACAAACTAGGGTCTACATCGTCCATATCATCTCGGGTCTTGCATTTTGATGAGCCGGCAACCTATGCTTTCTTCAAAAGAAAATCGGGAGCCAAATAAGCTTCTGGGTGTGACAATTTAACTTTCCGGATGGTTTTTCTTGGTTTTCGGGGAACAAACGTTTCTAAAGAACTGGGGGAGATTGGAGTTACCTCAGTTTTGCCTGCTTGGCTAAATTCCGAGTCAACCTGATAAGAAGGTGTGTCAGCAAGCTCATTAAACAGGCCGCCGAGAGAGTCGAGTTCTACCTCAGATTCCTCCCCTGAAGATGACACAGAGACTGGGTATTCTTTCTACCCGTCGAAGGAACAGAAGCTTGAGGTACAACTTTCCGAAAATTAGAATCTGCCTGCAAACACAAGAAGTATATGGTAAATAATGGAGAGTCAAAGGTAACATCGACAAAAGACAATGAAAATGGTCAATACCTGAGGCGGCGGGTTGAGAAGATAGAATGGACCCAAGCCGGTGACGCTACATTGCTCTTTTGAGTCAGAGAAGAACCTTTTGGTCTCTTTTGTAAGAGCGTCGTCAGAAAGATTTTCACAAGAAAAGCGCTGAGGATCGTTTGAGGCACCTGAATAGTCACACATCAAGCCGTCCCTCAAGCTGACGGGTTGGATTCGCCACTTTAACCAGTAACGAATCAGATCTATCCCGGTCAGGCCATGTGCAGTCAGAGCTCTCAATTTTGCATGAAGAGGTGCTAAAGGAGCCCTCTCTTCGTCAGTTGGCCAACCCGGAAATTCCGCCTTGCCACTAAGTCTCTCCAATCTGAAACCCGGCAGGGGATTTTCTCCTTCAGGTGCAGTATTTTTGTAGTAGAACCAGGTTTTGTTCCACCCCTTCGGGCGACTCGCCAGTTTTGATTCTGTGAAGGCGCTGTTTTTCTCTTCTGAATAGACACACCACCGAGCTCACAGGAAGCACCATTCTTTTCCTCAGTTTGGCGGTTAAGGTAAAAGAATTCCCTAAAAAGAGTCACAGACGGCTCGATCTGAAGGTACACTTCACATAGCACTTGAAACTGACAAATATTGGTCATGGAAATTGGACCAATGTCTTGAGGCCTGAGCTTGAAGAAATGCAAGAGGTCTCTAAAGAATTTTGAGACGGGAGGACGGAAACCTCTCCGCAAATGAAAAGTAAAGACCACAACCTCCCCTAGCCGTGGTTGTGGGAACGACTCTTCTTCGGGAGCTTGCCATTTTATGATCTTTCGAGCCGGCAAGAAACCTTGGTCCACAAGGTTATCCAAGGTAAGCCTGGACTCTCTGGTCTTGGCCCAGTTGCAAACTTTGGAGTTTTTTGGAGCCATGGTAGGTTATGCAACGGCTACAAGAGTAACAAGGAAAATAAGCCGGGGGCAAATTATAAGTCACCTATACTAAAGTGCTATTAGGAGCCGCCAAAATCGGAGAGGGATGAAGGGACATCTCAAACACTTGGCAAAGATGTTGGGTCCCAAACAGGTTTCTATGAAAGTATCCCTACGGACAGATTTGATTAAATGAGGAAAAACAACGAGATATATGTTCTAGCCGACAGAAAAAACCGAAACTACGACATTCAAAGGATAACCCCGGGTGGCTCATTTTAGATCTACTTATGAGGAAAACAAGGCGGAGATCATTCTAGAAATATGCAGGAAGGAGTGGATAGCATGTGGATCTACTAAATCAGCTTCGGACAAACACAATGAACACGATGAGAACACCGGAAGCGTCGAACCCTAAATGGAAGGGATTAATACTAGATTGCGTTGAAGCAGAGACGAAGATCATCGCGTTCGCTCCGGTGGTCGCAAGAAGGCTCAATGACATCGTCAATGGAGTCAGGGACCTCGGAGTCACTTTGGGAGCACTGGCGGTGCTCGGCCGACGGAGGAGTGAGAGGAAGAAGACGATAGGAAAGTTATTGTGGAGCTCGGTGGAATTATTTATAAAGAGGGAAAATGAAATGGCACCGAGAAAGACGAAACGACCACGGTAAATTTGTGGCTAGGAGCGTGCCTCGATTTTCGCGTCTGCCTAGATTTGGCGTAGTTTTCGAAGGGATGCGTTATGATGACTTTGGAGGACAACGGTCAGCAAGGATCATGTCATTAATAGACAGACACCGGAGAAATGACAAGTATGGAAGAATTACAAGCCGATGTTATGAGATTCATGGAAGACATAAATCCAATAGTGAGCCGCCAAAGGAAGAGAAGAGGAATTGACATGAATGGATTCAAATCAATCTGGGGCCTAATGTCGGGGATATAACTCCAAGGTGTAACCCGCCCTATTGGGTCGGGTTAACATATTGACGGCTCTATGATCAAGTTTAAGATGGGCCGTGTCGTGAAGACAAGACAAGCAAGGCGGTGGCTGACTAAGTCACCGGGCAGCCCAGCACCTAAAGACGGCGGCTCAAGGCCCATAGGGCAGTGATACGTCTCCAACGTATCTATAATTTTTGCTTGTTCCATGCTGTTATATTATCATTCTTGGATGTTTTACAATCATTTTATAGCAACTCTATATATTTTTTGGGTACTACCCTATTGACATAGTGCCAAAGTGCGAGTTGCTGTTTTTGCTTGTTTTTAACTTTGCAGAATATCAGTACCAAATGGAGTCCAATCGCGACGAAACTTTTTGGAGATTGTTTTTGGACCAGAAGACACCCAGTGGGACAAAGAAGTGCCAGAGAGGTGGGCTGTGGAGAGCACAACCCACCAGGGCACGCCAGGGGGCCCCTGGCATGCCCTGATGGGTTGTGTCCTCCACGGGGCCCCTCTCCACCGCCTCTGATGCCTATAAATACCCAAATATTCAGAAACCCTAGGGGAGTCGACGAAAAACACATCCAGCCGCTGCAAGTTCCAGAGCCTCGAGATCCAATCTAACACCATCACGGAGGGGTTCATCATCCTCATTGGTGCCTCTCCGATGATGCGTGAGTAGTCCACCATAGACCTACGGGTCCGTAGGCAGTAGTTAGATGGCTTCATGTCTCTCTCTTTTGATTCTCAATACAATGGTCTCTTGGAGATCTATTTGATGTTAACTTTTGCGGTGTGTTTGTTGGGATCCAATGAATTTTGAGTTCATGATCAGTTTCTATCCAAGAATATTATTTGAGTCTTCTTTGTTCTCTTATATGCATGATTACTTATAGCCTCATATTTCTTCTTCGAATCTTTGGTTTAGTTAGGCCAACTAGATCGATTTTTCTTGCCATGGGAAGAGGTGCTTTGTGATGGGTTCGATCTTGCGGTGTCCTTTCCCAGTGACAGAAGGGGCAGCAAGACACGCATATATCGTTTCTATTAAGGATAACAAGATGGGGTATATTCCTACATGAATAGATCTTGTCTACATCATGTCACCATTCTTATTGCAATACTTCATTTTTCCATGAACTTAATACACTAGATTCATGCTGGATAGCGGTCGATGTGTGGAGTAATAGTAGTAGATGCAGAATCGTTTTGGTCTACAAATATTGTACATGATGCCTATATAATGATCATCGCCTTGGATATCTTCATGATTATTTGATCTTCTATCAATTGCCCAACAGTAATTTGTTAACCCACCGTGTGCTATACTCATGAGAGAAGCCACTAGTGAAACCTACGGCCCCCGGGTCTACTTTTCCAACATATTGCTTTCCGATCTGTCTTTTTGCCTCTTTTGTTTTCAGATCTATTATACCAATAACCCAAAAATACCTGCTGCACTTTTTATTTGCTCTTTTTATTTTGTGTTCTTGAGAGATCTTTCTCTCCAATCTATCACTACCTAATCTATCTTTTTACCGTAGAGAGATTGGCAACCTCTCTTTCGCGTCGGGTTGCAAGTATTTGTTATTTGTGTGCAGGTGCTGCTTATTAGGTGGTGGTGATCCTCCTACTGGTTCGATACCTTGGTTTCATAACTGAAGGGAAATACTTACCGTCGGTGTGCTGCATCATCCCTTCCTCTTTGGGGAAATACCGACACAGTCTCAAGCCACGTCAAAGGAATTTCTGGCGCCATTGCCGGGGAGGAAGCGGTCTCTTCTATGTGCCAATCTCTGGCGCCGAGGAGACACCATCATCATCTACCAGGTTCCTAATCACAAATCTCATCTCCTTGCAATTACATTATTTGTCATTTGTCTCTCGTTTTCCTCTCCCCCACTTCACACAATTTGCCGTTTTATTCGCCCTCTTTTTCGTTTGCCTTTTTCTTGTCAGATCTCTTGCTTGCTTGCAATCTTGTTTGCGTAGTCACGATGACTCAAGAAAACACCAAGTTGTGTGATTTTTCCAATACTAATAACAATGATTTTATTAGTACTCCAATTGCGCCTCCCGCCACTAGTGCGGAGTCTTGTGATATTAATGCCGCTTTGTTGAATCTTGTCATGAAAGATCAATTTGACGGTACTCCTAATGAGGATGCCGCTTCCCATCAAAACACGTTTGTAGAATTGTGTGATATGCAAAAGAAAAAAGATGTGGACAATGATATAGTGAAGTTGAAATTATTTCCTTTCTCCCTTCGGGATCGTGCAAAAATTTGGTTTTCTTCTTTGCCTCGCAATAGTGTCGATTCTTGGAATAAGTGCAAGGATGCTTTTATCACTAAGTATTTTCCACCCATGAAAATTATTTCCCTTAGGACACAAATCATGAATTTTAAGCAACTTGAGAATGAACATGTTGCACAATCTTGGGAAAGAATGAAATTGATGCTAAGAAATTGTCCTACTCATGGTTTAAATCTTTGGATGATCATACAAAAAATTTATGCGGGATTGAATTTTGTTTCTATAAATCTTTTAGATTCCGTCGCGGGTGGTAGTTTTATGGAAATTACTTTGGGTGAAGCTACTAAATTGCTAGATAATATTATGTCAAATTATTCACAATGGCATACCGAAAGGGCACCTACTAGTAAAAAAGTTAATTCTGTTGAAGAAATTAGTACGTTGAGTGATAAGGTTGGTGCTTTGATGAAGTTGGTTGCTAGTAAAAATGCTCCTATTGATCTTAATGATTTGCCTTTGTCTACCTTGATTGAGCAAAATAGTGATTTCGTAGATGTGAACTTTGTCTCGCGAAACAATTTCAATAACAATGCTTATAGAGATAATTTTAATCCTAGGCCTTTTCCTGGAAATTCCTCTAACAATTATGGTGATTCCTATAGTAATTCCTCTTACAATAATAATAGGAACACCTCTGATCTTGAGAGTAATATTAAAGAATTTATCAATGCGCAAAAGGCTTTCAATACTACGATAGAAGAAAAGTTGAATAAGATTAATGATATGTCTAGAAGCATTGATAGAATTTCTCATGATGTTGAAAATCTCAAGTTGAAAGCTTTTGTGCCTAACATTGATGAATCAATTAAAGCTTTATATGTCTCTATGGATGAAAGTAAGAAAAGAATCGCTATGCTTAGAGCTAAAAGAGAAGTCTTAGAAAAATCATTTTCTAGTGATTGCCTTCATTAAAATGATGAAGATCTTAAAGTGATTGGTGTTTCTTATATTGATTCCTTGTTTAATTATATTAAGATTGATGATAAAGGGACTGAAGTAGAGTCAGCTTTAGCTAGAAGGCGTCCCAATAATTTGGAGGGTGAAAATCTTGATGAAATTTTTTATGAAAGTGGGTTTGAAGAGGTCAAAACTTTAACTAGTGATGTGCCCACTATTTTGGATTGCAAAGACATTAATTATAATAGTTGCTCTTTGATTGAATGTATTTCTTTGCTGCAGTCCATGTTGAATCCACCCCATGCTTATGAGCAAAATAAAGCTTTTAGTAAACATATCATTGATGCCATGATGAAATCTTTAGAAGAAAAGTTGGACTTGGAGATTTCTATTCCTATAAAATTACATGATTAGTGGGAACCTACCATTAAGGTAAAAATTAAAAATTATGAGTTATTTGCTTTATGTGATTTGGGTGCTAGTGTTTCCACAATTCCGAAATCTTTATGTGATGTGCTTGGTCTCACCAATATTGAAGAATGTTCTCTTAATTTGCACTTGGCGGATTCTACTGTCAAAAAGCCTTTGGGAAGAATTAATGATGTTCTTATTCTTGCAAATAGGAACTATGTGCCCATATATTTTATTGTTCTTGATATTGATTGCAATCCGTCTTGTCCCATTATATTTAGTAGACCGTTTTTACAAACTATAGGTGCCATGATTGATATGAATGAAGGAAATATTAGATTTCAGTTTCCACTAAGAAAGGGTATGGAACACTTCCCTAGAACAAGAATTAAGCCACAATATGAATCAATCATGAGATCATCCTATGGATCCAAAACCAAAGATGACAATACTTGAAACTATGCGTTATGCCTAGCTAGGGGCGTAAAACGATAGTGCTTGTTGGGAGGCAACCCAATGAATAAATTTATTATTGTCTTTCCCTTTCTATTTTTGAGTGTTGACACAATTATGCCTCTATTATGATTGTGTTTTTATGTTTTATTTAGTGTTTGTGCCAAGTAGATCCCTTAGGATGATTCATAAGATGAGTAGAAGCGATGCTGAATCTGAAACAGAAACTTTGTGTCCAGTATTTGAATTTTCATTTTTTACTGGCATGCGATATTGAGCTGAAATTTTCACACAGTGTTTCTATACTAATTCTTTACGTTGTCCTAAATTTTCAGAATTTTTAGAGTTACATAAGTATGGTTAGAGTACATATTACTACAGACTGTTCTGTTTAAGACAGATTCAGTTTTCGTTGCATTGTGTGCTTGCTTTGATGAATCTATGGGTTATATTGAAGGGTATGAGCCATAGTAAAGTTAAAATATAGTAGGTATAATGGAATAATAAAATATGAATGGGTTTTCAGCAGCACCTAAAGTAGTGATTTGCTTTATACTAACGGATCTCACGAAGATTTTGTTGAGTTTTGTGTGATTGAAGTTTTCAAGTTTTGGGTGAGATCACGGTGGATGAAGGAATAAGGAGTGAAAAGAGCCTAAGCTTGGGGATGCTACAGAACCCCCAAGATATATCCAAAGAGAAACAAGCAACTAAGCTTGGGGATGCCCCCGAGTGGCATCCCCTCTTTCTTCTAACGACCATCGGTATTTTACTTGGAACTATATTTTTATTCGTCACATATCATGAGTTTTGCTTGGAGCGTCTTGTATCATTTGAGTCTCTGCTTGCTTTGCTTGTTAGTTTGTCACTTTTATCCTTTCTGGACACACCTATTTGGGTAGAGCCAAAATTATGCTATGACTTGTTAGAATTGCTCTATATGCTTCACTTCAACTTTTTGAGCTATAGAATTGCTCTAGTGCTTCACTTATATCTTTTTGAGCACGGTGTGCTTGGAAATTTTTGTAGAAATACTCTCATGCTTCACTTAGATTAATTTGAGAGCTAGTAAATTTTGAAGAAATCCTCTCATGCTTCACTTATACCTTTTTGAGAGATGAAAACTCTATGCTCATGTGCTTCACTTAAATTTGTTTGAGCTAGTTAAAAAGCAATGGCAATATATGAAACTAGTCCCAAAGTGTT
Organism: Elymus sibiricus; assembly: GCA_039707655.1. Classification (NCBI taxonomy): domain Eukaryota; kingdom Viridiplantae; phylum Streptophyta; class Magnoliopsida; order Poales; family Poaceae; genus Elymus; species Elymus sibiricus. The sequence goes on along the minus strand of CM077669.1, from coordinate 186,657,211 downwards.
AGATATCCAAGGAGGATATAATAAAAACTTTCATGAATATCATTTGACAAATTAAACTTGATTCCTTGTAATAGTTTTGAGACATGATGATAGTAATATGTGAGTCATGTTAGTGAGTAATTATGCTTTAGTAAGAATATTGGTGTTAAGGTTTGTGATTCCCTATGCAAGTACGAAAGTCAATAGTTATGCAATGAAATTGCATCCTACTTATGGTGCATTATTCGGTGTTAGTTATGCTCAATGCTCGCTTATGTGAATTTTTGTTTCTTGGTTGGTTGCTTCTCAATCTATTTGCTAGTCTCCATTTGTACTAAGTAGAAATACTACTTGTGCATCCAAAATCCTTAAACCAAGTTTTGCCTTATGAGTCCACCATACCTACCTATATGCGGTTTTTCCATGCCGTTCCAAGCAAATTTGTATGTGTCATCTCTAATTTTCAAAATAAACTTCTCTTTTGTGTGCTCGTACCGCTCATGAAACGGTAGGGAGTGTCCAATATTTTTCCATGCTAGATGTGTTATTCTCAAGATGAGTGTTTATTCACTTGTCATTGCACGAGAGTGCGGCGGTAATAGGGATGCCCATTCCCGAAATGAAAAGAAAAAATATTTACTTTATGTTGTCAAATAATAAATTCCTTGGAAAGTGTTGGTATGGAAGGCAACCGTGGATACGGCCAGCCATGGAATGTGAAAGAATGGTGGAAAAAGGAGTAAACTTTATTTTCTGTTTGGGAACCACCTATGATATATCTAGCATGGAAAGTATTGTGAACTACTTTGTCGTTTTCATTGACAGGAAAGGCATGCCACCCAAAATATTTTTCTCTCTCAATTTAAAACTTTGAGCTCTGGCACCTCTACAAATCCCTACTTCCCTCTGCGAAGGGCCTATCTATTTACTTTATGCAATATTTATTTTTAATTTGAGTCTCCATCTTCTCTTATAAAGCACCAACTAGGGGGCAATATGATCGTACTTGAGCATGGGGTATAGCTAATATTTAAGTGTGTTTCATGAATGGATCAATGATTGATCATGATGGGCTAGGGATAACTTTCTTTAGTGTTGATATTTTGAAAGACATGGTTGCTTGTTGGCATGCTTGAGTATTGAAGTCATTATGTTAAAACAAGACTATTGCTTTGAATCATCTAAAAGTCCAAATGTCCATGCTACAAAAGAAAAGAATATGAGATGAACATGTTAGGCAGCATTCCACATCAAAAATTCTGTTTTTATCATTTACCTACTCGAGGACGAGTAGGAATTAAGCTTGGGGATGCTGATACGTCTCGAACGTATCTATAATTTTTGCTTGTTCCATGTTGTTATATTATCATTCTTGGATGTTTTACAATCATTTTATAGCAACTTTATATCATTTTTTGGGACTAACCTATTAACATAGTGCCAAAGTGTGAGTTTCTATTTTTGCTTTTTTTTACTTCGCAGAATATCAGTACCAAACGGAGTCCAATCGCGACGAAACTTTTTGGAGATTTTCTTTTGGACCAGAAGACACCCAGTGGGCCAAAGAAGTGCCAGAGAGGTGGGCTGTGGAGAGCACAACCCACCAGGGCACGCCAGGGGGCCCCAGGCGCGCCCTGATGGGTTGTGTCCTCCACGGGGCCCCTCTCCACCACCTCTGATGCCTATAAATACCCAAATATTCTGAAAACCCTAGGGGAGTCATCAAAAAACACATCCAACCGCCGCAAGTTCCAGAGCCTCGAGATCCAATCTAACACCATCACGGAGGGGTTCATCATCCTCATTGGTGCCCCTCCGATGATGCGTGAGTAGTCCACCATAGACCTACAGGTCTGTAGGCAGTAGCTAGATGGCTTCCTCTCTCTCTTTTAATTCTCAATACAATGGTCTCTTGGAGATTTATTTGATGTAAACTTTTGCGGTGTGTTTGTTAGGATCCGATGAATTTTGAGTTCATGATCAGTTTCTATCCATGAATATTATTTGAGTCTTCTTTGATCTCTTATATGCATGATTACTTATAGCCTCATATTTCTTCTTCGAATTTTTTGTTTAGTTAGGCCAACTAGATAGATTTTTCTTGCCATGGGAAGAGGTGCTTTGTGATGGGTTCGATCTTGCGGAGTCCTTTCCCAGTGACAGAAGGGGCAGCAAGGCACGCATGTATCCTTGCCATTAAGGATAACAAGATGGGGTCTATTCCTACATGAATAGATCTTGTCTACATCATGTCATCGTTCTTATTGCATTACTCCGTTTTTCCATGAACTTAATACACTAGATGCATGCTGGATAGCAGTCGATGTGTGGAGTAATAGTGGTAGATGCAGGCAGGAGTCGGTCTAGTTATCTTGGACGTGATGCTATATAATGATCATCGCCTTAGATATCGTCATGATTATTTGATCTTCTATCAATTGCCCAACAGTAATTTGTTCACTCTCCGTGTCTTATACTCATGAGAGAAGCCACTAGTGAAACCTACGGCCCCCCGAGTCTACTTTTCCAACATATTTCTTTCCGGTCTATCTTTTTGCCTCTTTTGTTTTCAGATCTATTTACCAAAAACCCAAAAATACCTTGCTGCACTTTTTATTTCCTCTTTTTATTTTGTGTTCTTGAGAGATCTATCTCTCCAATCTATCACAACCTAATCTATCTTTTTACCGTAGAGAGATTGACAACCTCTCTTTCGCGTCGGGTTGCAAGTATTTGTTATTTCTATGCAGGTGCTGCTTATTAGGTGGTGGTGATCCTCCTACTGGTTCGATACCTTGATTTCATAACTAAGGGAAATACTTATCGTCGCTATGCTGCATCATCCCTTCCTCTTTGGGGAAATACCGACGCAATCTCAAGCCACGTAAGGCGGTAGGCGCCGGTCGGTTTCGTTGCTTAAGGAGCAAGGCAAGTTAGAGATATTATAAGTGACGAGTCACGATATGACCCGGACTCTATTGTAATCCCTAGGGTCTTGACCTATATATAAAGGCAAGCCCCTAGGACCGAAAGGCTCAAGTTACAATCTCTCGATAGCTAGGTTAGCGATTCCGCACCCTTGTAATCGAGATATATCCATCAATACACACAAAGCAGGACGTAGGCTTTTACCTCCATCGGATGGACCGAACCTGGGTAAACCCGACTCTCTTTCCTGTTTAACCCCTTTGAGTCGCCACCTAGCGGCGATGGCCTCACACCTAAGTCCTTGCACTAGGACATCTGCCATGACAAAACCACGACAGGTATCTTTCTTTTATTAGTGATGATGTCTTTCATGTATTTTTCATAAGGGGCCATCTTTAGGATATCAGTTAAACGGGTACGCAAAAAGAGTGGCCTAATCATTTTAGCAAAGCGTTCAAATTCTTCATCATCCTTTTTCTTAGATGGTTTAGGTGGGCATGGGTTTCTGAACCCATGGCTCTCTTTCTTTACCATGTTTTCTAGCCACAAAGTCTCTTTTATCATATCGTTTATTTTTAGGTTGTGGGTTATCAAGATCAATAGCAGGCTCTATTTCAACATCATTATCTGGTTCTTTATCATTGTTTGGTTGAGTATCCGCATGAACATCATCATTACCATTTTCATTATCACTAGGTGAATGTTCATTACCAGATTGAGTTTCAACATCAGAAATAGAGACATCATTATCTTTGGGAGGTTTTCGTATCTCGGGTTCACTAGAGGTATGCAAAGTCCTATCATTTTTCTTTTTCTTTTTCTTTTTAGAAGGACTAGGTGCATCAGTATTAATTCTCTGAGAGTCTTGTTCAATTCTTTTAAGATGACCTTCAGGATAGAGTGGTTCTTGGGTCATTCTACCTCCTCTAGTTACTACTCTAGCAGCAAAGTCATTCATATTATTATTCATTTCATCAAGCAATTATTTTTGAGATTTAGCAACTTGTTCTAACTGAGTTTGAACCATAGAGGCATGTTTTCCTACACCTCTAACATCATTACTGATTCTAAATAGCAAGTCACTGAAGCGAGCAATCATATCAGAATTATATTTCAATTGTTTCAGAACATGTGCATTGAAGTGATCTTGCTTCATAATGTAGTTGTCAAACTCATATAAGCATTGACTAGGATGTTTATTGTAAGGGATCGATATCACTTTCATCAAAATTTAATAAAGAATTTACCTCTACCACCTATGGAGGTGGTGGTGTGTCAAGGCCATGTATTTCTTCAATAGGTGGTAAATTCTTAACATCCTCAGCTTTAATACCTTTTTCCTTCATACATTTCTTTGCCTCTTGCATATCTTCAGGACTGAGAAATAAGATACCCCTCTTCTTCAGAGTGGATTTAAGTGGTGGTTCAGGGAGAGTCCAATCATCATAATTCTTCATTATATTTTTCAATAATTCCTCAACTTGTTCAACAGTTCGTTCCCTGAAAACACAACCAGCACAACTATCTAGGAAGTCCCTAGAAGCATCAGTTAGTCCATTATAGAAGATATCAAGTATTTCATTTTTCTTAAGAGGATGATCAGGCAAAGCATTTAGCAATTGGAGAAGCCTCCCCCAAGCTTGTGGGAGACTCTCTTCTTCAATTTGCACAAAGTTAAATATTTCCTATAAGGCAGCTTGTTTCTTATGAGTAGGAAAATATTTTTCAGAGAAGTAGTAAATCATATCCTGGGGACTACGCACACAACCAGGAGCAAGAGTATTGTACCATATCTTAGCATCACCCTTTAATGAGAACGGAAATAACTTAAGAATATAGAAGTAGCGAATCTTCTCATCATGAGCAAAGAGGGTGGCTATATCATTCAACTTAGTAAGATGTGCCACTACAGTTTCAGTTTCATAGCCATGGAAAGGATCAGATTCAACCAAAGTAATTAACTCTGGGTCGACAGAGAATTCATAATCCTTACCGGTAACAAAGATAGGTGAAGTAGCAAACTTAGGATCGCATTTCATTCTAGCATTGAAAGTCTTTTCCTTATACTTGCGTAGCAATTTCTTAAGATCATCTGTATCCTTACAAGAAAGGATTTCTCTAGTTATCCCCTCATTCATAACATAACCTTCAGGTATCTTAGGCATTACAAATCTAGGAGATCCAGGTCTATTAGGTGTTTCATAAGGCTTCATCAGTTTCAGCAATCTCATCAGTTTCAATAATTTCATTCTCTTTATCTCTAGCAATTTGTTCATCAAGAAATTCACCTAGTGGCACATTATCATCAAGCATGGTACTAGCATCGTCATAAGCATCATTCATAGCAGAAGTAGCATCATTAACAACTTGCGACATATCAGGATTAATAGCATGTGGTGGTGTTGCAAGCTTACTCATAACCGAAGGTGAATCAAGTGCAGAGCTAGATGGAAGTTCCTTACCTCCCCTCGTCTTAGAGGGAAAAATCTTGGTTCTTGTATTCTTTAGATTCTTCATAGTGATCAATTGATATAAATCCCAAGTGACTCACCAAATATAGCTATGCTCCCCGGCAACAGCGCCAGAAAAAGGTCTTGATAACCCACAAGTATAGGGGATCGCAACAGTTTTCGAGGGTAGAGTATTCAACCCAAATTTATAGATTCGACACAAGGGGAGCCAAAGAATATTTGCGAGTATTAGAAGCTGAGTTGTCAATTCAACCACACCTGGAGATTAAATATCTGCAGGAGAGTGATCAGTAGCACAGTAGTATGATAGTTTTGATAGGAGTAGTAGCGGTAACAGTAACAGTAGCAGTAACAACAATAGTTTTGTAGCGGTTGTAACAGTAGCAGTAGCAATAGTAACTTAGCAAGAACAATATGTAACTCGTAGGCACTGGTACGGTGAACTCATTGGCTGATATTCATCATATAACAGTCATAACCTAGGGCGATACAGAACTAGCTCCAGTTCATAAATGGAATGTAGGCATGTATTCCGTAAATAGTCATACGTGCTTATGGAAAAGAACTTGCATGCCATCTTTTGTCCTACCCTCCCGTTGCAGCGGGGTCCATAAGGAAACTAAGGGATATTAAGGCCTCCTTGTAATAGAGAACCGGAACAAAGCATTAATACACGGTGAATACATGAACTCCTCAAACTACGGTCATCACCGGAAAGTATCCCGACTATTGTCACTCCGGGGTTTACAGATCAAAACATGTAATAGGTGCGTATGACTAGCAAGATCGGATCAAGAACATAGATATAATGGTGATAACATAAACGGTTCAGATCTGAAATCATGGCACTCGGGCCCTAGTGACAAGCATTAAGCATGGCAAAGTCAAAGCAACATCAATCTCAGAACATAGTGGATACTAGGGATCAAGCCCTAACAAAACTAACTCGATCACATGATGAATCTCATCCAACTCCTCACCGACCAACAAGCCTACGAAGGAATTACTCACTCTCGGTGGGGAGCATCATGGAATTGGCGATGGAGAAGGGTTGATGATGACGAAGACCGAAGATTCCCCTCTCCGGAGCCCAAAACGGGCTCCAGATCTGGCCTCCCAACGAAGAACTGGAGGTGGCGACGGCTCCATCTCATAAAACGTGATGAAACTTTCTCTCTGATTTTTTTCTCCAAAAATAGGATTTTATAGCGTCGGAATTAGGGTCAGTGGGGCCCCGAGGTGGGCACAACCCACCAGGGCGCGCCTGGGGGGGCTGGCGCGTCCTGGTGTCTTGTGCCCAGCCAGGGCTCCCCCTCTGGTGGTTCTTGGCTCCAGTATTTTTTATTTATTGTAAAATAAATCTCCAAAAAGTTTCGTCCAGTTCCGAGAACTTTTATTTCTCCACAAAAACAACACCATGGTAGTTCTGCTGAAACCAGCGTCAGTCCGGGTTAGTTTCATTCAAATCATGCAAATTAGAGTCCAAAACAAGGGCAAAAGTGTGAGGAAAAGTAGGTACGATGGAGACGTATCACTAACCCATCTCACGAAATTCCGTCATGTTTTGTGTGATTGAAGTTTTCAAGTTTTGGGTAAGACACCGATATGAGGAGAATAAGGAGTGGCAAGACCCTAAGCTTGGGGATGCCCAAGGCACCCCCAAGGTAATATCCAAGGAAGACACAAGCATCTAAGCTTGGGGATGCCCAAGGCACCCCAAGGTAATATCCAAGGAAGACAAAAGCGTCTAAGCTTGGGGATGCCCCGGAAGGCATCCCCTCTTTCGTCTTCAACACTATCGGTATATCTTACTTAGAGCTATATTTTTATTCTTCACATAATATGAGTTTTGCTTGGAGCATCATTTTATTTTGTTAAACTTTGATTGATGTTATTTATAATCTTGTTTTCCAATAAAAAGTTCCAAGAATTGCCTTCTAGGATGTTTGAATTACATGTTTGATGTGTGTTGTGTAAAAATAGAGACTTTTGTTGTAGTGTTTGAATTTTCATATTTAACTGGAACGTGGAAAGTTTATGAAATTTTTACACAATATTTTCATATAACCTTTTTTTATCATGTCCTAAATTTTCAGGATTTTTGGAGTTACATAAGTGAACTTTGAAAATTAATTGTTACAGACTGTCCTATTTAGACAGATTGATGTCATAGTTTTGTTATCCACTTCTCCTACTGCTTTCATGACTTATATTGGTAGAAATAAATTGTGAAAATGATAGTATGCAGTAGATAATGTTTGAAAATTATTATGAAACTTGTCTTGGCAGTACATAAAGAGTTGATTTATTCTTATGTGCACAAACCTATCTCACGAGTTCTTTTCAAGTTTTGTGTGGATGAAGTTTTTGAGACCAAGGTGATATCGTGATCTGAGACGAATTAATGAGACACAAGATCTCAAGCTTAGGGATGCCCAAGGCTCCCCAAGTCAATATTACAAGAAGTCTCAAGCATCTAAGCTTGAGGATGCTATGCATCCCACCTCTCTTCGTCACAAATATCAGTTAGCCTATGTCGATTGTAAGTTGTTATTCGTTCACATGATATGTCCTATTCTTGGAGTATCTTTTGTTTTATTTGCTGTTTGAATAAAATTCTGAGATCTGGAAGTCTTTATTGAGAAAGAGTCCTCACATGGCTACTTAACTATTTAACTACTCAATTATCTTCACTTGTAACTTTTGAGAGTAGTTTGATGTTTACTCTTGTGCTTCACTTATATCATTAGAGTAAATTGTGAATGAATGAAATATCATAAATATAACATTATTAATGTGCTATATTCTTAGTAGCAAGTTCACATTTGGTTTAGAAAGAAAAATCTATTGAAGTTTGACAATCACAATATTGGTCATACAAGCAATTCATCAATTATAGTATAAGAAAGAGAACTTTCACATACAAATATATTATCTTGGACATCTTTTATGATTGTGAATGCCCATTAATTATTTTTAACGTTGATCAAATTGTTGAAGTTGGACAAGGAAGACAATGTAATGATTATGTTTGGGTATATTTACATAGAAGTTATATTGTTATGGATCCTCCAACACGTGGTGCTTGTTTAGAATCTTTTGCTAGCCAAAACTTCATACCAAGTAGAGATACTACTTGTGCATTGAAATCCTTGAGCCAAGTTTCTTCCACGAGATTCCACCATACCTACCTATATATATGGTATTTCACTGCCATTCCAAGTAAATTTGCACGTGCCACCTCTAAACATTCAAATAAACATCCGTTTTGTGTGCTCGTACTGCTCATGGAGCGACCGGGCGATTATTATATTAGTGCTAAGCGGGTTATTCTCAAGATGAGTGTTTATTCACTTTTCATTGCATGAGAGAGGCTGGTAAAAAGGATACCCAGTCCTGCATAATGCAAAAATAAATAAACAAGAACTCCCCCTAGAAAGTTGATTGTTTGGATGGCACCCATGGACTCGGTCAGCCATGGAATGTGTTTGAATGGTAGAGGGGGAGTAAAATTTCAATTCGGTTTGGGAACTGCCAATGATGTGTTTAGCATGGAAGATATTGAAAACTCTGTTGTGATGTTCACAGGAAAAGTATACCACTCAAAATCACATATTCACCTCTGTTTTAAAACAATGAGCTCTGGCACCTCGGCAAATCCATGCTTCCCTTTGCGAAGGGACAATCTATTTACTTTTATGTTATTTACTTTTCATGTTGAGTCAACGTCTTATTCCAACCTCAATCTATTAGTTGGCAAGCACCATGTGGTGGGGAAAGATCCAAACACATATATCCACTCAAATATATTCGATCATGATTCATTATTGTTGACAATTATCTTCATGATAAGTACGTTGAGAGGTGAAACATTAAGCCCCTATCTTTCTCTGTGTTTGATGGATGTTGTTTGTTCTAAAAATATGCTTTGATTATTAGCAATCATAGAAGACTATATGATAATTGAGTATGTGGAGCTCTTACTAAGACTTGATGATGCATTGAAATTGTTTGATGACTAAGAACATAGGTTGTTAAGTTTCAAGAGAATGCATTGTTTGAACCATGGCATGTGAATTGATTGCTACTCTATCATAATGAGTTTCATGAGAAAAAGTTCTGGTTATGATGCTAGAAAAGTGATCGGAATTATCATTGATCAAACTTATATACTATGCTAGCAATCACACTTCATAAATTACTTCTTTTATCATTTACCTACTCGAGGACGAGTAGGAATTAAGCTTGGGGATGTTGATACGTCTCCAACGTATCGATAATTTATGAAGTATTCATGCCATATTTGCCTATGTTTACAATACTTTTATATGGTTTTGACGCACTTTATACGATATATTTAGAACTAACCCGGACTGACGCTGTTTTCAGCAGAATTACCGTGGTGTTGTTTTTGTGCAGAAAATAAAAGTTCTCGGAATTGCCCGAAACTTTTTTATGATTTCTTCTGGAGAAAATAAGAAATACCGGAGCAAAGAACCACCAGAGGGGAGCCACCTATGGGCCACATGCCAACAGAGCGTGCCCACCCCCCTAGGCGCGCCATGTTAGCTTGTGGGGCCCAGGTGGCTCCGGTTGACGTGATTCCAACGCTGAAAAATCCTATAAATCCATAAACCCCCAAAAGTTAACCTAGATCTTCTGCTCCACCGCTGCAACTCTTAGTATCGAATAAAAACCATCGGGAGCCTTTCCTGTACCCCGTCGGAGGAGGAAATCATCACCGGTGGCCATCTTCATCATCCCGGCAGAGGCCATGACGAGGAGGGAGTAGTTCACCCTTGGGGCTGAGGGTATGTACTAGTAGCTATGAGTTAAATCTCTCTCTCTCTCTCTCTCGTGTTCTTGAGATGGCATGATCTTGATGTATCACGTGCTTTGTTAATATAGTTGGATCATATGGTGTTCTTCCCTTGCTATCTTGTTGTGATGAATTGAATCTTTTCCTTTAAGATTTTGTTATGTCGAATTGAATATTTGATTTGAGATCACTTGATATATGTCTTGGTACTCAACTTGCAGATTCCCGTGGTGAAAATGGGGTAATCTATGCATAGTGGTTGATACACATTCTTGTCCTGCTTTCTCCGATAGAAATCTTCAGGTACTCTTTGAAGTTCTTTGTGTTAGATTGAATATGTTGAATCTGAAATTGTTTGATGCGTGTCAAATAATTAACCCACGGATACTTGAGGTGACATTGGAGTAGCTAGGTGACATTAGGGTTGATTGATATGTATCAAATGTGTTATTTTAGTACGAACTCTAGGGCTGTTTGTGACACCTATATGAATAGCCCAATAGATCGATCGGAAAGGGTAACATTGAGGTGGTTCTACTACCTACAACAATTTCATCTCATGTTCTTCGCTAGATATGAACTTTGGGGTGATTCTTTGTTGCACGTTGAGGCATGATCATATGATTTTATTATGTTAGCATTGTTGAGAGATTGGACTAGTGAAAGTATGAACCCTAGGCCTTATTTCCAAGCATTTATATAATGGTTTGCTCGCCGTTTGCCACTTGCTACCTTGCTGTTTTTATATTTTCGGATTACAAAAACCTATATCTACTATCCATATTGCACTTGTATCACCATCTCTTCGTCGAACTAGTGCACCTATACAATTTGCCATTGTATTGGGTGTGTTGGGGACACAAGAGATTTCTTGCATTTGATTGGAGGGTTGTTTGAGAGAGACCATCTTCATCCTACACACCCACGGATTGATAAAACCTTAGGTCATCCACTTGAGGGAAAATTGCTATTGTCCTACAAAACTCTGCGCTTGGAGGCCCAATAGAGTCTACAAGATTAAAGTTATGTAGTAGACATCAAGCTATTTTCTGGCGCCGTTGCCGGGGAGGTGAGTGCTTGAAGGTATATCTTTAGATCTTGCAATTAAATCTTTTAGTTTCTTGTTTATCACTAGTTTGGTTTATAAAAGAAAACTACAAAAAATGGAGTTTAGGTTGCCTCAATTGCTTCGTCTTTTTAATGTCTTTCGTGAAAATGATGGTTTGGAAAATTATGCTCAATTGTTAGAGGAAGATTTATAAAAATGCTTAATATGAGTTCCTTGAATGATGAGCATGATATCAATATTGTTAGTATGAATTCTCTGAATATCCATGATGCTAATGATATGCAAAGCCACAAGCTTGGGGATGCTATGTTTGATGAAATGATATTTTTAGTCCCCCAAGTTTTGATGAGCAAATTTATTATGATGATGGCATGCCTCCTATCAATGATGATTATGGTGATGACATGTATCCTATAAAGAGTGATAGTAACCAAGAAACTTGTCATCATAATTTTAATGTTCAATTTGGTTATGTCAATCAAGTGTCTCATGATATTTATTTTATTGAGTTTGCTCCCACGAATGAGAAAGAATTTGCTTATGTGGAGAGTGATAAATTTTCTATGCTTGTGAATCATGAAGATAATGCTTTAAGTGATAGTTATATTGTTGAATTCCTTCACGATGCTACTGAAAATTATTATGAGAGAGGAACATATGCTTGTAGGCATTGCAACAATATCAAGTTTCCTCTTTATGTGTTCAAAGTTTTGAAGTCATGCTTGTTTTGCCTTCCTATGCAAGTTGATTCTTTCTAAAATAAATTATTTGCTTACAAAATCCGTATGCATAGGAAGTGGGTTAGACTTAAATGTGCTTGCCATGTGATTCATGATGCTCTCTTGCATGTTCCAATTACTGTTCTTATGTGAGCATAATTGAAATCATCATGCCTAGCTAAAAAGGCTTTAAAGAAAAGCGCTTGTTGGGAGACAATCCAACACTTTTCCTTTCGGTTTTTATGTGTTCACATGATTAAGCTAATTTAGTAATCATGTTTTGTATCTTTTATTTCAATAATTTGCCAAGTAAAGTCTTTGGGATAGTGTGGATACTTGTTTGTTTGATTATGTGCAAAAACAGAAACTTTTACGTCCAGTGCAGAATTTCTATGATTTTACTCAGAGTCAAAAATTCTGAAATTTTTACAAATTTTGCTATGAAAATTTTCTGCGTTTTCCTAATTTTTCAGAATTTTTGGAGATAGGGAAATATGGATTTCATTCAGATCTTCACAGACTGTTCTGTTTTTGACAGATTCTGTTTTGCATGCATAGTTTGCTTGTTTCAGTGTTTCCATAGCTTATATTTAGTGGTATAAATTATGGGAATGATAGAATACATTATTTATTATGTGAGAAGAATTATGAATCTTGTCTTGACAGTACCTAAGTGAATGATCTATATTTATTACACTAACCCATCTCACGAAGTTCCGCCAAGTTTTGGGTAAGACACCGATATGAGGAGAATAAGGAGTGGCAAGAACCTAAGATTGGGGATTCCCAAGGCACCCCCAAGGTAATATCCAAGGAAGACACAAGCGTCTAAGCTTGGGGATGCCCCGGAAGGCATCCCCTCTTTCGTCTTCAACACTATCGGTATATCTTACTTAGAACTATATTTTTGTTCTTCACATAATATGAGTTTTGCTTGGAGCATCATTTTATTTTATTAAACTTTTATTTCTGTTATTTATGATCTTTTTTTTCCAATAAAAAGGTCCAAGAATTGTCTTCTAGGATGTTTGAATTACATGTTTGATGTGTGTTGTGTAGAACAAAAACTTTTGTTGCAGTGTTTGGATTTTCATATTTTACTGGAATGTGGAAAGTTTATAAACAAATTACACAATATTTTCATATAAATTTTTTTATCATGTCCCAAATTTTCATAATGTTTGGAGTTACATAAGTGAACTTTGTAAATTAATTGCTATAGACTGTCCTGTTTAGACAGATTGTTGTCATAGTTTTGTTATCAACTTCTCCTATAGTTTTCATGACATGTATTGGTAGAAATAATTTGCGAAATGATAGTATACAGTAGATAATGTTTGAAAATTATTATGCAATTTGTCTTGGCAGTACATACAGCGTTTATTTATTCTTATGTGCACTAACCTATCTCACGAGTTCTTTTCAAGTTTTGTGTGGATGAAGTTTTTGAGACCAATGTGATACCATGATATGAGAGGAATTAAAGAGACACAAGAGCTCAAGATTAGGGATGCCCAAGGCTCCCCAAGTCAATATTACAAGAAGTCTCAAGAATCTAAGCTTGGGGATGCTACGCATCCCACCTCTCTTCATCAACAAATATCGGTTAGCCTATGTTGATTGTAAGTTTTTATTCGTTCCCATGATATGTGCTATTCTTGGAGTGTCTTTTGTTTTTATTTGCTGTTTGAATAAAATTATGAGATCTGAAAGTATTTATTGAGAGAGAGTCCTCACATAGCTACTTAATCGTTTAACTACTCCTTCATCTTCACTTGTATCTTTTGAGAGTAGTTTGATGTTTACTCTTGTGCTTCACTTATAACGTAAGAGTAAATTGTGAATGAATGAAATATCATAAATATGAAATTATCAATGTGCTATATTCTTAGTAGCAGGCTCACATTTGGTTTAGAAAGTAAAATCTATTGAAGTTTGACAATCACAATATTGGTCATACAAGCAATTGATGAATGATTAGTATAAGAAAGAGAACTTTCACATACAAATATATTATCTTAGACATATTTTATGATTGTGAATGCCCATTAATTATTTTGAACCTTGATCACATTGCTGAAGTTGGACAAGGAAGACAAATTAATGGTTATGTTTGGGTATATTTGCATAGAAGTTATATTGTTATGGATCCTCCAACATGTGGTGCTTGTTTAGAATCTTTTGCTAGCCAAAACTTCATACTAAGTAGAGATACTACTTGTGAATCCAAATCCTTGAGCCAAGTTTCTTCCATGAGAGTCCACAATACCTACCTATATATATGGTATTTCACTGCCATTCGAAGTAAATTTTCACGTGCCACCTCTAAACATTCAAATAAACATCCGTTTTGTGTGCTCGTACTGCTCATGGAGCGATGGGGCGGTCATTATCTTAGTGCTAAGATGGTTATTCTCAAGATGAGTGTTTACTCACTTGTCATTGCACGAGACACTACTAGAAAAAAGGCTATTAGTGGCGCACCTGTTTTTGCTATTAATGGCGCACTATAGGTGCGCCACTATTACCACGCCACTAGTAATGGTTAGTAATGGCGCACCTCTGGTGCGCCATTACTATTCCAAATACCAGTGGCGCACCTGGTGGTGCGCCACTACTAACCCTTAGGTGCTCCACTGGTATTCCCTCCAGGTGCGCCACTAATAGCCTTATAGGTGCGCCACTAGTAATAAAGGAAGGTGCGCCACTAATAAGGGCTGAAATGCGCCACTAGTAATGTATTTGGAAAACAAAAAAAAATCCAAATTTACAGAAAACAACCTATAAGGAAAAATAATTTAAAAACAAAAAATGAAATAGAATCATAATTTTTATTATAGTAAGAATATTACAATGTCTTTACAAGTATCCAATAAAAGGAAAATTGCAAGGAAATAAAAGAAAATCCTAAAACTAATCTTCTAGTAATCTTTTCTTCTTTTTCTTCACTTTATCCCTGCAAAATGTGGCGAGTGCGCTCCTGCCATATCTCCCAAATTAGCCAGATCTCCCAAATCAATGCATGGCACATCCTGCGATCTCCAGTACATATTATCATGAACAAATTTGCAACAACCACTGCAATAGAACTACTGCTTTTCTTGGAACATTTTAGAAAACAAAACAAACCACTCTTTTACCATGGCATATTAAGAAACCAGACTGAAATGTGAAGATAAATGGCATCAATTAATATATACAAATAACATAAATAATATAGCTTGAGCACACACTTATAAATGGTCCCAAAACAAACATGAATGTAGTTGAAGTGTTTTACTGGATTCTTTGATAATAAACAAGCATGAAACTGCACACAACGCCACCTTGAAGAGAAGAAATATTTCATACATGACACACACAGATAGTTACAGGGAGCCTATACAGGGTCTATAGTATATTTAGGCAAAGGAAAAAATAATGGAAAGCACTTGCAACACATTTTGTACGGAGCAAAGAAACAATGTAAAGTAAAGATGCTTTGAATCATATCTACATAGAAGGGGTGAATGCACATATACGTGCATACAAAAATATTAGTACTGGACTACTTGAAACTTTCTTATATCAACCAGGTTTCAGCACAGAAAAATTCCGATAAAAGACATCAAGGAAACAAATATGTGTGGCCTGAAAAATTGGATGTGGGGCTACCAAGCAAAGGAGAGGCGCTAATGACAAAGAAACCTGCTGTAGTCATCATCCAATTTACCTTTTGAGCTTTCTCCTTGCTCCAAGCACTCAATTGATATGAGCATACCACTAAATGAGCTGCGGCTCAGATTTGAAATTGCGCATATGATAAATCTTATCGTCATCAGGTAAGCAATATGAATAAAACAAATGATATGCATAGGTGTGGTAGCCAAAAATTACAAACCGAAACATAATAAAATTTTCACTGCATTTCCAAGATCCAATCATAACAAGCAGGGTTAATAATACGCTTCATAACTTGCAGCTGGTGGTGGGAAAACAAAATATATTGAGAGCAAAATGCCCAGAACATTGAAGTATGAAGCATGCTGCACTTCTTACAAATCTCTGCTCACAATTAGTAACCTCTATCTCAGTGCACATATGAATATTCAACCCTTGTGATTGCTTCTAATACTGAATGTTTCATTTCACAGGAAGCGGTGATTCTTGTGGATACCAAAGTTTACAAGTCGTAAAGTCGAGCCGAGTCGTTGGGGTACCGACTTGTGGATTAGTCGAGACTAGCTAAGATTAGTCGTGACTAATCGTTTACTAGTCGTCGACTACCATACTAGACACTAATATAGTAATATAACACACAAAAATGCATCAAAGGACTAGGTAGAGACTAGAGAGTAACTAACCTGCTGCTGTAGGTGTCGAGTGTCCATTTCCCCCTTGTTGCAAGTGTCCTGGGCCTCCACCTCCCCACGCAGCATTGGCGCCAAGCCGCCAACAGCCTGAAAGACAAACAGGGAAAGTAAGGCGATGTTGACAAATGAAGCAAAGGAATTTCAACATATTAACCATCAGCCATGCATGTCATCACCCATCAGTCATGAATGAAATTCAATGAATACAGAACAAACATGTCACACAGTAGTCAACATTGCAAGAAATAATTAAGTGGCCTGAGCCTAAGTGCATAAGCATAATGCATAATAACGAGGTTCCCAATGACATTAGTACATTACAACAAATAATTAAGTGGCCTCAGCCTAAGTGGCAAAGTGCAATAAGCATAATAAAGAAGTTCCCAACGACAAAAGGCGGCACAATCGAAAAGGTTTAAAGGTATCTCCACTTCATTCATGTCTTCATCCCTGCATCACATCACATCCTTCTGCCCTAATCAAACATCCAGCTGATCATCCAATTGAAATTCACCAGCTTCATGGATTGGTCCAGCAACTCTTAGTGTTTCTGTCATAGCCTGCAGAAATTAGTAGCAGCAGCTAGCATGAGGTGTGGTGTGACTGTCTACAGCAAGCAGTAAAGCATACATCCATGGCAGGCAGAGCAAGAGCAGCAAGCAGTAAAGCATAGGAAATCCCTAAATCGAAGCTAAGAGGATGTCTACAGCAGAGAAGACAGAGCACACATCCATGGTAAAGGCGTACAACACAGGAATAGCACAAGGATAAGAGCAGGTTACAACTTACAAGAAATCAGAGCAATAGCACAACAAATCACAGCAGATCGAGCAGTACTGGACATGAGAGAGAGAGAGAGAGGAGGGAGGGAGACAGTCACCTGCGAGGTGGAGAAGCTCGATGTGGGGCTGTGGGCTGAGGGCACCGGCAAGCTGAGGCGACGACCGGCGGCGGCGGCGCTGGGTTCCCGCCTACATCCAGATCGAGCAGTGCATGAGAGAAGAAGATGGCAGAGAGAGAGAGGGAGAGGGAGGGAGAGAGAGAGAGAGTCACCTGCGAGGCCGATGTGGGCATGGGACATGCGGTGGCGCACGGATCTGGTCGCGGGGAGGCCGCCGACTGGCGGGCTCCAGGGAAGGCGCGGGGCTCGGACGAGCTCGAGCTCGAGCCATGGCCATGGCGGGCTCCTGCGCGGGGAGAGAGAGGGAGGTGAGAGGAGGAGAGGAAGGAGACGGGGCGCGGGGAGGAGACCTGCGGCGGGCCGCCGGGGGGGGCGGCGCGGCTGGCGGCAGCGGGTTGGCGGGATGTGGGGGTAGGTGGTGGCTGTGGCTGATAGCTCACTGGGGGGATGTGGGGTAGGTGGGGGCTGAGTAACAATGGCGCACCTGGGAGGGGTGCGCCATACATACATATAACAATGGCGCACCTCTGACTGGTGCGCCATACATACCCGTATAGCAATGGCGCACCTCTGCCTGGTGCGCCACTGCTATTTTTTTTCTTTTTATTTTGAATATCCAAATACTCTAAAATAAATAAGCACACATAAGAATGTTTAGAATTTCAAATTTTGTTTAAATTTTCAAAAAAATGTTTAGAATTTTAAAATATGTTTAAATTTTCAAAAAATGTTCAGAATTTCAAAATTTGTTTAAAATGTTAAAAAAAGTTCAGAATTTCAAAATTTGTTTAAAATGTTAAAAAAAGTTCAGAATTTCAAAATTTGTTTAAAATGTTAAAAAAAGTTTAGAATTTCAAAATTTGTTTAAAATTTCAAAAAATGTTCAGAATTTCAAAATTTGATGAAATATTCAAAAAATATTTAAAATTTCAAATTTTCTTTAAATTTTCAAAAAAAACCAGAATTTCAAAATATGTTTAAATATTCAATCACCCTTAGCTCTAGCTGCTCTCAGGTTACCAATGGCGCACCTCGTGTGTGGTGCGCCATTACTAGTTTTGAAAAAAAAATTGTTAGTAGTGGCGCACCGTGGGTGTGGTGCGCCATTACTAGTTAAAACTAGTAATGGCGCACCACACCCACGGTGCGCCACTGGTAAGTCTGGGGAGGGTGGTGTGCCCAGGAGAAACTTAGCAGTGGCGCACCACACATCAGGTGCGCCATTAGTAATATAAACATTAGTGGCGCACCACATACATAGTGCGCCACTAATGTCAATATTAGCTATATCCCTTTTTCTAGTAGTGAGAGAGGCTGGTAAAATGGCTACCCAGTCCTGCATAATACAAGAAAACAAGAACTCCCCCTAGAAAGTTGATTGTTTGGATGGCACCCGTGGATTCGGTCAGCCATGGAATGTGTTTGAATGGTGGAGGGGGAGTATAATTTCAACTCTGTTTGGGAACCGCCAATGATGTCTTTAGCATGGAAGATATTAAAAACTTTGTTGTGACGTTGACGGGAAAAGTATACCACTCAAAATCACATATTCATCTCTATTTTAAAACAATGAGCTCTGGCACCTCTGCAAATCCCTGCTTCCCTCTGCGAAGGGAGAATCTATTTAATTTTATGTTATTTACTTTCATGTTATTTAATTTTCATGTTGAGTCAATGTCTTATTCCAACCTCATCTATTAGTTGGCAAGCACCATGTGGTGGGGAAAGATCCAAACACATATATCCACTCAAATATATTTGATAATGATTCATTATTGTTGACAATTATCCTCATGATAAGTATGTTGGGAGGCGAAACATTAAGACCCTATCTTTCTTTGTGTTTGATGGATGTTGTTTGTTCTAAAAATATGCTTTGAGTATTAGCAATCATAGAAGACTATATGATCATTGAGTATGTGGAGCTCTTACTTAGACTTGATGATGCATTGAAATTGTTTGATAACTAAGAACATATGTTGTTAAGTTTCAAGAGAATGCATTGTTTGAACCATGACATGTGAATTGATTGCTACTCTCTCATAATGAGTTTCATAAGAAAAGTTGTTGGTTATCATCCTAGAAAAGTGACTGAAATTATCAATGATCAAACTATTCACTATGCTAGCATTCACACTTCATAAATTACTTCTTTTATCATTTACCTACTCGAGGACGAGTAGAAATTAAGGTTGGGGATGCCGATACGTCTCCAACGTATCGATGATTTATGAAGTATTCATGCCATGTTTTCCGATGCTTACAATACTTTTATATGGTTTTGATGCACTTTATAAGATTTATTTAGAACTAACCCGGACTGACGTTGTTTTCAGCAGAATTACCGTGGTGTTGTTTTTGTGCAGAAAATAAAAGTTCTCGAAATCGCCCAAAACTTTTTTATGATTTTTCTGAAGAAAATAAGAAATACCGGAGTGAAGAACCACTGAAGGGGAGCCACATGTGGGCCAAAAGCCAACAGGGCGTGCCCACCCCACCTGGGCGAGCCCTGATGGCTTGTGGGGCCCACGTGGCTCCGGCTGGCGTGATTCCAATGATGAAAAATCCTATATATATATATATATATAGAAACCCTCAGAAATAAAGAGAGAACTTCCGCTCCTCTACCGCAACTCTCTGTATCAAAGAAAAACCCATCTGGAGCCTTTCTAGTACCCTGCCGGAGGGGGAAATCATCATCCGGTGGCCATCTTCATCATCCCGGCAGAGGCCATGACGAGTAGGGAGTAGTTCACCCTCAGGGCTGAGGGTATGTACCAGTAGATATGTGTTTAATCTCTCCCTCTCTCTCTCGTGTTCTTGAGATGGCACGATCTTGATGTATCACAAGCTTTGTTAATGAGTTGGATCATATAGTTGATGTCTGTGATCTGCGTTAGGTTTTCCGTGAAGAGAAACGGGTTATTGCAGCACAAACGAGTAAGTATTTCCCCTAGTTAAGAACCAAGATTATCAAACCAATAGGAGTAACATGCAACCACCGTCTTCAGTGACTGCACACAAAAGAGCAAACACTTGTACCCAACGCGGGCAAGAGGGTTGTCAATCCCCTTGGACTCATTATTTTTAAGCAAGTGAAACAGGTAGATAGTAGTGGATAATTGCAAAATGAAATAAAAGATAATAAAGGCAGCGAGTGATACGTCCATTTTGCATCATGATTTACTATTGTTATTTACTTTGTTTTGTTGAATAATAATGCTTTGGGGAGTGATTCTAATGCCTTTTCTCTCATAATATGCAAGGTTTACACAAAGAGGGAGAATACCGGCAGCTGGAATTCTGGACCCAAGAAAAGCACGTCAGAGATACCTATTCTGCACAACTCCAATGAAGCTGAAACTTTACGGAGATTATTTTTGGAATTAATAAAAAATACTGGAGCAAAAATCTACCGAAGGGGGGCCACCTGGTGAGGAGCACCCACCAGGGCACGCTAGGCACCCCCTGGCGCGGCCTGGTGGGTGGTGCTCACCCTGGCCCACCTTCGGAGCCCATCTTCTGGTATAAATTCCCAAAAAAACCTAAAAAAATCAGGAGAGGACTTTCGGGATGAAGCGCCGCCACCTCGAGGTGGAACTTGGGAAGGAGCACTTTTGCCCTCCGGCGGAGCGAATCCGCCGGGGGAACTTCCCTCCCGGAGGTGGAAATCGAAGCTATCGTCATCACCAACAACCCTCTCATCTTTGGGAGGCCAATCTTCATCAACATCTTCAACATCACCATCTCCTCTCAAACCCTAGTTCATCTCTTGTGTTCAATCTTTGTACCGAAACCTCAGATTGGTACATGTGGGTGACTAGTAGTGTTGATTACCTTGTGTAGTTGATTACTATATGGTTTATTTGGTGGAAGATTATATGTTCAGATCCATTATGCTATTCATTACTCCTCTGATCTTGAGCATGATTATTATTTGTGAGTAGTTACCTTTGTTCTTGAGGTCATGGGAGAAGTCATGTTGCGAGTAATCATGTGAATTTGATATGTGTTCGATATTTTGATGATATGTATGTTGTGGTTCCCTTAGTGGTGTCATGTGAACGTCGACTACATGACACTTCACCATTCATGGGCCTAAGGGAATGCATTGTGGACTAGTTATTATATGATGGGTTGCTAGAGTGACAGAAGCTTAAACCCTAGTTTATGCGCTACTTCGTAAGGGGCTGATTTGGATCCACATGTTTAATGCTATGGTTAGAGTTTGTCTTAATACTTTTCTCATAGTTGCGGATGCTTGCGAGGGGGTTAATCATAAGTAGGTTGTTAGTTCAAGTAAGAACATCACCTTAGCACCGGTCCACCCACATATCAAATTATCAAAGTAGCGAACACGAATCAAACCAACATGATAAAAGTGACTAGACGAAATTCCCGTTTACCCTCAAGAACACTTTGCCTATTTCTAGTGATTGTTCTGGCCTGTCCTTTGCCTCAAAAGGATTGGGCTACCTTGCTGCACCTTGTTTACCGTTATCGTTACTTGCTTGTTACAAATTACCTTGCTATCAAACTATCTGTTACCTGCAATTTCAGTGCTTGCAGAGATTACCTTGCTGAAAACCGCATGTCATTTCCTTCTGCTCCTCGTTGGGTTCGACACTCTTACTTATAGAAAGGACTACGATTGATCCCCTATACTTGTGGGGTCATCAGCGAGGTATTGAAATCTTTTTGTAAATTATAAGAAAGAAGACCCGGGGGCCGTAGTGTTCTCTAGTGGCATCTCTCATGTAGGAAACATACAGTGGGTAAACAAATTACTGTAGGGCAATTGATAGAAAAGTAAATAATTATGTTCATATTCATGGCAATGATCATGTGTATATAGGCATCACGTCCATAAACAAATAGGCTGACTCCTGCCTGCACCTATTACTATCCAGCATGCATCTAGAGTATTAAGTAAAACAGAGTAATGCTTGGAGAAAGATGACATGATGTAGACAAAGTAAACTCAATCAATATGAATGAACCCCATCGTTTTATCCTTAGTAGCAACAACACAAAGACGTATCTTGTCCCCTTCTGTCACTGGGATATAGAAACCCGTCAGGTTGAACCTACCACAACGCACCTCTCACTAAAGAAAGATCAATCTACTTAGCCAAAGAAAATCAATAGATTGGAGAGATTTACGAAGCTATAATGATCATGCAATAAGAATCAATTTAAGAACTCAGAGAAGACTCCAATATTTTATCATGAATAGTCTGAACATAAACCCACAATGTAACACCCTGGATTTTGCCCATTTCTTTTTCTTTTGATTTTGGTCTGGTTTTGCTTTTTTGTGGCTTGGTAGTCTTGGAACCTGGAAGGATCACCCTTGATTCCTCTTCCCTAGTGGCTTGCCAACCTCTAAACCATTCCAAGACCTTGTCATTTCCATCTTGAACCAATCCCAATATTCTTATTCTTGGGAATATTCATTTTTCCTATTAAAGGAATAAACCTGTTGCCTTGGGTTGTGAAGTAACCCACATTTCTATCATTCCAAAAATTCCCAAATAATTCTAATAAATTTTTGGGGTCATATATTACTAAAATATGTCAAAACCTATCCTTGCCATGTTCAAAAATATCTCACCAATATTCCTTTTCTGATTCTGCCTCAGGTGACATTTTGTGAAGCAAGTGCCATTTACCACTTCTTGTTTGCTCTCAAACTTTTTGGTCACTCTTTCCTATCCATATAATTTCCACATGCCAAAATTCAACTCAATTTGGCTAGTAAATATTTCTTGGCAAATTTCCAAAGTTTCTGATCCAAAGGAAGCTTTGTGAAGCAAGTGCTAGCTAAGAGTATGCAAATGAGTTGAAATTTGGCAGGCATCTTTATATGCTCAAATTAACACTATAAGCAAGATTTGAGAATCATAACATCTTCTATGTGAGCACACCTTCAAATATTAGCTTCTGGTCATATTTTCCTGTTGTGAAGCAACTATATTTTATATTGCTTCATAATTTATGGAAATTTACCAGAGAATTCTCCTACCCATATAACCTATCTCCACAATATTTGGACTCATTTAATCTACCCAATAATTCCCTAGAATTTTTCTAAGATTCTGTCCAGTAGGATGCTGTGTGAAGGAAGTACCATTTTGGTTTATTCAAATGGTATGAAATTTATACATAATCTTCATATGCCTAAATAACTATCCTTACCCAAAATTCAGCTCAGTCCAAGCAAGTATGTGAGTGCCACTTCATACTTTGCATTTCTGGCCAGTAGGGTCCATTCTACAGCAAGTGCCACTTATACCCATCTAAATGATCTGAAACATTTTCAGTAGTGATCATCTTAGTGTGTGATAGATCCCAGCCAAATATCAGAGTCTAGTTCCTGCTCTATCTCCCTCACCTCCCATCAAACACCTTGCTGTTGATTTGGACTCGAGCTAGCTTCAGTCATCTCAGGAGCCCCTGTGTTCGTTTCTTTCCTTCTTGGCCCTATCTGATGAATGACCAATCGACCAGACATGGTTTGGGCGACCAGAGTACGTGGCACCGCCGCGTTCACGCGGTGACCACGTGGCCGGCGTGCCATATGCGCGCTCTGGGAAGTGGAGCCCTCGGTTTCGTCTGTTTCCTCGCTCCCTCGACATCTAGCCATGTCCAGCAGCTTCCTCTCGGCGCCTTCCTTCTCCTGGACCCCTCTTCCCCTCTCGCGTCCCCTCCTATGCGGTACGGCAGCCGCGCCCGTGACCGGCAGAAACTGTCGCCGCCATGTCCGGTCGTCCCGAGCCTTCCCGACCTTGCCTGAGCCTTCTCTTCTCCTTCGTGAGTCCTCTGGATGTCTCTCCCCTCCTCCAGGCGTGTTCCCGAAGCTCCGGTGCGCCGGTGTACGCGTCGCCGCGGCCGTGCTCGCCCTCCCGCACCGTCCGGCTATATATAGCCTTCCCCGAGCCTCTTCGAGCTCACCAACCCCCTCAGCCTCCTCTACACTCCCTCTAGCTCACCCCAGTGCTCGCGCTTGGCCGAATCCCTCGCCGGGGCGCCGCAATCTGGCCGGAGCAGCGGTGCTCTGTCCACCACCGTGGCCACTTCCCCGCTCAGCCCCAGCACCAACCGAACCACCCACGCGCCTCTCCACCCTCCCACGAATCCATCCCTTCCCTCGCCCAGCCGCTCCGGCCACCTGAGCTCCTCCCTCGCCGCGGAACCACCGCCCACGGCCATGGACGCCGCCGCACGCCCCGCCATCTTCGCGGTCTCAGCTCCTACCCTTGGAGGCGGCCCTCTCCGGCAGATCCATCCCCGCGGTCGCCTGCCCTCGGGGCTCACCGGAATGCCGCCGGCCACCGGAGCCGAGGCCCTCTGTGACGCGTCGGGGAAGAACAGAGGAGCAGGAGGAAGGAGAAGGAGGAGGAGAGAGAAGGGGGTGCGGGCCCCACCTGTCGGTGAGAGGAGGAAGTGCCAGCTAGGATAAGTGGAGGCGCAGCTCGGATAAATACGTTTTCATTTGGTGAAAGAGTATTTTCAATCTACTCCTGTTAAAAAGGCGCTTTCCAGTGGAGGAGACGTATTCTGCTCGAAGGCGCTTTCTGTTTTAGCCGCCAGGAACTTGTCTGTGAATATTCTTTTTACAGATTAGCCCCTCAGTTTCAACGACCCATATCTTTTCAACCGTAACTCCGATCGAGGTGATTCCAAAGCCTACTTCCTCGTCTCTTCGAGCCCATCATGTTGGTACCATTTTCATAATGTCTTGACACTGTGGAAATGACCATTTTGCCCTTGCCCATAAACAGCCCCCTCCGAGAGAGAACTGTTTCCGGCAATCCTTTCTGCGGACTCTCCGCACTTCTTCCCGGTGGATCCCTCATTCCAGGCAAGCCAGGACACCCATTCCACGAAGTATTTCAATAGCATTACATATTTGATTGAATTACTTGCATTACTCTGACATGTGATAATTCAAAGTAATTTACTTAAATGCATAGTTGTTGCCACCTCAGCATGCTGTGATAGATGATCATGCTCGTTAAATTTTGCTAAAGCTCAACCTAGTCGGTCTATCTTGAGTCACCTGTCCGGGCTTACCCGTGCAACCACGTTTGCCGGTATGGGACGGCCTTGACCTGGTCTGATCGCGTGCTCTTTTATCGGTACCACCAAAGAGGGAAGGTTATGCGCGCGTGCTGCCCTGGCCCGGTAGGCGGCGATAACCTTGTGAGCCCAGTTGAGTTATATGGGTGCCCGTCCCTGTTTGGGACAGTTTAGTTTGGCCACGACGGTGGCAGGTGTTATGAGGACACAGGGGCCACCCAGGGCAGGACTCCGGGGGAGGATGAATGCCGGTGGTACTATGGGAGAGTCACGGGTCAGGCAGGTTTCGTTGGAGCAACGCTGGTCCACCCGAATGGGATCACGAGGCCGGGTGCTCCATGGTGTGGGTAAAGTGCGCAACCTCTGCAGAGTGAAAAATCTATTCGAATAGCCGCGTCCACGGTATTGGACAGCCCGTCCAGACCTCACTAGGTGGTCAACCGTAATATTGATAATAAGGATGGATGAACTCGTATTGTGATCGGAAGTACTCAGTGAGTATTCCGAGGGTTGTGGGACAACCCAGAAGAGAGTAAATGAATGATCGGTAACAGTAAGTAAACTACTTATGCATTTAATATGATAATTGCCATGCTATTGTTTGCTGCATTGTTTGGTTGTCGTGAGCTTGCGAGTACATTCAAAGTACTCACCTGGCGTATCATGCCAGTTTGCAGGTCAGGTTTGCTTGCTTGTCGATGATGCCGAGTTCGCGAGCTAGGATACGCGTTCCAGCCAGAGTCCATGCGGAGTGGAGTCCATCACCGCAGTCATCGTTTCGCTGCCGAGAGTTACTCCGCTTCCTCGGGCTGTTCCGCTGTTAGCATAGAACTATCGTGGGCAGGCGTAGTATCGCTGTACCGATGTAATCTATGTACCCTTGTAACCTTATTCATGGTAATAAAGAGCTGATTTGTTCTATGCCAACAGTGTCGTATTCCAGAAGACTTGTCCCTGGGCTGGAATACGGGGCGTTCCGGTCTCCTCTGAGCCGGGGTGCCACAAGCGTTGGTATCAGAGCGAAGTTTGGCTGTAGGACGCCCTAGACCGCGCGAGCGTTAGTAACCGGTAGTATAGGATTCCGTTGGTCTGCTACACTTGTTTGTTGCATTTGCTTGTGCATAGCATGCATATAGACTAGATATCTTATCACTAACGGTTGATCTGGTGAGTGTAGGTGGCATCGGTTTCGATTCACTACCTGCAGCCCCCCCAGTTGCATTCTGGCTCTTTGGTGTGGTGTCATCTCCGTCCCAGCAGAGTGATGCCAAGGTGCTTGGTGTGTCGATCCCTTACAGGATTGATGCACAGGTACCACACCAATATATTTCCTTCAGCCACCCCTATAGTTTCGGTGATAGACATGTTTCTATCCCGGATCTTGTCCATCCCTCTAGCTGCGTTGGCAACCCTTACTGATCTTGCTTATCAGAAAAGGGCAATGCCCGCAAGCCTTCTTTTCATCGCTATCCCACCCTGCCGCTCATTCTCTGGACGAGTACGGTTTTCTTCCGTACGCTTGATGATGATGTGGTCGTGACCTTTGTGTTCCGATACATGATCACCAAGTTCGTCCTCGCCTCTGTGTCTGTCCAAATGGAACCGGTGTTAAGCCCGTGTTTGGTGTAGCCTTGTTTACACCAACTTCCTTCCACACATTGATTCACTTTCGTGCACACCGCCACAGCATGTTAGACCGTAGTACCGGAGTTCTTGCGAGATTTGTGTGCTTAAGTAGGAATGCATATTATTGCTGTGAATAGCTGTAGATTATGATATTGCTTGTGTGTGATCTTGTTGCTTTGTGTGTTAGTCCTTCCTCTTGTTTTTTTTCTTTGGGCCCTTGGTGTTACCTTATTTTCCCCTTATGGAAGTTGCTCACTGACACTGGACCTCAAGGAAATCAGTAAAGAGACAGTCATTTGGAAGCTCAGCTCAACAATATGGAATTTTCCGCCGATTGCCTGATATTGGAAATATCTGGTCTGATTAGAAATGGTAATTTGGATCAGCATCAGGTATACATCAGTGTGCAATCTTCACAGCAACAATGATCAAATCAGCAAGAAGGCAAAGATGTGTGCATAATCAACAACACACTTCAAATCAAAGGTATGTGTCGGGGATATACCCCACGGTATGACCCGGTTACAGTTATGACCCGGTTACAGTTATGACCCGGAATGGTTATGACCCGGTTACAGTTATGACCCGGAATGGTTACGACCCAGTTACGGTTATGACCCAGTTACAGTTATGACCCGGAATGGTTACGACCCGGTTATGGTTAAGACCCGGAATGGTTATGACCCGGAATGGTTATGACCCAGTTACAGTTATGACCCGGTTGACAGTTATGACCCGGCAGACAGTTATGACCCGGCAGACAGTTAAGTCCCTGAAGATGAGTCCCTGAAGATGAGTCTTGAAGATAAACCCGACTGTAAGCCGCCCGGGACTCAGAAGCCCATGAAGAGAAGCCCGTGATGGAGAGTCATAATAGGTTAAGTCATAATCCGACTTGGACTCTACA
The DNA here is from genome assembly GCA_039707655.1 of Elymus sibiricus. Lineage (NCBI taxonomy): Eukaryota > Viridiplantae > Streptophyta > Magnoliopsida > Poales > Poaceae > Elymus > Elymus sibiricus. The sequence continues at coordinate 186,629,358 of CM077669.1, read as the reverse complement.
TGTAAACCGCCCCTTCAACTTATATAAGGAGGGGCAGGTCACCCCTAGAGGGTCAAGTTTTTAGACGTCTCAATAGACAGGTCTTAGAGAGACAAGTCATGAGAGATAGACAAATTAGAGACTCTCGAGATTAGAGGTAGCGATTCCTCACCCTTGTAACCGAGATCTTCATCATCATCAATACAAGACAAGCAGGACGTAGGCTTTTACCTCCATTGAGGGGCCGAACCTGGGTAAACTCGCGTCTCTCAACTCCGACCAACCCCTTTCAAGCTACCACATAGTTGCGATGGCCTCACACCTAAGTTCTCTCAACGAGGACATCTTGTTGGGGAACATAGTAATAATTCAAAAAAATTCCTACGTGTCACCAAGATCAATCGAGGAGATGCTAGCAACGAGAGAGAGGGAGTGCATCTTCATACCCTTGAAGATCGCTAAGTGGAAGCGTTGCAAAGAACACGGTTGATGGAGTTGTACTCGCGGCGATTCAAATCGCGGAAGATCCGATCCAAGCGCCGAACGGACGGCGCCTCCACGTTCAACACACGTACAGCCCGGGGACGTCTCCTCCTTCTTGATCCAGCAAGGGGGGAGGAGAAGTTGAGGGAGAGCTCCGGCAGCACGACGGTGTGGTGGCGGTGGAGCTCGTGGTTCTCCGGCAGAGCTTCGCTAAGCACTACGGAGGAGGAGGAGGTGTAGGAGGGGGAGGGCTGCGCCAGGGAAGGGGTGCAGCTCCCATGCGCCTCCTCACTATATATAGGGGTGGAGGGGGATGGTTTCTTGCCCTCCAAGTCCATTGGGGCGTTGGCAAAGGTGGGAGGAAAGAAATCCCATCCTTTCCCTTCCCCACCGATTGTTATCCCCCCTTTTTAGGGATCTTGATCTTATCCCTTCGGGATATGATCTAATTCCTTCTAAGGGGGGATCTTGGTGCGCCTTGACCAGGGGTGTGGGGCCTTGCCCCCACTACCCACGTTCATGTGGGTCCCCCCATGCAGGTGGGCCCCACTCCGGAACCTTCTAGAACCTTCCCGGTACAATACCGAAAAATCCCGAACATTTTCCGATGGCCAAAATAGGACTTCCCATATATAAATCTTTACCTCCGGACCATTCCGGAACTCCTCGTGACGTCCGGGATCTCATCCGGGACTCCGAACAACTTTCGGTAACCACATACAATTCCCATTACAACTCTAGCGTCACCGAACCTTAAGTGTGTAGACCCTACGGGTTCGGGAACCATGCAGACATGACCGAGAGACCTCTCCGGACAATAACCAATAGCGGGATCTGGATACCCATATTGGTTCCCACATGTTCCACGATGATCTCATCGGATGAACCATGATGTCGGGGATTCAATTAATCCCGTATACAATTCCCTTTGTCCATCGGTATGTTAATTGCCCGAGATTCGATCGTCGGTATCCCTATACCTTGTTCAATCTCGTTACCGGCAAGTCTCTTTACTCGTTCCGTAACACATGATCCCGTGACTAACTCCTTAGTCACATTGAGCTCATTATGATGATGTATTACCGAGTGGGCCCAGAGATACCTCTCCGTCACACGGAGTGACAAATCCCAGTCTCGATTCGTGCCAACCCAATAGACACTTTTGGAGATACCTGTAGTGCACCTTTATAGTCACCCAGTTACGTTGTGACGTTTGATACACCCAAAGCATTCCTACGGTATTTGGGAGTTGCACAATCTCATGGTCTAAGGAAATGATACTTGACATTAGAAAAGCTCTAGCAGACGAACGACACGATCTTGTGCTATGCTTAGGATTGGGTCTTGTCCATCACATCATTCTCCTAATGATGTGATCCCGTTATCAACGACATCCAATGTCCATGGTCAGGAAACCATGACCATCTATTGATCAACGAGCTAGTCAACTAGAGGCTCACTAGGGACATGGTGTGGTCTATGTATTCACACATGTATTATGGTTTCCGGTTAATACAATTATAGCATGAACAATAGACAATTATCATGAACAAGGAAATATAATAATAACCATTTTATTATTGCCTCTAGGGCATATTTCCAACACATCTTGCCGTGACAAATCCACGACAGTTGGCGCCCACCGTGGGGCTAGCGCACGGTGGTGTTCTGTTCTTGAAGGGATCTCTTACAGGGATCGAGACGCCTGCAATCAATGGATGGAAACAAATTACTGAGCCGCTTTTTCTCCGAGCCGCCGTTACGCCTCAACCGCAGTATCACCGGCCTCCACCTCGCCTTAAGGCGCCTACCTCAGTCACCGCCGCCTCGTTTTGCCTCAACCTGCCGGCCGCCGTTTCGTTCACCTGCCCGTATGAGCCGCCAAAAAACAGCTGCCATACGCACTTGGTGACATCCATAGGAGCCAATATGTGTGAAGCAAATCACATCCACACCAGCCATGAAGCAGCGCCCACACACCCAAGGAACCGTTAAAAACTCGACGTGGGATGCAGACGGAGTCCAGATCTTGGAGGATTCAGACGGACGTAGAAGCTCAAGAAAACAATAAAATATCAAGCATAGTATGACTTTGACACGGATATGAGGTCAAATCCAAAGGAAAAATCAAGCAGCCTGGTTGCGGATTCGCCTTGAGCCGACCTTCCCTCGCAGGTGCGTCGCCTCCGCTGTGGCCTGACCTCGCCCTGAGCCGGCCCTCGGTCGCGGCCCTCCGCCGGCTCGCCCCGCCACAGCAGCATCGCCTGGCTTGGAGCCGCCACCACACCATGAGCACTCATCCTCGCTGCATAAGTTGCCTGCGCCAAAGCCGGCTCCCACTACGCGTGAGCCGCCGCCCCCCACCTTGCGAGTCAACCCCGGACGCCGGCTCGCCTCCGCCACGGCCTCGCCTTAGCTGCCCGCCTTCACCATGGCCGCCGCTCCCGCCTCGCCCTTGCGCGTGCCCGCGCGCCGGCTCTCCGCCGTGCCTCACCTCACTGGTGCGGCCTTGCCTCCCAGCCGCCATTGTGGCCCGCCCTCGCCAGTACGGCTTCGAGCCGCCGCCTCTGCCATGACCGGTCTCGAGCCGCCGTCTCTGCATCTCCAAGCAGCCTTCACCGACGCCTCGCCGACGCAGGTCTCGTCTCCGAGCCAGCCCCGCCTTGGTCGCGACCTCGTCTCCAGGTCGACATCGTCTGGGCCTCAAGCTGCCCTTGCCAGTCACCACCCACATCGCCGGCCTCACCTCGAGTCGCCTCGCCACTTCGGTCGGCTCCGCCGCGCCACACATGCCTCCGCCGCCGGTTTCGCCTCAAGTCGCCGCTCCGGGCCAGTCTCGTGTTCGAGTCGGCCCCGCCCCGTTCACCTCAAGTTGCCGCTTCGAGCCAAACTCGGGTCTGAGTCGGCCGTTGGAGCCTGACCGCAGCAGCAGGGAGGTCCCTCAAAGGACGTCGCCCGGTCCTGCCACGTCTACAGGCAGTGGCAAGCTCTCGCCTCATCCCAACGCTACTGCACCACGATCCTCCTCCCCGCGCTGCCCGGCCATGCTTTGCCTCGCGCGCTCGCTGCGCCGCGATTCGCCGGCCCTCTCCGCCCCGCGAGCCACCGCTGAGGCCTCTCTCCGCTGCGAGCCGCCGACCCGCTCCGCCCCGCGAGCCGCTGCTGAGGTCTCTCCCCGCCAGCGCGCTGCATCTCAAGCCGGCCGCCTCACCGTGCCTCGCCGCACCCCGCCTTACGTTGCTTCACCTCCTAACGTGCCCCGCCACTGGCTCGCCGCAGCCGCCGGCCGGCTCGTCTTCGCCTCCACGCGCCCGTTCTGAGCGACGGCTCGCTCCACCGCTGTGGCCATACCCATAGCCTAGTCTTCTCTATGGTCTGCTCCGCTCCAAGCCATCGCGCTGGCTCTGCCTCGCCTCCACCTCTCCTCGGCCACTGCTCGCTCCGGAGCCGGCCTGCGCCCGCCTGCCTCTGCTGGCCTCTCCAAGCTGCCGCCGCGAGCCGCCCTTACGCCTCCGAGCCGCCCCTGGCCCGAGCCGGCCCGCCTCCTCGCCTTGCTCGCCGGGCCAGCCGCCGCTGTGGTGGCCGCCCGCCGGCTCACGGCCCCGCGTCGGCCACTCTCCTCGCACGGGGAAGGAAGAAAGTGGGAGGACTTTGGATAAGAAAGAAGTGGGGACCCGGTTAAAAAAAATGTTGCGGCGACTCAGATCAACCGATCTAGACATACATAGGTGAAGGCTATCTTTTTCATCTGATTATGACCAGCATTGTCCCGCACCAGCGTCCGCGTTCATGTGACAAAAATACCAGGTGCTATTTACCCTTTTTATTTTCAGTACATATTAATTCATCGGAGAACAATCACTGTGTCTTTTGTAATATTTTTTGCGCAGGACAATAAAGCATCATTCTGTACCGGTGTTCATCTGTGCCGGGCTGCACGGCCGACTCACACGTCCGTGCCATATTCAAATGCCGCGGCCGACTCTTCCGTTGGCACAGGCTTATAACGCCGCGGGAGCCTCGCGAGTCCGCACCGGTTTTTAATGCTGTGGACCAGTCTACATCGACATACCGGTGTGGTGCTCGCCTATACGAGCCACCCAACGGACGCTTATGAGCTACCGCCCTGCGGTCTGATCTACATCAACATACCGGTGCGGTGCTCGCCTATATGAGCCGCCCAACGGACACACGCAAGACGCGGCCCCCGTGGTCTGGTCTACATTAACACGCCGGTGCCGCGCCTGCTCACTTGAGCCGCCCAACGGACGCGCAAGGCGCCGTGCCCGCGGTCCGGTTTACATCGACTCATCGGTGCAGGGCTCGCCTATCTGAGCCGCCCAACAGACGCGCCTTCAGCACATTCAAGTGTTTCCGGTGTTAGCTATATGCCGGTTTATGCCACGATCAAGTATGGAGAATCTCAAGCCAACTCTTCGAGTCGACTTAAGACTCGGGGGCTACAGAGATGGCTCGACACATTTGGTCGTTTTCAACGAGAACCCCGGGTCATTGCAAGGAAGTTAACCCAATCCCGGGGGCTACTACATTATTGGCGGAAGAATTAAAAGTTGCCCAAGAGGATGAGCCGCCATGATGCACCGTTCAAACATGGGTGCCCTGATTCATTGGATCATCATATAATCACTTGGAGTTTCTGCCGTTTCTTCAAAAAGATCGTGCAAAGGTGGATACTTCCACATGGTCATTTGGGGGCTTCCAACCCACCGGGTTTAGCTTACACACCCTCTTGATCGGCTTTTCAGCCACCGCAAGTTGGAGTTAAACCTGCCTGTATGCTGCTGCTGCTCCGCTAGGTGACCCGCCGAACTCTTATCAGTTAATCTCGACTAGAGACCCTGAGCTGTTCAAAGTATTTGACAGTCACTCTCACTAGAGACCCTGTACTGATCAAGGTTAAACCGGCGGATCTTGTCATGTGAGGGCCGGCTTACAGAAAGCAAGGATAAACTCACCCATCTGCTGCCGACTCTCCGCTATGTGGCCCGTTCGTACTCTTAAACAATTACTCTTTTAAAGACCCTGCACTGTTTAAGGTTCAAACGACGGATTTATGTCACGTGAGAGGTAGCTTATGGGCCCTGGGGGCATGACCCGCCGTTTGCTGCGTCTCTCTCTGGTTCACTGCGCTCTTATCAGTTAATCTCGCCTAGAGACCCTGAGCCGCTCAAAGGAGTTGACGGTTACTCTCACTAGACACCCTGTACTGTTAAGAGTTCAAGCAGCGAGTCCACCCAGAAGAACCGGCATATGAGTTTTCGAAAAACAAAAAAGGAAGAAAAAGCAAGAACATCATACATTGCATCATAGATTGCATCATACATGGCATCATCATTGCATCATCTTACCATGCATCATATATGCATGGATATCCTGGTTTATATTGCAGAAACCTGGTTTTTTCAAACTGGGTTATATTATTCAAATCTTAAATAGCCAACATGGCTGGATTTTTCATTATGGTTGTCAGAACCAGCATTGGATGATTGAGGTTTTCAAAGCCCCTTCAGAGTAATGGCTATTATTCCCTCATCCCAAAAATACCAGCTTACAACAAGGAGCATGGTTCAACATTGATATGTAAGGCTTTCAGCAACATCATCAGGAGAGTGGATAAGATTTTATTCTGCAATGGAAGGAATAGTCCCGAGTCACCGCAGGCATGCAACCCGGCACTTGGGGGCTACATTATTCAAGTCCAGTTTATATCAAGTATGCAAGTCCCATGTCATGGCAAGCACGCACCACGACACTTGGGGGCTAATGCAAGCTGTTTTTCAAGTCATTACATTGTCAACAGACCCCGTTATCTCAAGGAGATGAGCCAGCCTTTATATCTTTTTCTAAGTCCCAGCCTAGTATTGTCTTACTGAGCCGGCCCTTGGGGGCTACACATTGCTCCTCAAGTCTATATGATAAGATCTACAACAAGTTCCTGCTCATTATTGCATAATGACCCGGCCCTTGGGGGCTACACTGGCTGAAGTTTTATGAGCATAAGACATTTACAAGTCCCAGGTTGCTACAGGTAAGACAACCCGGTACTTGGGGGCTACATATGTGGAACATTCAACTTATGACGGGTGACTCAGATAAACAATCTGGATTTCTCTAGGTTTGCATTATGTTGAAGCAAGTCTTAAGGCTATCACTACGCTTCCCCTCTTAAGACTTGGGGGCTACAGGTAATATGGATATGAGGAAGATATGCCTTCAAAATTCTCAGTTATGAGGGAACCAGATGAATTTATCAAACCAAGGCAGTTGATAATAAGGGTTATTTTTTCTCCAAGGAGCCAGTGTCAGTTTATTAGTATGACAGAGTTTCAGAATTTTCAGGAGCTGGTCAACTGGTCTTTTTGGGTGAGCCGGTTCCTTTACATATTCTTATTTCAGGAGGTTACCATGAATAAATTCAAGCTAACCTGGGGGCTAATGTCGGGGATATACCCCGCGGTATGACCCGGTTACAGTTATGACCCGGAATGGTTATGACCCGGTTACAGTTATGACCCGGAATGGTTACGACCCGGTTACGGTTATGACCCGGTTACAGTTATGACCCGGAATGGTTACGACCCGGTTACGGTTAAGACCCGGAATGGTTATGACCCAGAATGGTTATGACCCGGTTAAAGTTATGACCCGGTTGACAGTTATGACCCGGCAGACAGTTATGACCCGGCAGACAGTTAAGTCCCTGAAGATGAGTCCCTAAAGATGAGTCCCTGAAGATGAGTCTTGAAGATAAACCCGGCTGTAAGACGCCCGGCTATAAGCCGCCCGGTTGTACAATTTGAACCTTGCTATGAGTACAATTTGAACCTTGCTATATCCTGGAATCAAGCCAGAATGTGTTATGAACTTAGTGTTCAGCAAGAAGGATAGCCGAATACCCTGTTGCATACAACAAATAACCGACAGCAGGAACATTAAGGGATATATATATGCACTCAGTCCGCCTAAGGCAAAAAGAAAGCTTCAGATGTAAGCAACCTAGTCTTTCTTCACAAGCTATCAGAGAAGCGTACTACGCAAGAATTCCTGTGTCTTCCTCGATACGACACATGGACATCTTCTAATATAAGCAGGATACTCTCGATGGCTCCCAATGCAAGCCATGCAAACTTCGTCAGTGAGGCATTACATCCACAAGTACAAGCTATTCTACCGACAGTTGGCAGCATATGACCATGCATTCCAAGGATCAGACCCGCAACAGTTGATCATGGCGGAACAGAGACTTGCGGCAGCATAAAAAGGGTTTCGGGAGCTCTCCTGGGGTTTTTGGAATATATGAGGATTTATAGGCCAGAGAGGGGCGTCGGGAGGCGGCCGAGGAGACCAGTACCCATCAGGGCGCGCCCTAGGGCCTGGTCGCGCCCTGTTAGGTATTGGGCACCTCGTGTGGCCCTTGGTCATCTTCCGAAGCTTCCAGGTCTTTATTTGGTCCAAAAAAATCATAAAAAAGTTTCGGGTTGATTGGACTTCGTTTGATACAGTAAACTTGACAAGCCAAAAACACGCAGAAAACAGGAACTGGCACTTGGCACTGGGTCAATGGGTTAGTGCTCAAAAATAATATAAATTGGTAAATAAGTACCCCAAAAGTATCCTAGAATGATAATATTATAGCATGGAACAATAAAAAATTATAGATACGTTGGATATGTATCAGCATCCCCAAGTTTAATTCCTGCTCGTCCTCGAGTAGGTAAATGATAAAAACAGAATTTTTGATGTGACATGCTACCCAATATGTAATCTTTTGCATGTATGCTCATTGAGAAATGATGAATTAAAAAACATCAACATAGTAATATTTATAAGCATAAGAAACACAATCATCAATCTTTTAGAGTATACGATCCTCAAAGAATGTTCACCCCTGTTTATTTTGTCATACTAGAAAGGCATGGCTCCTTCCTCACCACATTAGTACAAATGTTAAACACCACGGTGTCCAAGTCAGGCAATTGGATCGTTCTTTTTCAAAGCACATCAACTTTTTATTCTTCACGCAATACATGAGTGCAAACCATGGACATAGCATAAGGTGGAATAGAATATGGTGGTAGATATCAAAGGGGTAAAAAGTGGAGAGGAAAATCTCGCATCAACTAGGCATATCAACGGGCTATGGAGATGCCCATCGATACATATCAATGCGAGGAGTAGAGATTGCCATGCAAACATGATGCACTAGAGCTATAAGTGTATGAAATCTCAACTGAAGCTAAGTGGGTGTGCATCCAACTTGCTTGCTCATGAAGACCTCAGGCTTTTGAGGACACCCGTCATCTAGCATATGAAAGTGAAGAAGCATGAGACTCTCTTTATGAAGAACATGGTGCCACTTTGAGGCACAAGTGTGGTAAAGGATAGTAGCGAAGTCCCTTCTCTCATTTTCTCTCATTTTTTAATGGTGGGCTCATCTGGCCTCCCCCATTATTTATTTCCTCATTAGGACAATGCTCTAATAATGATCATCACACTTTTATTTACTTACAACTCGGTATTTCAACTTGATATGAAGAACTATGAAGCAATATGACTCAATATGAATGCCTCTGGCAGTGTACCAGGATGTGCAATGATCTAGCATGACATGTATCAAAAATATGATGAACGGTGGCTTTGCCACAAATACTATGTCAGCTCTATATGATCATATGATATGATGATGGAAGTTGCATGGCAATATATCTCAGAATGGCTATGGAAATGCCAAATAGGTAGGTATGGTGGCTGTTTTGAGGAAGATAATAGGAGGTTTATGTGTGACAGAGCATATCATATCACAGGGGTTGGATGCACCGGCTAGGTTCGCACCAATCCTCGAGAGGAGAATGGGCGATGCACGGTACCGAAGAGGCTAGCAAAATATGAGAAGGTGAGATTGCGTATGTCCACGGATTCACATTAGTCATAAAGAACTCACATACTTATTGCAAAGTTTTATTAGTCTTATCGTGAATCCAAACACTACTCACATGCCCTTAGGGAGGAGGTTGGGAGGAGTTAACCATCGCGCACCTCCGACCCGAAACAACACTAGGATTTCAACGAGGAATAAAAATGCTCACACATCCTCATCATGCCTTTTACCAATACTTAGACAAATGGAAAGTTAACACCTCTTAATACCGATGCTCCTACGAACTGACAACCATGTACTCATACCCTTTTCACATTACCACATAAATATCATTAACTCAAGACTTCTCTTTTAAGTGATACATGAAGGTTTTGATTATCACTCATTGAATACCTATTAATTTTTGGACTAATTTTACAACCCATGCAATTACCATCGCTGTTTATAACTCTCAAACAAATGTAAGTGAAGAATGAGAGTGCAATTATTTCTATAAAATCTACACGCCGCCGTGCTCACAAAGATATAAGTGAAGTACTAGAGCAACTGCCTAGCTCAAAAGATATAAGTGAAGCACAAAGAGTATTCTAACAAATCATGGTAAAAATGTGTCTCTCTTAAATAGCTCTGTACAGCAAAATATGATTGTGGAAAACTAAAATAAAAAAAAGCAAAAACGAACAACAGTCCAAGAAAAACTCATATCATGTGATGAATAAAAATATAGCTCCAAGTGACATACCGATGATTTGGAACGAAGGTGGGGATGCCTTCCCGGGGCATCCCCAAGCTTAGACGCTTGAGTCTTCCTAGAATATTGACTTGGGGTGCCTTGGGAATCCCCAAGCTCAGGCTCTTGCTGCTCCTTATTCTTCGTCTCCATGATAACATCCAAAACTTGAAAACTTCAATCACACAAAAGTTAACAAAACTTCATGAGATCCGTTAATATAAGCAACATATAAAATACTTTATGTACTATTAGAAATTGATTCATATTTTATTATTGCATAATAGGTACTGTATTCTAACTAGTCCATGGCTTATACCCCCCCCCCCCCCGATACAATCCATAGCCTCATCAAAACAACCAAACTATGCAAGCAAAAACAGAATCTGTCTAAAACAGAACATTCTGTAAAGATCTGTAGACACATATACTTATGTAACTCTAAAAATTCTGAAAAATTAGGAAATACTGAAGAATTTGTATATAAATTCTGTGTAAAAAATCATATCATTATCACACTCCAGTAAAAAATGAAAATTCCTGTACTGGAGTCAAAAGTTTCTGTTTTGTTTCAGCATCGATTCTACTCATCTTGTGAGTCATCCCAAAGGCTTCACTTGGCACAAACACTAATTAAAACACAAAAAACAATAATTACAGAGGCAATAATCATGCTATCACACCAAGACATAAAATAAAAAGCAAAAATAAAGATAACTATTGGGTTGCCTCCCAACAAGCGCTATTGTTTTATGCCCCTAGCTAGGAATAATGCATGATATCAAGTGTTGTCATCTTTGACATACAGCTCCTTAATAACACAATGTTTGTTAGGAACAATAGGAGGCTTGAAAATAGAGTCGTTTATCAGGTTTATAAAGTTGGTGTGCACACTAATCATTTTGAGATCTTCGTTTCTTTTGCTAGGAGGAGTACTAATTCTCTTAGGAATATAGATGAACTTGGGGTTTTTTATTTCGGGAAGTACTAACAATTGCTTTCAAAGGAGAAAAAGCGGAGCCCACTTTATCAATGACTTCCTCCGTTTTATCAATCCTATTTAAGCTCTATTCTACCCTCTCATCAATAGTTGTGTCCTTTTCCTTTAGAGTTTTCAAAGTCATTCCTACCCGTGACCCAAATTGAGTGACATGGTTATGATTTTTTTTATCTAGCTCCTCAATTTGTTCACTAGTAATCATTTTCTTTTCAATAGCATTAAGCCTTTGCTTAACATGTTCCAAGGTCAAAATAGTTTCATTAATTATAATAGGTGGTGCTCCTACAAGGTTTTCAATAGCATTATAAGCATCCAAAGTGTGACACATTAAGAAATTACCACCGGTAATGGTGTCAAGAACAAATCTATACCCAGTCATCACACCCGCATAAAAATTGCGAAGCAAGGTAGTGGTGGATTTCTTACTAGTTGAATTATTTTGAGCATTGCAAATCCTATAGCAAGCATCTTTTAAATTTTCTCCTCCCCTTTGTTTAAAATTGAAAACTTCATTCTCGGGAGAAAACATAATAGAAGAACTAGTCATGGTAACAAGCGAAACAAGCAAACTAGCAAACTAGTAAAGTAAATATTTTTGTATTTTTGATTTTTTTGAAACAAGCAAAATATAACAGCAAATAAAAAGTAGAACAAGTGAATGATAATTTGTGCATAGTTACTTGATAGTAGATTGGTGATACTCCCCGGCAACGGCGCCAGAAATCCTTCCTGATGTTTGTGATCTGCGTTGGGTTTTCCGTGAAGAGGAACAGGTTATTGCAGCACAAACGAGTAAGTTTTTCCCCTAGTTAAGAACCAAAGTTTATGGAACCAATAGGAGTAACACGCAACCACCGTCTTCAGCGACTGCACACAAAAGAGAAAACACTTGCACCCAACGCGAGCAAGAGGGTTGACAAGCCCCTTGGACTCATTATTGGCAAGCAAGTGAAACAAGTAGATAGTAGTGAATAATTGCAAAATAAAATAAAAGATAATTGATACGTCTCCAACGTATCTATAATTTTGATTGTTCCATGCTGATATATTATCATTCTAGGATACTTTTGGGTCTTTATTTACCAATTTATAATATTTTTGAGCAATAACCTATTGACCTAGTGCCAGTTGCTGTTTTCTGCATGTTTTTGACTTCTCAGGTTTACAGTCCCAAACGAAGTCCAATTGCCACAAAAATAATTGATGATTTTTCTGGACCAAAAGAAGACCTGGGAGATTCGGAAGAAGGCTAGGGACCACACCAAGGCCCCACAAGCCAACAAGGCGCACCCTGGGGGGCGCACTGATGGCTTGTGGGCCCCTGGCGGCTCTCCTGACCTCGTTCTCTGGCCTATAAATTATCATATATACTAAAAACCCTGGAGGCGATCCCGAAACCCTTTTTACACCGCCGCAAGTCTCTGTTCCGTCGTGAGGTCATCTGGAGCTCTGTTCCTGCACCCTACCGGAGGGGGGATCGATCACGGAGGGCCTCTTCATCAACCTTGCTACCCTCATGATGATGTGTGAGTAGTTCACCACAGACCGACGGGTCCGTAGCTAGTACCTAGATGACAATCTCTCTATCTCTTGATCTTCAATACAATGATCATCGCATCTTCGCTTTGATCTATCCGATGTAATCCTATAGTGCGGTGTGTTTGTTGGGATCCGATGAATTGTGGGTTTATGTTCAGACTATTCCTGAAAAGTATTTGAGTCACCTCTGAATATTAAGATTCTTATTTGCATGATCATTATAGCTTCGTAATTCTGTCCGATCTATCGATGTGCTTTGGCCAAGTAGATTGATCTATCTTCATTGAGAGAGGTGCGTTGTAGTAGGTTCAATCTGGCGGTGCTCTATATCTCAGTGACAGAAAGCGACAAGATACGTCTTTGTGTTGTTGCTACTAAGGATAACACGATGGGATTTATTCATATTGCTTGAGTTTACTTTGTCTACATCATGTCATCGATCTCCATACATTACTCTGTTTTACTTAATACTCTAGATGCATGCTGGATAGTGGTCGATGAGTGGAGTAATAGTAATATGTGCAGCCAGGAGTCGGCCTATTTGTTTATGGACGTGATGCCTATATACGCATGATCATTGCCGTGAAAATCGCATAACTATCCGCTTTTCTATCAATTACCCAACAGTATTTTCTTACCCACAGTATGTTGCCTACATGAGAGATGCCGCTAGGACAAACTATGGCCCCCGGGTCTATTCACTTATAAATTCATAAACGCTATTATTACCTCGCTGCCTTTATTTACTTTTGTTTTATTTTGCAATTTACAATTATCTACACAACTCATTTGCTTGCAAATAACGAGATCAAGGGGATTGACAACCATCTTGCCCGCGTTGGGTGCAAGTTGTTTGCTCTTTTGTGTGCAGCTGCTGGAGACGGTTGAGGATTGATATTCCTATTGGTTCGATAAACCTTGGTTTCATAACTGAGGGAAATACTTACCCACTTTGTGCTGCAATTACATGTTCCTCTTCACGGAAAACCCAACGCAGATCAGAAGTATCAGGAAGGATTTTCTGGCACCGTTGCCGAGGAATATCATCACCAACTATCAAGTAACTTCACACAAATTATCATTCACTTGTTTATATTTTGATTTTTTTGTTATATTTAGTTTGTTTCATAAAAATCAAAAATACAAAAATATTTATCTTTGCTTGTCACTAGTTTTCTTGTTTGAAGTCATGGCTAGTTCTCCTTCGGATATGCCTTGCCCTCCTTACTTTGGAGAGTGTTCCCCAATTTTGGATTTTGATAAAGTAGGTGATGAATCACTCAAGGAATCTTGGCATAGATTACTAGTAATAAAAGATAGAGCTAATCCTAAGAGTCACATTAAATTGCTCCTTAGATGCTTCTATGTTGGTCTATCTTTGTCTCATAGACGTGTCTTGGATTCTATGCTCGAAAAGGATTTCCTTGGAAATAATACTTTTGACATTTATGATAGGATGAAAAAAATATTTGGGGAACCTAAAATAGAAACCATCGAACCTGCTATACTAATATGCCACCGCCAAACTGAGCTAATCAAAGAGGCTAGAACTAGCATTGAGTCTAATTTTAGGGGGTTGTTCAACTTTATCTCTAAAATCCATGGAAACGTCATGCTACACAATAGGAGGCTCGATGCCATAGAACAAAAACTTGATGTCCTTTGTGCAAGGGAAAATAAGGTTATTAAGGGGATTGGACCCCTTATGAGCAAAGATGACAATACTTGAAACTATGCATTATGCCTAGCTAGGGGCATAAAACAATAGCGCTTGTTGGGAGGCAACCCAATAGTTATCTTTATTTTTGCTTTTTTACTTTCTGTTTGTTTTTGATAACATGATTATTTACTCTATAATTATTACGTTTTTATGTTTAAATTAGTGTTTGTGCCTAGTAAATCCTTTGGGATGACTCACAAAATGAGTAGAATCGATCCTGAAACAAAACAGAAACTTTTGACTCCAGTACAGGAATTTGCATTTTTTTACTGGATCATGATAATGATCTGAATTTTTTACACAGTATTTCTATACAAAGTTTCTAGGTTGTCCTAATGTTTCAGAATTTTTAAAGTTACATAAGTATAGTTTCTCTACAGATTGCTACAGACTGTTCTGTTTTAGACAGATTCTGTTTTTGCTTGCATAGTTTGCTTGTTTTGATTATGCTATGGATTGTATCGGGGGTTATAAGCCTGGAGAAGTTAGAATACAGTACCTATAATGCAATTATGAAATAATAATCAATTTATAACATTACCTAAAGTATTCAATATGTTGCTTATACTAACGGATCTCATGAAGTTTTGTTGAGTTTTGTGTGATTGAAGTTTTCAAGTTTTGGGTGTTATCACGATGGACAAAGGAATAAGGAGCGGCAAGAGCCTAAGCTTGGGGATGCCCAAGGCACCCCAAGGTAATATTCTAAGAAAGACTTAAGTGTCTAAGCTTGGGGATTCCCTGGAAGGCATCCCCTCTTTCGTCTCAATCCATTGGTATGTCACTTGAAGCTATATTTTTATTCATCACATGATATGAGTTTTTCTTGGAGCGTCGTTTGTTTTTGTTTGCTTTACTTTCAGTTTGCCACAATCATCGTTTGCTGGACACACCTATTTGAGAGAGACACACCTTCATCATAATTTGTTAGAATACTCTATGTGGTTCACTTATATATTTTGAGCTTAGCAGTTGCTCTAGTACTTCACTTATATCTTTTTGAGCACGGTGGCGTGTAGATTTTATAGAAATAATTTCACTCTCACTCTTCACTTATATTTGTTTGAGAGTTAAGAAATGGTGACGGTAATTTGCATGGGTCATAAGACTAGTCCAAAAATATTAGGTATTCAATGAGTGATAATTAAAACCATCATGTAGCACATATAGAGAAATTGTGGGTTAATGATACTGATGTGGTAATATGAAAAAGGTGCGAGTTCATAATTGTTGATTCATAGAAGTGTTGATATTAATAGAGGTTAAATTCTTGTTCAACTAAAAATTAAAGAGGCATGGTGATAATGTGTGAGCATTTCTATTCCTCGTTGAAATCCTAGTGTTGTTTCGGATCGGAGGCACGCGATGGTTAACTCCTACCAACCTCCTCCCTCGGGGCATGCAAGTAGTACTTTGATTTGTGATAAAACTAATACAACTTTGCAATAAGTATATGAGTTCTTTATGACTAATGTGAAACCATGGACATACGCAATCTCACCACCTCATATTTGCTAGCCTCTTCGGTACCATGCATAGCCCATTCTCAGCTTGAGGATCGGTTCAACTTATCCCGGTGCATCCAAACCCCGTGACATGATATGCTCTATTGCACATAAGCCTCATTATATCTTCCTCAAAACAGCCACCATACCTACCTATCATGGCATTTTCATAGCCATTCCGAGATATATTGGCATGCAAATTCCATCGTCACTTCACATGACTAGTTCGTTCATCATCATATTGCTTTGCATGATCATATAGAGCTGACATAGTATTTGTGGCAAAGCCACTGTTCATCATATTTTTGAAACATGTCACGCTAGATCTTTGCACATCCTGGTACACTGCCAGAGGCATTCATATAGAGTCATATCTTTCTATCAGTTATTCCTATCGAGTTGTAAGTAAATAAAAGTGTGATGGTCATCATTATTAGAGCATTGTCCCAGTGAGGAAATAAAAATGGGGGAGGCCAAATGAGCCCACCATATATATAAAAAAATGAAATGAAAAAAAATGAATGAGAGAAAATGAGAGAATGGACTTTGCTACTATCTTTTACCACACTTGTTCCTCAAAGTGGCACCTTGTTCCTCATATAGAGAGTTTCATGGTATGTCATTTTCATATGCTAGTGGGAATTACTTTTTCATTATTATAAACTTGGCTTGTATATTCCTATGACGGGCTTCCTCAAATGCCCGAGGTCTTCATGAGCAAGCAAGTTGGATGCACACCCCACTTAGCTTCAATTGAGCTTTCATACACTTATAACTCTAGGGCATCATTTGCATGGAAATCCATACTCCTTGCATTGACATCTATTGACGGGCATCTCCATAGCCTGTTGGTACGCCTAGTTGATGTGAGACTATCTTCTCCACTTTTTACCCTTTTGATATCTACCACCATATTTTATTCCACCTAAATGCTATTTCCAATGGCTCACACTCATGTATTGCGTGAAGAATAAAAAGTTGATGCATATTAAAAAGTACGATCCAATTGCCTGACTAGGACACCGTGGTGTTTGACATTTGTATTAATGTGGTGAAGATGGAGCCATGCCTTGCTAATGTAATAAGATGAATGGGGGTAAACATTCTTTAAGGATCGTATACTTTGAAAGATTGATGGTTTTGTTTCTTATACTTATAAAGATTGATGATTTCGTTTCTCAATGAGCATACATGCAAAAGATTACATAATGGGTAGCATGTCACATCAAAAACTCTGTTTTTATCATTTACCTACTCGAGGACGAGCAGGAATTAAGCTTGGGGATGCTAGATACGTCTCCAATGTATCTATAATTTTTGATTGTTCCATGTTGATATATTATCATTCTAGGATAATATTTGGGTCTTTATCTACAAATTTATAATATTTTTTAGCACTAACCTATTGACCCAATGCCCAGTGCCAGTTGCCGTTTTATGCATGTTTTTCACTTCTCAGGTTTACAGTACCAAACGAAGTCCAATTGCCACGAAACTTTTTGATATTTTTTTCTGGACCAAAAGAACACCTGGTTGATTCGGAAGAAGGCTGGGTCCACACCAGGGCCCCACAAGCCAACAAGGCGCGCCCTGGGGGCGCCCTAATGGCTTGTGGGCCCTTGGCGGCTCTCCTGACCTTGTTCTCTGGCCTATAAATTCTCATATATCGTAAAAACCCTGCAGGCAATCCCGAAACCCTTTTCCGCTGCCGCAAGTCTCTGTTCCGTCGCGAGGCCATCTGGAGCTCCGTTCTGGCACCCTACCGGAGGGGGGGTCGATCATGGAGGGCCTCTTCATCAACCTTGCTGCCCTGATGATGATGTGTGAGTAGTTCACCTGAGACCGACGGGTCTGTAGCTAGTACCTAGATGGCAATCTCTCTATCTCTTGATCTTCAATACAATGATCATCGCATCTTCGCTTTGATCTATCCGATGTAATCCTATTGTGCGGTGTGTTTGTTGGGATCCGATGAATTGTGGGTTTATGTTCAGATTATTCATGAAAAGTATTTGAGTCACCTCTGAATATTAAGATTCTTATTTGCATGATCATTATAGCTTCGTAATTCTCTCCGATCTATCGATGTGCTTTGGCCAAGTAGATTGATCTATCTTCGGTGAGAGAGGTGCGTTGTAGTAGGTTCAATCTGGCGGTGCTCTATATCCCAGTGACAGAAAGGGACAAGATGTGTCTTTGTGTTGTTGCTACTAAGGATAACACGATGGGGTTTATTCATATTGCTTGAGTTTACTTTGTCTACATCATGTCATTGTTGTCCATGCATTACTCTGTTTTACTTAATACTCTAGATGCATGCTAGATAGCGATCGATGAGGGGAGTAATAGTAATAGGTGCAGGCAGGAATCGTCCTATTTGTTTATGGACGTGATGCCTATATACGCATGATCATTGCCGTGAAAATCGCATAACTATCTGCTTTTCTACCAATTGCCCAACAATAATTTGTTACGCACCGTATGTTGCCTACATGACAGATGCCGCTAGGGAACTATGGCCCCCGGGTCTATTCACTTATAAATTCATAAACGCTATTATTACCCCGCTACCTTTATTTACCTTTTATTTTATTTTGCAATTTACAATTATCTACACAACTCATTTTCTTGCAAATAACGATATCAAGGGGATTGAAAGCCCTCTTGCCCGTGTTGGGTGCAAGTGGTTTGCTCTTTTGTGTGCAGCAGCTGAAGACGGTTGAGGATTGATAATCCTATTGGTTTGATAAACCTTGGTTTCATAACTGAGGGAAATACTTACCCACTTTGTGCTTCAATTACCCGTTCCTCTTCATGGAAAACCCAACGCAAATCACAAGTATCAGTAATAAAGGCAGCAAGGTATTGAAAGCTTTTTGTAAATTATAAGTGAGAAGACCCGGGGCCCGTAGTGTTCTCTAGTGGCATCTCTCATGTAGGAAACATACGGTGGGTCAACAAATTACTGTTGGGTAATTGAGAGAAAAGCGAATAATTGTGTTCATATTCACGGCAATGATCATGTGTATATAGGCATCACATCCATAAACGAATGGGACGACTCATGCCTGTACCTATTACTATTACTCCACTCATCGACCACTATCCATCATGCACCTAGAGTACTAAGTAAAATAGGGTAATGCTTGGAGAAAGATGACATGATGTAGACAAAGTAAACTCAATCAATATGAATGAACCCCATCGTTTTATCCTTAGTAGCAACAACACATAGATGTATCTTGTCCCCTTCTGGCACTGGGATATAGAAACCCGTCAGGTTGAACCAACCACAAGACACCCTCTCACTGAAGAAAGATCAATCTACTTGGCCAAAGCAAATCAATAGATCGGAGAGATTTACGAAGCTATAATGATCATGCAATAAGAATCAATTTAAGAACTCGGAGAAGACTCCAATATTTTATCATGAATAATCTGAACATAAACCCACAATTCATCGGATCCCAACAAACACACCGCTCAAAGGCATTACATCGGATAGATCAAAGCGAAGATGCAATGATCATTGTATTGAAGATCAAGAGAGAGAGGGAGAGAGAGAGAGATAGCCATCTAGATACTAACTATGGACCCGTAGGTCTGTGGTGAACTACTCACACATCACCATGGAGGCAGCAAGGTTGATGAAGGCGGCCTCCGTGATGGATTCCCGATTTGACAGAGTACCAGAAAAGGCCTCCAGATGGGATCACGGCGGAACAGAGACTTGCGGTGGAGGAAAAATGTTTTCGGGAGCTCTCATAGGGTTTTTGGAATATATGAGGATTTATACGCCAGAGAGGGACGTCGGGAGGTGGCCGAGGAGGCCAGTACCCATCAAGGCGCGCCCTAGGGCCTGGCCGCGCCCTGTTGGGTACTGGGCCCCTCGTGTGGCCCCTGGTCATCTTCCGAAGCTTCGAGGTCTTTATTTGGTCCAAAAAAATCATAAAAAAGTTTCGGGTCGATTGGACTTCGTTTGGTTCAGTAAACCTGACAAGCCAAAAAATGTAGAAAACAGGAACTGACACTTGGCACTAGGTCAATAGGTTAGTTCTCAAAAATAATATAAATTGGTAAATAAGTACCCCAAAAGTATCCTAGAATGATAATATTATAGTGTGGAACAATCAAAAATTATAGATATGTTGGAGACGTATCAATGGCGTTCTTCCCTTGCTATCTTGTTGTGATGAATTGAATCTTTCCCTTTAAGATTTTGTTATGTCGGATTGAATATTTGATTTGAGATCACTTGATGTATGTCTTGTATGTGGATACCCATGGTGACAATGGGGTATTCTATTGATTCACTTGATATATGTTATGGCATCAACTTGGGATTCCGGTGACCTTGGGGATCTATGCATAGGGGTTGATTGCACGTTCTTGTCCTACCTTCTATGATAGAAATCTTGGGGTACTCTTTGAAGTTCTTTGTGTTGGATTGAATTTGATGAATCTGAAATTGTTTGATGCATATCGAATAATTAACCCGTCGCTACTTGAGGTGACATTGGAGTATCTAGGTGACATTAGGGTTGATTGATGTGTATCATAGGTGTTATTTTGGTACGAACTCTAGGGCTGTTTGTGACACTTATAGGAATGGCTCAATAGATTGATCGGTGAGGATAACTTTGAGGTGGTTCTACTACCTAGAACAATTTAATCTTATGTTTTTCGCTAGATGTGAACTTTGGAGTGATTCTTTGTTGCACGTTGAGGGATGATCATATGATTCTATTATGTTAGCATTGTTGAGAGATTGCACTAGTGAAAGTATGAACCCTAGGCCTTATTTCCAAGCATTTATACATCGTTTTGCTCACCGTTTGCCACTTGCTACCTTGCTGTTTTTATATTTTTCAGATTACAAAAACCTATATCTACCATCCATATTGCACTTGTATCACCATCGCTTCACCGAACTAGTGCACCTATACAATTTACCATTGTATTGGGTGTGTTGGGGACACAAGAGATTTCTTGTATTTGATTGCAGGGTTGTTTGATAGAGACCATCTTCATCCTACACCTCCCACGGATTGATAAACCACAGGTCATCCACTTGAGGCAAAGTTGCTACTGTCCTACAAAACTCTGTGCTTGGACGCCCAACGGAGTCTACAAGAGTAAAGTTTTCTAGTAGACATCAGTGTCATGTAGTCGACGTTCACACGACACCACTAAAGGAAGCAACAACATACATATGATCAAAATATTGAACGAATACCAACTTCACATGATTACTTATAACAAGACTTCTCCCATGTCCTCAGGAACAATAGTAACTACTCACACATCATCAACATGTTCAAGATCAGACGTGTAATAATGATGATTAAGGATCTGAAAATAATATCTTCCACCGAATAAACCAACAAGCATCAACTACAAGATGTAATCACCACTACTAGTAACCCACAGGTACCAATCTGACGTTTTGAGACAAAGGTTGAATACAATAGATGAACTAGGGTTTGAGATGAGATGGTGCTGGTGAAGATATTGATGAAGATTGGTCCTCCCACGAAGGAGGAAGCATTGGCGATGATGATGGCTTCAATTTCCCCCTCCCGGAGGAACGTTTCCCCGGCAGAATCAGCCTGCCGGAGTGCAAAAGGGCCTCTGCCCAGGTTTTCACCTCGAGACGGCGACGCTTTGTCCCGAAAGTTCTTCCTCTATTTTTTTCTCATCAGATGTGAATTTATAGGACTGGAATTAGTGCTGGGAGCACCACGTGTGCCCCATAAGTTAAATGGATGCACCCACGTGGGGTGGGCGCGCCCTGTTGGCTCGTGGCCCACAGGCAGCCCCCGGCAGTTCTTCGCTCCATAATTATTCATATATTCCAAAAATAATTCACAAAAAGTTTCAGGTCATTTGGAGTCCCGTGAATTTCCCCTCTTTTTCCTGGGTTTCAGGTTCAGAATTCCAGTTCCCGGCAATTTCCCTCCTTGTGATGTACCATGTAAATTCAGAGAGAAAAGGCATAAGAATTGTATCATAAAGTGGAATAATGAACAAGAATAACATAAATATCAATACGAAATCATGATGCAAAATGGACGTATGAACTCCCCCAAGCTTAGACCTCGCTTGTTCTCAAGCGAAAGCCGAACACGATAATAATGACAACATAATTTGAGAGAGAGGTGTCGATAAAAATAGAATACGGACATGAGAGCATCATGAATATTAACATAGCAACAAGTTTTTCATCATATAACTTCTCATAAACAAGTAACAATCTATCCACAACATTGAAGTGTGAAGCATAAACCTTATTGACAATCAACAAACTATGTTCTTAGTCATTGAGACAATCAATTCATCATATTTCAGAGAAGAGTCTATGTAAGAGATTTTATTTTAGCAAGTTCACATGCTCAACTATCATTTAGTATTATATGATTGCTGACACTCATTGCATACGTTTGGAGCTAATGTTTCCATCGGACACATAGGGAGATAGGAGCTTAATTATTTTTGCCGCCCAACTTATTTACCTCAAGGATAATGTCAACAATAATGACTCATGATCACCTACATCCAACTGGATATATATATATATATATATATATATATATAGATCTTTCCCCAACACGCATAATGCTTGCCGACTATGGAATTAATAGGTTGGAATAGGGATAAACATTATTGACTCTTGCATAAAAGTAAATGCATGAAAGTAAAAGATAGGCCCTTCGCAGAGGGAAGGAGAGGTTGTCATGCGCTTTTTAATTTTTGGATGTGCAAGCTCTTAATGTAAAGGAACGTCACTTTATATTTCCTTTTATGATAGCAACCTTTATTATGTAGTCTGTCATTTTTATTTCTTTCCCATCACAAGACCGTACAAAGCTTATTTTCCCTTACAATAAAAGATCATACATATTTAGGAGCAATTTTTATTGCTTTCATGCACCGATGACAACTTACTTGAAGGAACTTATTCAATCCATAGGTAGATATGGTGGACTCTCATGGCAAGAAACTGAGTTTAAGGGTTATGGATGCACAAGTAGTATCTCTACTTAGTGCGGAAATCTTTGGCTAGCAAAAGATCTAAAGCAAGCACCACATGTTAGAGGATCCATGAAAATATAACTTCTATTTGTATGTATACAAACATAACTCATTACGTTGTCTTCCTTGTCCAACATCAACAGTTTCGATCATTATATAATATTTGATGGGGGCTCACAATTATAAAAGATGTCCAACATAGTGTATTTGCATGTGAATCTCCTCTCCTCTATCATAATTTGCATGCATTGTATCAATGACAAACACTATGTTTGTTAACTCCCAACAACTTTTATGAATTATACTTTTTTTATGTGAAGTCATTACTCCTCATGGGATTAGCATATGATTTTTCTATTTCTTTTATTTCAATGCTATGATGATTGATGCATGAGAGTAAAGAAAGCAAACTCACCTAATCTTTATTATATAACTCTCACACTCGATTACAAAGATAGATAGATCAGAAAGAAAACACTCTAAGTAAAGCAACACTAAATTTTATTCCTCTAAATCATGAAATAACTAAGGATCGAACTAAGATAGATGATAATGGTAAAAGTGATGGTGATACGATACCGGGGCACCTCCCCCAAGATTGGAACAAGCTAAGGGTGGTGCCCATACCCATGTGCTCAAGTGTCCCTCCTGGGTGATGGTGGTGATGATGTAGTGGGCATGTCCTCGGTCTTCTAGGCTCACTGTCATAGAAAGATGATCTTGTCTCCGGAATCTTGAAATCTGCAGCGATGCTCATCCTTTTAAACCTTGATTCATACTCATAGTTTTGGTTTTGTAACTCAAAAATTTGAGCTTGGAGATGTTCGATCCGCTCTTGAAGCTTGAAGAGAGCCTCTCCCACATTCCTAGTGTCCAGCTTGTTCTCCCGGATGAAGTTTGTGATCATAGAGTGATTAACACTCAAACCATGTTCAACCATCCCTTGGCACTTGAATATTTCCTGCTCCACTGCTGCAAGCCTGGCCTTCTCGCTCCCCTCCTTTTTGGGACCTTGGACATCCCGGATGTGGAGCACCCCCTCATGCATCTCAATAGCTTAAGGGTGCTTCATCACCTCCGGCAGGTAGGGGTTGATGACCTTCTCATAGAACTTGTCCTTGGAGGAGCTTGACTACGTCATGGCGATCTAGATCTATCAGCAAAACAGCCTGAAACAAGAACAAAGGAGAAACTTGTGATGCGGTGGTCAAAACATACGGGAGTATATATAATGATTTTTCTAGGTCAGAATACGTGTCGAGGAAGAAAACGGAGTCCGGGACGCGCACGAGGGGCCCACAAGCTAACAGGGCGCGCCCAAGGGGGTGGATGCGCCCTGTTGGCTTGTCGCTCCATCGTGGGTCCCCCTAACTCGTTTTTATGGAGTTTTTGGAGTCGGTTTACTTACCATATCACATACCTACCATTTTTCAGTTGTCTGGAGTGTTCCGGAAGGTCTCTCTTATGTGTTTTTCTAGTGTCATCACTTGAATAATATTGGGTTTAACATTAATGGGCGTACCTGAGATGTAATATTTAATTCTTTGCCCATTAACCACTCTCGGGTGTGTGCCTTCAACATTATTGATCTTGATAGCGCCGGAATGATAAACCTCTTCGACGATATAAGGTCCTTCCCATTTGGAGAGAAGTTTACCTGCAAAGAATCTAAAACAATAATTGTACAAAAGCACTAGATCTCCTACATTGAATCCCCGTTTTTTAATTCTCTTGTCAAGCCATCTTTTAACTTTTTCCTTAAACAACTTCGCATTGTCATAGGATTGTGTCCTCCATTCATCTAAGGAGCTAATATCAAATAACCTCTTTGCACCGGCAAGCTTAAAATCATAGTTAAGTTCTTTAATTGCCCGATAAGCTTTAGGTTCTAACTCAAGTGGTAAATGACAAGCCTTTCGATAAACCATTTTATATGGGGACATTCCCATTGGGTTTTTATAAGCAGTTCTATTAGCCCACAAAGCATCATCAAGTTTCTTAGACCAACTCTTTCTAGATCTATTAACGATCATTTGCAAGATTAATTTTATTTCTCGGTTACTCAATTCACCTTGACCACTAGACTGAGGATGATAAGGTGATGCAATTCTATGGTTAACATCATATTTAGCTAGAAGTTTATGGAAAGCACCATGAATAAAATGTGAACCGCCATCTGTCATTAGGTATCTAGGGACTCCAACACTAGGGAAGATAATTTCTTTAAGCATTTTAATAGAAGTGTTATGATCAGCACTACTAGTTGGAATAGCTTCTACCCAATTAGTAATGTAGTCAACAACAACTAAAATATGAGTGTACCCATTAGAGGAAGGAAAAGGTCCCATATAATCAAAGCCCCAAACATCAAATGGTTCAATTGCAAGTGAATAATTCATAGGCATTTCCTGATGTCTACCAATGTTACCAATTATTTGACATTCATCACAAGAAAGGACATACTTACGAGCATCTTTAAAAAGAGTAGGCAAATAAAAACCGGATTGTAGTACCTTGTGTGCAGTTCTATCACCAGCATGGTGTCCTCCGTAGGCCTCAGAGTGACACTTTCGTAGGATATGTTCCTGTTCATGCTCAAGTACACAACGTCTACTAACACCATCTACTCCTTCTTTATAAAGATGTGGTTCATCCCAAAATTAATGTCTTAAATCATAAAAGAACCTTTTCTTTTTCTGATAGGTGAAACTAGGCGGTATATATTTAGCAACAATGTAATTAGCATATTCTACATACCAAGGAGTACTACGGGAAGCATTTATAACTGCTAATTGCTCATCGGGAAAATTATCATCAATAGGCAGTGGGTCATCAAGGACATTTTTCATTCTAGACAAGTTATCTGCTACAGGGTTTTCAGCTCCCTTTCTATCAACAATATGCAAGTCAAACTCTTGAAGTAGAAGCACCCACCTAATCAATCTAGGCTTAGCATCTTTCTTTTCCATAAGGTATTTAATAGCAGCATGGTCAGTGTGAATAGTAACTTTAGAATCAACAATATAAGGTCTAAACTTATCACATGCAAACACAAGTGCTAAAAATTCTTTTATCAGTAGTAGCATAATTTCTTTGAGAATTGTCTGGAGTTTTACTATCATAATGAATAACATTCAACTTCTTATCTACTCTTTGCCCTAGAATAGCACCAACAACATAATCACTAGCATCACACATAATTTCAAATGGTAGATTCCAATCAGGTGGTTGAACAATAGGTGCAGAAATCAAGGTTTTCTTAAGTATTTCAAAGGCTTCATTACAATCATCATAAAAAACAAAAGGAATATCTTTTTGAAGAAGATTAGTTAATGGCCTAGAAATCTTTGAGAAATCTTTAATGAAACGCCTATAGAAACCAGCATGAACAAGAAAACTTCTTATACCTTTGATATCTTTAGGACATGTCATTTTCTCTATTGCATCAACTTTAGCTTTGTCTACCTCAATACCTCGTTCAGAAATTTTATTCCCATGTACTATACCTTCATTCACCATAAACTGGCACTTCTCCCAATTCAAGACATAATTAGTTTCTTCACATCTCTGCAAAACTCGATCAAGGTTGCTTAAGAAATCATCAAAAGAAGTCTCGTAAACGGAAAAGTCATCCATGACAACCTCAACAATCTTTTCACAAAATCAGAGAATATAGCAGTCATACATCTTTGAAAGGTAGTAGGTGCATTGCATAAACCAAAAGGCATTCGTCTATAAGCATAAGTTCCAAACGGACAAGTAAAAGTAGTTTTCTCTTGGTCTTCTTTTGACACAGGTATTTGACAAAATCCAGAGTATCCATGAAGAAAGCAAAAATGTGTGTGCTTAGATAATCTTTCTAACATTTGATCAATAAAAGGCAAGGGGTAATGATCTTTTCTAGTAGCCTTATTTAATTTTCTTGAATCAATTACCATCCTATAACCAATTATTATCCTTTGTGGTATAAGTTCATTTTTATCATTAGGGACAACAGTTATACCTCCTTTCTTAGGAACACAGTGAACATGACTCGCCCATCTACTATCAGCAATAGGATAAATTATACCTACCTCCAGAAGCTTTAGTATTTCAGTTCTTACCACCTCATTCATCATAGGATTCAAACGACATTGATGATCGATGACAGGTTTAGAATCAGGTTCCATATTAATCTTGTGCTGACATAGAGTGGGACTAATGCCCTTAAGATCATCCAGAGTATATCCAATAGCATCCCTGTGCTTCTTCAGGGTTTTAAGTAACCTCTTCTCTTCATGCAATGAAAGGTTAGCACTAATAATAACAGGATATATCTTCTTTTCATCAAGATAAGCATATTTCAAAGTATCAGGTAGTTTGTTTAGATCAAACACGGGATCTCCCTTGGGTGGAGGAGGATCCCCTAAGATCTTAACAGGCAAGTTGTGTTTAAGTATAGGTGCTTGTGTAAAGAATATATCATCTATTTCATTTCTTTCATTCATATGCATATCATTTTCATGGTCTAGCAATATTGTTCAAAAGGATCAGTAGGAGGCACATCAATAGAAGCAAGACCAATAAGTTCATCCTTATTAGAAAACTATTTCTCATGTGGTTGTCTACCAAACTTAGAGAAATTAAATTCATGAGACATATCACCGAAGCTTACTTTAACCTTCTCAGTAACACAATTAATTTCAGCATTGATGGTATTTAAGAAAGGTCTACCAAATATAATGGGACAAAAGCTATCTTGTTTGGAACCAAGTACTAAGAAATCAATAGGGTATTTAATTTTTCCACACAAGACTTCTAGATATCTAACAATCCCAAGTGGTGAAATGGTGTTTCCGTTTGCAAGTTTAATAGTGACATAAATATCTTCTATTTCAGAGGGTGCTATGTCATTCATAATTTCTTGATATAAGGTAAAAGCTATAGAACTAACACTAGCACCAATGTCACACAAACCATGATAACAAAGATCTCCAACCTTAATAGTAATAGCAGGCATGCCAACAACTAGTTTATTCTTATCTAACTCATCCTGCTTGTTTCTAATAGGTTTTACAATTCTAGCAGCTTCATCATAGAAATAAATAACATGTTCATCAATATTATCAACTAGGAGATACTTAATCATGGCAATATTAGGCTCAACATTTATTTGTTCAGAAGGCTTAGTGTTCTAATATAACTCTTATTAACCACAGTTGCAGCTTTAGCATGTTCCTTAATCCTAACAGGGAAAGGTGGTTTCTCAGTGTAAGCAGTAGGAACAACAGGATCAACATAGCTAACAACTATTTCCTCCTTAACCTTAATGGGTTCCTCTAACAATTATTTCCTCCTTAACCCCGGACATGCTCTGGCGCCCCCGCACAGCGGGCGCGGGCCATGCCAGGGCCCGACCGGGCCGTCGTGCGGCGGGGGAGGAGGAGACACCCCGTGACCCGGTCCGCCGGCGCGGTGCGGCAAAGGGCGAGGCGAGCGAGGAGGCGTCCGAGCCCTCCCCGCGACTCTGATGGGCCCGGTTACGCGTGCCAACCCGGTGTCCTGCTCAGCGCCCGCCGGGCGAAGGCGGAGCAGCTCATGCGCCACGAGCAACGCGACCTGCGCGTTCACGTGCTCGAGGCGAGCGTGGGAGGGGGAGGCTATGGCGGTGCGGCCGTCCCTCTGCACAGAAGGGTGAATGGAAGAGTCCTGCTGCTCACGTGAAGAAGGGTCGGTGGAGGCGGCAGCTTAGGCGCCGGCGGAGTGGTGGCGGCCGTCACGAACCGCGGGCCCAGTCTGTACGACACGGGCCGCTTGGCGCTCCGCATGCATGCGGCGGGCTTCGGCCATGAGGTCGACGAGGGTGGAGCCGAAACGGAGCTAAAGAACGACGTTGCACCCCTACCTGGCGCGCCAAATGTCGGAATCGGGGCTCCGATGACCCAAGAGAGGTTTGAACTCTGGGGTGCACCGGCTCTCCAACTTCGCTCTCTCTCGCTAACCTATGGCGATGCTCCGGGTTTGCTTGAGCTTGGGGGAAAGATGATGAACACAGTGATCTACCCAGGTTCGGGCAACCTTGCGGTGTAAAACCCTACTCCTGCTCGTCTGGATTGCTTAGTGGTTGAGAGTGAATACAAGGTGACACCCCCCTCTACAGCGGCGTCCTGCCCGCTCTTATGCTGGCCCTGATCCTCTTCCCCCCAAAAACCAGGCGGGAAGGGTCGCGGCTAGCCCTCACAAAAGTAGTCTCCGCCTGCCAAAGCCTCCCTCCATGACGCGCTGGTGGGCTCGGGGATGACCTCCGCCCTGGCGAGCCCCCAGCTTTGGTCTTCTTTCACCAAACGGGAAACCTTTTGGGTTGCTTTGGGAGCGGGCAAGCTGGCCTGTCCCCCTTAGCGATAGAGAGGAAACCCTCTCTGTCTGTGCCTACTGGCATAGCTCCTAGCGCCGCTTGGCTAGGCACGCATCACCCACGTGAGTGTGCAGGCTGCGCGACCCTGCCCAGCCATCCTGGATTCGACAGCCCCGTGAAGGTCTCTGAGACATCCTCGGGAGGTGACCTCACGAGGGGACTTCATGAGGCTCTTGATGACGCTCGCTGGCGCACCCCTCTCAAGGCAGAGGCCCTCGTGAGGGTCGTGCTCATGAAGCCCAACAGTGGGCCATGCTGGGCCCATGTCCTGTGTCGCGTTCGAGGCCGCAGGCAGACGGGCCTGGGTACCCCCAGTCCCAGGAGCCTGACAGGCAGTTTGAAGACATTGCTTGAAACAGACATGCACAAGAGTCTGAAGGGACATCAGATTCTTTGTGATGTCCTGAAGAAGACAATCTTGAACAAAAACCCTAGGAAATAGGGTGTGGGTTTCGAAAGAAACATCAATGTTGATGGATCTTACCGGAAGCCTGAGCAGTATCCCAAAACAACATGGGTTGCTGCAAAAGGTCCTTTAGTTGATCCATGCACATTATTTGGTTTTAACTTTGCTAACCCTATCGTCATTGATGATTCATTTGACTCCAACTTTAAAATGTTCACATCTAAGAATGGTGAAGTTTTTGCTAGATTCATTGGAACTAACTGCAGGAATGGTTCTCCTATGAAGATGATCTAAGTTCCCAAATGTCTTCTTGAGAAGCTTCCTATAAATGTCATGACGACATATCATAGGAAGAAGACATACCCCAGATCAAAGTCTTCGAGAAGAAAAAGATCTTCATATGATCATGCTAACAACTATGTTTCGTGGGGAAGGACGGAAAAGACTCATGAGTATGAGCACTATGGCATGAATCGTTATGTTCATAAGACTAAGATTTTTTTTACATATTCTTATGAGTACTCTAACCCTCCTATGAAACGTACCATTAGGGCAACATTTCCTAAATACTCTGATGTTGCTTTATGTTTCATTGCGTCTAAGACACCCCTTCAGATGTGGGTGGTGTCATGGTTTTGTCACGACAGATGTTCTCTTGGAAGAACTTAGGTGTGAGGCCATCGCCGCTAGGTGGCGACTAAAAGGGGTTAAACGGGAACAGGAGACAAGTTTACCCAAGTTCAGCCCCTCTGATGGAGGTAATAGCCTACGTCCTTCTTTGTGTCTATATTGATGATGATCTCGTTTACAAGGGTGCGGAATCGCTAACCTAGCTTTCGAGGGTGTATAACCTAAGTCTTTCGGTCCTAGGGGCTTGCCTTTATATACAGGTCAAGACCCTAGGTTTTACAAGAGTCTGAGCCATGTTATGACTCGTGACCTACCATGCTTCTAACTCGCCTTGCCTCTCAAGCAAGGAAACCTCCGGCGTCTTCTGTCTCTTGGGCCTCGAGTCGCCGTTTCATGTGTCGGGCCGCCACGCGGTTTACTTGGTAAGCCGCCTTGCTTGTCTTATTTTCAACCTTACGGCCTACTTTGAGTATGACATATGAGCCGCCAATATGTAGACCCGGCCCAATAGGGAGGGTTATACCGCGGGGTTATATCCCCGACATTAGGCCCCGGATTGAATTGAACTTGTTCATGTCAATCTTTACTACTTATCCTGACGGCTTATCTTCATCATCGTCAATCGTATTCTCCGGTTCACAAAACGTGGGTTTAAAATGTTTCCAGGCTTTGTAATTTCCTTACCTTCCTGTGGATAACATCACTCGCCCAGAAAATCTGTAATTTACTGATGACGTCACTCGCCGGAAATCCAGGGATTAAATGATGACATCACAACGGATCTTTGTGCATAACTGTTTGACCCAAAAATCGAGGCGTCTCTTGCTCCAAAAAATTTACTGTGTCTCCTATTTTCCCGCGCCAACCTTTATTTCTCTGCCTTATAAATTACCACAGAGGGTCCTCAGATTCAGTTTTCGCCTTGCCTCTTCACTTCTTCTTCTTCCTCGAGCTCGAGCTTCACTGCACCGCCACTGCAGTGTACTCATCGCCGGTCGTCCTTCGCTAGGACTGCAGCACCTCTCCAGCTCCGTCAGGACCCGACAGGTCACCTTCGCTGTCTTTCACAGACGTCAGGTAAGTCATTTGCTTCCTCCTAGATCTGTTCGAGCCCGCCGTAGTTCGTCAGAGTTCTTCGGAGTTCATAGTTCCTCCATTATTACTGCTAGTTTAGGCATAGTTTTAATGAGCTTCTTCCACAGAAACATAGCGGCTTGATCCATGGCACCATTTAATACTTGACGAATATAGATCTCTATCTAGAAATCATGATCTAGGTCACCACTGTTCCGGTACTCCATGGCTAGGTTTAGCAATTATTTCTCTTTTTTAACCTTTTGTAGATCCATAACCACAATTTCCCCAGTAGAAACTTGTTTGTTTTTGGACTTAGCAAAAAATCAAAGATCCCTGATCAGCATAAGTCGCCATTACATCTGCCGGCTCATTTGTGTAGCTATAATTCGCCATGTGATAAACTGTGGTATTAAGACGCCGGCTCCTTATAAGGCGGCTTATCCATTGTAAATAATTAGGCCATCTTATTTTTAACCATATGCTTAAGCCGCCCCTTTACTTTATTCAGGCGACTTATTATGTCAAAATCCACCACCTGCAACTGGGTGCCTTCCCAAGTTTCCAAAACTATACTTAAATATTACCAAGATAAAGCTATTCTACCATCTAAGGAAGTAATCGGCTGGCGGGTTGCTCTCGGAGAAGAAATTCCAAACCCTGGTGAGGGAGAAGTAGTAGTGTTCCTGGACCATCTTCTCGGAGGCTTCTCTGCCCCCGGGTCAAAATTCTTTTGAGATGTTTTACACTTTTTCCATCTTCATCTTCAAGATCTTGGTCCCAACTCTATGTCCAATCTTTGTCAGTTCCAAGTGCTCTGTGAGGTGTATCTGTAGATAGAGCCCTTTGTCTCCCTCTTTAGGGAGTTCTCTATTTAAATTGCCAAACTGAATGCGCTGATGGCCCCAGCCTAGAACTTGGCGGGGTCTCAATCCAAAGGCAAAGAGACGTTCTTTTTCCTGCTGCCATTCTGCCAAGCCACCCTAAAGGATGGAATAAAGCTTGGTTCTATTGCCGAAACACGGCCCCAACTGATGAGAACCCTTTATCGGGTTACAGACCAAGTCATCTTCCCATGGATCTCGAACTTCCTGGCTGGGCTCCTCAAGAAGAACGTTCTCAACATGCTCCTATATATCCAAGGTTGAGGGCCTTAATAGCCAACGGATTAACTGGAGTTGATTTGACCCGGTGCTGGGTATCTTGGAGTATTTTGCCGCTAAGCCATCGTGACAGTCCAATGTGCAGTTACTCCGGCGACTTAGAAGATGCCCAAAGATATAACAATATAACTTTGGATGCTGATGAAATAAACCGGATCGTGAAGAAGTTATTGGGTGAAAGTCAAGCTGCTTGCAGCAAAGACGGACTGAAGCCCTTTTATGCTCTTAACCCGCCTCCTCTAGTAAGAATCTTTGACATCTCTTTATCCGACTTGTATAATTGTCTTTTAAATTCCAAATCCTTACATGTTAGTTCTGATTGTCAACTTTGCAGGCTAAGTCTTCATTTTGGGGAAAGAAGCGAGCAAAAACTCTAGCTACCAAGCCTAAGGCCACTCCTTGTGCAAAGAAAGATAAGGGGGTTGTAGAAGAGCCGTCACTTATGGGCGAATCACAAGCAACTGATGTTCAATCGGAGGTAGAATTAGATATCCCTATCCATATTTAATTGACCTTGCTGACACCCTTTCGTTTGTTAGGGCGATGTCGAGACAAGCCGGGCTGACGATGCTGAGGTAATTTCTATCTCTTCCGGCTCAGAATCTTTGCCTCCAAGGAAAACAAGGCGGGTCATTCGGAAAGTACGTTTTTCTCACCCAGATGCTCATTTGGATCCTGACTTTATTTTGAAGAAAACTCGACATGAAGTAAGGCGCCACACTCGGTGTAACTCCAGTGGCCTTGTGGGTGGCTTGCCTAAAAAATCAGTCACCCGCAAGTGACAAAACGAGGTGCGTCATAGCCCAACCTTGTCTTACCCAAAAGCTGGCCTTATCCGGCAACGTCTTAACCCTTCCGACTCAAATTATCAGGAATCACCACCTTCGTCGGGCGACTCAACCGCTTCCAAGCTGCCACCCCGGGTTATCAACCAGGGGTAAGTTTATTATCTTTAGCCATATATTTTCTTTCCTAAACTTTAACCTTGCATATGTTTTATTATGCTTGCTTATTTTGCAGGGCCCAAGCCAAGGCTAAGAAGAGGAAAATTGGCGAGCCATCAGTAAATCCGGAGGTTGCTGACTAGGAAGATTCAACTCTGGAGACTCCTGAAGCTCATGTCGAAAATCCTGAATATCATCAGGACGACCAGGGTGAACCGGCTCATCATGCTGAAACGACTAACACCGAGGATGTTGATGCTGGAGCTGACCCGACAGACAAGCGTAAACCGCCCAGTACTCTTGAAGCAGCTGAAGATGCCCTTATGATCAGGATGATGAGGACATTACTCTTACTGGGACGGGTTATAAAGCTCCGGGGGTCTCCAAAGTATTGACCAAGCATACTGCCAAGGAGGAAATGCCATTAAGTGACAAAGGGAAAGCTAAACTTGAGCTTCCCAGTTATGAAGACCTCAACGCTAAAGAGTTAGACGTCGGCTATCTTAACCGCCTCACTACCAGCCGGGAAATGGAAATCAAACTGGTTGGCATGATGAAGAGAAACTATGAGGTATGCCTGATATTGTTTTGCACTCTTATATATTCTAATGTAGACCCCAAGGGCTGGCTTATCTTCGTGAGATGAGTCGGGTCTTTGATAATATAGACCACTCGAAGGTTCATCCTGTAGACCCCAAGGGTCGGCTCATCTTCTTGAGATGGGTCGGGTCTTGTTATTAATTTTGAGGAAATCACCTTGTAGTCCCCAAGGGCCAGCTCATCTTTTTGAGATGATTCGGGTCTTCTTAGCAATTTGAAGAAATCGACCTGTGGCCCCCAAGGGCCGGCTCATCTTCTTGAGATGAGGCGGGTCTTTTTAGTAATTTGAAGAAATCGACCTGTAGCCCCCAAGGGCTGGCTCCTCTTTTTGAGATGAGTCGGGTCTTCTTAGCAATTTGAAGAAATCGACCTGTAGCCCCCAAGGGCCGGCTCGTCTTTTTGAGATGAGACGGGTCTTCTTAGTATCTTTGCTTTGCAAGAACTAACATACATTAGCCCCCAAGTGTCAAGTATATTGCTTGCAATCTGCTTGAAGCTTGTTATAGTTTTCCCTTAACATACTGCATCTTGCTACCGGCTTATGACCGTTGAATATGATGGCTCCTATTGTGCAGGAAGCTCTAAAATCAGCCGAGTCAAATGCGACCGGCTTAAGAAAAGATCTTGAAGTGGGGCAAACCAACCGAGCAGTTGCTGAGGAGAAACTTCGACTTGCCTTGGAGGAATTGGAGAAAGCCAAGGAACAAAATAAATCCTTTGAAGCTGAAAAAGCCGCCTTATTGAAGCGCGCAGAAAATGTTGAGCGCCAGCTGAAGCCCATCTCAGAAGAGCTATCCGGGTTAAAGAGGCACATCGCCCACATGACACGGGCTGTCTTTGGTAAGTACCTTTTGGATTTCGTGCTAACCCACGGAAATACTTATGTATGCACATAAACCGCCTAGCGACTTAAGTGCTTAAACTGCTTTGCAGGCCCTCGAACTGCCAACCTTCAAGATAACAGCTTGCTTAAGCTTAAAGTTGTATATACTCTGACTGAACAACTCTATGCTGGAAGCCATCTCGCAATCAAGGACGTTATGGGGAACAAAGAGCCGGTGAAGCTCATCAAGGATGTGCTAAGGTTTCTCTTGACGATCCCAAAACAAATTGAAGAGTTGAAAAGATCAGCCGCATGAGCCGGTGCAACGTCTTCTTTGAGCCAGGCTTTAGCTTACATAGAGCAGCTTGATCCGGCAGAAATGGACAAAGGTTTTCTTGAGTTCAAGGATGACGGCTTGGCATTCAATGATGCTGACTATGTTAAGTGCATCAAAACATCTCGAGTGTTGGCCACACAACTTGTCGCTGAAATGGAGTTGAAGAATTATCAGGCGGCTTACGATGCTAACAACTCACGAGTTCGACCGCCCTCCATTGTGCCGGTGGACCTGACTCCTCAACGTCGTAAGCACATTTTTGCCCCTGACGTTGACCCGTCCTCCATCCTGAATGAAGAAGTTATATTCCACGCCTTAACCCATTGCAACTGGGATGTGGAAAACCTTCAGATCCAAGAACCAGAGGATCCAGTGGAGGATGACCCGAAGGCGGCTCAAGCGAGTGGTAAGCCTGAGGTTAACCCGGATGACACAGAAGGCGGATCACAAAAGTTATTTGTAGACAATTTAAGTCCCCTGGTGGCAGTAGCCCCCAAGTGTTGGGCAGAACATGATCATTTTGTGGCTCCTGAGATGAGTCTGTAATAGGACTAGTTTGAAAACTTCGGAAAAGCTCTGTCATGCCTTCGTGCATGTTTGTATTTGTGAAGGTACTTTAAGAAACTTTTGATCCTGTTGATCTGTTTTGACAATTGATGATTGTGCTGCTCTTTTGCTTGTATTTGAATCTCTCCTGTGCTCGATGAGTCTTTTGATTGAAACAGATAGGACAGGTCAAAAAATGAGCCGGCAAAGAAACTTGGCTTTCGAAACTCAAGTCTTGATTGAATCTTTCCATAATAATATTGAAGAAGATAGTGATTGAACCGGTCATGATATGACTGCGGTTGATTACCCGGACGCTCATGTATGAGCCGGTAATAGGAACAATGTTGTACCTACAAAATTTATGAGGTAGTAATAATAATTTTATATCAATATAAAGTACTGTTAATAAGCTAGCTCAGTGAGACTCAGCAAAAGAGACTGGCTTTCGAGGCTCAAGTCTTGCTTCAATGAAGCGGGTCTGATAACCCATGGTTTATCCTAGATTTCTGTAAGCTGACTCTCACGTGACTCAAGCCGATGTTTTAACCTTAATAAGTTCAGGGTCCAAAATGAATTGACTTGTCAAGAGTACACGGGGTCACCTGATTGGAGTCGCATCAAGTATACAGGCAGGTTTAACCATATATTGTGGCGTTTTTGCCGGGTCAAGAGGGTGAGAAAGCTAAACTTGATGAGTTGGAAGTCCCCCAAGTGACCTATGTTTCAGAAAATAAAGACTCATGCTCAATTTGTAGGCTGAAACGACAGAGACCCCGAGTTTCGAGGGTGCCGGCTTTATTACATTTGAAAGATAAAGAAGTATCTACAGAATTTGCAGAGGGAGGGGGGAGTTACA
This sequence comes from Elymus sibiricus, assembly GCA_039707655.1. Classification (NCBI taxonomy): domain Eukaryota; kingdom Viridiplantae; phylum Streptophyta; class Magnoliopsida; order Poales; family Poaceae; genus Elymus; species Elymus sibiricus. The sequence goes on along the minus strand of CM077669.1, from coordinate 186,592,695 downwards.
AAAAGGAAAAGGAGCCGGTGGCTCTAAGTATAATAAGGCCGCAGGTGAGCAATATTCCAGGGCCGGGTTGTCTCTTCTTCAGAAGTGTATGATTCTGGCCTCAAGTCAATCAGGTAGTATGAACCATTATTGAGGTTTTTGCTGATGACGAAAGGACCTTCCCGAGGTGGGGAAAGCTTGTGCATCCCAGTTTGATCCTAAATTAACCGGAGCACTAAGTCGCCTTCTTGGAAAGTATGGCTTCGGACTCTACGGCTGTGATAGCAACTTAGGTCTTGCTGATATATGGATGGTTTGGCTGCTGCTAAGTCACGTTCTTCTTCCAAGGTGTCCAAAGAATCTTGACGTGCCTGCTCATCTGCCCCAACATAAGCAGTGACACAAGGCGAGTCATGGCGAATATCGCTTGGTAAAACTGCCTCAGCTCCATATACCAGAAAGAAGGGTGTGTATCCAGTGGATCTGTTTGGAGTTGTTCTGATACTCCAAAGTACCGTGGGGAGATCCTCAGCCCAACAGTCTGGAGTATGTTATAGTGGACCCATGAGCCGGGGTTTGATCCCTCTCAAAATCTCTTGATTAGCTCGTTCAGCTTGCCCATTGGACTGTGGATGTGCCACCGCTGCCAAGTCAAGCCGGATATGCTCACGTTGACAAAACTATTCCATAGCTCCTTTGGATAGATTACCATTGTTAGTAATAATGCTGTGAGGGTAGCCAAAACGGAAGATCAACTTTTTCAAAAATTTGACTGTTGTCTCCGCGTCACACTTGCTGACAGGCTCGGATTCAACCCACTTGGTGAATTTATCAACTGCCACCAAGAGGTGGGTCTTCTTGTCAGAGGACGGCTTGAACGGGCCAACCATGTCAAGCCCCCAGACCGCAAACGGCCAAGTGATTGGGATCATACGCAATTCTTGAGGTGGCACATGAGCTTGTCGATCGAACTTTTGACACCCGTCGCACTTTCGCACAATGTCTTCTGCATCTGCGTGAGACGTCAACCAGTAGAACCCATGACGAAAAGCCTTGGCCACCAGGGACCGTGAGCCGGCATGGTTTCCACAATCGCCAGCATGGATCTCATTGAGAATCTCCTGGCCTTCCTCAGGGGAAACACAGCACTGAAACACGCCAGTGCTGCTTCGCCGATGTAACTCGCCATGGATGATAGTCATTGATTTGGACCACCTAACTATATGTTGAGCAATGATTTCCTCAGCTGGGAGCTCGCCTCGAGTCAAATAAGCCAAATATTGTATGGTCTAGTCAGGAATGGCATGAAGAGCCGCCAACAAGTGTGCCTCTGGGTCTGGAATAGCCAAGTCCTCCTCTGATGGCAACTTGACCGAAGGATTGTGAAGGACGTCTAAAAAGACGTTAGGGGGAACCGGCTTTCGTTGAGAGCCAAGTCGTGACAGGGCATCAACCGCCTCATTGAGCCGGCGATCAATATAATCTACTTGATAGCCTTGGAAATAACCCGCCACGTGCCCTTATGCGCCCGAAGAGAAAGGCAAACTTGATGGTAAATGCCCACAATGATATGCTCAGGCGAAAATCTCTTGGCCAACCTGCTCATGTCGGTGCACTAAAGAACGGACCCTTTAGTTCCCTAACTTGTGCACACGCAGTAGCCTCCTTCGGCTTGGAAAGCCTTGCCGGGCGACGCTTCATCCAGCCAACACCATGCGACAAGATCAAGCCATCGACAAGCCTCCTTGCCGACGAAGAAGACCCAAGAGCCATCACGTTCGGCAAGGCCCCACTACCATGCCCCCGCTCCACTTCACCGAGTTGGTCATCACCATCACTGAGGTGTCGAGCGTGCAGGATGTTAGGTAGGCCCTGTCGGGGCACGTGGCAGCTCCAGGAAATTGCATCAGCTTTAATGACACCCGTCTGAACGGCGTGGCAACATAATAAGAGGTAGATGGGAAAACAACACAGAAGGAGAGGCAATCCTTGCCGGGGAGCATCGCCAACGTGACACCTCAAGGCGCATTTAATGCGCCTGTCCTAATCCGTCAGGGTTAGGTATTTCCCACTACCATAGCCACTATTCACCCCTGTGTATTTACTATTTTAGCCACAGTGGTAACCCCTTTCACTTATAAAAGGAGGACCATGGCTACCTTTACAAAGGTTGAAACCCTGCTCAATTGCATGTGTAGTAGCACTCTTGAGCTTCTTGGCAGGGGACCGCGCTCCTCGTAACATGAGCTCAGATATTCAATCACAACACATAGGAGGTAGGGTTTATTCTTCTGAGCGGCCTGAACCTGTCTAAACCCCAACCGCGCTATGGCTGGTGTTGCTCTTTGCGTATGTTGATCCCCACAGTAGAACAACAAAAGAGGTCCAGATGGTCCCATAGATTGTCGTACCTCGACATCTTTGGCACGCCAGGTAGGGGGTCGCATAGGTGAATCTTCACCAACTTTTGTGCGTCATTGTCGTCATCATCATCAGCTTCCTCGATGCCCATGGCACCCAAGAAGGCCAAGGGTGCTTTGGCGAACGCCCCATCTACGTCCGGGCTGCCCTTGCAGGCAGCAACCGGCGACGATGGCGGAGGCGAGCGGCGCACTCACCGCGCTGGTGAGCGCAGCCACCACACTTCTATGAGTCGTGATCCGTACGCCATTGTCGTAACGTCCAAGGGGACACCGGTGGCGGCCAGGGACAACGCCGCGCCGGCGGCCATGGCGGCGGTCGCGGCAACGGCGATGGCGGCGACTGGGCATCTGCCCCGTCCTTCGCAAGACAACTGCGATAGGCACTTGTGAGACGACAACGACCCCATGGGACGTGCGTACAAGACCCATGTGCGTCACTCCCAGGACACACAGGGCCAAGCCCATCATCAACCTCCTGGCGACAACAGGCAGCGTGCATCGGGGCGGGGCAGCGCTCTTCCGGACTCTGTGAGGAGTAGGAGTGCCACCCAAACTACGCATCGCACCATGCCAAGGACCATGGAGGAGGCCCTGGCGTAGGCCCAGCTGTTGCTGAACTTCCCGCCTGCGCAGGAGAAGATGGAGGAGTGGAAGGCCACCATTCCGAGCCTACTAAGCTTCGCTAACCGTGATAAGCCAGACGAGCCAGGGCCCTCGCAAGCGTGACCCACTACAAGGCGTGACGCCAGCGGTGCACCCATGGTGCAATCGCCTCCACAGCAGCAACAACGATCACCCCGCCGGACCGAGGCGCAAGACGAGATGTCTTATGCATCCTCGGACCCGCGGCAAAAACAAGATCAGCGTCGGATCCTGAAGGACCGACGGAAGGAAGACCCTGCACTACCATCGAGCGGCGAATGGAAATGCGTCATCAGTCGGATGGTCGTGTCAGGTCATACATCGATGAGCCTATGCCAGAGGTTCCAGCAGCCTACCTTACGAGATGGGCTTCCCGGAGTTCACCCACGAGCTGCGGCAAGTCCGTTAGCCCTCCACCAAGACGTTCAAGCCCGATCTGCTAGACAAGTATGACGGCAAGATCAGCCCCTCGAAGTTCCTTGGCATTTGCACCATCGCAGTCCAAGCTATCGGGGGGCGAGATGAAAAGGTGTTCACCAACTACTTCCCATTGGCACTCAAGACCAATGTGAGGAGCTGGCTGATGAACTTGATGGAAGGATCCATCTCTTCTTGGGTGGATCTGTGCAACCAAATTGTTGGAGCATCGGGGGGAACAAGCTCCCAGGGCAGCCCAGCGATTAGCATGTGCTTCCCAAGAGAGATGGCGAATCCCTTCGCAAACACATTCAGAGGTTCAGCCGTGTGCAACACAACATCCCCGACATCCATCCTACCGTGGTGATTGCTGCGTTCCACACGAACGTGCGCAACAGGCGGATGTGCAAGGAGATGAGCATCAACAAGGTGCATGATGTCGCCGAGCTTTATGCTCTGGTCGATAAATGCGCACGTGCTGAGGAAGGGAGAAGACTCCCTGGTGAGGATGCTGGCGTGGAGGTCGACTCCGGCGATGAGGATGCATCCAACTCCAAGAAGAAAGGCCAAAAGTGCAATCAAAAGTGCAAAGGCAAGGCAGTCATGGCTATTGAAGGCTCCAACAACTCCAAGGCCAGCAAGAAACCCAAAACAGAGGGCTCCGGCAAGGAGGCTTCCGCATGCTCCAGTGATGACGAAGCCGCGGCAGGGGAGAAGCATGACATGCCATACTGCAGAATCCATCGCACTAAGGGCCACGACATCAACGAGTGTCGTCAAGTCAACTAGCTCGCTGAAAAGAAAAAGCAAGAGTAGGAGAAGCGCGACAAGGAGAAGGGCCAAGATGGTGTGGGTGGTTCCGGCAAGAAGGCCCATGGCAGACGCGGTGGTCGCCGTGGCAAGGCCAAGCAACAGAAAGAGAAGCATGCAAGAGGCTGTGGAAAAAAATCCGGTGACGAGGACAGTGATGACGAGCATGAAGGATCTGATGGTCAAGAATTCCAGAAGGCAATAGAGACCATGTGCATTGACGGAGGCGCATCTTTGCACTCCTCTCACTGGCAGCTCAAGCAGTGGGGCCGTGAGCTCAATGCGACAGAACCAACAGTAGAGGCACAGAAGCCTCTCAAGTGGTCCAACACGCCTATCATCTTCGATGCCGGAGATCACCCTGACCGCATTACTACTGTCGGGTGCTTGCCACTGTTGGTTTCACCAACAGCTTGCAACCTGCAGGTCACGAAGATGCTAGTTGACGGTGGGGCCGGCTTGAACATGATCTTGCCAGACGTGATCAAGAGGCTACAGATCCCTGATACGGATCTCAAGCCCACGGGGATATTCCAGGGGATTAACCCCAGGAGAAGCCAACCGAAAGGAAAGATCACACTGCCGGTGACGTTCGACAGCGAGCTCAACTTCAGAACAGAGAAGACCACCTTTGATGTTGCCAAAATTCCGCTGCCGTACAATGGAATACTAGGCCGCCCAACATTGGCAAAGTACATGGCGGCGTCCCACTACACCTACAACACTCTGAACATGCCAGGGCCAATGGGTATCATCACAGTCCACACAGACAAGAAAAGTGGTGTCTTGTGCGCTGACAAGCTCTTCCGGGAGGCAGTTGCAGCATCTGCCGAGAAGGCATGCTCCTGCCGGTGAAGCCCTTGGGGGGAAGAAGAACAAGAGTTCCGGCAAGACCTCCGGCGAGAATTCTAGGAAGCGCGCGGCAAAGTGCGACACGCCCGTTGAGGACTTGCTGAAGAGCTCCACCGCCAAGAGCAAGATAAACAAAGTGATCATTCCCAAGACGAAGCAAGTTGCTGCACGGGAGGACGGCGAGGGAGGCACTTTCACCGTAAGTTCCACCCTTGACAACAAATAGGAAAGTGTGCTCATCTCTTTCCTGTGGGCGAATGTCGATGTGTTTGCATGGCAGCCATCTAACATCCCCGGTGTTCCCAGGGAGGTGATTGAGCACCACCTAGCTGTCCGTCCCCACGCACGTCCCATCAAGCAAAAGTTCAGGAAGCAAGCTCTGGACCGGCAAGAGTTCATTGCTGAAGAAATCTAGAAATTAGAAGCGACAGGCCTGCTCAGAGGAGTGATCCACCCAACTTGGTTGGCGAACCCTGTGGTACTGTGTAAGGCAAGCGGGAAGTGGCAGCTTTGCATTGATTTCACTGATATCAAGAAGGCTTGTCCAAAAGATCCTTTTCCCTTGACACCTACGCTGGATATCATCAGATCTTTATGGCCAAGGAAGATGAATAGAAAACCGCATTCATTACCCCATTGTTGGGGAACATTGCATGGGAAACAAAAAAAATTCCTAAACACACACAAGATTTATCCATGGACATGCATAGCTATGAGAGGGGGAGTGTATCTACATACCCTTGTAGATCGCTAAGCAGAAGCATATATAGCGTGGTTGATGTAGTCGTATGTCTTCACGTTCCAATCGCGATCCATCCCGATCTAGCGCCGAACGGACGACACCTCCGCGTTCAGCACATGTGAGGCTCAATGACGTCTTTGCCTCCTCGATCCAGCAAGCGAGGGCGGAGTAGTAGATGTGTTCTCAACCAGCACGACGGCGTGGTGGAGATGGTGGTGGAGTAATCCCGGCAAGGCTACGCCGAGCGCTACCGGAACCACGAACGGAGGAGAAAACGATCTAGGGAGAGAGGGAGGCGCCAACGGATTGGTGTGTCCTCTTGGGGCGCCCCCTCCCCTGTATATATAGGTGGAGGGGCGTGGAGATCAGCCCCTCCAAGCCCTAGGGCGCAGCCAAGGGGGAGGAGTTGGACTTCTAGTCCAATTCCCTCCCTTTCGATACACACGTGGAATTTCCACCTCTCCCAAGCCACATGGGCCTTGAGGGATTTCTACACCTGGCCCAATAAGGCCAGGGCGCCTCCCCTCATCCCATGCAAACCCTTCGGACATGGTGGAACCCTTGGTGGACTTCCGAACTCCTCCAGAACCTTCTAGAAGCTTCCCGTTACAATACCGGAAAAACCCAAAACTTTTCTGGTAGCCAAAATATGACTTCCCATATATAAATATTTACCTCCGAACCATTTCGGAGCTCCTCGTGATGTCCGGGATCTAATCCAGGACTCCGAACAACATTCGGTCACCAACATACATAACCCAATAATACTATATCGTCACCGAACGTTAAGCGTGTGGACCCTACAGGTTCGAGAATCATGTGGACATGACTGAGACACCTCTCCGGCCAATAACCAATAGCGGGGCCTGGATGCCCATATTGTTTCTCACATATTCCACAAAGATCTTTATCGGTTGAACCATGATGCCAAGGATTCAATCAATCCCGTATGCAGTTTCCCTTGTCCAGCGGTATGTTACTTGCACAAGATTCGATCGTCGGTATCTCCATACCTACTTCAATCTCGTTACCGGCAAGTCTCTTTACTCGTTCCGTAATACAAGATCCCGAGACTAACTCCTTAGTCACATTGCTTGCAAGCTTCTTGTGATGCTGTATTACCAAGTGGGCCCAGAGATACCTCTCCGTCATACCGAGTGACAAATCCCAGTCTCGATCCATGCCAACCTAACAGACACCCTCGGAGATACCTGTAGAGCATCTTTATGATCACCCAGTTACGTTGTGACGTTTGATACACACAAGGCATTCCTCCGGTGTCAGGGAGTTGCATGATCTCATGGTCATAGGAACAGATACTTGACATGAAGAAAGGAGTAGCAATAAACTAATATCAAATGCTATGCTTACGGTTGTGTAATGCCCAAGATGCGATCCTATCCTTATTTTGGCACGAGGGCCTCGACAGGGATAGAAGCGCATCTCGTCGTTTCGCAAGAATGGATATCATTACAAGTACATGTAAAGAAGAGATGAGTATATGGAATTGGCTTACACTCGCCACAAGCTACATCAATATCACATCAATACAACAACATATCCAAACATCATACAGAAGAGCAGGGTCCGACTACGGACGAAAACAAACGATAAAATGACATCCATCCTTGCTATCCCAGGCTGCCGCCTAGAACCCATCCTATGATCGATGAAGAAGAAGAAGAAGAACTCCAAATCAAACAAACATCGCGCTCACGTCATATCATCGCATTACCTGTACCTGCAACTGTTGTTGTAGTAATCTGTGAGCCACGGGGACTCAGCAATCTCATTTCCAAGGGTATCAAGACTATTAAAGCTTAATGGGTGAGGTATGGTTAAGTGGTGAGGCTGCAGCAAGCACTAAGCATTTGTTTGAGTGGCTAACTTACGAGTACAAGAATAAAGGGGGATGATCGTCGCATAAACGGACGTGAACTAGTAATGATCTCTAAGAGATCCTGAACACCTACTTACGTCAAACATAACCCCACCGTGTTCTCTCTCGGGTAAGGACTCACGAGAAGAGACAGTCACGGTTACGCACACGGTTGGTGTTTTATTTGAGTTTACTTCAAGTTTGCTATGACTGGGTGTTAAACAAAGTTTCCAAGTTGCCACGTAACTGCGGGCACGGTTTCCGAAAGATTTAACCCTGCAGGGGTGCTCCAACTCATCCATCACAAACTAACTGCATGCCGCGGGAATAACCTCGACCACGAATCTCGTGATCTTCCTAGGCAATTCCACTAGAAAACCGCAACCTCGAGATAGCCCGAAGTATTCTCGGAATTCCTCGCACAAGACGTTCGAGAAAGGTAAAACAAGTCCAGCAAGACCGCCCGACATGTCGACGAACCCGAAAGGAGCCACGTATCTCGTTCTCAGGACACGACCGGATAAGCTAGTGTACATGGCCTGATAGACATCAGTCGAGTTGCCCCGGGGTGGCCCCACACAGTGCTCTATTTTTGGACCAACACTCATGAGTAGCACTGGCCCGGGTTGTTGATTAAAGATCCTCGGGTTAATTACTCCCTATGCAGGTTTATTAGTTATTAGGCAAATGTAGTACCAAAGTTGGGCCTTGCCAGACAAGTTTTATCCAAAAACGAAAATCAAGGGGGTCCCCATAACAACCCCGAGCATGTTAGGAGTGCACAATTATTGAACATAACACCGGCACACAAGTAACTAGAGCGGCAAAAGTGGAACAAAACACCGAGCAAAAGGCAGGGCCTTCCACCCTTTACCAAGTATATATTTGCATTAAATTAAATAGCAATAATATTGTGATATATCAAAAGGATATCCATGTTGGCACATGGAAACAATTGCACCTGCAACTAGCAACGCTATAAGAAGGGCTGAGCAAGCGGTAACATAGCCAAACAAAGGTTTGCTGGGATGTGGAGGGGTTAGAGGCTTATCATGGCATTTTAGGAGGCTTGACAAACAAGTGGTAGGTAGCGAGACAAGCGATAGAAACAAGACATCTAGCATGGCATTTATAGTAATGGTATCCAGGGAAATGATCATCTTGCCTGAGATCCCGCTTGGAAGAAGAACGAGTCCATGAAGAAGACGAGCCAACGTAGTCGAACGAATCCTCACACTCCGAACGCTTTCGAAACTCTATCGAGAAGAAGCAATCCGAAAACAACAATCAACACATGATCAACACCACAACATATGCATGACATGATGCGCAAACGAATATGATGCATGTCCGGTTTACATATGCAAGGCATGGCAAAGCACAACAATCAACTTCTACACATTAAGTGAAGCTCAATATGCAACGAGTTGCATATTGACGAAACTCCACATTCGAATATTTAGTTCACTCTCGTTTAGGTACACGACAATATTAAATGTTGTTTAACATGGCAAGAGGTGAAGCATAAGTAAACTACACATCTAGGCAAGTTTAAATGAGGCCGGAAACAACATATAGCATTTCGGAAACGACCCCATATGTTAATTTCGAAATTGGTCCAGATCTGAACTAATCATGTTTCATATTTATTAAACAGGAAAATAAATTATACCATGCAATTCTACACGTCATTCTAGTCGATTTACATATATGGAACATCTCAAACGGAGCTACGGTCAAAAAGATATGACAATCACAAGATTATATGCCATGAATGCAAAATGCATGAAAATGACAACCACAAACATACCAATCATGGATGCAGCAAGATATTATGAAACTACATGAAATTCTAAGCAAGTTTCATATATGGCATGTCCAAAACGGAGCTACGGTTCATCCACACCAACCAACACAAGTTTTAGTGCAAATCTGTCCAAAACAGCAACATGGCATATTGCACGCATGAAAACAACAAGCTACAAGATTCTAAAATGCACAAACTAAGCATGGGGCAGTAGCATATAACACATACTTCGTTTCATCTTCACATATCATACTCAAAAGAGTCATGGATCACATGGTACGAAGCTCACAACATGGCAATAAAATATAACAGATTATGACTGAAAATAACAGTTTTTAGCATAGCAGTTTTTCACGAAGGCATATTGGCAGCAGCAAAACTATATGCTACAGGGCATATTATGGAAGGAAAATTAACAGCGTGGTAGTAGACATGATGCACTACAAATCATTCCATGGTGACAAGGTCTAATTATGCATAGAATCATGGCTAGCATCATCACAACATGGCATTTTGAAGAAAACAGATTCTCAGACTTGGTGAAAATTAGAGTAGACATGTGCAGCAGTTTTTAACAGATTGACATATTGGACAACAGAATTAATTATGATGCTAAACCTATTCATGCAATCTATTGGCACAACATGATAGCCAACAACATGCTTAACAAAAGACTCCTTGGTGGCAACCACAAAAGACTCCTAGATAAATAGCAAATCACATGGCAACATGGCAACAAAATAACAGTTTCAGACTTAGTGAAATTTAGCTATCTCCCAAAACTGCAGTTTGATTAGGCATGTAGACATGGCAATAACTGTAGCTTAACAATCCTCTATGAGCATGGCAAGGACACTAACATCAAGAAGACATGGCACACTTCAAATCATACCATTGGCTCAATTACATAGGATGCATAGTTTGCTTAATATCATGCTCGCAAAACAGAACTCTTCGCTAACAGATTTCAGTTTTAACGTAATGGCTAATTGAGAGCAACAAATAAACATGATGATGATGTTTTGTATAGCAACCAGAGGCATGGCATCAAAGTACACATATAATAGGGCACATCTCATGAAGAAACCACATGCAAAAGACCTACGGGTGAGATGCAACCATCCGCGCAAAATCGAATAAAATAACAGATTCGCAACAAACGATGAGATGCACTTTTGCAACAGAGATTACATCAAGCAAATGAATCCTATTATGCATGCAATTGATGCCATCATGTAGAGCACGAAGAGTAGATGATTTTTCATATATCACACTTCAAAATCCGATGCACGGTTCAACAACTACAAGCATTTCAAAATGTCAACATGAAGATAAACGTGCAGTTTTTCTCAAGGACTTAGAAAAAAAAATAGCACCTCGCGGAGCTGGACGAGGGGTACCCGGGACGAAACTGTACGGGCGCGGCGTTTGGGTCGTGGATGGGCTGGTACCGGGACGGCTCGGTCCCGGCGGCGCCCATGGCCAAGGCGAGGCCAGTGGAAGGGCCTCCGATCTCCGGCGAGGGGCGTCGGCGAGGGACTTGGGGACCGGGAATGGATAGATCCAGGCTTGGGGCCCCGGATCCGGCCGGCGGCGAGGGAAGTCGTGGCCGGCAGCGGGTCTTGGCACGACGGGGGCGGCCGGCGGCGCCATTGCTGGCCTGCGAGGGGGAGACAGGGAGATAGAGAGAGAGGTGAGCGAGAGGAGGAGGAAGAGATAGAGGCGCAGGGGTCCGACCTGGACCCGGCAGCGTTGCCGCGGTCGCCGGCGGGGTCGGCTCCGACTGGGGCTCGCTGGCGGGAGGCGAGGCGCGGGGCTGGGCAAGCGGCGCTGGGGCGAGCGGGGCACGGGCGCTCGCTCGGGCGCGGGGCGGGGCGGGCCGATTTGGGCCTGGGGCGGCCCGGGGCGGGCCTCGCATGGGCCCCGACGGGCTTCGGCTGGCGGGGAGGAGAGAGAGGGATGCGTGGCAGCCCGCCATTGGCTGCGGGGGCGGCTGCGGCGGCGCTGGGTTGGTGGCGGCGACGATCTGGAGCCGCCAAGTGGCTGCGCGGGAGCGGCCGGCGGCGGATTTCGAGGTGGGAGGCGGCGCGGAATTTGAGGAGGGGAGAGGAGGAGCCAGATTTGGAAGCGCTGCCTTCCTTATATAGGAAGGATTAGGGTTTGAGGGTGTTACGGGGGTTTTTGGAGCCCTTCGATCGCGATCTAACGGTCTTGACCGGAGGGGAGCTGGGGTAGGCCTAGTGGGCTGTGGAGAGGGGTTGGGCTGAGATGAGAGGGAAGTTTTTGCGGCCCGTGACAAGAGGTTTAAAACACCGAAAACGTCCGACGATTAAATCGATACGGTGCCGCTACGGTCAACCGTTCGGGTATCAAACGACCTCTGACTGCGACGAAATTTGGCAGGCGGTCTAGCTGAACTATATTAAGACCGCACGTCAACTTCGACCCAATCCGAGAATGTTTTTCGCGCACTTTTAAAAACAATATTTTAACGATGCCGCGGGCGCGTGCGTGTGTGGTTGGACTCAAAACGGTCACCGACAAGAACGGAAAGAACGGACAGCTATGAACGGATGCAAGTTTTCGAAAACGAGTGACGATGCTATGCAAGATGATGCGAATGATGCGATGATGAATGCAACAACCACTCGAATCACACGATGAGAAAGGACATAAAAGGGGAATCTTCTGGAATGTTGGTCCCAGGCTGTTACAGGTTGGGTCTTGTCCATCACATCATTCTCCTAATGATGTGACCCCGTTATCAAATGACAACTCATGTCTATGGTTAGGAAACCTTAACAATCTTTGATCAACGAGCTAGTCTAGTAGAGGCTCACTAGGGACACGATGTTGTCTATGTATCCACACATGTATCTGAGTTTCCAATCAATACAATTCTAGCATGGATAATAGACGTTTATCATGAATAAGGAAATATGATAATAACAATTTATTATTGCCTCTAGGGCATATTTCCAACAATCTCCCACTTGCACTAGAGTCAATAATCTAGTTCACATAACCATGTGATTAACACCCAATGAGTTCCGGGGTTTGATCATGTTTTGCTTGTGAGAGATGTTTTAGTCAACGGGTCTGCAACATTTAGATCCGTGTGTACTTTGCAAATCTCCATGTCATACGGTAGATGCTGCTACCACGCTCCACTTGGAGCTATTCCAAATGACTGCTCTAATATACGTATCCGGATTGCTACTCAGATTCATCCGGATTGGTGTCAAAGCTTGCATCGACGTAACCCTTTACGACGAACTCTTTATCACCTCCATAATCAAGAAACATTTCCTTAGTCCTCTAGTTACTAAGGATACTTTTGACCGTTGTCCAGTGATCCACTCCTAGATCACTCTTGTACCCCCTTGCCAGACTCATGGCAAGGCACATAGCAGGTGCGGTACACAGCATGGCATACACTACAGAGCCTATGGCTAAGGCATAGGGGACGACCTTCGTCCTTTCTCTTTCTTCTGCCGTGGTCGAGCTTTGAGTCTTACTCAACTTCACACCTTACAATACATGCAAGAACTCCTTCTTTGACTGATCCATTTTTAACTCCTTCAAAATCTTGTCAAGGTATGTGTTATGTGAAAGTCTTCCCGGGCGTCTTGATCTATCTCCATAGATCTTGATGCCCAATATTTAAGCAGCTTTATCCAGATCTTCCTTTGAAAAACTCCTTTCAAACAATCCTTTATGCTTTCCAGAAATTCTACATCATTTCCGATCGACAATATGTTATCCACATATACTTATCAGAAATGCTATAGTGCTCCCACTCACTTTCTTGTAAATACAAGTTTCTTCATAAACTTTGTATAAACCCAAAAGCTTTGATCAACACATCAAAGCGCATATTCCAACTCCGAGATGCTTGCACCAGTCCATTGAAGGATCGCTGGAGCTCGCATACCTTTTAGCATCCTCAGGATCGACAAAACCTTCTGGTTGTATCACATACAACCTTCCCTCACAGAAATTGTTAAGGAAACTCTGTTTTGACATACATCTGCCAGATTTCGTAATCGAAAAATGCAACAACTGCTAACATAATCACAACAGACTTTAGCATCGCTACGAGTGAGAAAGTCTCATCATATTAAACTCCTTGAACTTGTCGGAAACTTCTTTGCGACAAGTCGAGCTTTTATAAATGGTAACATTACCATCAACGTCTGTATCAAAGATCCACTTGTACTTAATGGCCTGCCAAAGTCCATACTTGGTTTTCATACATGGATCCTTTCTCGGATTTCATGGCTCTTAGCCATTTGTTGGAATCTGGGCCCACCATCGCTTCTTCATAGCTCGTAGGTTCACTGTTGTCTAACAACATGACCTCCAAGACAGGATTGCCGTATCACTCAGGGGCGGTACGAGTCCTTGTCGACCTACGAGGCTTGGTAGTAACTTGATCTGAAACTTCATGATCATCATCATTAGCTTCCTCTTCAATTGGTGTACGCATTACAGGAACGCCTTTCTGCGCTGCACTGCTGTCCAATTCAAGTGAAGGTTCGGCAACCTTATCAAGTTCTACCTTCCTCCCACTCACTTCTTTCGAGGGAACATCCTTCTCTGGAAAGGATCCATTCTTGGAAACAAATACCTTGCATTCGGATCTGTGATATAAGGTATACCGAATTGTTGCTTTAGGGTATCTTATGAAGATGCACTTTTCCGCTTTGGGTTCGAGCTTATCAGACATAAGTGTTGCATTCCCAAACTCTAAGAAACGACAGCTTAGCTAGGTTTCTGCCAAACCATAATTCATACGGTGTCATCTCAACGGATTTAGATGGTGCCCTATTAAAGTGAATGTAGTTGTCTCTAATGCATAACCCCAAAATGATAGTGGCAAATCGGTAAGAGACATCATAGTACGCACCATATCCAATAGAGCATGACTACGACATTCGAACACACCATTACACTATGGTGTTCTAGGTGGCATGAGTTGCGAACAATTTCCACATTGTCTTAAGTTGCATACCAAACTCATAACTCAGATATTCACCTCCAAGATCATATCGAAGACATTTTATCTTCTTGTCACGATGATCTTCAACTTCACTCTGAAATTGCTTGAACTTTTCAAATGTTTCAGACATGTGTTTCATTAAGTAAATATACCCATATCTACTCAAATCATCAGTGAAGGTAAGAAAATAACGATATCCACCGCACACTTCAACACTCATTGGACCGCATACATCAACATGTATCATTTCCAATAAGTCACTTGCCCGCTCCATCATACCGGAAAACGGAGTCTCGGTCATCTTGCCCATGAGGCATGGTCCGCATGTCTCAACCGATTCAAAATCGAGTGAGTCCAAAGATCCATCGGCTTGGAGTTTCTTCATGCGCTTTACACCAATATGACCTTAACGGCAGTGCCAGAAGTATGAGGTACTATCGTTATTAACTTTGCATCTTTTGGCATCAATATTATGAATATGTGTATCACTACGATCTAGATTCAATAAACCATTCACATTGGGTGCATGACCATTGAAGGTATTATTCATGTAAATAGAATAACCATTATTCTCTGACTTAAATGAATAACCGTATTGCAATAAACATGATCTAATCATGTTCATGCTTAATGCAAACACCAAATAACATTTATTTAAATTCAACACTAATCCCGAAGGTAGAGGGAGCGTGCGATGGTGATCACATCAACCTTGGAAACACTTCCAACACACATCGTCACGTCGCCCTTTGCTAGTCTCTATTTATTCCGTAGCTTTTATTTCGAGTTACCAATATTAGCAACTGAACCGGTATCTAATATCCAGGTGCTACTAGGAGTAGTAGTAAGGTACACATCAATAACACGTATATCAAATATACTTTTGTTGACGTTGCCATCCTTCTTATCTACCAAGTATTTGGGGTAGTTCCGCTATTAGTGACCGTTCCCCTTACAATAGAAGCACTTAGTCTCGGGTTTGGGTTCAACCTTGGGTTTCTTCAGTGGAGGGGCAATTGTTTTGCCATTCTTGAAGTTTCCCTTCTTGCCTTTGCCCTTCTTGAAACTAGTGGTCTTACCATCAACACTTGATGCTCCTTCTTGATTTCTACCTTCACGTCGTAAAACATCGCGAATAGCTCAGGGATCATCTTCTCTATCCCTTGCATGTTATAGTTCATCACAAAGATCTAGTAGCTTGGTGGCAGTGACATGGAGAACTCTGTCAATCACTATCTTATCTGGAAGATGAACTCCCACTTGATTCAAGCAATTGTAGCACCCAGACATTCTGAGCACATGCTCACTGACTGAGCTATTCTCCTCCATCTTGTAAGCAAAGAACATGTCAGAGGTCTCATACCTCTCAACACGGGCATGAGCCTGAAATACCAATTTCAGATCTTGGAACATCTCATATGATCCATGGCGTTCAAAACGTCTTTAGAGACCCAGTTCTATGTCGTAAAGCATGGAGCACTAAACTATCAAGTAGTCATCAGAACGTGTCTGCCAGACATTCACAGCATCCACAGACGATGCTTGAGGGGGTGGCGCATCAAGCGGTGCATCGAGGACATAAGACTTCTGTGCAGCAATGAGGACAAACCTCAGATCAAGGACCTAGTCCGCATAATTGCTACCATCATCTTTCAACTTACTTTTTCTCTAGGAACGTATCAAAATACAGGGGAGCTACAACGTGAGCTATTGATCTACAACATAATTTGCAAAGACATTTTGACTATGTTCATGATAATGAGTTCAATTAATCATATTACTAAAGAACTCACACTCAAATCAACATCCCTCAGGTTGTCTAAGTGTGACATGATCCAAATCCACCAACCCAAGTCCGATCACCACGTGAGATGAGGTGGTTTCAATGGTGAACATCTCCATGTTGATCATATCTACTATATGACTCATGTTCGACCTTTCGGTCTCCTGTGTTCCGAGGCCATGTCTGTACATGCTAGGCTCGTCAAGGTTAACCCAAGTATTCCACGTGTGTAAATCTGGCTTACACCCGTTGTATGCGAACGTAGAGTCTATCACACCCGATCATCACGTGGTGCTTCGAAACGATGAACCTTCGCAACGGTGCATAGTTGGGGAGAACACAATTTTATCTTGAAATTTTTAGTGAAGGATCATCTTATAATGCTACCATCGTCCTAAGCAAAATAAGATGCATAAAAGGATTAGCATCACATGCAAATCATATACGCATAGACCTAGCATATCATCTACGCATAGACCTAGCTCATGATGCCACTTAAACAAAAAAAATCCTACGCACACACAAGATCTATCTACAGAGATGCATAGCAACGAGAGGGGGATTGTATCTACATACCCTTGTAGATCACTAAGCGAAAGCGTATATAATGCGATTGATGTAGTCGTACATCTTCACAATCCAATCGTGATCCGTCCCGATCTAGCGCCGAACGGACGGCACCTCCGCGTTCAGCACACGTGCGGCTCGATGACGTCTCTGCCTCCTCGATCCAGCAAGCGAGGGCGGAGTAGTAGATGTGTTCTCAACCAGCACGACGGTGTGGAGGAGATGGTCGTGGAGTAATCCCGGCAGGGCTACGCCGACCGCTACCGGAACCACGAACGGAGGAGAAAACGATCTAGGGAGAGAGGGAGGCGCCAAGGGCTTGGTGTGTCCTCTTGGGGCGCCCCCTTTCCTCTATATATAGATGGAGGGGTGTGGAGATCAACCCCTTCAAGCCCTAGGGTGCAGCCAAGGGGGAGGAGTTTGACTTCTAGTCCAATTCCCTCCCTTTCCATACACAGGTGGACTTTCCACCTCTCCCAAGCCACATGGGCCTTGAGGGATTTGTGCGCCTCGGCCAATAAGTCCAGGGCGCCTCCCCTCAGCCCATGCAAACCCTTGGGACGTGGTGGAACCCTTGGTGGACTTTCGGACTCCTCCGTAAGTTTCCGGAACCT
Source organism: Elymus sibiricus (assembly GCA_039707655.1). Lineage (NCBI taxonomy): Eukaryota > Viridiplantae > Streptophyta > Magnoliopsida > Poales > Poaceae > Elymus > Elymus sibiricus. The sequence continues at coordinate 186,575,178 of CM077669.1, read as the reverse complement.
TCTAGAAGCTTCTCGGTACAATACCCGAAAAACCCAAAACTTTTCCGGTAGCCAAAATATGACTTCCCATATATAAATATTTACCTCCGGACCATTCCGGAGCTCCTTGTGACGTCCAGGATCTCATCCGGGACTCCGAACAACATTCAGTCACCAACATACATAACCTAATAATACTATATCGTCACCGACCGTTAAGCGTGCGGACCCTACAGGTTCGAGAATCATGCGTGACCTGGATGCCCATATTGGTTCCCACATATTCCACGAAGATCTTTATCAGTCGAACCACGATTCCAAGGATTCAATCAATCCCGTATGCAGTTCCCCTTGTCCAGCGGTATGTTACTTGCCCGAGATTCGATCATCGGTATCACCATACCTAGTTCAATCTCGTTACCGGCAAGTCTCTTTACTCGTTCTGTAATACAAGATCCCATGACTAACTCCTTAGTCATATTGCTTGCAAGCTTCTTGTGATGTTGTATTACCGGGTGTGCCCATAGATACCTCTCCGTCATACGGAGTGACAAATCCCAGTCTCGATCCATGCCAACCTAACAGACACCCTTGGAGATACCTGTAGAGCATCTTTATGATGACCCAGTTACGTTGTGACGTTTGATACACACAAGGCAATCCTTCGGTGTCAGGGAGTTGCTTGATCTCATGGTCATAGGAACAGATACTTGACATGAAGAAAGGGGTAGCAATAAACTAATATCAAATGCTATGCTTACAGTTGGGTCTTGTCCATCACATCATTCTCCTAATGATGTGACCCCATTATCAAATGACAACTCATGTCTATGGTTAGGAAACCTTAACCATCTTTGATCAACGAGCTAGTCTAGTAGAGGCTCACTAGGGACATAGTGTTGTCTATGTATCCACATATGTATCTGAATTTCCGATCAGTACAATTCTAGCATGGATAATAGACGTTTATCATGAACAAGGAAATATGATAATAACCAATTTATTATTGCCTCTAGGGCATATTTCCAACACCCATGTGGCACATATTGCTTCAAGCATATGCCTTTCGTGTTGAAGAGTGCTGGTTCAACATTTGCAAGAGCTGTCCAGATTGGTTTTGAACCCCAGTTGCACAGAAATGTGGAGGCATGTATGGATGATATAGTGGTCAAGACCAAGGACAGGGCAACGCTGATTCAAGACTTAGAAGAAACATTTTCAAACTTGCATAGGATCAACCAGAAGCTCAACCCCGAGAAGTGTCTGTTTGGAGTTCCGTCCGGCAAGCTCCTCGGGTTTTTCGTCTCACAACGCGGGATTGAAGCCAACCCCGCGAAGATAGAAGTGATCGAGCAGTTGGAGGCACCGAAGCACACCAAGGATTATTTCCAAGTCCGCGGAACGTGCCCTGCCGTTTTTCAAAATCTTGAAAAAGGCAGGTCCAATGAAATGGACTCAGAAAGCGGAGGCAACGCTGCAAGACTTGATGAAGTGCCTATCCTCGACGCTGATACTAGTTGCGCCAAAACCACAAGAACCGTTGCTACTATACTTGGCGGCAACGAATCAAGTGGTTAGTGTTGTGCTGGTGGCGGAGAGGGAAGCTAAGGACGAAGAGGCGGCAACCCCCAAGCTGGCGACCGGCAAGCCAAGGGGCCGCCAACACAAGTGCAGTGCTAGAAAGAGAGCAACAGGTCATGCCGAAGAACAAGATGGTGCCACGCCCAATATATTTTGTTAGCACTCTCTTGCAGGGGGCTAGGTCAAGATATTCTATCATGCAGCAATTGCTTTTCGGCCTCCTAATGGCCTCCATAAAGTTGCGCCACTACTTCCAAGCACATCATATCACCATCGTCACTCGCTTTCCATTGCATCACATCTTGAGGAATCCAGATGCAACCGACAGGATTGTTGAGTGGGCGTTGAAGCTGGCCAGCTTTGATTTGAGTTTTGAAAGCACAACAACTATTCAGAGCAAAACCTTGGCGAAATTCATTGCGGAATGGATGCCAACGCCAGACGAAGAATTTCCGGAAACGGCCCTCCACGACAAGGAAACACCACAGGAATGGATCATGTACTTCTTGTCGCACCCACCGGAGAGCACCTCAAGTATGTGATCCAGATGCACTTTCCCTGGGAGGTATCAATGAACAACACAGATGAATATGAGGGACTGCTTGTCGGCCTACGAATAGCACTTGACCTTGGTATCAGGAAACTGATAGTCAGGGGAGATTCTCAACTGGTTGTGCCTCAAGTAAACAAGGGTTATGAAAGCCCTCTGATAGAAGCATATGTGGATGAAGTGAGGAAGTTAGAAGAGCACTTTAACGGTCTGCAAATAGAGCACATCCTGCGTGCGGAGAATAGCATTGCCGATGACTTGTCAAAGCGAGCTGCTCAGAAGCTGCCTGTGGAACCAGGTACTTTTGTACTTCGACTGACTCAACCATCCGTCACGCCATCGGTTCGGCAAACAAAGAAAAGAAAAATCAGTTCTGGCGACTATCTCCCAGCAGAGCTGCCAGCCGCTGCCAAGAAGGTCGCCAAGAACAGTGAAACACTTGCCGAAGAGTAGCAAGCTCTGTCAGGCCATGTGGCCCTTGTCGTCGAAGCTAGCGCTCTTGCAACAGAGGAAATGCCATTGATCCTTGTCGTCGAGCACCAGGCTCCGACATGGGTGTAGCAAATCGTCTGCTACCTCCAGACAGGTGAACTTCCCGAAGAGCAAGAAGAAGCTGAGAAAGTAGCCCGCTAGTCAAACATGTACCAATTCATGGACAACACTTTGTACAAGAGGAGGCCAAATGGGGTGTAATTGAAGTGCATTCCCCGGGAAGAAGGACAACAACTGTCGGCTGAGATACATGAAGGGATATGCGGCTCCCACATCAGGTCACACGCCCTTGTCGAGAAAGCATTCTAGGAAGGCTTCTATTGGCCGACACACCTTCAAGATGCCTTTGCGGTGGTGACTACGTGTGAAGCATGTCAATACCACGCCAAACAAAGGCATCAACCAGTACAAGCCCTTCAAACCATACCGCTCTCCTGGCCATTTGAAGTCTTGGGGTCGACATTGTCGGCCCTTTCCCCCGTGCAACCGGGGGCTTTGAATTCTTGTTCGTTGTGATCGACAAGTTTATAAAGTAGACTAAGGTGGAGCCAGTGAGAAAGGTTACAGCGCAAGCAGCAGTCAAGTTTTTCAGAGGGATAGTTTGTCGTTTCGGTGTACCCAACAAGATCATCACAGATAACAGAACGCAGTTCACCAGCAACACCTTCACGCAGTATTGCCAAGACATCAGCGCCAAGATCTGCTTTGCATCGGTTGCACACCCTAGAAGCAATGGCCAAGTGGAAAGGGTAAATGCTGAAGTGTTGCATGGCCTCAAGACAAGAACCTTTGACAAGCTGCATAAGCACGGAAGCCGCTGGGTTGACGAGCTGCTGGCGGTTCTTTGGTTGATCAGGATGATATCGAATCGAGCCACCGGCGAGACACCCTTCTCCCTAGTCTATGGTGCTGAGGTAGTGCTCCCCATGGAACTCACATACGGGTCACCTCAAGTACAAGCTTTCGACGAAGAACAGCAAGAGCAATTGCGGCAAGACGATGCCACACTCCTCGAGGAAGATCGTCTTCAGGCTGCACTGCGTGCCGCCCGGTACCAGCAAGCCTTGCGCCGCTATCATAGCCGCTGGGTGTGCGCCAGGAGCGTTGAGGAAGGCGACCTTGTTCTTCGTAGGATTCAGTCCACGAAGGGATCAAACAAGTTGATGCCAAAGTGGGAAGGCCCTTACCGGGTGGTACGAGTCACCAGGGACGGCGCGGTCCACCTGGAGACTAAAGATGGCACCCCGGTGCAGAACTCATGGAATATTGAGCATCTTCGCAAGTTCTACTCGTTAGGCGCAGTTGCCGGGACCCCCTGGCAACCCCTTTTGTATGAGTTCGCCGACAAGGCGTGTATTCCTTTGTACAAAGCCAGGCATAGACCCTGTGCGTAATCAACAAAGCTAAGTTTCCACAACCTTTTGTCAAAGTACATATTTATATTTTATATATTGCATGAAATATTGTGTTTATTTTTGCATGAGTGATTGTTGAACCCCCGAGGTTCCCAGCCTCCTCTTTTTCTCTTCTTTCTTTTTCTCAAGAGACAGAAGGGACCCTCGTGTGCAAGTCTTCCCGGGGGGTGATGGTATGGATATGTAACGCCCAAGATGTGGTCCTATCCTTATTTTGGCTTGATGGCCTCGACAGGGATATAAGCGCATCTCGTTGTTTCGCAAGAATGGATACCATTAAAAGTACATGTAAAGAAGAGATGAGTATTGTAACAGCCCGAGACTGACGCTCCAGAAGATTCCCGTTTTATTTCGTTGTCGTCGTGTGATTCGTTTGTCTGTCGCATTCATCATCGCATCATTCGCATCATCCGCATTACATCGGCACTCCGTTGCCGTCATGTTTTCAAAACTTGCATCCGCTAGTAGTTGCTGGTTCTCCCCGTTGACCGTTTCGAGACCAACCACACCCGCATGCGCCGCGACATCGATGAATTATCGTTTTTAAAAGTGTGTATAAAAATTTCTCGGATTGGATCGAAAGTGGGCGTGTGGTCTTGTTATATTATAGGTAGACCGCCTGCCAAATTTCGTCGCAATCAGAGGTTGTTTGATACCCGAACGGTCGACCGTAGCGGCACCGTCATCGGTTTATTATCGGACGTTTTCGGTGTTTTAAAAACTTCGTGCCGGGCCGCAAACCTCCCTCTCTTCTTGTCCCAACCACCTCTCCACAGCCCACTAGCCCAACCTAGCCCCCCTCCGTTCGTGGCCATCGAATCGCGATCGGACGGACAAGATCCAACCCACCCTAGTCCATTCCCTATATAGAACCACCCATGGAGAGAGAGCCTCTCACTCTCTAGGGTTTCCCCTAGCTCATTTTTGCAGCCACCCCCTCAAAACCCCCACCTTCTAGCTACACCTCCTCCCAATCCCGAAACCCTAGCCGCCAAGCCAAATCTGGCCCTCGGATCTGAAATCTGGGGCTCAGATTTCGTCTTCTAGCCCGCCCGGACATTGTCTGCCCGACCGTAGGAACCCGAGCCGCCGCAGGACGCGTCCGCGACCATCGAGCCCCCGAGCTTCCCCGCGCCATGCCTCGCCCAAGCGCTCCCCGTGAGCATCCCCGCCGGCAGACCGCCCGAGCCTCGCCGGCAGCGACCGCAGGACCCTGCTGCCGACCAGGTTGCCCCACGCCTCCCGTTGTCTCCGTCCTCTCCCCGTCACTCTCTAACCTACCCCTCTCTGATTTGCTGCCCAGGCGCCATGGCCGCCCCGTGAAGCTCGCAGGAGGTCCGCCCCCATCCAGATATGCCCGTCCCAGACCGGATCCGAGCCACCGGAGGTCCGCCCTCGCACCGAAGCTTCTTGCCGGCGTCGCTCCCTTCCCCCTGGAGTCGCCGCCATGCGTGCTCGAGCTCGCAGCTTCGAGTGGGCGATCGACCGAACGAGCGAGCCGCTCTCGCATGGGCTGCCCCAGCCTACCACGGCCCAGTGCGCCCCGCCCCCGTGGGCCGCGGCCTGGCCCAGCCGCCTCCTCGCCTCAAGCCCAGCCTCGTGATGCCCCGCCTACAACCGCGACACGACTTGGGCCGAAGCCCACAAGGTGAGCGACGCGCGGTTTGCGCTATTCCTCGCCCAAGGGCGCCGGGTATTATCTGTCACCCATGTCTATTCTGCCTGGGTTCTAGATTCAGCCCATTCACGTGTTTTTTTATAACTGTCTGCGAATTTATCAAATTATCCAGGAATAATTGTTTTACAGAAAAACCCCTCATCTTCATGCATTTAATATCTCACAAACCGTGCATCGGATTAAAATATTTTATATATGTAAAATGTTCAGAATTTTATGTAGATTAATAATATGAAACTTTCATCCATGTTTAAAATGATTAAACTTGCTGTTTGTTTAAATTTCCATAAATGCCATGTAAAATGATTTATTTCATAACTAAATAACCGTCGCTCCGTTTAAAATGTTCCACATATGTAACTTGACTAGAAAATCGTGTAGAATCTCATGGCACACTTTATATTGCTGTTTAACAACTATAAAATTGTGTTAGAACAGATCTGTACCAAATTCATAATTTACATATGAGGTCGTTTTGGAAGTGCTATATGTTACTTCCGGCCTCATTTAAAATGCCTAGATGATGTAGTTGTGTATGCTTCACCTCTTGCCATGATCAACAACATTTAAAATAAATGTTTAGTTAAAACATTAACCACATTTCTCATAATATGGAGAGTTATTATTTTGTTGTATGTATGTTCTCCCTCTCCATTTAAAATTGCTCTAATTCCATCTTCACCTTAGGCCATGATCACCCAGGTTAAACAACATTTAATATTGATGAGTACCTAAACGAGAGTGGACTAAATAATTTGAATGTGGAGCTTCGTCAATATGCAACTCGTTGCATATTGAGCTTCACTTAATGTGGAGTAATTGTTTGTTGTGATTGCCATGCCTTGCATATTTAAAACCGGACATGCATCATATTGTTTGCGCATCATACCATGCATATATTGTGGTGTTTATCATGTGTTGATTGTTTGTTTCCGGATTGCTTCTTCTCGATAGAGTTTTGAAAGCGTTCGGAGTGTGAGGATTCGTTCGATTACGTTGGATCGTCTTCTTCATGGATTCGTTCTTATTCCAAGCGGGATCTCAGGCAAGATGATCATTTCCCTGGATACCATTACTATTATTGCCATGCTAGATGTCTCGTTTCTATCGCTTGTCTCGCTACCTACCACTTGTATGTCAAGCCTCCCAAATTGCCATGAAAAGCCTCTAACCCCTCCACATCCCAGCAAACCTTTGTTTGCCTATGTTACCGCTTGCTCAGCTCTTCTTATAGCGTTGCTAGTTGCAGGTGCAATTCTTTCCATGTGCAACATGGACATTTTTGACATATCACAATATTATTGCTATTTAATTTAATGCAAATATATACTTGGTTAAAGGTGGAAGGCTTGGCCTTTTGCTCGGTGTTTTGTTCCACTTTTGCCGCCCTAGTTACTTGTGTACCGGTGTTATGTTCCATATTGAGCGCTCCTAACAAGCTCGGGGTTGTTATGGGGACCCCCTTGATTTTCGTTTTGGGATAAAACTCATGTGGTAAGGCCCAACATTGGTACTAAATTTGCTCAACATAATAATACTGAACACCGTTAGTAATGCATAGGGAGTTAGCACTACCCGTGGATTAATCAACATAATACAGGGGGCCAGTGCTGATGGTGTTCGTCCCAAACGGGCTGCCTGCGGGGCCGCCTCGAGGAAACTCGGGGATTGGTTTTTCCCCGTAGCTAGTCCCATCCGGTCGTGTCCTGGGAACGAGACACGCGGCTCCTATCGGGTTCGTGGACACGTCGAGCGGCCTTGCTGGATTTGTTTTACCTTTCTCGAACGTCTTGTGCGCGGGATTTCGATGACACTTCGGGCTATCTCGAAGTTGAGATTTTCCATCGGGATTCCACAAATACTACGGGTTATCCTGCGGTTGAGGAATTCAAATGCAGCTTGTGGTTAGTTTGTGATGGATGAGTTGGAGCACCCCTGCAGGGTTAAATCTTTTGGAAAGCCATGCCCGCGGTTACGTGGCAACTTGGAAACTTTGTTTAACATCTGGTCATAGCAAACTTGAAGTAAAATCAAATAAAATACACCAACCGTGTGCGTAACCGTGACTGTCTCTTCTTGTGATTTCTGAACCGAGAGAGAACACGGTGGGGTTATGTTTTTTCGTAAGTAGGTGTTCAGGATCTCTTAGAGATCATCACTAGTTCACGTTCATTTATGCGATGATCAACCCCCTTATTCTTGTACTCGTAAGTTAGCCACTCAAATAAATGCTTAGTGCTTGCTGCAGCCTCACCATTTAACCATACCTCACCCATTAAGCTTTAATAGTCTTGATACCCTTGGAAATGAGATTGTTGAGTCCCCGTGGCTCACAGATTACTACAACAACAGTTGCAGGTACAGGTAATGCACAATGCTTTGACATGAGAGCGATGCTAGTTTGATTTGGAGTTCTTCTTCTTCTTCTTCATCGATCTAGGATGGGTTCTAGGCCGTCAGCCTTGGATATCAAGGATGTATGTCATTTTATCGTTTGTTTTCGTCCATAGTCGGACCCTGCTCTTCTGTATGATGTTTGGATATGTTGTTGTATTGATGTGATATTGATGTAGCTTGTGGTGAGTGTAAGCCAATTCCATATACTCATCTCTTCTTTACATGTACTTGTAATGATATCCATTCTTGCCAAACGACGAGATGCGCTTCTATCCCTGTCGAGGCTCTTGTGCCAAAATAAGGATAGGATCGCATATTGGGCGTTACAAGTTGGTATCAGAGCCTGTACCGACCTAGGAGCCCCCTTGATAGATCAAACTTTGGCCGAGTCGAGTCTAGTGAAAAAACTATTTTGATTCTAGTTATATATCGGAGAGTAGGATTCTTTTTACTCCTCTTCTATGCTCTGGTGAGGAATCCTGACATAGGAATTTTAATTCTTCCCCTCTTCTCACTCAAATTTTTTTAGGATCACGCGGGTATTTTGGAACCTCTATGATGTCGATGTGACCGAAACTCTGTTCTTGGTGCCTCCCATACGTATGGATTGGACCCTGGGAGTTGAGCTCCAAGGGGTTCTTGACACATCGCTATCTTTCAGTTTCCTTAGTATCTCAGGACGCGGATGTTCGAAATTGCTTCAATACTATTCGTGGTGCAAAGAGTGTGGCGGCACCCAGTACTGGGGAGCGGGATCACATGTACTGCCATCTTTAGTATCGTTGTGATTACGAGGGTCTAAGGTAGATGAGTTTCTGAGGTTTCCCTGGTTTTGTGTTGACGGATGTGATACACAGTGGGTAGTATTATTGCTAGGAGTTGAGTGATTTATTCGGTAATTTATCCGTGTATCCGTTGGACCAGATTGCATAACGAGAAAGATTTCGGAAGTTCTTAGGTGGGAATTCAAGTAGTTTCCTATGTTATTCTTTCAACAGATGCATGATGTGAGGTTGGGGTTTGACATCTAGTGGTTCATTTGTTCACGGTCTTTCTTACAGAGGACAGTCTCAGTATGCTTCGTCAAGCCTTGTAATTTGCTACGCCTAGGGAGCATATTCGAGCGTCATTTCAAGATGACCATCCAATTTACGATCGAGCCCGTGCGAGCCTTGCCATGAAAATATCGGACGAAATCTCTGTCATGATTTTGTTTCCGGCTTGTTTCAGAAGCCTCATCCTTTCTTTTGTCGGAATATAGTAATTCGAGTTGCTTCGATGTCAAATGTTGATTTCATATCTTTTCTAAGCGGTGTTCTCATAATTCTATGGGAATGCTAATCCTTTTGCTCAATCAAATTGTCATGTAAATTCCTTTCCATCCGGAGGGCTTCTCTCCAAGTGAATTCAATCCCTCTCTAATAATTGCAAGATCTATCCTCATATTTCTTCCCGGAGTTCTTTAATCGATCTAAGTTTTCTTTGTTTTTCCCCACCCATCCGCCATTTTTCTTCAGCAATTAAATTATCGTCCAAGTGCCTTTTTATTCATCTGATGCTTCCGCTATCTTTTCTTCGGTATTGTATCTGGTGATTCATTGTGAAGATGCTCAGGTGTTAAGTTCTTCATTCCTCGTTCTTGTTTTCTTTCCCGGTGGTTTCAATTCAAGCTTTCGGTGTTCATCATATCATTTTTATTCGCTAAATGCTTCCCGTGTTAGAATTTCTTATCCAAGCCTCTCTTGTTTATTCATCCCTCTCTCTATTCTATCCAGAGTGGCAAGATATCTCAGAAGACTTTCATTCCCATTCATATCCTCTTGAATGATTTCAAGATCTCAACCTCATCAAGTTTTCATTTGTATCGGAGCAATATCTTCCTAAGCAGTCATTTCAACGGTGATCTCTATGAGTGGGCTCATAACCCATAGGTTTTTCCCCAGGATCTTACCTGGCACTTCTCATCCTTTCCAGAGATGTTCTCAAGTTCTTGTCAATATGACGTAAGAATGAATTTCATCAGTCATATTCCTTCTCGAAGATCGCTGCTAAATCATTTTCATCATTGGATCAACCTTTCCTTATTCATTGTTCCGGAGTGTCTCGGTAATTCATGATGTTGTTTCTCGTCATCATTCTCAGCATTGAAGACCGACGGAATGTTTCTTTTAAATTTTTGTCCATTCTCTTGAAGGTTCTTGGTTTCAGCTTGTTGCTATCCTCTCTAATTGTTTTCGATCATGAGTAATTCTTTCCATATCTATCTGGAGCATTTCAGAGTTGTTTTCATTCCTCGATCCTCTGAAGGCCATCATTTCAGAAGATTTCTTCGTTCTTAGCTTTCATCTTTCGTTCTCCAATTCTTCTCAATTGTTGTCTCTTCGTTCATATCTCAATTATTTCGGTGCCTTGTTCAAGTTTCTATTAGGCATATCTTGATCTCTTCATTCTCTTGTATTCACATTCGTTTCAATTCTCACCGGTGGTTCGTTCAAGACTTCTTCAAGTTTGTGCTCTTTTCTGGCCTCAATCTTTTTTAAGAAGAATAAGTTGTATGCTAAATCTGTTGCTTGTCATCAATTTAACTTGATGAAGGATAAGCATAACATAATTCTTATTCTTGTTTCATCAAAGTGATTTCAATCCTTCTTCCGGAGGTTGTTCATGATATCAAATTCCTTATCTCGAGTGCTCATCGTTTCTTTTCCGGAGTTCCAAGTTTTCTGAAGTACATCTTCGTGAAGCTTCATCTAAATCTTGCTACGTCATAATCTTATTCTTTTCAACCTTCATTCTTTTGTATACGGAGGTTCTACATGATGGTTCATCAAAGATTTCTTTCATTCTCAATTGTTCTTCAAGATTCTTGTGGTAGTTTCTCAAGTATTCTTTATCTTGCATTTCAAAGTGCAATTCATTCTCCCTTATCTTTTGAGGTGTTGTTATAGCATTCTTGATTCATGAGGAGTCTCGAAGAGTAGTTGACAAGAATGAGATATGTAAACCCATCATCTTCCCCATTGGAACTATCTTGGATTGGATTTCACATAAAGCATTTCCTTAGGATTGTTGCCGTCATGGTGCTCATCAATGATCCAAGTTTTCAATGTATCCTCTTGGTGAAAGAAGTTTTGCATATCTTGTTGCTCCCAAGCAACAAATTGTTTTTGTTTGTGGCCGGTTGTCACCTCATAATTTTGAGATGTTTTTCATAAGCCCACAACAAGGCTATTCTTTCCGTTGTTGATTTCCAACAACTCTGTTCAATCCTTCTGTGTAAGGTTGTTCTTTTCAAATTCAATTGGTGTAGAAGTTGTCATTTCCTTCTCCGTTCTTTTCTTTTCAATGGTCTAGCTTCTATTCTTTTTCCGGAGGCATTGTGATGTTGCTCTCTTCGATCCATCATCTTGTTTTATCAAGATCATATTCTTATCTTGCTCATCCACTTAACCGGAGTGTTGTGAAATCTTTTCAAGATCTTTCCAGCTTATCATCTTTTGCTTCTCTTTTCTACCGAAGTGCTGCCCAAATTTCTTTTGAATTCTTGCTTGTTCCTCATGCCATTCTTCATCTCTTGGCTACCTTCAAGATTCATCGGTTTCACTCGTTTGTCAAAGAAGCAACTAAGTCTTACCTCTTACTTTCCTCTTCCTCTTACCCTTTTCATTCTAAGATCTCGGGGCGAGATCTCTTGTTAGTGGAGGAGAGTTGTAATAGCCCGAGACCGACCCGCCGGAAGATTCCCGTTTTATTCCATTGTCGTCGTGTGATTCGTTTGTCTGTCGCATTCATCATTCGCATCATTCGCATCATCCGCATTGCATCGGCACTCCGTTGCCGTCATGTTTTCAAAACTTACATCCGCTAGTAGTTGTCGGTTCTCCCCGTTGACCATTTCGAGACCAACCACACCCGCACGCGCCGCGACATCGATGAATTATTGTTTTTAAAAGTGTGTATAAAACTTTCTCGGATTGGGTCGAAAGTGGGTGTGTGGTCTTGTTATATTATAGGTAGATCGCCTGCCAAATTTTGTCGCAATAAGAGGTCATTTGATACCTGAATGGTCGACCGTAGCGGCACCGTCATCGGTTTATTATCGGACATTTTCGGTGTTTTAAAAACTCTGTGCCGGGCCGCAATCCTCCCTCTCTTATTGGCCCAACCACCTCTCCACGGCCCACTAGCCCAACATAGCCCCCCTCCGTTCGTGGCCATTGGATCACGATCAGACCGACGAGATCCAACCCACCCTAGTCCATTCCCTATATAAAACAACCCATGAAGAGAGAGCCTCTCACTCTCTACGGTTTCCCCTAGCTCATTTTTGCAGCCACCCCCTCAAAAACCCCACCTTCTAGCTACACCACCTCCCAATCCCGAAACCTTAGCCCCCAAGCCAAATCTGGTCCTCAGATCTGAAATCTGGGGCTCAGATTTCGTCTTCTAGCCTGCCCGGACATTGTCCTCCCCTGGTCGGACATGTACGCCCGACCGTAGGAACCCGAGCCGCCGCTGGACGCGTCCGCTTCCATCGAGCCCCCGAGCTTCCCCGTGCCATGCCTCGCCCAGGCGCTCCCCGCGAGCATCCCCACCGGCAGACCACCCGAGCCTCGTCGGCAGCGACCCCCGGACCCTGCTGCCGACTAGGTTGCCCCGCGCCTCCCACTGTCTTCGTCCTCTTCCCGTCTCTATCTAACCTCCCCCTCTCTGATTTGCTGCCCAGGCGCCATGGCCGCCCCGTGAAGCTCGCAGGAGGTCCGCCCCTGTCCAGATATGCCCGTCCCAGACCGGATCCAAGCCACCGGAGGTCCGCCCTCGCACCGAAGCTTCCTGCCGGCGTCGCTCCCTTCCCCCTGGAGTCGCCGCCATGCGTGCTCGAGCTCGCAGCTTCGAGTGGACGATCGACCGAGCGAGCGAGCCGCTCTCGCGTGTGCTTCCCCAGCCTCCCACGGCCCAGGGCGCCCCGCCCGCATGGGACGCGGCCTGGCCCAGCCTCCTCCTCGCTTCAAGCCCAGCCTCGTGAAGCCCCGCCTACAGCCGCGACGTGACTTGGGCCGAAGCCCACAAGGTGAGCGACGCGCGGTTTGCGCTATTCCTCGCCCAAGGGCACCGGGTATTATCTGTCGCCTATGTCTGTTCTGCCTGGGTTCTAGATTCAGCCCATTCACGTGTTTTTTTTAAACTGTCTGCGAATTTATCAAATTATCCAGGAATAACTGTTTTACAGAAAAACCCCTGATCTTCATGCATTTAATATCTCACAAACCGTGCATCGGATTAAAATGTTTATATATGTAAAATGTTCAGAATTTTATGTAGATTAATAATATGCAACTTTCATCCATGTTTAAAATGATTAAACTTGCTGTTTGTTTAAATTTGCGTAAATGCCATGTAAAATGATTTATTTCATAACTAAATAACCGTAGCTTCGTTTAAAATGTTCCACATATGTAACTTGACTAGAAAATCGTGTAGAATCTCATGGCACACTTTATATTGCTGTTTAAAAACTATAAAATTGTGTTAGAACATATCTGTACCAAATTCAAAATTTGCATATGAGGTCGTTTCGGAAGTGCTATATGTTACTTCCGGCCTCATTTAAAATGCCTAGATGATGTAGTTGTGTATGCTTCACCTCTTGCCATGATATACAACATTTAAAATGAATGTTTAGTTAAACAACATTAACCACATTTCTCATAATATGGAGAGTTATTATTTTGTTGTATGTATGTTCTCCCTCTCCATTTAAAATTGCTCTAATTCCATCTTCACCTTAGGCCATGACCACCCATGTTAAACAACATTTAATATTGATGAGTACCTGAACGGGAGTGGACTAAATAATTTGAATGTGGAGCTTCGTCAATATGCAACTCGTTACATATTGAGCTTCACTTAATGTGTAGTAATTGTTTGTTGTGATTGCCATGCCTTGCATATTTAAAACCGGACATGCATCATATTGTTTGCGCATCATACCATGCATATGTTGTGGTGTTTATCATGTGTTGATTGTTTGTTTCCGGATTGCTTCTTCTCGATAGAGTTCTAAAAGCGTTCGGAGTGTGAGGATTCGTTCGATTACGTTGGACCGTCTTCTTCATGGATTTGTTCTTCTTCCAAGCGGGATCTCAGGCAAGATGATCATTTCCCTGGATACCATTACTATCATTGCCGTGCTAGATGTCTCGTTTCTATCGCTTGTCTCGCTACCTACCACTTGTATGTCAAGCCTCCCAAATTGCCATGAAAAGCCTCTAACCCCTCCACATCCCAGCAAACCTTTGTTAGGCTATGTTACCGCTTGCTCAGCCCTTCTTATAGCATTGCTAGTTGCAGGTGCAATTCTTTCCATGTGCAACATGGACATTTTTGACATATCACAATATTATTGCTATTTAATTTAATGCACATATATACTTGGTAAAAGGTGGAAGGCTTGGCCTTTTGCTCGGTGTTTTGTTCCACTTTTGTCGCCCTAGTTACTTGTGTACCGGTGTTATGTTCCATATTGAGCGCTCCTAACATACTCGGGATTGTTATGGGGCCCCCTTGATTTTCTTTTTGCGATAAAACTCATCTGGCAAGGCCCAACATCTGGCAAGGCATGACAAAGCACAACAATCAAATACTACACATTAAGTGAAGCTCAATATGCAATGAGTTGCATATTGACGAAACTCCACGCTTGAATTATTTAGTTCGCTCTCATTTAAGTACACATCAATATTAAATGTTGTTAAGCATGGCAAGAGGTGAAGCATAAGTAAACTAGACATCTAGGCAAGTTTAAATGAGGCCGGAAACAACATATGACATTTCCGAAACGATCCCATGTGCAAATTATGAATTCGGTCCAGATCTGAACTAATCATGTTTTATATTTGTTAAACAGCAAAGCAAAATGCACCATGTGATTCTACACATCATTCTAAGAGATTTACATATATAGATCATTTAAAACGGAGCTACGGCCTAAAAGATATGACCAACCAAGATGAATATGTCATGAATGAAAAATGCATGCAAATGACAAACACAAACATCTCAAATCATGGATGCACCAAGATATTATGAAACTACATGAGATTACAAGCAAGTTTCATATAGGACACGTTCAAAACGGAGCAACGGTTCCACCACAACAACCACCACAAGTTTTAGTTCAAATCTGTCCAAAACAGCAAAATGACATTTTGCACGCATGAAAACCATAAGCTACAAGATTCTACAATGCACAAACAAGACATGGGGTTGTAGCCTAAATGATGCACAACAATTCATATCATCACATTAAATTGAGTAGAGGCATGGATCAATAGGAAATGATCTCACATGATGACTATAAAATTTAGCAGATTAGGATTATTGAAAATAATAGTTTTTAGCAGAGTATTCTTCCATGGAGACATATTGACAACACTAAAACTATATGCTACAGGTCATATCATGGCATGAAAATCTACAACATGGTAGAGGAGATGATGCACTACAATTCATTCCATGGTGGCAAGGTCTAATTATGCATAGAATCATGGCTAGCATCAACACCACATGGCATTGTGAAGAAAACATATTCTCAGACTTAGTGAAAATTAGACTAGACATGAGCAGCAGTTTTTTAACAGATTGACATGTTGGGCAACAGATATACCTATGATGCAAACCCAATACATGGCAACAAATGGCACAACCTGGTAGACAATGACATGATTAACGAAAGACTCCATTGGGGCAACAAAAAGAGAGTCCTAGAACACTATCAAATCACATGGCAACATGACAACAAAATAACAGTTTCAGACTTAGACTTATTTAGACCCCCCCCCCCAAACAGCAACATGAATTAAGCATGTACGCAAGGTGAAAACTACAGCTACACAAGGAATCCATGGCATGGCAAACACACTAACAGCAACTAGATATGGCATACTACAAATAACTCCATTGACACAACTTCATATGGGTCATGGAATGCTTAATATAATGCTCGCAAAACTGAACTTATCGTTAACAGCAACCAGTTTTCATATTTTGACGAAATACACTATTGTAACAGATATTTGAGCACCTAGATGAATTCTAAAATGATTAAAAATGATGCCATGATGTAGAGCACATTGAGTAGATAATTTTTCATATATTACACATGTTCATACGATGCACGGTTTAACGGGTACACCCCTCGAAAAAATGCAATATGATGCTGAAATACTAAGGACTTAGATGTTTTTACCCTGCGCGAAATAGGACGAGGGGAAGCGGGACGGCTCGGTGCAGGGGCACCCTTTGGCTTGCGGGAACCCATGGTCCTGGGACGGCGTTGTCTGGCCGCTGGCAAGGAGGCCGGCCTTGGCAGGCTCCGGCGGTGCGGTGTGCAGCTGCGGCGAGGAAGCCGGGAATAATGGGGCGTCAGTGCGGGGGATCCTGGCGTCGCCGGCCCGGATCTGGCCGGGAAAGCAGTCAGCGGCGATGGGGCCACTGCGAGGTAGAGGCGGCAGGTTCTTGAGGCCCTGGCGGCCGGCGACGGGGCGACCGGCGAGGGGAGCTCGGGCCCCGGCAGCGGGCCAGCGGAGCAAGGCGACGGCGGCGCAAGGTCGAGGCTGTCGGTGTCAAAACCAGCAGATCTCGGGTAGGGGGTCCCGAGCTGTGAGTCTAGGATTGATGGTAACAAGGGGACGAAGGAGACGATGTTTACCCAGGTTCGGGCCCTCCTATGGAGGTAAAACCCTACGTCCTGCTCGATTATATTGATGGTATGAAGGTTACAGAGTTGATCTACCTCGAGATCAACTAGCTAAAACCCTAGATGAGTTTCTCTGTCCTACATTCTAAAACCCTCCCGGTTTATATAGACACCGGGGGGTACCTAGGGTTTACACATGATAGGTCCCCTGTCGAAGATGGAAATGTCGGTTCCTTCATCTTGACTTGGAGCACACGACGCGCCTTCGGGGCTTCCTCCTGGAATGTGGGGTCTTTGATGTATTCGGCCCTTCCTGTGATAGCCAGAGAGCGGCCCATCGAGCCGGCCTATTGGGAGATAGGCCAGCGGCCCGAGGACCCCTTAGTCCGGGACTCCCTCAGTAGCCCCCGAACTAGCCCCCAACGCCAAGAGTCTCAGCTCCGGCAGCTTCTGTGACTGGAGTCTTTAGCTTGCGGGGTGAGTTCTTCTTCCTGTAAATGATCAGCTGAGACCAATCCAGCTTCCGATGACACATGTTTCATCCGATCATTTGATCATCCGAGTACCATGAATTGCTTAGCCCCGAAGGCCAGTCGTTAAAGTGTAAACAGTGTTTTCTGACGCCCCCTTCTAACGAAGGGTCGTGGCCTACCACGACCGCTGAACCAGTTATGAAGACTCGATTCGCGGTTCGAGGCCATTCTTACATTGACACGACTCATCAATGTATAGATCATGCTCCGTTTCACACGGGATATAATCAGAACCCAAGTCCTATTTTGCGCGTGCATAACGGCACGCACGCCCTGGGAAGCGGAGAGACTTGCGGCGCAGTGTAGGGAGGCTAATCGGCGCAACGCCTCATAAAAAGGAAAAAAACCCTAAGGTTTACTCACGCTTCCCATTCGCCTCCTCTGCTTCCAATCTCCCCAATCTTCGAGAGCCCAGATCTAGTTCTTCCTCAACTTTTCCTCCGAGCTTAGCCATGGCGAGCTCGGGCTCCATGGGCAAGTGGGAGGCCTCCACGGTCACCGACCAGGATATCCGGGAGCTGAAGCTCGCCGGCTACCTCCCCGCCAACGTCTTCCACCGCGCCCCAGAGGCAAAATAGGTCGTCCCCACCCCCAAGTCAGGCGAACGGGTGGTCTTTGTCCCCCATTTCATCCGAGGACTGAACTTCCCGCTCCACCCCTTCGTCAGGGATCTCATGTTCTTCTATGGATTGGACTTCCACGATCTTCCCCCGAACTCCTTTATGCACATCTCGGCTTTCATCATTCTTTGCGAAGCCTTCCTGCGGGTCGAGCCGCACTTCGGCCTGTGGCTCAAGGTCTTCAACGTCAAGCCAAAGACCGTTGCAAGCGAGCACGCAGACTGCGGAGGGGCGGTAATCAGCAAGCTCCCCCGCGTCGAGTGGCCAACCGGCACCTTCATCGACACAATCAAGATTTGGCAGAAAGAGTGGTTCTACATCACTGAACCAAGGGACGAGAGCTGGATGGCGCCTGCCGAGTTCAGATCTGGACCCCCTATGGGATTGACCTCATGGCTCAGGAAGGGCCTTGACTAGGGGTCGGACGCCGAGGTGAAGCTGCTGCAGAAGCGCATTACCTCGGTGATCGAGGCCAAGGTGGAGTTGG
Source organism: Elymus sibiricus (assembly GCA_039707655.1). Lineage (NCBI taxonomy): Eukaryota > Viridiplantae > Streptophyta > Magnoliopsida > Poales > Poaceae > Elymus > Elymus sibiricus. The sequence goes on along the minus strand of CM077669.1, from coordinate 186,556,748 downwards.
TCAACGTGGTCCAGGTTATGCTCCACCGCCGTATTCTTCCTTGCCAGCGCCGGGCTTCCCCAATGTGGGCTTATCAGCCTGAGGACGAGCTTACCGTGTGCCAACACTTCCGTACCACCCCCGAGAAGCTGTGGAAGGCATTATTCAAGCCTCAGAAAAGCTGGCCGGCCAAGGAAGAGGATTCGGGCCTAAGCACCGATAACCCCCCCACCAAAGTACAGCATAATTTTAATCCACTGACTCTGTTTCTTTGACTAAAAGTCTGAATGCCTTCTTCCCTACTTTCGCAGAAGTGGTTGAGCAAAGCCGCGAAAGTTAACTGCCCGGATCCACAACCCGAAGACCCCAGGTCGGAGCTGTTGACGGCGATGCTCGTTGTGGCGCCGTACTCGGTGCCCGAGAAGAAGGAGAAGAAAAAGAAGGCTAGAGAGGGTCTCCGCATAAGGGACCAGCCAGATGCCGCATCCGAGGAAACCCATGCCTCCTCAAGTCATGAGGAAGAGCATGAAGACGGGGGGAAGGCGTTTCCCCCCTCACAAGAAAGAGGGCGGCGTCGCCGGACGCCGCGGAGGATGCCGCTCCTCCTGCCCTGAAGAGGGCGCGCCGGGCGAGGTTGATCCTGCCCGATGAAACCTCGGGCTCCGATGCAGAGTCCGTAGACTTTGAGAGGTATACCCGACGGAACTTAAGGGTCAAGCCCCCCGCTCAAAGGTATGAATCCGAAGATTTCCTGAGTCATTTATGCAAAGTTTTCAGTGTTTCAAATGCGAGAACATCTTTTAATCTGTAGCCCACCGCGCGTTCTCCCCACCGACCAAATATCGGATGGGGAGTCTCCGCCTGCCGAGCTGGTGGAGAGTGGGACTACGTCACACCCCACACCTCCAGGGGCCGCGAAGGATGCCGCGGAGGTGTCATCCTGCCGGGCTCCTGTGGAGCCGAACACAGGCGATGGGGGTGACCGTGCCATGGCCGAGGTTGATGCCTCGGCCGCTGAAGGCCAGGGGAGGAAATTCCCCCGGCTGCTGAGGACCAAGGGGAGAGAACTCCCCTGGCCGCTGAGGAGGAAGGGTGGAGGGATGTCCATTCCCCTCCGAGGACGTCTCCGGAGCACGTTGTACCTCCGGAGCTACCGACCCAGTCCCCGATCAGAGATCGGACTGGCCGGTCATCACCGATGCCACCGATGACTGGGTGGCCGGTCATAGAGGAGGCCCTATCAAGCGCCCCCATCTCCGAGGATCACCGCGCTCTGATGGGTGCGGTTTTGCGAGGCATTCAGTCCGTTGATAACGGGCTGAAGGAGGCCTTCAATGGTCTCTTGACGGGCTTCAAGGTGAGTCACGTAATACCCTTTTGCCGAACCATTTTAATTTTTAAGTTTATGCTATCTTTATATATGCAGTAGCCCCCGAGCCCTGGGTGTGTTTGCAAAAACACGCTCGGGGGTCAGACAATTAGGAGTGAACACCGATGCATAAGGCACCTATTAAACCCACAATGTTCTAAAAACCCTTAACAGGACCGAACATAGGGTCATATCCTTGATAGTTCGGGGGTTAAAACGTATATGAATGGATATATGTTTTTTATTTTTTGTAGGCCTCGTCATCGGCGGCGGCCGTTAATGCCGCTGAGCTTACCGAGCTAAATCGGAAGCTCAAGATCTCCGAAGAGGAGCTTGATAGCCTGAACAAGAGGTTCGACGAGGCACAAGGTAAGCCGAATTCTCACATCCGGGCTGTATATTGTTAATGATCCGCACTGGTGACCTAGTGTAATGAGTTGGTTATTGCTTCCACAGCTTCTACTTCGGAGGTTGAAAAACTCAAGGCCGAGCTCCAGAAAATGAAGCAAGAGGCCGCGGACAAGAAGGCAGCCGCCGAACAGGCAGCAGCCGCGCTTGCCACTTTGAAAGCTGCGAGTGCCAAGCATGAGGCCCGGGTGGAGGAGGTGCAGCAAGAGCTCAATGATGCCGGCAAGAAGTGCGAGGCCCTTGAGCAAAAGGGCAAGGAACAAGCCACCGAGCTAGCTGCACTGAAATCCGAGCTCCAGAAGGAGCGGGTGGATAGGCGGTCCTTTGAAGAGGAGGTTCGCCAAGTCAAGGCTATCACAGATGGTAGGCCGTATTCACTACAATGCGCCTTTGGTGGTAGCAGGTTTGCTTTGCTCACCCAGGTGTGGCATTCCTCAGGTGTCTGTGCGGATCTCCAGAACAGTGCGGCGGACGCGAACAAGTTCAATGCTTCGCGGGAGGAGGATGATCAGGCTCGGCTATTCTGGGCACAATTTGGGTCCCCCGAGCACTCTCCTCTCCTGATCGAGCAGATGAAGCAACTGGTGGAGCTGCACAGGATGGCGGAGCCAGCCATGAAGGATCTCTGTATCCGGCTATGGCCTGCAGAGCCGCTGCCGAGCAGTTACTTCGGCTTGGTGTAGAAGTTGTGCAATGATGCGCCTCTGATTAACGCGCTAAAGCGCTCCACATGCATCGAGGGAGCTCGGATGGTCCTTGCGAAGGCCATGGTGCACTGGCCGAAGCTCAAGCCGACAGAGATAGCCATCGCACCTCCGCCTCCTGGAAAGGGGCATAGGCACCCCGAGCTATACTTCTCCGTAGTGATGGAGGATGCTCGGGAAATAGAGGCCCAATGCTCCAAAGAAGTTTTGTATGAATAATCGCGTTGTAATATGTCCGAAGACTTTTAACACTTTATAACCAGTGTTGCATGGTTTATCATGTCTTATAAGTTTTGAATATTTATTTTGACTCCCGTGTGGCCGTTTTATCTGAAAGTTGCGAGTCGTCGGCTTCAGCCCCCACGTAGATACTACGCGAGGTTTCTTTGTCTCCGCACTGTGACCCTTAGCCGAGGTATCGGAACCCGAAGGCGGTAGTGCGAGGAGGACAAGGCAATCGGACTATGATGCTTTATCGCTTTCACTTAGCCGTAGGAGCGTAAAAAAATGCGGGGGCTGAGGACCAGCCCCCAGTGTGGTGTGATGTTCGGATGTACCGGGGCCGATGCTAGCATCACATGGTTTGTACAAGAACGAAACCCATCTTATAACACGGCATAACCTCTATCGGTCTTTTAGTATGACACTTATACTCGGATTTGCACACCGGTTCTCGCTTACTATGACGGTCAGTTTTCGGCTTTCTCCCCTGAGGTGCTTGACCAGGTGAACTGGAAACACAATCGCAGTGGTTCTCCCTTTGCCCCTTTAGCCGAACGAGCGGAACGTAAGGGGGCAAACAGAGGAGCCGGGCAACCCAACTATTGACCCAAGACATAGTTCGGATCCAATGGATATAAAGCAAAATCCAAGACGCCGAGCACCCGACCCGCTGTGTTGGGGTGATGCTTAGGGAGATGTTTTAAATGTAAGTCCCCGGTCTATTAGCCGGCTGCATCGTAATGTATACCGAACAGTTTTCGCAAGAAGCGTTAACAAGGGAAGAACAGAGTACGTATAAAATACAACGAAGTGGCCATGTATAATGGTCTTGTATTTGCTTAATAATTCTTATAGCTCGGATTGCCGAAGCAACTGTTTACAGGTATTTGAAGATGAAATATAAAATATACAAAGGAGAGGTTGTACCAGGGGTCTTCGATTAGTGGCTTGACGTCCTCGATGTGTCCTGTCGCCAATCTGCTCCTGTGCCTCCTAGGGAGTTGTGTTCCTTTAAGGGTGATACTGTCGGCAAGCGGAATTGGGAAGATGGTCTTGAGAAGTCGCCGAAGGGTAGGTGAGCTTTACGCTTTGATAGGTCCTTGACGGTGCCTGTGATATGTCCGAGGACGTGTATTGGTAGTAGTTCATTTCGGCCGAACACTTACCCCTTTGTAGTTGTTCCCCATTGCTGCCCAAGGAATCTTTAGTGCAAAGTTGTGCCTTCTCGGCACATGTTTGATGGGCATCAGGGCTGTGCAATGGGGAGCGTGTCCCTATTTCTGGATTGAAACCGAGCTCGTTTGTCAACCTTGCGTGCCTTTATGGCAGATTTCTTTGTTCTCCGATCGTCCTCGTAATGGAATTCGGCCGCCAGGGCCAATGCATGTTCCTCAGTTCGGAGGGAACGCTCTGTGTTGCCGTTGACGGTGATGACCCCTTGGGCCCGGGCATCTTGAGCTTGAGGTATGCGTAATGTGGGACGGCGTTAAAGCAAGCGAACGCTGTACGCCCCAGCAGGGCGTGATAACCGCTGCGGAAGGGGACGATGTCGAAGATCAAGTCCTTGCTGCGGAAGTTGTCGGGCGAACCGAACACTACTTCCAGGCTAACAAAGCCTGTGCACCGGGCTTCGACACCTGGGATAACTCCTTTAAAGGTAGTGTTGCTAGGCTTTATCCTTGACGGATCTATGCCCATCTTTTTCACCGTATCTGAGTAGATCGGATTGAGGCTACTTCCTCCGTCCATTAGGACTTTAGTGCGGTGATACCCATCGATAATGGGGTCTAAGACGAGGGCCCCCGAACCTCCATGACGGATACTGGTCGGGTGATCTCGTCGATCCAAAGTGATCGGGTAGGCCGACCATGGGTTAAACTTCGGGGCTGCAGGCTCTACAACGTAGACCTCTCGAAGGGCGCGCTTCCTCTCCTTTTTAGGTATATGAGTGGCGTATATCATGTTCATAGTCTTTACCTCTGGAGGGAATTTCTTCTGACCTCCATTGCTTGGACCGCGGGGCTCCTCGTCGTCCTCACTGCGAGGGCCCTTGCCTTGCTCTTCGGCTGCGAGTTTGCCGGCCTGTTTGAACACCCAACAGTTATGGTTGGTGTGGTTGGCAGGCTTATCTTGAGTGCCATGGATCTGGCAAGGCCTCTCCATGATTTTGTCCAGCGGGGTGGGTCCATCGCGATTGCCTTTAGGAGGCTTCTTTCGCTGCCCGGATCTTGGGTTGCGGAATCCGGCATTAACGGCCGTGTCGTCGGCGTCGCTAGTGCTGTGCCGACGTTTGTTTTTGTTGCGTCGTGGTTTCCCGTTTCCATCCTGGACTTCGGAGGTGCCGGGGTCTTCGGGGTTGTGGCTTCATCTCGCTAGCTAGTTATCCTCGCCCGCGCAAAAGCGGGTCATGAGTGATGTAAGGGCGGACATGGTCCTAGGTTTATCCTGACTGAGCTGGCGAGCCAGCCATTCGTCCCGAATATTGTGCCTGAAAGAGGCTATAGCCTTGTCATCTGGGCAATCGACGATTTATTTTTTCTTTGTCAAGAACTGATTCCAGAATTGTCGAGCGGACTCTCCTGCCTTTTGGACGACATTGCTTAGGTCGGAGGAGTCCGGAGGCCGCACATAGGTTCCCTGGAAGTTAGATTGGAATGCATCCTCAAGATCCTCCCAGTTCCCGATAGAATTTTTGGGGAGACTGTTTAGCCAGTGCCGAGCTAGCCCCTTAAGTTTGAGGGGAAGGTACCTGATGGCGTGGAGATCGTCTCATCGTGCCATGTGAATGTGGAGGAGGAAATCCTTGATCCATACTGCTGGGTCAGTTGTTCCGTCGTATTGCTCGATGTTCACGGGTTTAAACCCTTCCGGGAACTGATGTTGCATCGCCTCGTCAGTGAAGCACAGTGGGTGGGCAGCACCTCTGACCCGGGCTATATCACGCCGGTGGTCGGCGTCTATTCTGGCCCGGTTTTGGTCCCAACCTCTATTGTTTTGGTCGAGCCAGGGCCGGTACTCGTCCCATGTCCCGGGGGAGTACCCTCTAGATACGTAGATGGATCTTGTGCGGCCTGTTCTATACTCCAGGTCGCGTCGCAGGTCGTACCTGCCGTCAGGCTCCATTGGGTTTTTTCCCCTTCTGCGGGGTATTGCCGGCCTATAACCGGCCTCGCCAGCCGTCCTATCTCGCCCTCGGGGAGGGCGGTCCGGCTGGTCGTATGGAGTGTGCTTGGGGGCGGCGTATTAGGGAGCTCGGCATCGAATTGTGGCAGCAGCCGCTGGTGTGGATAGCTCTTGGGTTGGTCCAATAGACCGGCGCCGTATTCTTCCTCGGTTGATAGGACCCTTGTCCATCTATCGTTGAGGGTGCCTTGTTCGGCCTTGAGCTGCCGCGCTTTTGCCTTTAGGCTTCGGGCCATGGCTAAAAGCTGTTGCCTAAACCGTTCCTGATCCTCAATGTTGTCGGGGACGGTGAAGTCTTCGTCTTCCGGGCTTTCCTCCTCCTCTACAGGGGGGAGGTAGTTGTCATCCTCAGAATCGTTCGGATCGTCGGGGTCGTGCTAGTCCTCCGGCCTATCCTGGTCCTCTAACGGATATTCGGGGATATCAGGATCGCCGAGGTCTTCCGGGGTATCGTTTTCCCCGATGCCAGCAATAGCCTCCCTTCCCTTTTTTGTCTTTGATCGCTTACGCGGTTTCCGGCGCCTTGACGGCGCCTCACCCGAGTCATCGCCATTGTTCGCTGGCGTGCGCTCACCGTTACCGGCTGGGTTATCCACCAGGTAGACGTCATAGGTGGAGGTGGCAGTCCATCGCTTGGTGTTTACGGGGGTGAGAGCGTGATCCTCTTCATCCATGTCTTCTGCCTCCTTGGAGGCGTAGTCCAACATATCGGTTAAGTCTTCGATAGTGGCTACGAAGTGGGTGGTGGGTGGGATGAAAAATTCTTCTCGACCCGCCTTAAGACCGATCTGATCGTGGATCGGGGTTGGGTCGTCAGTAGTTTTCATCGATAAGATCCAATCTAGAGCTTTGTTGAGAGTCGAGAGCTCGATTGGGTTAATCTGCCCAGCGCTTTCGGAGTTATCCTCCGATGCGTCCGCACAGAGAGTGTGTTCGGCAGGAGATGGTGTCCGGTTATCTGGCGCTATGGCCGGATCCGGATTAAAAGCTAGATCGTCGCCCGGGTTGGTCCCGTGAGCGGGACTAAAAACGACGTTCGAGGTTAAGGCCTCGAAGTCCTCGGGCGCGTCGGATGGGACTGCGAGCCCGGTGAGCAAAAAATCGCCCCGAGAGTCTACGGAGAACTTTAAGTTCCCGAATCTGACTTCTTGATAAGGGGCGAGACTCCCGACCCGGCCAAGAAGGCCGGTCGGGTCAGCGTGCAGCACGATGCTGCCGAAAGCGAAGATCTGTCCAGGGACGAAGGAGTCCATGTGACGGACCTCTTCGTTGATGACAACGCGGGCCATCGATTCCTTTGGGGATCACAGCGGAACTCTCAATGAAAGCACCAATGTTGGTGTCAAAACCGGCGGATCTCGGGTAGGGGGTCCCGAGCTGTGAGTCTAGGATCGATGGTAACAAGGGGACGAAGGAGACGATGTTTACCCAGGTTCGGGCCCTCCTATGGAGGTAAAACCCTACGTCCTGCTCGATTATATTGATGGTATGAAGGTTACAGAGTTGATCTACCTCGAGATCGACTAGTTAAAACCCTAGATGAGTTTCTCTGTCCTACATTCTAAAACCCTCCCGATTTATATAGACACCGGGGGGTACCTAGGGTTTACACATGATAGGTCCCCTGCCGAAGATGGAAATGTCGGTTCCTTCATCTTGACTTGGAGCACACGACGCGCCTTCGGGGCTTCCTCCTAGAACGTGGGGTCTTTGATGTATTCGGCCCTTCCTGTGATAGCCAGAGAGCGGATCATCGAGCCGGCCTATTGGGAGATAGGCCAGTGGCCCGAGGACCCCTTAGTCCAGGACTCCCTCAGAGGCGGCGGCGAGCGTCGCATGGCGGCCGGCGGGCAGGCGGCGGGCGAGGTACTCCGGCGTGGGGCGGCGGCGCTCGGGCGAGCGGGAAGCGTGGCGGCCTCGGGCTGGTGCGGCCTTGTTGGGGCCTGGGACGGGCCCGCGATGGGCTTCGGTGGGCCTGCCGGCTGGAGGAGGCACTGGGGGCTTGGGCGCGACGTGGCGGCCCTGCGTTGGTCGGGAGGCGGTCCGTCGCGGAAACTGAGGTAGGGCGATGGCTGTTGTCGCGGATCCCGAGGAGGAGGGAGGTGGAGGCTAGGGAGGCTAATTTTGGACAGGGGAGGCTTCTATATATAGCAAGGGGGCCTAGGGTTAGAGTTTTTTGCCCGTTTCCGGACCTTCGGATCTTGATCCGACGGCTCCGATTGGGGGAGGGTTAGGATAGGCTGATGGTGGGCTGGTTGGGCCGTGTGGAGTGGTTGGGCTGAGAGAAGAGAGAGAAATGAGAAGCCCGTGACATGTTTTTAAAACCGGAAAACGTCCGATATATGAACCGATGATGGCAACGCTACAGTTGAACGTTGGGGTAACAAATGACCTCCGATTGCGATGAAACTTGGCAATCGGCCTACCTACAATAAAATCAGACCGCACGCCAACTTTCGACCCAATCCAAGAATATTTTATACGCACTTTTAAAAACAATATTTTATCGATGCCGCGGGCGCGTGCGTGTGTGGTTGGTCTCAAAACGGTCGACGACATGAACGGAGAGAACCGGCGACTACCAACGGATGCAAGTTTTGAAAATCGACGGCAATAGAGTGCCGATGCTATGCAGATGATGCGAATGATGCGATGATGAATGCGACAACCAAACAAAACACACGGCGATAACGGAATTAAATGGGAATTTTCTGGAGCGTCGGTCTCGGGCTGTTACAAGTTGGTATCAGAGCCGTCCCTCACGGTTACGCGGATGTTTGCAGACAGGTGCGCGGTCATGTTGTTCATGATGTTTGTGACCCGTCGTGGCACACGGCATAGCACATGTACTGGACTGAAGGCATAGACGTTTGTCCCAAGAGGGAACGTTTGTGTGAGCCGACGAGGATGTCGGTTCCTCTGAGTGGGGGTGTATGTGATAGCCTGACATATTAGGGATGATAGACTACTCATATCAATAAGGAATTCCTTCTTTTCCGGGAGCCCATTCGAACATAACTCCCAAGTTAAGCGTGCTTGGCTTGGAGTAGTTCTAGGATGGGTGACCGGCCGGGAAGTTGGTCCCGGGTGCGCATGAGTGAGGACAAAGTGTGCAGAAAATACTAGTATTGATCTGTGGGGCCAGTCTAGATCCCGCCAGGAGTAACGACCACCGACGGGTGTGTCCGGGGCGTTATAGGATACCTACGAACGCGTTCAAGGTCGATCATTCCGCGGCAAGAAATGCAGCAAAGAGAAGCTAAGTTGTAGAAACTTTAAAAAAATTCTTTGGTTGTAGCCTTTTTACCTTGGACGATATCGGCATTTCTATGAGAAAACCTGCACGCGAAGGACCCTTGTCGGAATTATCTGCACTCTTTGAATGCTTCGAGTCTGCTCGGTAACCAAAGCGGCTACGGCAAGGACGGCAAGGTGGCCTTGCCGGTGGTGGCATCGCCAGTAGGCTGCTAAGGACCTGTTCCTAAAAGCGCTCGTGGCAAAGATGTGCGCACCGGCAAGCATTTCCGATAATCGTAGGGCCTAGAAACATACAAGTGTGGATCATACACAAGGAAAAGTGGCCACTCATACTAGCAAATAGTATATATTACATTCAAAAGCAAGTTTTTTGTGCAAATTCAAGCTAATTATTTTTGATACATTTGCCACGAAGAAACTACTAGTTCAGGGTCACGGAGCCAACCTTGTCAGAAATGGGGGCGACTAGGGCATCAAGTTCAATGGTGTCGAAGCCTTTCGGCAGCTTGGAGAAGGTCTTGCGCAGATCGATCCCAGGGTTGTGGTAGGCGACCTTCACCAAGACCTTGTGGAGAGCCTTGCGTCAAAGCTTGCAGGAACCTTGGAGGAAATGGTCGGCATGCCCTGCCTCGTACTTTGCCAGTGCCTCGACGAGCTTCCCAAAGAAGATAGACAGCCTGACACTTACCACCTCCCCGGCGTCGTTGGAGAGGCGTACCCCTCGAGACCCATGTCTGCCAGCTGGGCAGAGAGCTTGTCGATGATGTCGACGAGGTACTCTGTCCACAACCCGAAGTTCTTCTGTAGTTCATTGGAGGAATGCGCGGCGGAAGCGAGCAGCTCTTTCTCCTTCCGGAGCTCGTCAAGCAGCCCATGCTCCCTGGTCTTGGCGGCTTTGAGGCTGTCCTCGTAGGTGCTCACTTTCACCTACAGATTGGCGTTGGCCTCCGCGGCAGTACTCAGCTCCTTGGTTTTGTTGGAGAGCCCTGTCTGTAGGTCCGCCAGGGTCTGGATCTACTTCTGGATGTCATCCTTCAGCTTCAAGACCTCCTTGCCGGAGGAAGCAAGGTCCAGCTCTAGCTGCTGCACCTTCCCTTCGAGCTCAGCCATGGCGGACTGGGCGGCCTCGGTGACACCGATGGCCTCCTGGAGCTTGTTGGCATGTTCCGATGCCTGCCTCTCAAGGACATCCTTGTGTCTTAGCTCCAGCTCCTAGATCTGCCTCTCCAACTCAGTTCCGAGCTTGTCGGGAAGGGCCTTCTCTCGAGCGGCGAGCTCCTCTTCGTGGGTGTCCAATTGTATCTTGCGCGCGACTAGGTTTGCGTCAGCAGCAGCGATCCCCTCATCGGCTTCCTGAAAGGACGTGGATGTCGCCAAGAGGGGGGTGAATAGGCGCTTTAAAATAATTACGGTTTAGGCTTGAACAAAAGCGGAATTAAACTAACGTTTAATAAGTCAAGCACAAAACCTAAAACAACTAGGCTCACCTATGTGCACCAACAACTTATGCTAAGCAAGATAAACAACTAAGTGATAGCAAGATATATAACAAGAAACAATATGGCTATCACAAAGTAAAGTGCATAAGTAAAGGGCTCGGGTAAGAGATAACCGAGGCACGCGGAGACGATGATGTATCCCGAAGTTCACACCCTTGCGGATGCTAATCTCCGTTCGGAGCGGTGTGGAGGCACAATGCTCCCCAAGAAGCCACTAGGGCCACCGTAATCTCCTCACGCCCTCGCACAATGCAAGATGCTGTGATTCCACTAAGGGACCCTTGAGGGCGGTCACCGAACTCGTACAAATGGCAACCTTTGGAGGCGGTCACCGGTACCCGTACACTTTGGCAACCCTTGGGGGCGGTTCACCAGTACCCGTACAAATTGCTCGGGGCAATCTCCACAACCTAATTGGAGACCCCGACGCTTGCCCGGAGCTTTACACCACAATGATTGAGCGTCGAGACACCACCAACCGTCTAGGGCGCCAAGGCACCCAAGAGGAACAAGCTCTAGGGTGCTCAAACACCCAAGATTAATAAGCTTCTCAAACTTCACTTCCACGTATCACCGTGGAGAACTCAAACCTGTGCACCAAATGCAATGGCAAGGGCACACGAAGTGCCCAAGTCCTTCTCTCCCAAATCCCACCACAACAACTAATACTATGGAGGAAAAAGCGAGGAAGAACGAAGAAGAACACGAAGAACTCCAAGATCAAGATCCAAGGGGTTCCCCTCACAAAGAGAAGAAAGTGATTGGTGGAAATGTGGATCTAGATCTCCTCTCTCTTTTCCCTCAAGAACTAGCAAGAATCATTGGAGGGATTGAGAGTTAGCAAGCTCGAAGAAGGTCAACAATGGGGGCAAACACGACCTCAAAGGATTCGAGAGCAATGGGGAAGAAGACCCCCTTTTATAGGCCTCCCCAAATCCAACCGTTATGTGCACAGGTCATGCACAAGCGGTAGTACCGCTCAGCCGAGCGGTAGTACCGCTTGTGCACGACCTATGCACATAACGGTTGGATTTGGGGAGGCCTATAAAAGGGGGTACCGCTTAGCACGGTAGTTCCAAGGAAAGCATGCAAAACGGCAGAAAACTCGAGGCGGTAGTTCCGCCGGAGCGATTCTACTGCCCTACCCAGCGGTACTTCCGCTGGAATGCAGTTTGACGCCAGACCCCAGAAATAAGCGGTAGTAGCAGCGGTACTAGAGAGCAGTAGTACTGCGCGGGCGGTACTACCGCCCTACTACCGCCCACTACTACCGTCCAGAAAAACACCCTTACCAGAGAACAAAATATAAGCAGAAGTAGAGCGGTAGTTCATAGCGGAAGTACCGCCCAAGCGGTACTACCGTGGTACTGAGTGGTACTACCGCCTGTTCAGAGAAAAACAGCTCTGGCACTAAAACTGCCATAACTTTCGCATACGAGCTCCGAATTGAGCAAACTCAAGCTTGTTGGATAGCACACGACAAGTACTATCCAAAAAGTGATGTGAAACACCTCTATGAATGAAGAACCGGCAAAAACTCCAACATCGAAAACATCATAGAAGATGCATATGGACTCCGTTTCCGATGAACTTGAGCTTGTCAGGAAGCTGACCATAAGCTCAAGAACCCACAAGGAGAAAAACCAACCAAGAACCAAGAAAGATGATGATGCCAAGAATGCTATGGTTTGAGCTCTCAACGAACGATACGTTCAAGCTACTCACTTGAGAGCCCCCCTTGATAGTATGGCTATCGATCCTATAGCCCGGTCTCCCAACTACCACCATGGGACTGGTAAAATAGAAAACCCTATCAAGGTCAAACCTTTGCATTGCGCATAGTCCACTTGAGCTAGATGAAGACGATCTTGTCCTTCTCAAGATGGACCACCTTTCTTGATTGCGTTGGCTCGATGAAGACTAGTTGATTGCTCCCCCATACTCCACTATGGGTGAGCCACTCTTTGGCACATCTTCACAAGTCCATTGTCACCACAATGGACGGCAATCTTCAAGCATGATCTCTCCGTGATGCTTCACTTGAACTTGCACACCGCAACCTTGATGACGATCACCACTTGATGTCATCCTCCATGGGTTGTATGAGATCTTCCTCTTGACGCAAGCCCATGGAAGTATACCTAACCCCACAACAAACTCTCACGTAGACCATGGGTTAGTACACAAAGCGCAATGGACAATGCTTACCATACCATGGGATCACTTGATCCCACTTGGTACATCTTCTACGCTTTGTGTGTTGATCAACTTGAATCATTCTTTGCCTTAATCTTGATCAACATTGTGTCTTCTCTTCTCTCTTCACAAAGATGATGTCTTGAAGGTAAACATGAATGTTCACACAATCTTCTTCTTCAAGACATGCTTGCAATGAGATCAACTCTCACATGACCAATCTTTGGATAAAACCTTACATACCACCTTGGTCACCATATAAACTCCTTGAAACCAACACATGTACTTCAAGAAGTGCCTATGGACAAATCCTTCGAATATAACTCAAGGCAACCATTAGTCCATAGGGATTGTCATCAATTACCAAAACCACACATGGATAAATGTGCTCTTACACTTCCCTCCCCAGATCTTCTCCGACACGGCCTTCTGGTTGATGAATTCAACAATGGACTTGGTGAGGTCAGCCTGCTTGTCGGGGAGATCCTTGCAGCTGGTGGTGAACCAGGCTTGGGTTTCCGTGAGGCGCTCCTGGAACCGAAGTTATGCCTCGTCCAGAAGAGCCTCTCGACGGTCCAACCTCTTCGAACGTTTGATGTAATGTTATTGCAGCTGCCTAAAATCCCTGCCGATGGAGGACAGGATGGTGTGCTCCCTAACCTCGTCACTACCACCGAAGGGATCCATGGTCACCGGGCCCCCGGCGGTGGCAACTGCCCCATCAGGAACTCCTCCTTCAAGGAAGGCTTGGAGGATGGCGTCACCGGGGAAGCTGACAAATTGTAGATCATCGACCTTGAGGTATCGGCTACGGGGTGGCGCTTCTGGCAATGATGGACCGGTGACAGGTCCACCGACCGCCCCGGTCGCACCGAGCGTGCCCATTGTTGGCGCTCCTAAGGCAGAAGTGCCCTCAGTGTCTGCCGCCACCCCGAGGATGACCCCTCGGCAATCTTCTTATGTGCCTACTTGTTAGCTCTACGGGCAGCCTCTTCCTCCACTGCGACCCGGCTTGCCTCAACATCCCCCCCCATGTCTGCCGTCAACGTTCAGATTCTCGGGCGGGGGCAAATCTGAAGCAAACCAAGAAAAGAAGAAACTTGATCTTAGAGAAAGTTCAAGAAGACAAAAAAGATGAAAAAAAACGAGGAAATGGAATGAAGATTCCAATGGCAATGGACTTACCCATGGGCTCCTCTAGCGGGGGGGACGTCTCCTCCCGCGGAGTCTGCTGCCGTCACATGACCACAGGTAGCCTCGCCGCCCGGTGTGTCCCCGGCACGAACCGGTTCATCAATGGGAACCCTCACCGGGGAACTCATTTCCGGAGTTGAGCGCTCTTGAGAAGCCTCTGGGTGCTCCGTCTCCGCTTGTAGAGGGATGGAGGCGGTGGTGCTGGCGTCCATGACGGCACCCGCCGTCGGGTACTAAAGATCAGCCCCTTGTTGGGGGCTGACAGAAGGGCTGATGATGACGACTTTTGGCTCCAGTTGGGAGCTCGTCGTGCCCGTCGGCCTGGAGCTCGTAGCGCCCTCCGTGGTGGGCGTAGGGGCCACCCTCTTGGAAATCCTCTGAGCCGAGGGCTCTTCATCTCAGCAAGGACAATCAATAACAAGGTTTAGCAAAAAAAAAAGGAAGGAAAGCGATGCGCAAAAGGAGATCAATACAATCGCAAGGGTGAATACTTACTCCTCATCCTCCTCCGATGAGCTGAAGGTGGACAAATTCAATGTCCCCTTCTTGCGGGCAGTTGGAGCGGGTGGCGGAGTAGGCGTCCTGGAGCGCGTTGGTGGAGCGGTCAAGCTCGAAGATCTTGCCTCCCTGGCAGCAGCGCTCGCCGGACGGTTCGCAGCAGTCTTCCTCGTCCGTCGAGGGCATCCGACGTCCGCGGTGGGATCCTCCTCCTCCTCATCCTCGACCTCTGGCGATGGAGAGGGGTGTACTGGTTCCCCGGTGGTGGACCAACTAAGGGTGCAGGACTTCTTCCTCTTCGGGATATCGAAGAGTTGGAATTCCTCTGGTTCCTCTTCCACGGCAGCCTCGGGTACTTCCACCCTGACGGTCTCGAGCTCCTTGGTCTCGGCAGCCTCAAGCTCCTCCAGCGGAGCCTCCTGGCAAGTCAGTTGTCTGGGCTTCCTCGTCATCCTCCTCTTCGTCCTCGCCGGCGGCCTCATCCTATTCTTCGCCAGGCGTGGCAGCACCCGAACTACTGGCGCCCACGTCAAAGCCCGCCTCCGCGACCCTCCTGCCGATCCACTCAATTTCTTCCTCGGTGGTGTCACGGATCGAAAGCCCTTCATCCCTGACACGCCTCTCCACCAGGTAGTCGAACCACTGCTGCACCACCTCTTTTGCCAGTGGCTCCCATGTGGGGTCGACCCCGGGCGCATTGCATGTCGGCATCATCGCCAGGATCGAGTCCTTGGTGGAGTTGTTGCAGAGCGGGATAACCGTCGTGGGGAGCGTGAACTTCCCGTCGGGGCGGAAGAGCTGGTGTTTTAGGGAGGAGAGTTGCAGCAACGTCAAGTTGTCGTCGAGACCTAGACACAGCCGCATGATATCGGCAGCGTTGGCGTACTGCCAAGCGAAGCGCCCCCGATCCTGCAGAGAGGCGATGCGCCTGCCAAGGAAATACGCGCCCACCATCTCTATGGTGAGCCTGGCAGCCCTCAACCGGAGCATGCGTGTGATGGCGACACCTAGATTCTTGTCATCGGGGGCAAGAGTGCTCCACCGCTTGTCGTGGATGGGGGTGGATTTCTAGATCAGGCAGAAGACCGGGGCTCCTCGTCCACGATGTAGCACCATTCGTTGTGCCACTCCTCCCACTTCTTGTGCAGATTGCTGGGAGGATATACCTCCTTGTGGGAGGTGCGGGGGATCCACGTGATGCTGCCGGAGCGAGCATTGTTCTCTATACGTGGGTAACAAAAATGGCAAAAGAGAGAAACATTGGGGACTATCCCTATGAAGTTTTCGCACACATGCGCGAAGACCGATAAAGTGGTCACACGTTTGGCATAAAATCTAGCAACTGGAAGCCGTAGGTCAACATCAGATCTACAAAGAAGGCAGAGAAGGGGGGAACCAGCCCACAGTAGAAGTACGCCACAAAGAACGGGTACTTCCCTGCATTGGGCTGGAAATCGTCGGGGATCACCACCGGCGCAGGATGCCCTTTGGTGGCCCTCCCCCACATCAGCGTGTACCTCGAAACAAGACCGTTCTCCTTCAGCACAGAAGGGTAGATGACGACGCCGCCCCTCTGTGCCGCCGCCAAGGCGTCCCTCCTCGTGTCCGCATCCGAGTCGGCGGCTCTCCTGGTCCTCTCCGCCGGGCCAGAAGCAGTAGCGGGCGCTGATACGTCTCCAACGTATCGATAATTTATGATGTATTCATGCCATATTTGCCTATGTTTACAATACTTTTATGTGGTTTTAATGCACTTTATATGATTTATTTAGAACTAACCCGGACTGACGCTGTTTCCAGCAGAATTACCGTGTTGTTGTTTTTGTGCAGAAAATGAAAGTCCTCGAAATCACCCGAAACTTTTTGATGATTTTTTCTAGAGGAAATAAGCAATATTGGAGCGAAGAACCACCGGAGGGGAGCCACCCGTGGGGCACAAGACATCAGGGCGCGGCCCTGGGGGGTCGTAGCCTGTTGGCATGTGGGGCCCACGTGGTTCCGTTGAGCGTGATTCCAACACAGAAAATCCTATAAATCCCAAAAACCCCAGAAATAAAGAGAGACTCTCCGTTTCGCCGTCGCAACTCTTTGTGTCGACGAAAAACCAATCTGGAGACGTTCCAGTACCCTGCCGGAGAGGGGAAACCATCACCGGTGGCCATCTTCATCATCCCGGTGGAGGCCATGACGAGGAGGGAGTAGTTCACCCTCGGGGCTGAGGGTATGTACCAGTAGCTATGTGTTCAATCTCTCTCTCGTGTTCTTGAGATGGCACAATCTTGATGTATCACGGGCTTTGTTAATATAGTTGGATCATATGATGTTTGTCCCTTGTTATCATGTTGTGATGAATTGAATCTTCTCCTTTGAGATCTCGTTATGTTAGATTGAATATTTTGGTTCGGGAACACTTGATGTACGTCATGCGTAGGATACCCATAGTGACATTGGGGTATTCTATTGATTCACTTGATATATGTTGAGGCATCAACTTGCGGATTCCGGTGACCTTGGGGATCTATGCATAGGGGTTGATGGCACGTTTTCATACCACGTTCTCCGATAGAAATCTTGGGGTGCTCCTTGAAGTTCTTTGTGTTGGATTGAATATGATAGACCTGAAATTGTTTCATGCATGTAGCATAATTTGCCCACGAATACTTGAGGTGACATTGGAATATCTAGGTGACATTAGGGTTCATTGATATGTATCATTGGTGTTGTTCTAGTACGAACTCTAGGGCTGTTTGTGACACTTATAAGAATAGCCCAAAAGATTGATCGGAAAGAATAACTTTGAGGTGGTTCTACTACCTACACCAATTTCATCTTATGTTCTCCGCTAGATAGGAACTTTGGAGTAATTCTTTGTTGCACGTTTTGGGATGATCATATGATTCAACTATGTTAGCATTGTTGGGAGATTGCACTAGTGAAAGTATGAACCCTAGGCCTTGTTTCCAAGAATTAATATACCGTTTTTCTCACTGTTTACTATTTGTTACCTTGCTGTTTTTATATTTTCAGATTACAAAAACCTATATCTACCATCCATATTGCACTTGTATCACCATCTCTTCGCCGAACTAGTGCACCTATACAATTTGCCATTGTATTGGGTGTGTTGGGGACATAAGAGATTTCTTGTATTTGATTGCAGGGTTGCTTGAGAGAGACCATCTTCATCCTACACTTGCCACGGATTGATAAACCTTAGGTTATCCACTTGAGGGAAATTGCTACTGTCCTACAAAACTCTGCGCTTGGAGGCCCAACAAAGTCTACAAGAATAAAGTTGCGTAGTAGACATCAAGCCATTTTATGGCGCCGTTGTCGATGAGGTGAGTGCTTGAAGGTATATCTTTAGATCTCGCAATTAAATCTTTTAGTTTCTTTTTTCACTAGTTTGGCTTTATAAAAGAAAACTACAAAAAATGGAGTTTAGGTTGCCTCATTTGTTTCGTCTTTATATTGTCTTTCGTGAAAATAAGGATTCAGAAAATTGTGCTCAATTGGTAGAGGAAGAAATTATAAAAATACTTAAATGAGAATTCCTTGAATGATGAGCATGATAGCAATATTTTTAGTATGAATTCTCTGAATATCCATGATGATCATGATAATTTCACTAGTCATGATAAAAAAGATTTCCTATAAGCATGTCAATTTTTGTGGAGTGAATAAAATTTGCAAAGACATGCCATATAGGGATGATAGATTTTGTAAGAAGCATAAAAATGATCTAACTAATTGGTGGCTTAAAGTGATAGATGAATGTGCCACAAGATTATGCTCTCTTCATCCTGTTACTTGTGAACTTTGCAATAGGGTTGGTCATCTTAATTTCCAATGCATGCTTTTTCATGACCGAACCGTTTCCAAATATTGTGATAATTTGATCTCCCGTGAACTCTATAATGAACTTTGCCTATTTTTGGGGTGTGAAGAATTATCACAAAAAAATGATTGGTTTGATATATTCATTGTGACAAATGATAATGAAACTAATCTACAAGAAATCTATATGTTTTGCGTAGTGAATTGCAATGAGAATGCTTATATTGCCAACTATAGAAAGAATGAGAAACCAATAGAATATAAAAGGAATACTAATGAAAGGGTAAAGGTCTCCCAATACCCTCCTATTGTTTCTCGTGATGAATCGGGTTGCAATGAAGAGCTTTCCATCGAACCAATCTCTTCAATAAGAAGCTCGAAAAAATTACATAAACCCACACAAAATTGGGGAAAGGAGAAGAAGAGAAGAAAAGGTAAACGTAAAAAGGTATCCCTCTCAAATAATCTTTCTCCTATCATTGTTGAGAATATATACGAAAGTAGTGTGGACGATGATACACTTAATGATTATTTTATTATGCCTACTACTTTTTGTGATGAGGATGATTGGGAAGATAATGATACTCCTTGTAATATTGAAAATCTTTTTGGCACTGTTGGGGATATACCCCACGAGTATGACTCGCCCAATTCATGACCCGGATTCCACTAAGGAGGCCCATGAGGAGGATGCTCACAAGAGGGACAAGGCCCAGCGGGCGGCTCGTCCTGAAGACCGGCTCTATGGGGACGCCTGGATAGCCCGCTTAAACACGAAGACATAGAAAGTTCTCTTTTCCCTGAGGAGCAAGGGAAGGAGGAGTTAGATTAGGTCACGGGTTGTCTTACGACCCGGGCTGTATTGTAAACTCCAGGCCTACACCTATATATAAAGGGGAGCCCTTGAGTTAGAAAGGTCAAGTAAGAAACAAGCAAACCCTCGAGAGCTAGATTAGCGATTCCGCACCCTTGTAATCGAGATCATCATCAATATACGTGAAGGAGGACATAGGCTATTACCTCCATTGGAGGGGACGAACCTGGGTAAACTCGTCTTTCGTTCCTGATCAACACCTTTGAGTCGCCACCTAGCGGCGATGGCCTCACGCTCAAGTTCTCCTATGAGAACAGTTGCCGTGACAAAACCACGTCAGTTGGCGCCCACCGTCGGGCTCTCGTCCGGTGGAGTTGAGTTCTCAAAGGGAGCCCTTCCAGGGTTTGGGGAATATGCGGTTGGTCAGATGACCAAGAGTCGCCACGGCGAGCTCTACATCGACGATTCAGGCTGGGGCCCCGAGGCCGGCTCAATCGAGTACGGGCATCTGGTTCCCTTCGGCAAGATCCACGTCTTCATCGGCAAGATCGATGGACCAGGGCCCGAGCCGGACACCTGCATCGACATCATCAAGCTGGCTCAGCGCACGCGACCCGGTCGGCGGCTTACCCGCCAGTGCCACGTCTTCGTTGGTTTCACACAAGGGGTTCACCTTGGAGATGATGCGCCAAACAGCGGAAACACTTTCGTCAACTCAGACAGTGACTCCTCGACGGGCGATACCGACTCAATCCGTCCAATTTTTTATGGTGGGCTTGGGGGCTGCCCTGAAGAGGAGCTCGCCAGGGAGACTTGCGAGCCGCCACATCAAGTCGCCGTATCCATGGCAGGCACCATGGCGGCTCACACGTCGGCAACGGCCAGGGCGGCGGCCGGAACGGACCCAGCTGCCGGACCGCAGGAGCCGGGAAGACGCCGGCTCAGGCCATGGCAGATTTGATGGCAGAGATAGCCAAGCTGGTAGAAACACCGGTGACCACGAAAAATAAGGCTGAGTGCAACACCGCGTTGACAACACTTTGTGGGTAGATGGCCAAGATCTAGGAGGAAATTGATGCTGAAAATACTCGCCTGGCAGAGCTTCGAGCTAATATCCAGGGCAAAGTTGAACATTTGAAAGCAGAGGCCTGGCGTCTCGGTCTTCGCCAGGACACCTCCAATGCGGTCCATCAGCAGAGGCATTTGAGGCAGCTCCCTTCCAATCTGGAGCCTTCACGCTTATTTACCACCCCTCAACCTATGCTGATGGCGGGTCAGGAACGTCCGGATCAGCCGGGAGGACCGCTCTACCAGACGCCCGCTCAGATATCACCCCAGCGTTTCCAAACACCTCCGGGGCACTTTTCTAACCTGGTGGATAACATGTTAGCCGCAACCCGGCACCTCGAGGCGCTTCCCATCCAAGGAGATTCCCTGATCGAAGTGGAGGCGAGAAACACCATCAAGATGTTAAAAACTGCGGTGACCCAACAGGCGCAGTACTCCTACAATAGTGATCGGATGCACTCGTTGCCTTACGCGAGCCGTAGCATGAGCCGGCACACAGGATCCCCAGCGGTCTCTAGCAGTGGACAAAGGCAGCCTGCCCAAAATTCCCCTGTTCAGCAGGGTCTGTCAGACGCTCAGGCAGTGGTCAATGCAGCTCGCGCCATGCGTTAGGCGGAGGCCGATGCAGCTACTGCAAGGGCAGGTCAGCAACCTCACTCCCAACCAGCAACCATGGGGGTTGGAGTTAATAGTAGGACAATTGGGATTCCTTGTTTATCCCCGGCTCTCCGCGACGAGCGTATGCCAAAGGATTTTAAGGGGCCTCGCAAAGTACCCAATTACATAGCAGACCTCGAGCCAGCGGCATGGATTGAAAGTTATGAGCTAGCCATGGATATGCTCAATGTCAGCGACGCCGTGTGCACAAAGTATCTGACTATGATGCTGGAAGGGCCGGCTCGAACATGGTTGAAGAATCTTCCACCCAACTCCATCAACACTTGGGCAGAGCTGAAGGAGCATTTTATCAAAAAATTCCAAGGAACGTGCAAACGGCCAATGACGATTGTGGATCTTCAACATTGCGTCCATCGCGGGGATGAGTCGGCTCATCATTGGACTCGCCAGGTTGCAGAAATCATCCACTCATCGGACAGCATCACGGTTGCTCAAGCCATCCTAATCTTGGAAAAGAATTGCCACTTTCAGCCGCTAGTCCAAATGCTTGGCCGCTTGAAACGAAAGGTTCATGATATGGGCGACTTGATGGACGTTCTTACCAGATACACTGAGTCAGACAGCACGAAGGATCCCGGCTCAGATGAGGACAAAACTGGCAAGAATAAGAAAGGAGAAGGTGGTAAGGGTCATCAGAAAAACCTTGGGCACAGTGGAAACCAAGGGGGTCAAGGTAATAACAGTAAGCGAAAATAGCCTGATGGCGGGTCAGACTTCCTTGCTAATACCAACACTGGTTTCAAGAACCAGCATCGTAACAACCGCCCCGGTGGAGCTTACAATGGGAACAAACCGCACAACTATGAGGAGGCACTCAAGGTGCCTTGTCCCAAGCATAGTACCCCGGACAAGCCGGCTACACATTCATGGGAAAACTGTTATATCATGTAGGAGTTCCGTAACCAGGCTTTCCAGAATCACCAAGGAGGTAGTGGTGGTGGTGGACATCCGGGTCAACATGGCCCTGGCGGGTCACACGGCGGCTCATCTGGCGGATTTTTAGGATCAGGTTTTCATGGTCAGGGTGGCTCAGGAACGGGATTTCATCACCAAGGAAACAACGGAAATGGACAGCGTTCCGGCTAAGGCAATCAGCAACATAATAATTGAAATGGGTTTCAGAATAATCCCAAGCAGCTGAATAGTGGTTAGTACCATGTTTTCACCACCAATACCTGCAGGCGAGACAGAAAAATCAAACAAAGAGCCATCAACATGGTCAAGCCGGCGGCTCCCAGGTATCTCAATTGGTCTGAGCAACCAATCACCTAGAGCAGGGAAGATCACCCTCCCCGGGTTGATAACCCAGGGGGTCTGGCCTTGGTGGTGGTGCATCAGGTCGGCGGTTATACCCTCACAAAGGTCCTCATGGATGGGGGTAGCAGCATCAATATTTTGTATTATGACACCTTCCGGCGGATGAACCTCTCTGAAAGCAAGTTACAAACTTCAACCACAGTTTTTCATGGTATCGCTCCTGGGAAGTCAGCCTACCCAATTGGGCAGATTAAGCTCGACGTTGCTTTTGGTGACGAGTTCAACTTCATATGCGAGCCTTTGACTTTCGAAGTGGTTAAGATTAAGAGCCCTTACCACGCCCTCTTTGGACGGCCGGCTTATGTGAAAGCACAACTTTTTGGTAAGACTTTTATGACATTGTCCTATTGGACAAGAGCCCGGCAGTCAGTGACATGAGATATGTCGACAGGGCATATATTAAGGAAAATGAAGATTATTTTCCATGTGTGCTAGACAACTTCCAGTGCATTTATATTGCAAATTTTTTTGGAAGAGAGTTCACAGCCTGGAACGATGAGATGATTATGCAGTTTTACTCTACTCCTCACTTCTATCCTGATGGGAGGATCATATGGGTGACTGAAGGTATTAGGTACCAATCCACTGTTGATGAGTGGGCTCCATCTTAGGAGCCCCATAGGTACAAGAAGGTGATTTGGATGTGTACACTGAGGCCAAGATGAGCCACAACTCTATGGCAAATATGTACAAGGAGATCCCTGTTGATTATGTGCATTCACATAAACTTGGTTCAGTCTACTATCTGCAAGCAAGATTGCCTACTACCAACACTATCTTGAGGTACACCTTGATGCCCAAGTCAGGAGATGACAAGATGATCCGAGGCCACTCCATCAACATGCTGCACCACATTGACAACCACACCAGGTTTAGGGTGATGGATCTGATAGTTGAGACAGTGAAGAGGACAGCTGCAGATCAGAAGAGATCTTGTGGATATGCAAATACATTCAGATGCTCATCAACTCTAAGTTACAGAAGAATGTATATGCACTTCATCGCCCACATTTTCCACTCCAGCCAGATTTCGAGGATAATGTCGTGGTGATGGATCCCAGTCATCCCACTTCATCTATTGCATAGGCAGAGGCTGAGGCAGCTAGAGCCACTAGTAATCAGGCTCCTAGATCCAGGAGTGAGCAAATGGATCTTCTGCTTAGCGCAGTTGAGGGCATGCAGAAGGATATCAAGGATATATTGCTGAATCAACAGAGTCTTGTGAGGATCATGGATGATAAGTTTTCCACACTGAACAACAAAGTGGATGGGCTGACTAAAACTGTGGATGAACTTAAGAAGGAAGTGGATGAAGCTCCCATTCCCCACTCTTCAGATTCTGATGATGAAGATGATAGTCCACCCCTCAGGACTAGCACCTAGTTCAAGACACAAGCCAGAACTCCTACAGTGCCTGTTCCAGAGTTGAGGCCTTCTTCTTCAGCACCTGTCGCAGCTCCATCAGCTCCATCAGCTCTAGTGTCTACTCCACCACCTCAGAGGACTTCAGTTGAAGCCTTCACGGATGCTCTTCTCTCTACTCCATCGACAGCCACCGGAGTAGCTTCATCATCTCATGGAGGAGATCATGCCCAGAGCGACGATTAGCTCTATAACTTTGAAAGTTTTGGTAACTTGTTGCCAAAGGGGGAGAGGTAATAGATCATAGGGCTTTGAGAGAGAGAGAGAGCATTGCATTTTGATCTCTCTGCTTTTCAAAAACATTTGGTTTATCGTTTGGTGTTGCAAACCTTGTTGTTGTTTGATCATACACTCTTGTGTGATGCTACTATTACCTATCTTTGAGATGTCCATATGATGATCATTCACTTATTTGGTGTGATGTGCTTTATGTAATTCACTCATATTAATTTTTGTGCACCACCAAGTTGTATGTGACATGGAAGAGTGACCAATGATCCTAATCGATTGTGCATTTGCATTCAAACGCAAATTTAAAATAATGCACAAATTTAGGGGGAGCTCTTGCTTATCACATACCTCTCAAAGCGACGATGCTATTCATTGATTATATCTCTATCAAAGCTTTGATCTATATGTTGTCATCAATTACCAAAAAGGGGGAGATTGAAAGCACAACTTCTCCCTAGGTGGTTTTGGTAATTAATAACAACATATATTTCATTGGACTAATGTTTTCACTAAGTATATTTCAGAAAAAGTTCAATGTTGGATTGGCAAAGGATAGACCCCAAGATGCAAGGAATAGGATTGGCCAAGCTACAAGCATGAAGACTCTACATTTTACTTTGTGAGAAATCACTTTGAGTCCATAGGAAAGCCAATACTATCAAAAGGGGGTGAGGTAATAATGGTGAATGAAATGCTCAAAATGATCAAGTGTTAGCCACCAAATACACTCACGAGCTCTCCCACAAATATTCTGTCTTAGACCCTACCACTCAAAATCGGCGCCACCAAGGATATCCTATCGGCTACACAGAGTCAAAACCCTAGACAGAAACCCTAGCCTAAACCTACCTCTCGGTACTAGCAAGTTTTATATCGGTTGATACGTTTCCAACGTATCGATAATTTATGAAGTATTCATGCCATATTCACCTATGTTTACAATACTTTTATATGGTTTTGATGCACTTTATATGATTTTTTTAGAACTAACCCGGACTGACGATGTTTTCAGCAGAACCCACCAGGGCGCGCCAGGCCCCCCCCCCCCCCCCCCGGCGCGCCCAGGTGTATCGTGCTCACCTCGTGGCCCATCTTGGCATGAAACCGACGCCCAAAAATCCTATAAATATAGAAACCACCAGAAATAACCCTAGACTCTCCGCTCCGCCACCGCAACTCTCTGTATCAATGAAAAACCAATCTGGAGGCGTTCCAGTACCCTGCCGGAGAGGGTAGATCATCTCCGGTGGCCATCTTCATCATCCCTGCGGAGGCCATGACGAGGAGGGAGTAGTCCACCCTCGGGGCTGAGGGTATGTACCAGTAGCTATGTGTTCAATCTCTCTCTCTCGTGTTCTTGAGATGTCATGATCTTGATGTATCATGGGCTTTGTTAATATAATTGGATCATATGGTGTGTTTCCCTTACTATCTTGTTGTAATGAATTGAATCTTTCCCTTTGAGATATCGTTATGTTGGATTGAATATTGGATTTGAGAACACTTGATATATGTCTTGCATGTGGATACCCGTGGTGACAATGGGGTGTTCTATTGATTCACTTGATATATGTTTTGGTACTCAACTTGCGGATTCCCGCGGTGACATTGGGGTAATCTATGCATAGGGGTTGATACACGTTCTTGTCCTACATTCTCCAATAGAAATCTTGGGGTGCTCCTTGAGGTTCTTGGTGTTGGATTGGGTATTATGAATCTGAAATTGTTTGATGTGTATCGTATAATTAACTCATGGATACTTGTGGTGACATTGGAGTATCTAGGTGACATTAGAGTTGGTTGATGCATATCATATGGTGTTATTCTAGTACGAACTCTTAGATAGATCGAATGGAAAGGATAACTTGATGTTATCTTACTACAAACTCTTGAATAGATCAATCGGAAAGGATAACTTTAAGGTGGTTTCGTACCGTACAAACAATTTCTTCTTATGTTCTCCGCTAAATAACAACTTTGGAGTGATTCTTCATTGCACGTTGGGGGATGGTTATGTGATCCAATTATATTAGCATTGTTGAGAGATTGCACTAGCGAAAGTACGGACCCTAGGCCTTGTTTTCAAGCATTGCAATACCGTTTGTGCTCACTTTTGTCACTTTCTATCTTGCTGTTTTTATATTTTCAGATTACAAAAACCTATATCTATCATCCATATTGCACTTGTATCACCATCTCTTCGCCGAACCAGTGCACCTATACAATTTGCCATTGTATTGGGTGTGTTGGGGACACAAGATATTTCTTGTATTTGATTGCAGGGTTGTTTGAGAGAGACCATATTCATCCTACACCTCCCACGGATTGATAATCCTTAGGTGATCCACTTGAGGGAAAATTGCTACTGTCCTACAAAACTCTGCGCTTGGAGGCCCAACATAGTCTACAAGAATAAAGTTGCGTAGTAGACATCAAGCTCTTTTCTGGCGCCGTTGCCGGGGAAGTGAGTGCTTGAAGGTATATCTTTAGATCTTGCAATTAAATCTTTTAGTTTCTTGTTTTTCACTAGTTTGGTTTTATAAAAGAAAAATACAAAAAAATGGAATTGAGGTGGCCTCATATTATTCGTCTTCATCATGTCTTCCGTGAAAATGATGGTTTGGAAAAGTGTGCTCAATTGGTAGAGGAAGAAATTATGAAAATACGCAATGAGAATTCCTTGAATGATGAGCATGATAGAAATATTGTTAGCATGAATTTTCTAAATATCCATGATGCTAATTATATGCAAAGCCACAAGCTTGGGGATGCTATGTTTGATGAAGATCCTTTTTTTTGTCCCCCAAGTTTTGATGAGCAAATTTATTATGATGATGGCATGCCTCTTATCTATGATGATTATGATGATGACATGTATGCTATAAAGAGTGATAGTAACCATGAAACTTGTCATCATGATTTTAATATTGAATGTGGTTGTGTCAATCGAGTGTCACATGATAGCTATTTTGTTGAGTTTGCTCCCACTATTATGAATGAGAAGAAATATGCTTATGTGGAGAGTAAAAAAAATTCTATGCTTGCGCATCATGAAAAGAATGATTTATGTGATAGTTATATTATTGAATTCCTTCATGATGCTAATGAAATTTATTATTAGGGAGGAACATATGCTTGTAGGAATTGCAATAATATCAAGTTTCATCTCTATGTGTTCAAAGTTTTGAAGTTATGCTTGTTTTGCCTTCCTATGCTAGTTGATTCTTGCTCCCATAAATTGTTTGCTCACAAAATCCCTATGCATAGGAAGTGGGTTAGACTTAAATTTTCTTATCATGTGATTCATGATGCTCTCTTGCATGTTTCAATTACTACTTTTTACGTGAGCATCATTGAAATCATCATGCCTAGCTAAAAGGCTTTAAAGAAAAGCGCTTGTTGGGAGACAACCCAAAACTTTTCCTTTCTGTTTTTGAGTGTTCACATGGTTGAGCTACTGTATTAATCATGTTTTGTGTCTTTTATTTCAATAAAGTGCCAAGTAAAGCCTTTGGGATGACTCACAAGATGAGTAGAATTGATGCTGAACCAAAACAGAAACTTTTGACTCCAGTACAGGAATTTTCATTTTTTACTGGAGCATGATAATGATATGAATTTTTTACATAGTCTTGACATACAAATTCTTCAGGTTGTCCTAATGTTTCATAACTTTTAGAGACAGGGAAGTATGGCTATACTACAGATCTTCACAGACTGTTCTGTTTTTGACGGATTCTGTTTTGCATGCATAGTTTGCTTGTTTTAGTGTTCCCATAACTTCTATTCAGTGATGTAAATTATGTGAATGGTAAAATACAGTAGTTATTATGTTAGAACAATTATTAATCTTGTCTTGACAGTACCTAAGTGAATGATCTTTATTTATTATACTAACCCATCTCACGAAGTTCTGTTAAGTCTTGTGTGATTGAAGTTTTCAAGTTTTGGGTCAGACACCGATATGAGGAGAATAAGGAGTGACAAGAACCTAAGCTTGGGGATGCCCAAGGCACCCCCAAGGTAATATCCATGGAATACTCAAGCGCCTAAGCTTGTGGATGCCCCGGAAGGCATCCCCTCTTTCGTCTTCAACATTATCGGTATATCTTACTTAGAGCTATATTTTTATTCGTCACATAATATGTGCTTTTCTTGGATCGTCATTATTTTTTTATTTTTTTCTGTATGTGTTATTTATAATCTTGTTTTTGAATAAAAAATTCCAAGAATTGCCTTAGGATGCTTGCATTGCATGTTTGATGTGTGTTGTGTAAAAACAGAAACTTTCTCTGTAGTGTTTGAATTTTCGTATTTTACTGGAACGTGGAAAGTTTCTGAAATTTTTACAAAGTATTTCCATATAAATTATTTAGCGTGTCCTAAATTTTCAAAATTTATTTGAGTTATAGAAGTACATTGGTTCAATAGATTGCTACAGACTGTTCTGTTTGGACAGATTGTTGTCATAGTTTTGTTATCTACTTATCCTATAGTTTCCATAGCCTATATTGGTAGATATAAATTGTGGAAATGATAGTATACAGTAGATAATGTTTGGAAATTATTATGCAACTTGTCTTGGCAGTACATAAAGAGTTGATTTATTATTATGTGCACTAACCTATCTCACGAGTTCTTTTCAAGTTTTGTGTTGATGAAGTTTTTGAGAATAGGTGAAACCGGTATATGAGAGGATTGAACGAGATACAAAAGCTCAAGCTTGGGGATGCCCAAGGCACCCCAAGTAACTATTTCAAGAAGTATCAAGCATCTAAGCTTGGGGATGCTACGCATCCCACCTCTCTTCGTCAACTATCGGTTAGCCTATGTTAAGCCTAAACTTTTATTCGTTCACATGATGCGTGCTATTCTTGGAGTTCTATTTTTGTTAAGCTTGTTGTTTGAATAAAATACTCAGATCTGAAAATCTTTATTGAGAGAGATAGTCCTCACATAGCTACTTTATTGTTTGACTACTCATTGATCTTCACTTATATCTTTTGAGAGTAGTTTGATGTTTACTCTTGTGCTTCACTTATATCCTATGAGTAAATTGTGAATGAATTGAATATCATAAATCTGAAATTATTAATATGCTTTATGCTTAGTAGTAGTTTCACATATGGTTTATAAAGTAAAATCTATTGAAGTTTGACAATCATCAAATTGGTCATACAAGCAATTCATGAATGATTAGTATAAGAAAGAGAACTTTCACATACAAATATATTATCTTGGACATCTTCTATGATTGTGAATACCCATTAATTATTTTCAAACTTGATCAAATTAGTTGAAGTTGGACAAGGAAGACAACGTAATGAGTTATGGTTGTGTATATTTGCATAGAAGTTATATTGTTATGGATCCTCCAACATGTGGTGTTTTCTTAGGACCTTTTGCTAGCCAACACTTCGTACTAAGTAGAGATACTACTTGTGCATCCAAATCCTTGAGCCAAGTTTATTCCATAAGATTCCACCATACCTACCTATATATTGCATTTCACTGCCATTCCAAGTAAATTTGCATGTGCCGCCTCTAAACATTCAAATAAACATTTGTTTTGTGTGCCTGGACCGCTCATGGAGCGACGGGGGGCGGTCAGTATCTTCCATGTTAAGCGGGTTATTCTCATGATGAGTGTTTATTCACTCGTCCTTGCACGAGAGGGGCGGTAATAGGGATTCCCAGTCCCAAAATCAAAAAAAAAATACAAATTATTAAACAAAACTCCCCCAGGAATGTTGTTGGTATGGACGGTACCCGTGGATTCGGCTAGCCGTGGAGTGTGTTTGTTGGTGGAGGGGGAGTAAACCTTTACTTTTACCGCTTAGGAACCGCCGCTAATGTGTTTAACATGGAATATATTGATAACTCTTGGTCGTAACGTTGACAGGAAGGGTGCACCTCCCAAAATTATATTTATCTCTGATTTAAGCTTTGAGCTCTGGCACCTTTGCAAATCCATGCTTCCCTCTGCGAAGGGACAATCTATTTACTTTCATGTTATTTACTTTTCATGTTGAGTCAACCTCTTATTCCAACCTACTTCTATTAGTTGGCAAGCATCATGTGGTGGGGAAAGATCCAAACATATATATCCACTCAAATATATTTGATCATGATTTATCATTGTTGACAATTATCTTTATGATAAGAATGTTGGCAGGCGAAACATTAAGCCCCTATCTTTCTCTGTGTTCGATGGATGCCATTTGTTCTAAAAATATGCGTTGACTATTAGCAATCATACAAGACTATATGATGATTGAGTATGTGGAGCTCTTACTTAGACTTTGTTGAGAATAAGTTGAATTGCAATTGTTTAGTGACTGAGAACATAGGTTGTTAAGTTTCAAGAGAATTCATTGTTTGAACCATACCATGTGAATTGATTGCTACTTTATCATGATGATTTTTATGAGAAAAATTTGCTGGTTATGATGCTAGAAAATTGACTGAAATTATCAATGATCAAACTTATATATTATGCTAGCATTCACACTTCATAAATTAGTTCTTTTATCATTTACCTACTCAAGGACGAGTAGGAATTAAGCTTGGGGATGCTGATACGTCTCCAACGTATTGATAATTTATGAAGTATTCATGCCATATTCACCTATGTTTACAATACTTTTATATGGTTTTGATGCACTTTATATGATTTATTTATAACTAACCCGGACTGACGCTGTTTTCAGCAGAACTACCGTGGTGTTGTTTTTGTAGAGAAAATGAAAGTTCTCGGAATCGCACGAAATTTTTTGATGATTTTTTGTGGAACAAAAGAGGCACTCGACGCTTCATGGGAGGGACAGAAGAGCCACGAGGTGGTCACAACCCACCAGGGCGTGCCAGGCCCCCCTCCTCCCCCCGGCGCGCCCTGGTGTATCGTGCTCACCTCGTGGCCCATCTTAGCGTGAAACCGACGCCCAAAAATCCTATAAATATATAAACCATCAGAAATAACCCTAGACTCTTCGCTCCGCCATCGTAACTCTTTGTATCGACGAAAAACCAATCTGGAGGCATTCCAGTACCCTGCCGGAGAGGGTAGATCATCTTCGGTGGCCATCTTCATCATCCCGGCGGAGGCCATGACGAGAAGGGAGTAGTCCACCCTCGGGGCTGAGTGTATGTACCAGTAGCTATGTGTTCAATCTCTCTCTCTCTCTCTCGTGTCCTTGTGATGTCATGATCTTGATGTATCACGGGCTTTGTTAATATAGTTGGATCATATGGTGTGTTTCCCTTAGTATCTTGTTGTGATGAATTGAATCTTTCCCTTTGAGATATCGTTATGTTGGATGGAATATTGGATTTGAGAACACTTGATATATGTCTTGCATGTGGAAACCCGTGGTGACAATGGGGTGTTCTATTGATTCACTTGATATATGTTTTGGTACTCAACTTGCGGATTCCCGCGGTGACATTGGGGTAATCTGTGCATAGGGGTTGATACACGTTCTTGTCCTACATTCTCCAATAGAAATCTTGGGGTGCTCCTTAAGGTTCTTGGTGTTGGATTGGGTATTATGAATCTGAAATTGTTTGATGTGTATCGTATAATTAACTCATGGATACTTGTGGTGACATTGGAGTATCTAGGTGACATTAGAGTTGGTTGATGCGTATCATATGGTGTTATTCTAGTACGCACTCTTAGATAGATCGAACTAAAAGGATAACTTGATGTTATCTTAGTACGAACTCTTGAATAGATCGATTGAAAAGGATAACTTTAAGGTGGTTTCACACCCTACAAACAATTTCTTCTTATGTTCTCCGCTAAATAAGAACTTTGGAGTGATTCTTCGTTGCACGTTGAGGGATGGTTATGTGATCCAATTATATTAGCATTGTTGAGAGATTGCACTAGCGAAAGTACAGATCCTAGGCCTTGTTTTCAAGCATTCCAATACCGTTTGTGCTCACTTTTGTCACTTGCTACCTTGCTGTTTTTATATTTTCAGATTACAAAAACCTATATCTATCATCCATATTGCACTTGTAGCACCATCTATTCGCCGAACTAGTGCACCTATACAATCTGCCATTGTATTGGGTGTGTTGGGGACACAAGAGATTTCTTGTATTTGATTGTAGGGTTGTTTGAGAGAGACCATCTTCATCCTACGCCTCCCACGAATTTATAAACCTTAGGTCATCCACTTGAGGGAAAATTGCTACTGTCCTATGCTACTTCTCGAGCATGCGTTGGTTTTCCCTTGAAGAGGAAAGGGTGATGCAGCAAAGTAGATAAGTATTTCCCTCAGTTGTTGAGAACCAAGGTATCAATCCAGTAGGAGATACAAACAAGTCCCCAATAGATGTACCTACACAAAGAATCAAACACTTGCACCCAACGCTATAAAGTTGTTGTCAATCCCTTCACGGTTACTTGCAAGGATGAGATCTGATAGAGATAGATAGATAGGATTGCTAAAATGAAAAGTAAACTAAAAGTAAAAAGATTGCAGCAAGATATTTTTGGTATTTTTGGTTTATAGATCTGAAAATATAATATGGAAAATAGACCCGGGGGCCATAGGTTTCACTAGAGGCTTCTCTCATGATGGCAAATAATACGGTGGGTGAACAAATTACTGTCGAGCAATTGATAGAAAAGCGAATAATTATGAAGATATCCAAGGCAATGATTATGCATATAGGCATCACGTCCTTGTCAAGTAGACCGAAACGATTCTGCATCTACTACTATTACTCCACACATCGACCGAATCCTGCCTGCATCTAGAGTATTAAGTTCATGAAGAACAGAGTAACGCATTAGGTAAGATGACATGATGTAGAGGGATAAACTCAAGCAATATGATGAAAACCCCATCTTTTTATCCTCGATGGCAACAATACAATACGTGCCTCGCTACCCCTACTTTGTCACTGGGTGAGGACACCGCAAGATTGAACCCAAAACTAAGCACTTCTCCCATTGCAAGAATTACCAACTAGATGGCCAAACCAAACCAATAACTCGAAGAGACTTGCAAAGATATGAAATCATGCATATAAGAATTCAGAGAAGATTCAAATAATATTCATAGATAATCTGAACATAAACCCACAATTCATCGGATCTCGACAAACACACCGCAAAAGAGTATTACATCGGATAGATCTCCATGAAGATCATGAAGAACATGGTATTGAAGAACAAAGAGAGAGAAGAAGCCATCTAGCTACTAGCTATGGACCCGAAGGTCCGTGGTGAACTACTCACGCATCATCGGAGGGGCAATGGAGTTGATGTAGATTTCCTCCATGATCGAATCCCCCTCCGGCAGATTACCGGAAAAGGATCCTAGATTGGATCTCACGGGAACAGAGGCTTCCGGCGGCGGAAAAGTATTTTCGTGGCTCTTTTTGGTATCCAGGGAATATTTGTGAATTTATATGCTGAAGAATAGGGTTAGGAGGGCTGCCGTGGGGCCACAAGCTAGGAGGGGGCACCCCCTCCCCCCTAGGGCGCGCCCTGGTGGCTTGTGACGCTACGGCAGGTCTCCTTCCTTCATCTCCAAGTCTGGCAGGTTTCTTCTGGTCCAAGAAAAATCATTCCGAAGATTTTATTCTGTTTGGACACCGTTTAATATTCCTT
Source organism: Elymus sibiricus (assembly GCA_039707655.1). Taxonomy (NCBI): domain Eukaryota; kingdom Viridiplantae; phylum Streptophyta; class Magnoliopsida; order Poales; family Poaceae; genus Elymus; species Elymus sibiricus. The sequence continues at coordinate 186,523,243 of CM077669.1, read as the reverse complement.
ATCTGCAATACTCAAAAACAAGGAAAAAACAGAAACTGGCACTAGGCTCTAGATTAATAGGTTAGTCCCAAAAATAATATAAAATAGCATATTAATGCATATAAAACATCCAAAACAGATAATATAATAGCATGGAACAATCAAAAATTATAGATACGTTGGAGACGTATCAAGCATCCCCAAGCTTAATTCCTGCTCGTCCTCGAGTAGGTAAATGATAAAAACAGAATTTTTGATGTGGAATGCTACCTGACATATTTATCCATGTAATATTCTTTATTGTGGCATGAATATTCAGATCCATAAGATTCAAAACAAAAGTCTAATATTGACATAAAAACAGTAATACTTCGAGCAAACCAACAAGGCAATTGTGTCCTTTCGAAATGACATGGCCTTAGAAAGCTATCCCTACAAAATCATATGGTCTGGCTATGCTCCATCTTCGCCACACAAAGTATCTAAATCATGCACAACCCCGATGACAAGTCAAGCAATTGTTTCACACTTTTTATGTTCTCAAACATTTTCAACTCTCACGCAATACATGAGCGTGGGCCATGGATATAGCACTATAGGTGGAATAGAATATGGTGGAGGTTGCAAGGAAAAAGGAGAAGATAGTCTCACATCAACTAAGCGTATCAACGGGCTATGGGGATGCCCATCAATAGATATCAATGTGAGTGAGTAGGGATTGCCATGCAACGGATGCACTAGAGCTATAAGTGTATGAAAGCTCAAAAAAGAAACTAAGTGGTTGTGCATATGATGAAAAATTCCACTAGCTATATGAAAGTGACAAAATAGGAGACTCTCTATCATGAAGATCATGGTGCTACTTTGAAGCACAAGTGTGGAAAAAGATAGTAGCATTGTCCCTTCTCTCTTTCTCTCATTTTTTTCATTTTTTTTTCTTTTTTTTTGGTGGGCATCTTTGGCCTCTTTTTTTTTATTTGGGCTTCATTGGCCTCTTTTATTATTTATAAAGTCCGGAGACTCATCCCAACTTGTGAGGGATTCATAGTTTCCATCATCCTTTTCTCCCATGGGACAAATGCTCTAATAATGAAAATCATCACACTTTTATTTACTTACAACTCGATACCTAGAACAAAATATGACTCTATATGCAATATGAAAGTGATGGTGCATGTCATGAAAAACGAAACGGTGGAAGTTGCATGGCAATATATCTTGGAATGGCTATGGAAATGCCATAATAGGTAGGTATGGTGGCTGTTTTGAGGAAAATATATGGTGGCTGTTTTGAGGAAGGTGGGTTTGATGCACCGGCAAAAATTGCGCGGTACTAGAGAGGCTAGCAAAGGTGGAAGGGTGAGAGTGCGTATAATCCATGGACTCAACATTAGTCATAAAGAACTCACATACTTATTGCAAAAGTCTATTAGTTATCGAAACAAAGCATTAGACGCATGCTCCTAGGGGAGAGGTTGGTAGGAGTTAACCATCGCGCGCTCCTGACCCTCACACAAAGGTTGACAATCATTAAACAAATCATGCTCCGACTTCGTTACATAACGGTTCACCATACGTGCATGCTACGGGAATCACAAACTTTAACACAAGTATTTCTCCAATTCACAACTACTCACTAGCATGACTCTCATATTACCATCCCTATATCTCAAAACTATATGCAAGGAATCAAACTTCTCATAGTATTCAATGCACTTTATATGAAAGTTTTTATTATATCCCTCTTGGATGCCCATTATATTAGGACTAAATTCATAACCTAAACAAATTACCATGCTGTTTTAAAGACTCTCAAAATAATATAAGTGAGGTACGAGAGTTCAATAATTTCTATAAAATATAACACCACCGTGCTCTAAAAAGATATAAGTGAAGCACTAGAGCAACATTGCCTAGCTTAAAAGATATAAGTGAAGCACATAGAGTATTCTAATAAATTCACGATTCAGTGTGTCCCTCTCAAAAATATGTGTGCAGCAAGGATGATTGTGGCAAACTAAAAAGCAAAGACTCATATCATACAAGACGCTCCAAGCAAAACACATATCATGTGGTGAATAAAAATATAGCCTCAAGTAAATTTACCGATGGATTGAAGACGAAAGAGGGGATGCCTTCCGGGGCATCCCCAAGCTTAGGCTTTTTGGTATCCTTGAATATGGCTTGGGGTGCCTTGGGCATCCCCAAGCTTAGGCTCTTGCCACTCCTTATTCCATAGTCCATCAAATCTTTACCCAAAACTTGAAAACTTCACAACACAAAACTCAACAGAAAACTCATGAGATCCGTTAGTATAAGAAAAATAAATCACCACTTTAGGTACTGTTGTGAACTCATTATTTATTTATATTGATCTAATATTTACTGTATTCCAACTTCTCCATGGTTCATACCCCCCGATACAACCCATAGATACATCAAAATAAGCAAACAACACAAAGAAAACAGAATCTGTCTAAAACAGAACAGTCTGTAGCAATCTATAGACTTCGAATACTTCTGTAACTCCAAAAATTCAGAAAAACTAGGAAAATCAGGGAAATTTGTATATAAATCTTTTGTAAAAATTTCAGATCAAAATCACGTTCCAGTGAATTTACAAAATTCCTGGACTGAGAGCAAAAGTTTCTGTTTTTCAGCAAAATCAAATCACAAACACCGTAGACAATCCCAAAGGTCTTACTTGGCTCAAACACTAATTTAAACAAGAAAACACAATTATTACAGAAGTAATAATGTGTGGAAAACTCAAAAACAGAAGCAAAAACAAAAGCATAAAAATGAAATTGGGTTGCCTCCCAACAAGCGCTATTGTTTAACGCCCCTAGCTAGGCATAACGCAATAGATCTAGGTATTGTCATCTTTGGTATGAAATCCATACTTGATCAAACCATCAAAAGCTTTCCTGAATAGATCTATCCTTTCCTTTATTTCCCTCCTAGTAGGGGAACTTAATTCATGAAAAGAACTTTGACTAGTAATTTTGACATTCATAAACCCGAAATCTGGATCATCACCATAGATATCATCGTATAAAACACGTATGCTATTTCTAATGGGTTCGCTAGCCATCTTTTCCAACAAATCATCCTTATACCCTACGAAAATTCCCCTTGTTAACCAATCAAATTCATCATAAGTCTCAAGATACATGGTTTGAGTGACTTCCGCATAGGGGACTCTCCTCCTAAGATTTTCACTATAAGATTGATAGTCTCTAGATTCTAGACTACGCAAGGTTTCTTTATCATGGAGAATTTCTTCAACAGGAGGGTGTTCAATGTCTTTATTATAGAAAGCAAAAATCTCCCTAGCTTCTTGTATGATAAAATAAAAATTCACGCATAAGGATGATAGTAGCAATATTTTTAGCTTCAGGATGATTAATATTGGGAAGTTCATAAAACACCTTTTGCAAAGCAGGATGAATGTGCACAAATTTTTTCTCTAATTTTTCAACGAGCATGACAATAGCGTCTGCATAACAATTTGTGCTAAGAAGAATAGAGCTCTTATTCATAGGCATCACTCCCGTGCAATCAGAGAACTCTTGGATAACACTTTTCCCGATAATATTCCCATCTCCTACTTGAAAAGTTTTAGTTTTATAATTAGGAGGGGATTCAGTTTCATGATCTAGAGAGCAAGATTCAAATTTTTCCCCAAGATTAATACTAGCAATACCCTCAAGATTTACAATGATAACCTCTCCCAAATCAGAGATGGTGGCAACAAAAAGATCTAGCACACAAGCAAACGAAAAGCAAACGAAAAGACGAACAGGAGAAGGGCGAATAAAAAGGCAAATCTTTTTGAAAATCATTTTAGAAGTGGGGGAGAGGAAAACGAGAGGCAAATGGCAACTAATGTAAATGCAAGAGATGAGTTTGTGATGGGTACTTGGTAGGCTTGATGTAGATCTCCCCGGCAACGGCGCCAGAAATCCTTCTTGCTACTTCTCGAGCATGCGTTGGTTTTCCCTTGAAGAGGAAAGGGTGATGCAGCAAAGTAGATAAGTATTTCCCTCAGTTGTTGAGAACCAAGGTATCAATCCAGTAGGAGATACAAGCAAGTCCCCAATAGATGTACCTACACAAAGAATCAAACACTTGCACCCAACGCTATAAAGGGGTTGTCAATCCCTTCACGGTTACTTGCAAGGATGAGATCTGATAGAGATAGATAGATAGGATTGCTAAATCGAAAAGTAAACTAAAAGTAAAAAAGATTGTAGCAAGATATTTTTGTTATTTTTGGTTTATAGATCAGAAAATATAATATGGAAAATAGACCCGGGGGCCATAGGTTTCACTAGAGGCTTCTCTCATGATGGCAAATAATATGGTGGGTGAACAAATTACTGTCGAGCAATTGATAGAAAAGCGAATAATTATGAAGATATCCAAGGCAATGATTATGCATATAGGCATCACGTCCGTGTCAAGTAGACCGAAACGATTCTGCATCTACTACTATTACTCCACACATCGACCGACTCCTGCCTGCATCTAGAGTATTAAGTTCATGAAGAACAGAGTAACGCATTAGGTAAGATGACATGATGTAGAGGGATAAACTCAAGCAATATGATGAAAACCCCATCTTTTTATCCTCGATGGCAACAATACAATACGTGCCTCGCTACCCCTACTTTGTCACTGGGTGAGGACACCGCAAGATTGAACCCAAAACTAAGCACTTCTCCCATTGCAAGAATTACCAATCTAGTTGGCCAAACCAAACCAATAACTCGAAGAGACTTGCAAAGATATGAAATCATGCATATAAGAATTCAGAGAAGATTCAAATAATATTCATAGATAATCTGAACATAAACCCACAATTCATCGGATCTCGACAAACACACCGCAAAAGAGTATTACATCGGAAAGATCTCCATGAAGATCATGAAGAACATGGTATTGAAGAGCAAAGAGAGAGAAGAAGCCATCTAGCTACTAGCTATGGACCCGAAGGTCTGTGGTGAACTACTCACGCATCATCGGAGGGGCAATGGAGTTGATGTAGATGCCCTCCGTGATCGAATCCCCCTCCGGCAGATTACCAGAAAAGGCTCCAAGATTGGATCTCACGGGAACAGAGGCTTCCGGCGGTGGAACAGTATTTTTGTGGCTCTTTTTGGTATCTAGGGAATATTTGGGAATTTATAGGCCGAAGAATAGGGTTAGGAGGGCTGCCGTGGGGCCACAAGCCAGGGGGACGCCCCCCCCTAGGGCGCGCCCTGGTGGCTTGTGACGCCACGGCCGGTCTCCTGCCTTCATCTCCAAGTCTGGCAAGTTTCTTCTGGTCCAAGAAAAATCATTCCGAAGATTTTATTCCGTTTGGACTCCATTTAATATTCCTTATCTGCAATACTCAAAAACAAGGAAAAAACAGAAACTGGCACTAGGCTCTACTTTAATAGGTTAGTCCCAAAAATAATATAAAATAGCATATTAATGCAAATAAAACATCCAAAACAGATAATATAATGGCATGGAACAATCAAAAATTATAGAAACGTTGGAGACGTATCATCCTACAAAACTCTGCGCTTGGAGGCCCAACATAGTCTACAACAATAAAGTTGCGTAGTAGACATCATCGGTGCAACCGAGTATCAATGACCAAATTTCTGTTACCTCATTTACAAGAATCAGAATTTCCGAGAATTGTGAATCGGTCTCACCGAGTTGTGTAACTGCCCTCAGCCACTCATATCGGTACCGCCGAGAATTCTATATCGGTCTCACCGAAAACGCCAAAGCTGCCACATTTAGCACTAGTCGGTACAACCGAGTTTTCACTTCGGTTCCACCGAGTTGGGCAATAATGTTGTAACGGTTGGATTTTTGGAGATGCCTATATATACCCCTCCACCACATCCCACTCGTAAGAGAAGCACTCAGAATAGACCCACACTTCCCATATCCAAATTTCTGAGAGAGAACCACCTAGTTTTGTGTTGAGGTCAAGATCATCCACTCCAACCATATGGATCTTGATTTCTAGCCTCCCCAAGTTGCTTTCCATCCAATCAATCTCTTCTACCCAAGCCAAATCTGTGAGAGAGTGATTGAGTGTTGAGGAGGCTATCATTTGAAACACAAGAGCAAGGAGTTCATCGTTACTATTGCATCTATTACCTTTTGGAGGGTGGTGCCTCCTAGATTGGTTAGGTGTCCCTTGGGAGCCTCCTACTTCGTGTTGTGGAGTTGAACCAAGAAGTTTGTACGAGCAAGGAGATCGCCTACTTCGTGAAGATCTACCCATAGTGAGGCTAGTCCTTCGTGGACGGAAGCCGTTATGGAATAGTCGAGGTTGCTACTTCGTGAACCCTTTGTGGGTGGAGCCCTCCGTGGACTCTCGCGACCGTTACCCTCCATGGGTTGAAGACTCCATAAACGTGGACGTACGATAGCACCACCTATAGGAACCACGGGAAAAATCTACGCGTCTCCAAATTGTGTTTGATCTTCCAATCCCTAACCTCTTACATTTTCTTGTCTTTACTTTCCGTTGCAATACTCGTAGACATGCATGTTTAGGGTGAACTTGATATACTATAATTGCTAAAATCTGCCAACCAATTAACTTGGGAAAAGGTTAGGTTTTTATTCAGTCAAGTAGTCTAATCACCCCCCCCCCTCTAGACATACTTTCGATCCCTACATTATGCCTGATTCATGGCCCGTCCATGTTATGTTTACCTCAAGCTTAAGATGTCGATTCCAAATGGTACTATAACGGTGGGAGGCAGCAGAAAGATAGCTCAAGAATGCGAGGAAGGGGATGCAGCCTATGCTGAGTCGGCCTGCGCAGCTGAAGAATTGAAGTTCTATACGACCAACGTGGATCCTGCTGATATGAGCCCCCTCAAGAAGCCCACTACTGAGTCTGAATCGTCACTCAAATTCAAGCCGGCTGAAGACACAAAGCAAATTGACTGCATGTCGGGCGACTCATTTCAACAGTTCACTATTGGGACCGGCTTGGATCCCAAATAGGAAAGCGCGCTCATCAAGTTCATCCATGAGAAATGGGACATCTTTGCATGGAAACCCTCCGACATGCCTGGAGTCCCGATAGAACTTGCTAAGCACCACCTTAATGTGGATCCAAAGATGAAACTAGTACGTCAATACCTCCGTCGTCTTAACGAGCAGAGACGCAAAGCTATTGGCGAAGAGGTAGCCCGGCTCCTAGCTGCCGGGTTTATCATTGAAGTTTTTGACCCCGAGTGGTTGGCTAACCCGGTGCTCGTTCTGAAAAAGAACGGTACTTGGCGCATGTGTGTTGATTATACAGATCTCAACAAAGCCAGTCCTAAGGATCCTTTTGCTCTGTCACGCATCGATCAGATCATTGATTCTATGGCTGGTTATGAGCGATTATGCTTTCTGGATGCATACTCTGGTTATCATCAGATCAAGATGGCCATTGAGGATCAGGAGAAGACGGCTTTCATAACTCCCTTTGGTGCTTTCTGCTATGTCTCTATGCCTTTTGGGTTTAAGAGTGCGGGGGCTACTTATCAACGTTGTGTTCAGAACTGCCTTCACCCACAGATTGGACGCAACATTCATGCCTATGTTGATGATATCATGGTAAAATCTCGAAAGAAAGAGACACTTTAGGATGACCTCAATGAGATGTTTGATCATCTTCGAGTGTACCAGATGAAGCTCAACCCGGCCAAGTGTGTTTTTTGTGTTCCTGCAGGCAAGCTACTGGGTTTTCTGGTTTCCGAGCGAGGTATCGAAGCCAATCCAGATAAAATAAAGGCAGTGACTTCGCTAGCTAAGCCGGCCAACGTGACTCAAGTTCAGCGCATGGCTGGTCGCTTGCGGCGTTAAGTCGGTTTATAAGTCGCCTGGGGGAGAAAGCAATCCCTCTTTATCAATTGTTGAGGAAGACAAACGATTTTGTTTGGACTGACGCAGCCAACGAAGCCTTTGAAGCACTTAAGAAACGGCTTGCTGAGCCGCCCGTCCTAGCCGCCCTGATTGACAAAGAGCCTATGCTCCTGTACATTGCAGCCAATTCAAAGGGAGTAAGTGTTGTAGTTGTCGTCGAACGAAAGGAGGCAGGAAAGGAGTATCCGGTGCAGTGGCTGGTCTATTTTGTCAGTGAAGTCTTGACTTTGTCCAAGCAGCGGTATCCGCACTGGCAAAAGTTGGTTTTCGGTGTCTTTATGGCATGCCGGAAATTGAAACACTACTTCCAGGAGCATCCAATCACTGTGGTCAGCTCAGCACCTCTTGGCTATATTATACAAAATCGAGAAGCCACTGGCCGGATTCCTAAGTGGGCAATTGAGCTTGGTCCTCACCAGGTGAAATACATGCCTCGTACAACCATCAAATCCCAAGCACTGGTGGATTTCATCAACGATTGGACTGAACTTCAAATTCCAATGGATAGGCCAGATAACACGTATTGGACTATACATTTTGATGGATCCAGACAATTGGAAAGCTCGGGGGCTGGAGTTATTTCGTCTTCTCCACGAGGTGACAAATTATGTTATGTTTTACGGCTCATGTTCCCTTGTACTAACAATGCAGCTGAGTAGGAAGCTCTCCTGCACGGGCTCGGAGTGGCTAAGGAAATGAATCTTAGCCGAGTCAGGTGTTTGGGCGACTCATATTTGGTGGCTCAACAAGTCTCAGGGACTTGGGATTCAAAGGACCCCCTAATGGCAGCTTATCGACGGGCAGTCATCGAAGTGGCGGGGCATTTTCAAGGATATCAAGTTGATAACATTGATCGCCGGCACAACGAGGCAGCGGATGCTCTATCACAACTCGGTTCTCAGCGCAAGCCGGTCCCTCCTAACGTGTTTCTGGACTGTAACAGCCCGAGACCGACGCTCCAGAAGATTCCCGTTTTATTCCATAGTCGTCGTGTGATTCGTTTGGTTGTCGCATCCATCATCGCATCATTCACTTCATCTGCATAGCATCGTCACTCGTTTTGGAAAACTTGCATCCGTCGTAGTTGCCGGTTCTCTCCGTTCGTGTCGTCGACTGTCGAGACCAACCACACACGCATGCGCCCGCGGCATCGTTAAAAAATGCTTTTAAAAGCGCACGAAAAATATTCTCGGATTGGGGCGAAAGTTGGCATGCGGTCTTGTTATATTGTAGGTAGACCGCCTACCAAGTTTCGTCACAATCGGAGGTCATTTGATATCCCAACGGTCGACCGTAGTGGCACCGTCATTGGATTATTATCGGACGTTTTCGAAGTTTCAAAACTCTGTGCCGGGCCACACCACCTCTCTCTCCTCAGCCCACAACCCATCTCCACGGCCCACTAGCCCACCTAACACCTACCCCTCCGACCGGACCGTCCGATCTCGATCGGAGGGTCGAGAAACGCCCCCAAACCCACAAACCCTAGCAAAACTACTATAAATGGCCACCCCCACGTCCATTTTTGGCCTCCCCTAGCCCCTACATCGAAATCCGTGCTGCCTAGCCGCCTCCACCTACCTCCAGCCACCGGCTCGCCTCAAAATCCGTGCCATCCCCGTCCACCGCCGCCAGATGGCGCAGCCGTGGGCCGCCCTCCAGCCAACCGGAGGCTGCCACGCGGGCCAGCCGCCGGACGCAGCCAGCCCACGCGCCACGTCACCCGCGCTACGCAGCCAGCCACCGCGGCCCGCCCGGGCCCAAATCCGGCTCGCCCCGGGCCTGATCCGGGCCGAGGCAACCGCGCCCCGGGCCGCCCATCTGCCCCCGCCGCCAGGAAGCTTCGCCGGAGCCCTCTGCCGCCGCCGCACCTCGCCAGGTCGCCTTTCCGCCTCCGCGCCTCGCCCTGCCGGAGCTGCGCCGCCGCCGCTCGCCTCGATGCCGCCGCTCGCCTCCCTGCTGCGCCGCCGCCCTTGAAGCCCGCCGCCGCTGGGGACCGGAGTCCCCTCGCCGCCGCGCTCGTCTTCCGGCCAGATCCGGGCTGGCGCCGCCCGGATCCGACTGTCCCGCGTCGCCCCACCGCCATCTCCCCCGCCGTCGGCCGCTGGCCCCGCCTCCAACCAGATCCGGGGCAGGCACCCCTGGATCCGCCGCCCCCTCGCCCGTGGCCGGATCCGCGGCCCCGCAGCCATGATGCCGCTGCCGGAGCTCCGCCAGAGTTGAGCAGACCGGCCAGCCTCCTCCTCAAACTCCGCCGGGACCGGCCCGTCACGGTACGACCCCGAGCCCCGAGCCAAACGACCCTCTGCACCCCTCTGTCCCGCGGGATCTCCCCGTCCCGATTTCCCCGAGGTGATTTTTCCACTAAGTCCCTAGACTCTGCACATTTTTACCCATGTTTGCCTTTGGTGTTGATGATATCTTGTAAACCGTGCATCCGATGACAAAGTGTAATACATGAAAATTGCTCTACTCTTCGTGCTCTACATGATGGTGACATTAGCATGTGCATTAGGATTCATTTTCATGTTCATATCTCTGTTGCAAAAGTGCATCTCATCGTAGTCGTAAAAACTGTTATTTTATTCAATGTTGCGCGGATCATTGCAACTCATCGGTAGGTCTTTTGCATGTGGTGTCTTCATGAGAATTGCTCTATGTGATGTGTACTTTGATGCCATGCCTCTGGTTTCTAGGTAGGACATCATCATCATGTTCATTACTTTCTCTAAAGTTGCCATCATGTTAAAACTGAAATATGTTAATGATGAGTTCCGTTTTGCGAGCATCATATTAAGCAAACCATGCACCCTATGTAATCGTGCCAATGGAATGATTTGAAGTGTGTCATGTACACTTGCTGTTAGAGTCCTTGCCATGCCTATAAATGATTTCTATGCTACTGTTATTGCCATGTCAACGTGCCTAGTCAATACTGCAGTTTTGGGAGAGATAAATTTCACAAAGTCTGAAACTGTTATTTTGTTGCCATGTTGCCATGTGATTTGCTATTGATCTAGGAGTCTTTTGTAGTTACCACCAAGGAGTCTTTTGTTAAGCATGTTGTTGCCTATCATGTTGTGCCAATAGATTGCATGAATAGGTTTAGCATCATAATTAATTCTGTTGTCCAATATGTCAATCTGTTAAAAACTGCTGCACATGTCTACTCTAATTTTCACTAAGTCTGAGAATCTGTTTTCTTCATAATGCCATGTTGTGATGATGCTAGCCATGATTCTGTGCATAATTAGACCTTTCCACCATGGAATGATTTCTAGTGCATCATGTCTAATACCATGCTGTTAATTTTCATGCCATAATATGTCCTGTAGCATATAGTTTTGCTGCTACCAATATGCCTTCGTGAAAAACTGCTATGCTGAAAACTGTTATTTTCACTAAGTCCTAATCTGCTATATTTTATTGCCATGTTGTGAGCTTCCTACCATGTGATCCATGATTCTATTGAGTATGAAATGTGAAGATGAAATGAAGTGTGTGTTATATGCTATGGCCCCATTCTTAGTTTGTGCATTTTATAATCTTGTAGCTTGTTGTTTTCGTGTGTGCAATATGGCATGTTGCTATTTTGGACAGATTTGCACTAAAACTTGTGTTGGTTGTTGTGGTTGACCCGTAGCTCTGTTTTGGTCATGCCATATATGAAACTTGCTTAGATTTTCATGTAGTATCATAATATCTTGCTGCATTCATGATTTGAAATGTTTGTGGTTGTCATTTCCATGCATTTTGCATTCATGTCATGTTCATCTTGTGAAGGTCATATCTTTTAGACCGTAGCTCTGTTTGAGATGTTCCATATATGTAAATCGACTAAAATGACATGTAGAATTGCATGGTATACTTTATTTTCCTGTTTAATAAATATAAAACATGACTAGTTCAGATCTGGACCAATTTCGAAATTAACATATGGGGTCGTTTCGGAAATGCTATATGTTGTTTCCGGCCTCATTTGAACTTGCCTAGATGTGTAGTTTACTTATGCTTCACCTCTTGCCATGTTTAACAACATTTAATATTGTCGTGTACCTAAACGAGAGTGAACTAAATATTTGAATGTGGAGTTTCGTCAATATGCAACTCGTTGCATATTGAGATTCACTTAATGTGTAGAAGTTGATTGTTGTGCTTGCCATGTCATGCATAACATGCATCATAGTTGAAGTGCATCATGTCATGCATATGTTGTGGGGTTGATCATGTGTTGATTGTTGTTTTCGGATTGCTTCTTCTCGATAGAGTTCCGAAAGCGTTCGGAGTGTGAGGATTCGTTTGACTACGTTGGCTCGTCTTCTTCATGGACTCGTTCTTCTTCCAATCGGGATATCAGGCAAGATGATCATTTCCCTGGATACCATTACTATCATTGCCATGCTAGATGTCTCGTTTCTATCGCTTGTCTCGCTACCTACCACTTGTTTATCAAGCCTCCCAAATGCCATGATAAGCCTCTAACCCTCCACATCCTAGCAAAACATTGTTTGGCTATGTTACCGCTTGCTCAGCCCTTCTTATAGCCTTGCTAGTTGCAGGTGCAAGATGTTTCCCATGTGAAACATGGATATTTTTGCTATATCACAATATTATTGCTATTTAATTTAATGCACATATATACTTTGTAAAGGGTGGAAGGCTTGGCCTTTTGCTCGTTGTTTTGTTCCACTCTTGCCGCCCTAGTTACTTGTGTACCGGTGTTATGTTCCATAATTGAGCGCTCCTAACATGCTCGGGGTTGTTATGGGGACCCCCTTGATTTTCGTTTTAGGATAAAACTTGCCTGGCAACGCCCAACATTGGTACTACATTTGCCTAATAACTAATAAACCTGCATAGGGAGGAATTAACCCGAGGATCTTTAATCAACAACCCGGGCCAGTGCTCCTCATGAGTGTTGGTCCAAACTAGAGTCGTGTGCGGGGCCAACCCGGGGCAACTCGGGAGATGTCTATCAGGCCACTATACGCTGTGCTCATCCGGTCGTGTCCTGAGAATGAGATACGCGGCTCCTATCGGGTTCGTCGACACGTCAGGCGGTCTTGCTGGACTTGTTTTACCTTTCTAGAACGTCTTGTGCGAGGAATTCCGAGAATACTTCGGGCTATCTCGAGGTTGTGGTTTTCCAACGGAATTGCCTAGGAAGATCACGAGATTCGTGATCGAGGTTATTCCTGCGGCGTGTGGTTAGTTTGTGATGGATGAGTTGGAGCACCCCTGCACGGTTAAAACTTTCGGAAAGCCATGCCCGCTGTTACGTGGCAACTTGGAAACTTTGTTTAACACCCGGTCATAGCAAACTTGAAGTAAACTCAAATAAAATACACCAACCGTGTGCGTAACCGTGACTGTCTCTTCTCATGAATTTCTGATCCAAGAGAGAACACAGTGGGGTTATGTTTGACCGTAAGTAGGTGTTCAGGATCACTTAGTGATCATTACTAGTTCACGTCCGTTTATTCGACAATCATCCCCCTTTATTCTTGTGCTCGTAAGTTAGCCACTCAAATAATGCTTAGTGCTTGTTGCAGCCTCACCACTTAACCATACCTCACCCATTAAGCTTTAATAGTCTTGATACCCTTGAAAATGAGATTGCTGAGTCCCTGTGGCTCGCAGATTGCTACAACAACAGTTGCAGGTCCAGGTAATGCGATGATTTGACGTGAGAGCAATGCTTGTTTGATTTGGAGTTCTTCTTCTTCTTCTTCATCATCGATCTAGGATGGGTTCCAGGCGGCAGCCTGGGATAGCAAGGATGGATGTCATTTTATCGTTTGTTTTCGTTTATAGTCGGACCCTGCTCTTCTGTATGATGTTTGGATATGTTGTTGTATTGATGTAGCTTGTGGCGAGTGTAAGCCAATTCCATATACTCATCTCTTCTTTACATGTACTTGTAATGATATCCATTCTTGCGAAACGACGAGATGTGCTTCTATCCCTGTCGAGGCCCTCATGCCAAAATAAGGATAGGATTGCATCTTGGGCGTGACAAGTTGGTATCAGAGCCTGTACCGACCTAGGAGCCCCCTTGTTTGATCGAAAGCCGAGTCGAGTCTAGTGAAAAACTATTTTGAGTCTAGTTATATCAGAGAGTAGGTTTCTTTTACTCCTCTTCTATGCTCTGGTGAGGTATTCGACTTAGGAATTTTGATTCTACTCCTCTTCTCGCTCCAATTTTTTTTTAGGATCACACGGGTATTTTGGAAACTATATGATGCCGATGTGAAGGAATTTTGTCTTGGTACCTCCTGTTATCAAGGAGTAGAGCTCCGAGGGATTTTTGCACATCGTTATCGTTCAGTTTCCTTAGTATCTCAGGATGGAGGATATTCGAAATTGCTTCAATACTAGTAGTGGTGAGAAGAGTCCGGCATCCCCAGTACTGGTGGAGAGAGTTCGGATGTACTGCCATACTTAGTATCATTGTGATTACGAGTGTCTAAGGTATACGAGTTTGCGGAGTTTCTTGGATTATGGTGTGGAAGGTTGCAGGTGCAGTTGTAGCTGATTACCTTGGGTACGTTCCTGGGTCCGCAACCCGAATCACATAAACAAGAAAGACTTCGGAAATTCTAAGGTGGGAATTCAACTAGTTACCTAGGATTATCCTTCCAGCAAATGCAATGGGTTATGTATTTGTTTCTGGCTTAATCCTCAAGCCTCATCTTTTGTTTTGTTGGATCATGGTAATTCGAGTTGCTTCGATGTCAAGTGGTGATTTCATATCTTTCCTAACTGGTGTGTTTCTCATCAAGATAATTCAATCCCTCTCCAATATTAGCAAGATCTATCCTCTTATTTCTTCCGGAGTTCTTTTCATCTATCTGAGTTGTCCTTGTTTTTCCCCACCCTCCCGCCCTTTTATTCAATGATTAAATTCTCATCCAAGTGCCTTTCTTTTCATGTGATGCTTCCGCTATCTTTTCTTCCGTATCGTATCCGGTGATTCTGTGTGAAGATGCTCAAGTGCTCAAGTTCATCATTTCTTAGTCGCCATCTTTGTTTTCTTTTCCGATAGATTCAATTCAAGCTTTCGGTGCTCATCATATCCTTTTCATTCTCTTAATGTTGTCCATGTGAAAGTTCTTGTTCAAGCTTCTCTTGTTTATTCTTCCCTCTCTCTATTCTATCCGGAGCGCTGAAGATATCTCAGAAGTTTCGTGATTTCATTCAAGATCCTTTCAATTGTTTCGAGGTTCTCATCCTCATCAAGTTCTTAATTTGTACCGGTGCAATATCTCTTCTAAGCAATTATTTCAATGGTAGTTTCTGTTGAGTGGGCCCATATCCCATAGGTTTTTCCCCAGGATCTTACCTGGCTCTTCTAATCTTTTCTGGAGATGTCCTCAAATTCTTTTTAATATGACGTAAGAATGATTTTCATCAGTCATATTCCTTTTCCAAGGTCGCTTCAAATTATTTCATCATTGGCTCAACCTTTCCTTATTCATTATTCCGGAGTGCCTCAGTAATTCTTGATGTTGTTTTTCATCATCATTCTCAGTGTTGAAGATCGAACGAGTGTTTCTCTTAAATCTTGTTTGTTCTCTCGGAGATTCATGATTTCAGCTTGTTGCTATCCTCTCTAATTGTTTCGATCGTGAGTAATTCTTTCCATATCTATCTAGCACATTTCAGAGTTGTTTTCATTTCTTGATCCTCCGAAGGCCATCATTTCAGAAGATTTCCTCGTTCTCAGCTTTCAGCTTTCATTCTCAAATTCTTCTCAATTGTTGTCTCTTCGTTCATATCTCAATTATTGTAGTGCTTCGTTCAAGTTTTCCATTAGGAGGATCACGCTATCTTCATTCTCATGTATTCAATTCATTCATGGGATCGTCATTCATTCCAAATTCTTACCGGTGGTTCGTTCAAGAGTTCTTCAAGCTTGTGAATATCTCTTCAATCTTTTCAATAAGAATAAGTGGTTTGCTAAATCCGTTGTTTGTCATCAATTTAACTTGATGAAGGATAAGCATAACATAAATCTTATTCTTATTCCATCAAGGTGATTTCAATCCTTGTTCCGGAGTGGTTCATGATATCAAATTCTTGGTCCTAAGTGTTTCATCTTTTCTTTTTCGGAGTTCCAAGTTTCTCAAGTATCTCTTCGCGAAGCTTTATCTAAATCTCTGCAAGACCTCAATCTTGTTCAATTGCAGCCTTCAATTCTTTCTATCATCCTTTCGTTTGAGAGTTCTTTCCGGAGGTTCTTCATGGTGGTTCTTCAAGATTTCTTTCATTTTCAAGTGTTCTTCAAGATTTTGTTGGAGGTCCTCAAGTATTCTTATCTTGCATTTCAAGTGCAATTCATTCTCTCTTATCCTTTGAGATGGTGCTATATCATTCTGGAGTCATGAGGAGTTTTGAAGGGAATTGTCAAGAATGAGATATTTAAACCCATTATCTTTGATTGGAGCTATCTTGGAGTGGATTTCACCTAAAGCATTTCCTAAGGATTGTTGCTATCATAGTGTTTATCAATGATCCAAGTTTTCTATGTATCCTCTTGGTGAAAGAAGTTTTCATATCTAGTTGCTCCCAAGCAATCAATTGTTTCCGTTTGTGGCCGGTTGTCACCTCATAATCTGAGATGGTTTCCATCAGCCCACAACAAGCTTTTTTCGTTGTTGAATTTCCAACAAATCCGTTCAATCCTTCCTTGCAACGATGTTTTTCCAATCCAATTGTGGTAGAAATTGTCATTTCTTCTCCATTCTCTTCTCTCCAATGATCTAGCTTCTATTTGTTTGTTCCAGAGGAATTGTGATGTTGATCTCTTCAACCAGCATCTCGTTTTATGAAGATCATCTTCCTTCCTTGCTTATCCATTTAACCGGACTGTTGTGTTAACTTTTCAAATTCTTTCTATCTTATCAAGTTTTCTTCCCTTTTCTACCAAAGTGCTGCCCAAATTTCTTTCGAATCCTCGCTTGTTCCAAGTGTCATTCTTCTTCTCTTGCGTCCTTTAAGTTCCGTTGGTTTCACTCGTTTGTCAAGAAGCAACTAAGTTTTACCTCTTCTCGTTCTCTTCCCCTTCTCATTCTAAGATCTCGGGTCGAGATCTCTTGTAAGTGGAGGAGAGTTGTAACAGCCCGAGACCGACGCTCCAGAAGATTCCCGTTTTATTCCATTGTCGTCGTGTGATTCGTTTGGTTGTCGCATTCATCATCGCATCATTCGCATCATCTGCATAGCATCGTCACTCGTTTTGGAAAACTTGCATCCGTCGTAGTTGCCGGTTCTCTCTGTTCGTGTCGTCGACTGTCGAGACCAACCACACACGCACGCGCCCGCGGCATCGTTAAAAAAATGCTTTTAAAAGTGCACGAAAAATATTCTCAGATTGGGTCGAAAGTTGGCATGCGGTCTTGTTATATTGTAGGTAGACCGACTGCCAAGTTTCGTCGCAATCGGAGGTCGTTTGATACCCCAACGGTCGACCATAGCGGCACCGTCATTGGTTTATTATCGGACGTTTTCGAAGTTTCAAAACTCTGTGCCGGGCCGCACCACCTCTCTCTCCTCAGCCCACAACCCATCTCCATGGCCCACTAGCCCACCTAACACCTACCCCTCTGACCGGACCGTCCGATCATGATCGGAAGATCGAGAAACGCCCCCAAACCCACAAACCCTAGCAAAACTGCTATAAATGGACACCCCACGTCCATTTTTGGTCTCCCCTAGCCCCTACATCAAAATCCGTGCTGCCTAGCCGCCTCCACCTACCTCCAGCCACCGGCTCACCCCAAAATCCATGCCGTCCCCGTCCACCGCCGCCACTTGGCGCCACCGCGGGCCACCCTCCAGCCAACCGGAGGCTGCCACGCGGGCCAGCCACCGGACGCAGCCAGCCCCCGCGCGCCACATCGCCCGCGCCACGCAGCCAGCCACCGCGGCCCGCCCGGGCCCAGATCCAGCCCACCACGGGCCTGATCTGGGCCGAGGCAACCGCGCCCCGCGCCGCCCATCTGCCCCCACCGCCAGGAGCTTTGTCGGAGCCCTCCGCCGCCGCCACACCTCGCCAGGTCGCCTCTCCGCCTTCGCGCCACGCCCTGCCGGAGCTGCGCCGCCGCCGCTCGCCTCAGTGCCGCCGCTTGCCTCCCTGCTGCGCCGCCGCCCTTGAAGCCCACCGTCGCTCGGGACCGGAGTCCCCTCGCCGCTGCGCTTGTCCTCCGGCCAGATCCGGGCTGGCGCCGCCCGGATCCGGCTGTCCCGCGTCGCCCCGCCGCCATCTCCCCCGCCACCGGCCGCTCGCCCCGCCTCCAACCAGATCCGGGGCAGGCACCCCCAGATCCGCCGCCCCCTCGCCCGTGGTCGGATCTGCGGCCCCGCAGCCGTGACGCCGCTGCCGGAGCTCCACCGGAGTTGAGCAGGCCGGCCAGCCTCCTCCTCAAACTCCGCCGGGACCGGCCTGTCATGGTACGACCCCGAGCCCCGAGCCAAACGACCCTCTGCACCCCTCTGTCCCACGGGATTTCCCCGTCCCGATTTCCCCGAGGTGATTTTTCCACTAAGTCCCTAGACTGTGCACGTTTTTACCCATGTTTGCATTTGGTGTTGATGATATCTTGTAAACCGTGCATCCGATGACAAAGTGTAATACATGAAAATTGCTCTACTCTTCGTGCTCTACATGTGTGGGGACCCCGACTCATAAGTCGTGATCACCGAATGCACGTGTACAGTGATCCTAGAGATCAATGCTCACTGAACACACAGAAGCTGAATAACAAGAGTCTTACATCCACATTTAGCGTCTTATACACAAATAAAGACCATGAAGGTCACGTCTTACATAGATAGGGCGGCAAGGGCCAAACACTTAGACATAACAAGCAGCGGAAAGTCTTGATCGGAAGCGTGAACCCATGCCATCTGCCTTAAACCTACAGGCATTCTGACTGGGTAGCGTCCTAATTCGCATGTTCGTCACCAACGAACTCTTCGCCATATTCCTGCTCTTCCATGCCTGGCCAATTAAATAACTAGTGGCAAGCCAATGAGTACTTTGAATGTACTCGCAAGCAACCCAAGTTTGGAACAAGGCAATAACAATGCATGATATAGCACTAAATAGGTAAGTTTTGTGGAAAGCTAATTTTGAGTGCAATGACATGATCAAGATAACTAGTAATAGCATGCATCATGAGGATACAAGTATCCGCACAAACAGGTTACCAGCATCAATATAATCAAGGTCTGGACATCTCATGTTCAATCATCATGTCAAGTCATCCGACTTGTCTCGAGTATTCCATCTTTGTTAACCACACACTCACACCGAGTTTATGAAAACCCAGGACATAGTTTAAGAAGCACCACCCAACTGTCCTTGACCGTGGACACGGCTATTCGAATAGTTTTACACTCTGCAGAGGTTGCACACTTTACCCACAAGACTCGGGGAACTTCCGTGTCATCCACGACTCGCGGTATATTACATACCCGAGGTAAGCACCCGAACAATGCCTTTCCCCTGACGATACTAAACAAAGAGTCCACTCGTTGGTGCCATCCCTAATGATATACATCACACGTATCATCCATGAGGGCACGCAACGGTGTGCCCGGTGCCTGTGAAGATAGCGCATGATCGTCCATTCCGGTACGACCCCGTATCGAGAGTGACCATTTGACTTCCACCACTAGTAATGCGGGCTCTATGCTAGTACCTACCAAGGTAATCAAAAAAGCCCCGTCCCATAAGGGGTATCGTGGTTGTGCATGTAAGGTTGGGACGGTTGACAAATCTTAAATCTAATCCGTTTTTGAAAACACACACGTTCACTTGCTCCGGTACACCACTTCTTTATCAAGTGGTTACCTAGCTCAACATCATCTCCCTCGGGCATTAGTGGCACCCGACGGGGCTTTCGAAAGTATTTGAAAACACTTTTGTTCCCAACACCATGCATTATTCCCGATCCCACTTGCGTAGCATCTAGTAAGCATCCTATCTACTCCCACCCGCATAACCCTCATAAGGAGGTAGGGTCATGCACGATGCAAGTATCAACAAGAAAGTATCGGAGGCATCCCACCGAAGGGGATACCACATCATCATGATCATCATCAAGAAACAGTGTGCTATATGCCATGCAATAAGAGGTTCATAGTCATGGTCAAAGGGTTGCTTGCCTGGCTTAACAAAGTCTTCGGGGTCTTCAAAGTCTTTGGGTCCAACTCCTTCATCAACAACGCAATCTATCGTCGCGATAAATAACGGTAAAAATAAGCATCACTCAAAAACAAAGCACAATCTTTACTTATAAAATGTTACCCTACTCTGATAAATACTACAAACTATTCTAAAAATATTTGTCTAAGGTTTTGTTGTGAAAAACATTTTGAAAACTATTTATACAGAGATAATAAAATATTAAAAACTAGGTTTTAAATAGAATCAATACATAAAACATTTTCACAAAATTACACAAGTGGCACTGTTAAATTCTACAGAATATTATAGGAATTATGGTGGAAAAATATTTGGCATTGGAATTTTATTTTGGTCTGTGGAATTTTGGAAAAGGGGGTCAGAAAAGAAAAAAAAGAAAAATGGGCACTGTGCCCCTTGGGCCAAGGCCAGCCAGCCGAGCCAGCCCAGCCAGCAGGCGGCCCAGGCGGCTCGGTGCCCCCGCGCGCGACAGGTTTCAAACCTGACGGGCGGGGCCCGTTGGCCAGCGAGAGGGAGAGAGACGCGGGAGGGTTGAGAGACTGACGTGCGGCCCCCACCAGTCGGGGTCATCGTCAACCTCCCGCCAGAGGGCAAACGAGCTCACCGCCGGCGAAAGAGACCACGGCGAGGTGAGTAGAAAGCAGGGATGGGGTCAGCGTCGAGACGCCGATCCGATGGGGGTCGAAGGAGTCGCCGGAACGCCCTGGGTCGCCGGCGTTGAGGAGGCCGAGGCGGAGGAGCGTCGGGCTCGACCTCAAACGCCCACCCTGGCCTGCAAATCGAAC